>OW203659.1:5005000-6255000 GCA_934044485.1 Apeira syringaria
GTAGCTCGTATTCTATTTACGCTAAAAATCAAATTTGCATAACTCCATACAGCGCTCTCACTAATATTAGACGAGTTTTATTCCATTGCTGGCCAATTGCGGGTAGTTTTAGTAGGCACCTAATAAGTGGCGACTTAATTTCGCTAAAACTACCCGCAAATTTAATAAATAAATTTAATTTTAGTGATGTTATTGATATAGTCACATACTAATTTAGACTTTATCGTAACCTTATAAGAACTGGACTAGTTTTAAAACATTTTAGTTTAGTTCAGTTGAATAAGCGAATCACTACCATTTTATACGTTAATTGGAGTCATAACTTCAGTACGACTATACCGATTCCATTCATATTATTCGTAAATTTTCTTATACTTTGTAAAAGTTCCCTAAAGAGAAAAAATAAAGAATAATTCACAGGAAATTTGAAATATGTACGACAACGCGACAACATTAGACCACGCGGGTGAAACTTTGGAGCGGAACTACTCCTCAATAATGTACGTTAAAAAGTTTGTTAAGTGAAAACTTGTGAAAAGAAATGATTTTATTAATCTGTTTCTGTTTCTTATTCTTATTCGAGTTGGGGGTGCTGAGTCCTGCACCGACGTCCCGTTTGGGGTGTTTTGTGTTCTCTGTTTCATTATTAAAAATGTAATATCGCCGCTGCCACCCACTAAGCTGCTCGTGAACCCGCCTGCCAAGCGTGGCGAATACTGGCAACCGCCCCTAAAAGACATGGGAAGGCGTATGTCCTGCAGTGGATGTTCAAAGGCTGATGATTTTATAATAAAAGTTCCTTAAATAACTAATATTAATATACAAAAGGCGCACAACGCACACTTATTTTTTTTTTTTAATATCTTTATTGATCAATTCACTTATTTTTTTTTTGTGAATCTAGTGTACATTTTTTTTCCCTAGAATACAAAAACATGATACTATACAA
Organism: Apeira syringaria; assembly: GCA_934044485.1. NCBI lineage: Eukaryota > Metazoa > Arthropoda > Insecta > Lepidoptera > Geometridae > Apeira > Apeira syringaria. The sequence goes on from OW203659.1 coordinate 5,005,950, forward strand.
TGTTTAGCAAAGAAGAAGAAAGCCTGTTTTAAACTTATAAGAATGTAGTAGTTACAATGTTTGGAAATGTTGAATGTAGAAATATACTAAATACACAAATATTTTATTATGTTCGTTTTAGAGATAACAAAACATTTTTTTACACTGTGACACTAGCAACGACGCAAAGTGGCTAATTTATAGTATGACTCTCACTTATAGTGTCGCAATTTACTTAAACAAGTTTTATATAAATTGTGATTTTCTAACCTGGTCTTAATTGCTCATATCCTTGGGAAAAACCTGAGATACAAATAACTCGCAAGATTGATACGGCCAAAGGCTTTTAGGGTATTTTTCTCTGAAGCTCCCACACCACGCTCAAGGGTTAATAATGATAGACCCTTAAGGTACCGGGTAATGCCTCCTAACTCTGAAAAAGTGGTTGGAATATTTCACTTTGTACCCACCCCATTTTTTCGTTTTGCCACTTGATACTTTTGTTAAGCCACTTGAATGGATCTGCAAAAATGAGATATGAAATAGCTTGCACGTTGTGGCAGCTTACAACCTAAATTGTTCATCAAAGTAACACGACACTGTTTAAGTAATTATTTTTGACTAAATTATCCCATCACATTTGCACTAAGTTTAAATAAATTATACAAAGAGGAGTCTAAGGGGGCATCCATTAATTAAGTAAGGTGATTTTGGCGATTTTTCGACCCCACTCTGCCCTTGATTTTTCCGGGACGCCGTCCCCCCGCCCCTAACTTCACGTGAGATTTTGTCAAATACATATTTCTGTTTTTTTTTTCATAAACACTAATAACTAATTAGAATACTGCAGGTACTACACACTAGGTGGGGTCGGCACAACTTGTTTTCCTCTTCCATTCTCTTCTATCCTTAGTCGTCTCTGTGCTTACATTCCATAGTATTGTGGAATAATAATTTTGGACGAGAAGTTGTCTATAAATATTATAGTTTTGTTCTATTCTATTAAATTACTACCTTACCTGTACTTTTTTGTTTTAATTATATTTTATTTCATTATTTCCAATATTTCCCCATATAATATTTAAATAAGTGCGAGTTATGTAATCTAAAGTATGAGTTCATAAATTTGTACAAAATTGGTGGATTTTTATAATACTCGTTTTATATTGAACTTGAACCATATAATATTTAGCCATTTATTATCAATAATACTAAGAAATCAAATTGGGTATATTTGAAGTACATTTTATACTCAATTTCATCAATTTGAAGTTGTAACGAGTCGTTTATTTTTAGTACTTATCAATTCATTTGAAATAAATCTAGTTTTATTTTTTTTACTGTAATGATTTTACATACATTTAAAATTCCTTATTCCAAAAAAAAATGTAATATATACAAACGAATCTAAAATAATTTATTAGTAAAAACAAAATTAAATTTTAAATAACTACAACTATTGACAATAAAGTATTTATATCACAGACTTATAAAAATAAAAGTATTCAATTGGCCAGGTCAGCAGACACGGGAGGCAGCACAGAGTCAAAACCAAAAATGGTGGGATGTAGTCTTCATATACGTCTGTTAGAAGACCTGTGAAAAAAAAAAAGTTAGTACCTCATCGACGGAACAAATGAAGATCTCTGTAGAAGGCTAGAGGCAAATCAGCATTTGTATGTTTGTACCTATGTTTGATGATACTGACAAACAGTACTTACTCATCATCATCATCATCAAAAGTAATTATTAACACCACTAAAACATATATTCTAGAACATACATTTCTTGATTAATCGAGTCATAGGTTAATTTGATGGTAACCGTGGCTCAGTGGTAAATGACCTAACTTCTGTTCGACTCTGGGTTCGAATCTCAGCCGGAGCAAACGTTAAAGTGATGGGCGTAGACGTTTGTTCTCGGGTCTTCAATGTTTGTGTATTGTGGTTACATAACGCGACTGTGTGAATGTTTGTGTGTGAATTGTTATAAAATAATTTACTCAGCTACGAGCGCTTTTATTCATTACTCGTCGTCGTTTTATTCATTTCGCTTTTAATTGTCACTCAACTTTATCTGGTAGCATCTGGTAACATCTGGATATACACGTTCAAATTTTGTTTGAAAAAAAATAATTCGACTGCTTAGGGAGGATAATAATTGAAATACATGGTTACAGAATACAGTCATTTCGCTTTGCCATCTACGTAATAGCAGCACTCTGCTAGCCATCCAAATTTATTCCTTAATTTTTTTTACATAGCATCTGAGGGTATGTTTTTCTCAGCGCCATCTACCTTTTGTTGTTTAAACTATTAATAACACTGAAAGACCAACATTGCAGTTTAAAACGTATAGAGCGAATGCACAATACCCTTCTTCAAAGAGTTTTAGGCGTCATTGCATCACGCTAAGCGGAACTTGGCAAAAAAACGAATGTAAGTTTTTTTTTAAAGATTACGTTAGCAAGCTATCTCACCTGATGTTAAGTAACGACGCGGTCTTAGGTGTGAAACGTAGAACTGACAAGGTACTTATTAAATCGCAACTTGAAGATTTCGGGTTTGAAAGTTTTAAAGTTCCGCCTAGGATTATTTTAATGCAATATATCATATAATCTGGTTATAAGCTACAAGAATAAAGTTTAAGAACACTCTTAAAGGTTTTGGGCTCTTATATACAAGTACACTGTTTAACTTTAGTTATTCCGATGGAAACCTACAGAGAGAGATTCGAACGTGTGTAAATGAAAAAAATATTAACCATAACATGAAACCCACTAAACTTCAACTCGAAAAAGTGTGAATTAACCGACCGGTACTGACCCACAAGTTATATCATTATTATGTATAATCACCGATTTTTTCACCCTCAATAAGGAACTCATTCAGATAGAAGTAACACTTATTAGTTATTGGAGTGTAACTCAAAAACCGCTTGAACGATTTTAATGAAATTTAAATAGGACCACACATCCCACAACCCTTTTCAAAAAACGCATGCATAGAAAAATCAGTTTGCCAATGGTGGTGTACGATGTTGGAAGTTCAAACTTAGCTTTTTTCGTTGGTGTAGGCTCGTTGGTAACATATAAATATAAAATAGAAAAACTATATCCCTTGGACTATGACCTTCTTACACACTACTCCACTGATGTCTCTGCTCGACGTAGCTTCTAAAATCAAAATATGTAGCGTCAACTGTTTTACATTGCTGCTTATAGACCGAGTGTATTTTAAATGACTCGAGTGACAGCGGCAATGTACAAACACAGCAGTTGAAGCTTCATATGGTGAAGTTAGAGCCGTATGCCATGTTTCGTTCTTGTCTGTTTTGTTCTTACATGGCGTGATAGATCCTTCTACATAGAAGATCATTGCTCTTAGAGTTTAATATGCTATTTCAGGCCTGCTCGTGTACGTACAACGACGCAATTTTTGAGCAAGGGGAGTAAAAATAGTTCTATGTTAAACAATAATCTTTAGCTACCTGCATAGAAATTATGAACGCTATTAAGGATGCAAATGGTTTGAAATACCGCATATTGACCTTTATTATACAAAATTACTAATATATAAAATTATCAGACATTCGTTTTGGTCTACTTAATGATATTTGAGTTTGCATTTATTGTATTTATGTGTATTTATTCAGTTCGTAAATTTAGTTTTATATATTTCAATATTCTTACTTATTTTTGTATAGTTTTAATAATATATGGGGTGACGTACACCAAATAGAATTTGGAATTATTACTACCAAACGGTACAACATATTCCTCTCGAACAAATGTTTATTAGACAATGAAGTTTTTATTGTTGTGTTCGTATTGATGACTTTTGTCATATTTTAGTCGTGAATAATCTTTTTACTTCTATTCTGCAGAGAATTGATAAATTGAGTATGAATACAAATTTAATTCAAACATTAATAAATAATAAAATAAGTTTAAGTGTTTGCTGCATAACACATAAACTTATTTTATTATTTAAATGTTAAGCATCAAAACAGTTAATTTTATTATTGAATGTTTTGAAATTAAATTTATATTCATACTTACCTACATACAGCGAAAGAAGTGGATAAATTATTAACACATTGTTTATAAAGCGGCCGGGTCTAGATCGTGTAAAGAACATTTAGTCACATATCTACCTCGACGTTTCGACCTAGTTGGTCGAAATAGTTAGTGTTTTCGATGGGATCAAGTCCCGATGGATTTATTGAAAATTTCTTGGACCCATCATTTATCTAAGGACAATGTATTCATCTTCCATTTAACTCTTTAGATGCCGTTTGCTCAACCTTACATCTTGCGAAAGTGTAAAAAATACAAAAGAATATATGGTCTGGCTAGAATGAAGAAGTTAGGAAATGAGTAGGTATATGAGGGGAAACTTGAGAGTAGCGGCAGTGATGGAAAAAATAAAAGTAATAATATCATATTGAGCATGTTAGAACGAGTGTTGAAAGCCATTGTACTAAAAAAAATTTTAACAAAAAATGCAACCGACTTCAGCACTCAAAAGTGTGAAATAACTTGTTGAAGTCGGTACCATGATAGTTCACACAAAAGTAACTACCATCACAATATTGTGCTCATGGTACCGACTTTGACAAGTTATTTCACACTTTTGAGTGCTGAAATCGGTTGCATTATTAGTTAAAAAATTTTTTTTCACCCTTTTCAGTGACCTCGCGGGATTTCGATGCCTTCAACCGCGACAATAATATCATCGCGTAGTACTTTTCAGTTATTGGAGTATAACTTAAAAACCGCTTGTCTGATTTTGATGAAAGCTGAATGGGACCACTACGGAAGTATACTCTATCTAACAAAAAAAGAATTATCAAAATCGGTTCATAAACGACGAAGTTACCCAAAAAAAAAAAAAAAAAAATCATAAATGCGGTCGAATTGAGTAACCTTCTTTTTGAAGTCTGTTAAAAAGAGTGAATTACGGAATGAAGACGGATACATTAATAGAAAAAGGACAAAAAAGGTCTGGATGGACTACGTGAAGTGGTGCTGGAATGTTATACACGATAGCAGATTGGATTGAGAATATTATGTTGTAGTGACAGCAAAATATAATTAAACTAAGCGCATGTAAACCTTCGAAGATATGCTGTATGACTGGTCGGTTGGTGCAGTTGGTAGCACTCTGCCTTCTGAGCCGTTGGTCTCGGGTTCGGTTCCCGGACAGGTCAAACATTTGTGTGTATGAACATGTCCGTTTGACCTGTGTCTGGGTGTGTATATGTATATAAGTATATATCAGTTATCAGGTTACCATAGTACAGGCTCTGCCTAGTTTGGGACCTGAAGACGTTGTAAATAAAATAATATAAAAAAAAAAATATCGACGCGCTTTGTGTATTCTGTCGATTATGTGGTCGAGAATTCTGAAACAAACTAATCATGGCAAAGCTCTATTCAGTCTAATATTCTACCTACATGTTAGTTTGCCTATCATGACGTTAAACTGACATTGATTAAACTGATAAAAAACATCAATATAGGTTCATAAACGAAAAAGATATCCGTGAACACATATAAAATATATATATGATGGAATTCAAAAATCATTTCCTTTTTATGAAGTCGGTTCAAAATAAGAATCTATTTGAAACGCATCGCATGATGTTCCATATACCATGATAGGCATTGTTAACCACTTGACTGGTCGGTTGGCGCAGTTGGTAGCACTCTGCCTTCGGAGCTGCTGGTCCCGGGTTCGATTCCCGGACAGGTCAAACATTTGTGTGTATGAACATGTCTGTTTGACCTGTGTCTGGGTGTGTATATATCAGTCATCAGGTTACCATAGTACAGGCTCTGCCTAGTTTGGGACCTGAAGACCTTGTGTTAAAAAAAAAAAAAAACTTACTATCAGGTTGACCGTATGCTAGTTAGCTGTCTTAAGAAAACTAGAAAACTATGCCAGTCATAATGTCAGATATTATATTATAACTAAAATAATAGTAAATAAAGAGTACCTATGCGACCTTTAACAAAAGCTCAGAAATCGCTTACGGAAACTCGTATATCATAATGATCGTAACCTACTTCAATAAAAACGGTTCTAATTTGTCACTGAGCGAAGACGGTTCGGATCTTCATTTATCTTGGCGGAGTCTTGTCATTGCTGACTTGATGTATTGTAATGCGGGATCCAGGCTTTTGCAATATACGTGGATTTTTTCCGCTATATTCATTCACACATTCTAGCGTGAAAACATTCTTCACACTCCTAATAGTTCGCCATATGATAGCCGTCCAACAATATGGACAGACGACCTGACCAAGATCCCAGGAAAGGAAGATAGCTGGATCTGCTTTCAACCGGTGGTGCTTGTGGAAATCATTAGGGACGCATAATATGTCCAGCAGTGGACGTCATATGGCTGAGATGTTGATGATGGATTAAGTTCATTCACACTTTTGAGTGTTTAAAGTTTCATATTATGGTAAAAAAAATATATTTTATCCCTTTCTGTAACCCTTGCTACTCACGGGATCAATTGTCATTTACCCTTTAAAGGAAACCATCCAGAATGATCCAGATAAACGTAACACTTTTCAGTTATTGGAGTTATTGGGTGTAACTCAGAAACTGCTTCACCGATTTTGATGAAATTTAAATGGGACAACCTCGGAAGTATACTCTATCAAACAAAAAAGTACCATCAAAATCGGTTCATTAACGACGAAGTTATCCGCAAACACACAAAAAAATATACGGTCGAATTGAGTAACCTCTTTTTTTGAAGTCAGTTAAAAATTTATTAATTTAAATAATATAATTAATAAAAATATATAATAAATCAATTTTATACTTAGCTATTCAAAGTAATGATAATAAGTATCTTATACATATAAAGGAGATTACACACAATCCTCGGTTTCATTGTATGTCATTCAGACAAATGGGGCTAGGTACAATAAATAATTCATTCGTATTCTTATTATGATTATCTCGTGCACTGTACACAATATTTCGAGATAATAATTGTTATTGTTAAATAATTAGTTTAACAATATTTGTATTGACTACTTGAACTAAATTATAATAATGTACTTTCATGTGTAACAATTTAGTCTGGCATTGAGTGTTGTGTGCAGACTATTGTGGGATGGAGATATCCCGACACGGCATAGTGTGTTTTAGTTTTGCATCTTCATAATTTTAGGCTATATACCTATGTCTATAACGACTAAAATGCAATTGCATTTTAATATGTATATTGGTATCGTTTATTGCTTAAATGCGCGTATTTGTCAAACTGTATTTGGGCACTATAGGTCATATCCATTGTGATAGAACGATATAGTAGTAGTAGTAGTAGAAAATATAGTAGATAGAATCAGATAGGTAGAAGTGAGAGATGAATTAGGACGACTTTACCTTTATTCAGCAATTTATATTTAAAAATAGTGTTCCACGCAGTCATACTGCGTGGAACACTATTTTTAAATATATAATAAATTGCTTGACACGGGATACGCACCATGTTTTTTTTTTGTTATTGCGTTCCCGATATTTCGGCGCGGTTCCACGCACCATGATCACGGAGAGTAATAAAAATCATGGTGCATATCCCGTGTTAAGCAATATATATTATGAAAAGCCATGAGAGCTTAAAACGGTAAAATTTTGTGTCGTATTTATCGTCAATATATTTGAAAACCAAGTTAATTAAGTATGATATAACTTTTGAAATCTTATAAAGCAAAATATGGTCCATTCATAGAAGGAGGTAGAAATGACAAATAATGCAGACCATGCAAACGAAGCCGCGGTAGGATCAGAGATCAGATAAATAAGATATTTCTTGAGTTTATTTTACATACTAATATATTTTAATACGTGTTTTCAATTCGTATCTTATCTGAAACCATCCGTTACGTCTGCTAAATACGTATATTTTATGATGCAAATATTAATTCTATGATAATTTGTATTCTATATGTGTGGAACATTAATTTATATCTACATAGCTAATAAGGAATTATGGCACAACAGTGTATAAATGGTTCGCTTTTTTGGGGAGAATTGATATTCCGTCAGTGATTTTCTTTTCTAAGCTTACTACAAGTAACATTTTATGAGCAAATAAACCAAGTATCTAACTATTTGAGGACTTTCTCCAGGAAAGGGACTTCTCCCCCAACAAGTTAGCAATTTGAGTCTGAAAACTATCGCGAGTTTCTTCCATACTTGTAATGTAACAAACCGTCTAGGACTCACGTGGTAAACACTGGAAAATTACTCTCCGACCAGTTTCGAACTTATTTGCAGTTCTTGTACGTGTAACACATATTCAAGACGAAACTCCACCAGCACCTGCACTACGCAAAGTTATGACACTCCATGACATGATTGTCTCAGTGTAGCGGTCAAACATTTAAGTAGGAACAGCATTGTATACACATATATTAATTGGTCGAGATTTCATAATGTATCTCTAGCTATTGGCTATTGCACAACTTACCAATAATAGGAGAGCAAGTGACATTAACAACTCCTGAGGCTAGCGTAAACAGGGCGTAGGCGCCGGGGAAGTCTTCATGCGAGACATGGTTGGATATCACCAAAGGACTGGAGACATGAAGCAGGGCTCTCAACACACCAAGCACACTGGTGACCAACGCCACGTATATAAAATTTCTGATCTGAAGAATTACTGAAATCAAAACAAAATACAAAAAAAAAATAGGTAGTAGAGATAGTGAATTATTCATTAAACCTATTTTATACGTTAGTACTTAGTTCGAAATATAAAAGTGTGAAATCATTAATATGCGTACTGCAGTATTCACCACGTGATAGTCAGATCGGGCTACAAAGATACAGACCACGCCTACTTTGGGTCTCATGGCTTTTTAAGCTTTCTATTATTTCTCTCAAAATATGAGGACAATATTAAATGTTGAATGAAGAGATGTCGAAAGAAGATCACATCGTCACATGCGCATTGCAAATACTTAAGCCACGCGTGGCATCCACCGCAAAATATTCTTTGCTTTGTATTATATAATAATATTTAAGAACGGTTATTGCCAACCCATATAGAACTATAATACGTTTAACGTAGATGTTTACAGCTCAAATATGTAAAAAAATACAACTTACCTATTCTAAACACGAATGTCAGTAAAGTAGCTAAATAAAACAATATTCTAGTATTAACATGAGTAGCACTGCTAACTACAGCTAAGAGACAACGACCTGCCACATCAGCGGCAGCGCATATAGATATACAAGTCGCTACTTCAGTCTGAAACAAAAAAAAAACAAATCACTAACTGCAAGATCGTATCAGGGTTAGTAAAAATAAAGAGAGATTTTTTTTCGTAGAAACAAAATATGTACACTTAATGTAGCTAATCCTTATAATAACAAATTTAATATCAAAATAGCAACATAATAGCGATTTAAATTATGTTCTAATAATAGTGTAATGATAAACTGACCGTATCATATCCATATTGATACAAAAGCATTGGTTGCAATATGAAAAAGGTCAGATCAGAGAAATTTACAAAACTCTGCCCCAGACAAATATTGCGGTAGACTGGATCTTTTAAAACATTTATATTCAGGATTTCACATAATTTCCATCTGGAATGTTCATAAAAATTAGCATGTTTAATTCGTAAAACAAATAATAAATTGAACAAAATGAAACAAACCAGGACATAAATTAAAAATAAAACATAAATCTTTCGAAAAGAAGGGAATATTCAAATGTTCTTACTACTATTATAAAGACGAAAAATTTTGTATGTATGTATGGACGTATGTTTGTTACTCTTTCATGTTCCAACGGCGGGATGGATTTGATTTGGGTGAAATTTGGTAGATACTTCAGGTCCCGGAATAGCACATAGGCAACTTTTCATCATCACCACGAAGGTTAAACCGCGGGGCGCGGCTAGTCCCCCATACAATTTAAGTTAAACTGCAGTTGATAGTATGGATCACCTCGATTTATTTAGCTCTAAAATGCAAGAAGAAAACATCACCACGGTAGACATAGGGGTGGTATTGTCGTTTGACATCTTCCCCCTTTCCATGAGTATTTAAGACCCAATTAGTATTTCCCGTACAATCCCAAAATACCCAGATCCAAAACCTCTTTTTTCTTAGAAGATATTTTTAAATATCGTCAACTTGCTACTTGCATATCACTGTTGCACCGTTATAATTTTACAACATACCTTGTAGAAGATACTGGCATATCTTTAGTCTCGGAGTTTAATTCACTGCCATCTTTTTTAAGCAGTAAATTATCATTTTCGTGTTTAACATTACGATTTTCTATGTCATCTGTAACTATTAGATAAGATAAATTTTAACGATTCTCTATCAATGTGTACAGTTACCTCATTATTTTATAAGACTAAAATACTTGCTGTTCGTACTGTCTTCTTTAATTTACTCGTTTTCATCACAATCATTCCAGGGAACGTGTGCAAGGATATTCCAGAAATGATTAGAAGTGTTCCTCTGAAGCCAAAGTGATACATCATGACCTTGATAAGCTGGGGGTACCACATGAGAATAAATCCTTGAACAGCTTTAATTAAACTCATCACTGCAGTCCTTTTCTTTACAAAATATCGATTTATTGTTGAATAACTAACAGGTACCATCATTCCAAATCCAACTCCTTGCAATAGACCAAACGTTAATGGCAGTTGATTGGTGTTTGAAATCAGCACAGTTGTCAATGATCCAACGGCAAATGTCGTTGCGCCAATTAATCCACCAAGCCTTAATGATATAGTTTTTGTCATAATATTGAGTATTATTCCTGTGAATAGATAAATTTGTAAAAATAGTATAACATTTATTATAATATAAGTGTAAGTAGAATTTGATGTTTTCTACAAAGATGTTATCTTTGATCAAAGAGATAGCATAATTAGTTAGATTTTAGTCATTAAAGTATGAAATGGTTTTATAATATGTATGATTATATGATATAACAAACCTCCTATAGCTAACATAATTGCAAATACTCCATGCGCAGTTGTCAATGACTTGGCCGTAGAATTCGTATCCATCATAAAATCTTTATAAATTAAACCAAATGAATTTACGTGGCCGATGCCTGCTATCTAAAAAAAATATACATACAAACTTAATAATGTACGTTACTGTCGTAATACCAACCCGATACAATTTTTTTACTTTTGAATTTGGATATTATAATAATGGATTTCGAAATTTATACTTTGACAGATGACTGAGGTAAAAGGTCTGTGCACAAAATAAAGATAATTATTTCGTAGTTGAGTAAATATTATTTCATAAATATTGGAGTTTTATTGACATCGCTCAAAATTATTACTAAGTGCCTACTATTCTATCATATTATTTTGCAACTGTGTTGATGGTTTTATTCTATATATTTTACAATGATTTAAAGTTAACAACATATTATAGTAAAATGAATCAATGGTGTTATTATCAATTTGTTAGTCAGGCGTACTCACAAAAGTAATGATGGTCCCAAAACACACAACATATCCCCAATAATTGATTCCTTCGACATGATTCTCTTTTGTTTTAAATTCCTCTATATCGTTCATTATTACACGCACTGCCCGTGTGATGACTCAATCGGGACTGCTGCGGATGCTCCTGATAAAATACTAAACAAGATCAGTTACGCATACATGTACCTACATAGATAAATGGATCTTTGTGCGACCTTTTATTTATTTAGTTCTGACAACTAATAACGTGTGCTCTATGTGCATCTTTACCATTGTCTATTGTAATTTCCCTTTGTTCAAGAAACAGGTTATGTAAACTTAATAAAAAAGTACAATTATTTTATACAAGAGTTATTTAAATACATGCAAGTTTTGCATGAGCTGAAAAATCTCCTAAAACGATATTTGACAATACATTTTTAATTATAGCTGCTAATTTAATAGAGGTCAATTTTGCTGTGAATACATTCACACTCAAAAGTGAAATATCTGCTTTGTTATATAATTAATAAATTGCTGGCAATTTTAACCCATCTATTTGAATAACGTGCCGTTTGACGTCTTACCGTTTTGTGTTTGGAATGTGAAACAAAGCGGTGGTGTGGCACGAACTGTAAAAAAGGGAACGGATTGCCGGCGACGATCGGGTGGCGCGGGGCGGCCGGCGCGACGTGCGCGCTCTTTGTCAGGTTGCTATTTCGTATTTGGGTGATAATAACTTGTGTCAGGCAACATCGTGAGAAAAAAAACATCGCATAGTGTTAATACGCTGTGTAGTAATAAAATAATATCAAGCATGGTAGATAACTATTAAATATCAAGATTATATTAATTTTACTAAATTAATAAAGATCTATCTTTTTGGAAAAGATAGATCTTAAGCAGCCCTGTTAGAAGAGTGAAATGTTTTATATACAAAGACTTTTGTTTCACAATATTAAAAAGGATTTATTATATTATAATAAATAGGGGTGTCCATGTACAAGATAGGCGTTGCAAGTGTTTATAATATTGTAGTATGCCCATAAGGTCCCATACCTTATATTTTATATAATAATCTGTTTTTAATAAATGATAAATGAATGGATATATAAGTGTTTGTTTTTACTTTTACCTAAATTTCAATAAAAGGTCAGTAGCGTCACATAAAGATCTAGGTACTTTACGGGACGCTAAGGAAAATAGACTGTAGTAAACATTTCGTTCTTAAATATACATCCAAATCATACATTCGGGATCCGGGGCTGATTGATGTATCGTGTAGGGCAGTGAACCTAGTGATGTGCATTACACAATTTTAGGGCACTGGCTGCTGTCAAATTGTACTGTCGCAGTTGCAAACTAGTTCGGAGTCACAGTTTGGGGTTCACAAATGTTCTATGAACCCCAAATTTATGTCAAATAAAGTTATTTATATTTTGTATTTGTACTTCCAGCCTAACATGATGTATTGGTCTGCGTTATGACCTATTTCAATTAAACTTAAAAGAACAATCTTTTTCTCAGCTTTCCTAGTAGGTACAGCAGCTATTCTTTTAAAATGTTTTTGAGTTTGACTTATATATACATTTACATATGGATAAATTGTAATAAAGCAAATATTGCGAATATTATTTTGCGACATGTAGGCCTTGTTGAAATGAGGAATATGTAATTGCAAGAAATATTCTGATCCATTTGGCTTGCTCACTTTGAAATCTCTATGTACAAATGTTTTCTATTAATTTCAGATAACATTTTTGCTTATTTCCCGTTTATCACCAGGAGTACTATTGGAAATCATATTCACTAAACTAAAACTAAATTAAAATAACAGTAAATTACGTAAGAGTTTTACGTAAGACTTTTGGGTCTCGAAGACCCAAAAGTACTGTCACTGACCACTGGGCCACCTTCAGCAGATCGGCTACCATTGCAACCTATCTGTTAATATAACACCGAGGTATGTTTGAAAATTTAAAAATTGTTTGATATAAGCGTTTTTGGAATGGCTCATTGGTTATATAATCACTTGCCTAATTCAAAATTAGACTTGGAGTGGGCCTGATCATTAATGAAACATTATTTACGTTTTGAATAAATATTTAAAAAATCTATTAAAAAGACTTACAAGACAAGTTTATGGTCAACTTCAATAATTTATGTTTCTTGTCCCCTTATAAATTTATGACATAGTTTTAATGGTTTTATATTATTAATTTTTGATTAAGTATATATTTGAGTTAATTTTTTCTAAAATTTGACATAATTAATAGAACTTAATATAATTTAGAATTGTAATTTGACGGTCTTGTTAATTTCCATATTTGTGCCTGGAGCGCTTTCATATACTTGTTACTAACTGTTAATCTTACCCATGTAACATGCAAATAAATATATATTGAAAGAAAGAAAGAAAATACATTTATTCAAAACATGACGCATATATATGATATTTGATCATAGATATTTGATTTGTAAGTTACGTTGGCATCAATTATTATACTAATTATACTATTTTATTATAATTATATTTGTGAACATGGATGTGTGGATGTATGTCTGTTACTTTTTCACGACTAAACGGCTGGATGGATTTGGATGAAATATGGTATGGAGATAGCACCCTGGATTTACACATAGGCTTAATTTCATCATCAACGTCATCACCCTTTTTCATCACCACTCGGGTAAAAAGGACTTGAATGAAATTTGGTGTGTAGATACTTCAGGTCCCGGAATAGCACATACGCTACATTTCATCATCGTCATCAATCATCACTACGCGGGTAAAACCGCGGGGCGCAGCTAGTAACTTATAAATCCATATTTTCTGAGGATGGTCGAGAATGATCCATGTGATTCCTTGTATAATAAGTTTCACCTGTTTCTTGAACATTTGTAACGTTAATAAAAATGAAGACGTTTAAATTAAATAAATATATTATGTTTATGGCATATAAACATAATAAAATATAAGAAAACAATTAATTCAATTAAAATATAAGAGAACAAGTTATTATTTTACTTAAAATGTTTTTGTGTTTAATGAACTTATTTGGATATTTAAGATATTTTTATTTAAGAGATTATTCTTTTGTTTATAGTTTATTTATTGTTTTATTAAATAATAATGATATTTTACTATAACTTTACATATTATACTTGAAGGAACTGGTTTTAGAACTTTTATGATTGTTGTTTTTATAGGCCCTGGTAATATAATATAAGAATTTAATGAAAAAAGCCAGTATTCGGTCTATTTAAATCAAAAGAATCTATTTATATGTTGTATGTATTGCTTCCGGGCTGTTTGGCCGTGGTCTATGTGAAACTTTTGTTCCAGATGTTTCGTCGATCACTGCGGTCGACATCTTCAGTGGTTCAGGTCCGAGCGGCGACGAGAGCTTAGAACTTTCCTTCGCGGCGTCTTCTCTGATACTCAGTATGCAACGCCGGCCGTGAAAGCCTTAGAGTTTACAATCTATTTATACTTTTTTAACTTAGGTATCGTTTGTATATCAAATATAAGCTATTATATATTTGAGTTCAAGCAATTAGTCCAATTTTTCGGGAATAAAGAAAACACTAAAAATATTGTCTTATTATTTTATTTTTCTATAAACTTACAAATATATTACAAATATGTTATAAACCTAAACACGACTACGAAATACAATATGTTATTGAATTATTTTCACACGAAGCCTTCTCAGGGCGCTAGGGATAACCACAAGTAGTTGTAGAACGCGGCCTAACCAAACCTTCAAAACCTTTTTGCTTGTCAATAAACGATAAACCCACTAAATACTTACAGCTTTAGGGTTTTTGAATATTAATAACCATTAAAAAAGTAAGAGCAGTAACCAGAAACAAAATATTAAGAGTGCAATAAGGGTTCCTATCCTATAAATATATTATGTATATATTTATATTTCATGTAATTTTTGTCATAATCAGCTAAGTAATTCATTTTAATTCTTATTTTATTGATCTCAAAATTCCATGCTTATTACTTCCACTATAGAATTCATTCAGCGGTCGCCTTATAGAAATCGCTTTCGACGATTAGGCCGCCTATTGTCTCATTTTATTAATTTTAAGTATGTAAGTACCGTAATATAATGTAAATGTGTTTGTGATACAATAAAGCATTATCAATCAATTAATCAAGAATTCGAGAAAATATATCATATTATAAAATGTAATATAGGTACCTACTAAGATGAGTCACTGAAATAATATACGTACTACCCTCGTTTGTTAACACTTATACATAACAGGCAGTTTAGCGCTTCCGAGAATTTTAATGTTCTTATTTTACAGGTAATGCTTTTCAGGCGTATTATTGGTAATAAAGATCAGGAAACATTTAAAAATATATACAATAAGTCGGCGAGCAATCTAAGCGGACAAAACCACGCCTTTTTCATACATGAGGATATTATATATCACAGATTGAGGTACTCTTGACTTGACGTAGCCAAAGTATCGAGGTTTTCATGTATCAAGTTTTGTTCTTCTTTTTTATGTGCTTGATCACTGCTTCTATAGTCCAGGGTATGACGCAGACCATGTTACAAACTGCCAGCATAGAAAAGGCTATAGCATAGCTGCCTGTGTAATCCCGGACAAAACCTGTAACAAGAAACATAGCTTGCTAATGCCGTATAATCTTCTCTCAGCCATTTGCGTCCACTGCTGGACATATGCCTCCCCCATGTAGGGGGGATTTGCCAATACTCGCCACCCTTGGCATGCGGGTTGGCGAGCCCAGTATGATTTCCAATACTGAGAAGGCGCTGCTGCCCACCTCCTGGTACGTTATTCCTTAGCCGACTCTTACGGCACCCACGAGAAGAGATGGGGAGTACTATTCTAGGCCGGTACAACCACGGCACCCGGTACCACCACGGCACGGCCACGGCCGTCTAATAATAATCATATAATTTAACCATATAATCATGCTCGTTATAAGTTTACAGAACTTTTTAGATTCAACTTATAGGCCTTTGAACTATTTGTTTGCATAGGATCCTTAAATGTTTACATCACATATTGACTACTTTATAACACTTTGAAGGGGCATAAAAGCTTTCTAAAATCAAGCCTGCGAGAGAATTCTTTTTCATGTTGATAAAGGAAAAGTATCAATAATAAATATTTTAACAGACTTTAAAAAAGGAAGGATGTTTCTCAATTTTTTTTATGTGTGCTCGCGTTTATGAACCGATTTTGATTTTTCTACTTCCGATGGAGACCCATATGAATTTAAACAAAATCGGTTGAGCGGTTTTTGAAATCCACTCCAATAATTGAAAAGTATTAAGTCTATCTGGACGACTTCCATGATGGTAAAGCAATCGGTGAACATCTAGGTCACTAAAAAGAGAGAAAAAAAAATGGCCAATGGAACCCACTACCTACAACACTCAAAAGTGTGGAATGTCGAAGTTTTGAGTGTTGAAGTCGGTTTCATTTTTTGGTAAAAATTGTTAGACATGAAAGCTTCTCATGTCTATTATATTAATTTAAGCTTAGGAAAAACTAAAATTAAAATCTCACAAACTCACAAATGCATTTGCACATATAGAATGAATGTACTTTTAGTACACTCATGTCACCTTACAAGCTCTCTGTCTCTCTCTCACTCACTACACTCATGTCAGTAATTTTGCACGGTATAAAAGCCATAACATACCGCGATGGAGCTTATAAATGGCCACTAGGGAACCCTAAAGGTAAGAATATTCTAGAAACATAAAAACCTTTTACATTTTAAAGCCTGTTTTCGCTTAATAGTCGGAGTTTATATCGGCTATTGATTGCAACCAATTACTGCTCTATTATAATGATTTTAAGGATTAGAGGTTACGAAAAATAAACATTAAACATTTAAGTTTGAGAAAACTAAAGGACACATTCACTAGTGAGAAATGTGCAACAATTTCTTTAAAATATAGAGATGTATAGGTTTTTAACTGGACATGGTAACTTATACAAGAACTACCGTTATTATTGTGATAATTGCTATGTATTTTATATGTTGTATTAGCTCGATCTTTCGACACAGTTGCATGAACCATGTTTACGAGTAAACTATATCGAGCAAATACGACAAATAAAATACATGATAATTATCTCGATAATAATGTTAAGTCTTATAAAGAAAATGCTAAACAACTTTTACTTTTTATACTTTATCTTGATCTAAACCTAGTTATCTCAAAATGAACAAAAACACCATAAAGATGAATCTATCCAAAATATACGGTTTTCTATCGGATAATTTTCAGAGAATGAAATTTATTATATTTACGTAATTTAATACCCGACATCACCATTATGGTGGATGTACTAACTATACGTACGAAGCCTTTTGATTCCACTTTCTTAACGCGTACTGCCAAGGAATGGAACTCGTTCCCGATAAGTACAATCTCCATGTCACGAGTGAAAAGGTACCTTCAGGCTTGGGTGCTACATCTTATACACGTCATCAAATTATCAGGTGAGGCAGTTGTCAAACGCAAGCTTATAATATTTAAAAAAAAAAACGTTGTAAGAAAATGTTAAGACTTTTCTAAATCCATAAATAACGGATTTCAGAGGTAACAAACATAAAAATACAATTACAAAAATAATACAAATAAATTTATAAACACTCCATTTTTGACGCAATGAGAACGCAATGTTTGCTAAAAGATTGAAACATTTTAGTTGGTAAGTACCTACCCTAAATGTTTACCAAAAAAATCTTGTCTCAATTTTTTTTTGTCACACTGTCTATGCATGTATCTCTCGCTTTTAAATTTAGTATTCATATCCAATGAGTTCGAAAACTGATTTTCATATTAATCTAATTTTGTTTGCATATTTTTTTTATTTCTTGACCACGCCAATAAAAATGGCATTATCATTAAGAAGTTGTATTATTATTCCAAAACTTCAAATGGAAACCGGTTGTTTCACCTTGCGATATCTATTTTGAGAATTCTAACTCGAAAAGATCTCGTCTTTTTATTAAAATAAAGCCGGTTTTTAAAGGTCATTGACTGTGTTTTCAGACACAATAAACGTGGGAATAATTCATGACCTTTATACTTCGGCTTGCAAAAATATATTTAAATTATGCCTATTTTATTTTAGAAGCATAGTAAATATGTTCATCAATGAAATAGTGATGACATTCCAAGGATGACATTGTGCACTGTGCGATTGGAGCGTTTTACGTAACAGGTGCAGATGGCATTATAGTCTCGTGCGTGTTTACAGAGATATGCACTTTAGAGTAATAACAGGGTGCCGATTCTCTTATTTATTAAAACAATACATTTAAAATCAATGCAATAGTAGTTCAAATGTTATCATAAATAAACTTGATATTCCCCTAAAACAACAATTACATCTCGATTTCATTGTAGACAATTGAGTCCTGGAGTCTTCAAGTCGCGAGTAAATAGGTACCTTCTAGGTTTGCGTGCTAAATCCTAGACAACGTCATCACTTAACATCAGGTGAGACAGTTGTCAAACGCGAACTTATAATAGTAAAAAAAAAAAAAAAAAAAAATTGCGGTAGAAATTAGATCTGTGTAGCCATTACGATTATAGCAGAATAGCAAAACTAGAAGAAACGACTATCCATGGACAATCTATGAGCAATGTGTTAGTAAAATTGATACCCTGGGGTAACTTCGTTAATAGTGAAGTGTTTAGTGCTACTATACTACCGGAGTCTCTACTCATCATACTGAGAGACGAGGGTTGGACGTGCAGTGGAATAGGTACACTTGTGAGTAATCTAATGTGATATCTTTTTATATTTATTTATTTATTTGCAAAATCCACAGCGTTTATAAACAAATTATTTTTGATTGGAAATTCTCGTGAGTTTGACACATTATTATATATATGTGGTATCCGGCTTTACTCACGTTTATAGTCGAAGTTTCGACCTAGGTTTCGAGCATGTCCACATGTCGCGGCTACCACTGTGGTCGCCGCAATCTGGCAGCGTAAACTCACCTGAGGATGAGCATCGGACATGCTCGAAACCTACGTCGAAACTTCGACTATAAACGTGAGTAAAGCCGGATACCACATATATATAATAAACAAATTATTGTACAAGTAGCTTACACCTAAGGCCAATAACGGATTGACATTTTACTGACATCTTGTTACTGTTAGATCTCTCTCTTATGTGCTATAACTGGAGTTTTGGCGGATACGCGCCTACATACATATTTTATATTAAATAAATACGTAGTAATAGGTTTATACCTCGCAGTTTATAACAGCGAAAGTTTGCTATAACCGCCGGCCTTGAAGTTTCCCATCGCTCAAACACGTTTTTATTACTAGGAGCCCCGAGCTACTTATATATTTTATATTAATTTTAAATTTATTAATATTGTATATTGGCAAAGATGCATAGAATAATTAATGCTAATTACGTTTCAATATTAGCACGGTGGGCACTGCTAAAGACGTTATGAAGTCACATTTCGAATAAGTTTTTTAAACAAATATATAAAACTAACGAAGTGAATACTATTAGAAGCGTTTTTAACCGAATTCAAAAAAAGAGGTTACACAATTCTACCGTATACGTTTCATTTTTTATGTATATTCGCGGGTAACCTCGTCGTTTATAAACCGATTTTGATGATTCTTTGTTAAAATAAAACACTAATAACTAATTACAATACTGCAGCTACTACAATAACATTTGAGCAATCCACTAGCTATTGGTAGCCTATAGATGACTCAAATGTTCTAAACCGCTACCGGCTGGCAGCGTGCCCAGAATGCTAGCAGCATTACCACGTTGAATTGCAATGATGATTCGTTGAGCCAAATATGTGCCAGCATTTTGGTCACGCGTCGCATAGATCAAACGCTCTGATACATTTTGGAAAATCCAATGAGCTCCAGGTCCCCAATGTCTCGTACCCCAAACGGTTCAAATATGTAACCACTACCTAGGTTAGCATACTTTCGCCGTTTCAATTGCTCCGCCGAATAAGCCGCGGCGCCAGCCCTAACATTCTTTGTTTGTTTGATAGAGTATATTTCCGTGGTGGTCCCATTTAAATGTCATCAAAATTGGGCAAGCGGTTTTGG
The DNA here is from genome assembly GCA_934044485.1 of Apeira syringaria. Taxonomy (NCBI): domain Eukaryota; kingdom Metazoa; phylum Arthropoda; class Insecta; order Lepidoptera; family Geometridae; genus Apeira; species Apeira syringaria. The sequence continues at coordinate 5,026,545 of OW203659.1, forward strand.
AGTTGCACTCCAATAACTGAAAAGGGCTACGCATACGTCGATGATATTATTACAGTTGCGGGTGGAGAAATCAGTGAAAATACACTCTATGCTCACAATATTTTAATAATAGTTACTTTTGAACTATCATGGTACCGACTTCAACAAGTTATTTCATACTTTTGAGTGTTGAAGTCATTTTTTGGTATTTTTTTTTATTACGAGTAGTAACCCATCACAGAAGAAAATCTCTGAATTGATAAAGCCAGAATTATTAAAACTAGAATTCTTGTAAAACTTACCAATCATGGGCCCTACACTCAAGCTTATGCCGCCAGCAAGCAGCATGTATAGTCCATATGCAGGTGGATACCTCTCTATTGGGACATGTTCTGCCATCACGATTGGCTGCGCGATGTGGACCAGTGACCGCAAGGCTCCAAGAATCCCGGTCAGGATGAGCAGTGGCAGGTATGTTGAGAATTGAATGAATACTAAAAAAAAAATGTCGACATAATTCATCTAAAAATCTAAACGTATTGGATTAAAACAACTTCTTCTAAAATTGTGGCTTCTGTTGTTTTTTATTACAATTCTGACAATATCCGTTCATGGTGTAGTTTAACATGCCATGTGGGAGCAGAGTAAGAAGATGTATTGTTTTACACTTTCATGGCTTTTCATAATAAAAATATTGTTTAACACGGGATACGCACCATGATTTAGATTTTGATTGTTCATAGTTCATAGTTATTTATTGGTATAAGTATACACGTCAAATTAGCATTCAAATAATTAATAATATTTAGACATAACATTTGAAAAATTAACAATATTAAATATAGTCATCAATACGTAATTACACTTATTAATACAATAAAGTTCAGTCATATTATTCTGTCTCAAAAATAAGAGTACAAAACGTACACTAAATAACAAAACATATAAATAATATCGATTGAGTTCCCGATATTTCGGCGCAGTTCCACGCACCATGATCACGGAGAGACTGACTGACTCTCCGTGATCATGGTGCGTGGAACCGCGCCGAAATATCGGGAACTCAATCAAAATCTAAATCATGGTGCGTATCCCATGTTAAACAATATTTTTATAGTAAGAAGATGATTTCTAGACCACGGTGATTAGATACACTGAATTTTTGAAAAAAAAAAACGAATTTTGCTGGGATTTTTTCCTTCAAAAATTTGAACTGAAGTTCCGCCTAGCATGATCATAAAACTCTTAGCTTCATTAATAATCTGAAGCTAAATGGAAATTAACAGCACATAATCAATTATCGCGGGAGGCTTGTACAATGACATCACAACGAACATCCAAGACCCGGGAGAAATGATCAAATAAATGCATCATCATCTGCCGCGATTCGAACGCAGCACTCACCAAATAACCAGCTTCAATTTATTTATTTATTTACTTACATTCACACAAGGTCTTCAGGTCCCAAACTAGGCAGAGCCTGTCCTATGGTAACCTGATGACTGATATATATACTTATATACATATACACACCCAGACACAGTCAAACTGACATGTTCATGCACACAAATGTTTGACCTGTCCGGGAATCGAACCCGGGACCAGCGGCTCAGAAGGTAGAGTGCTACCAACAGCGCCAACCGCCAACCCAACCATACAACCAATTAATTATATTCAAATCAAATCAAACTATATTTATTGTATCGCAACTACACTATTGCCACATAAATAAATACACAAAAACACAGAAAAAAATCATAAGGAAACATTACAATAATTGAGGACAAAAGGCGTACACTCAGCATTTGCCGCGCTCACATATAAAGTGTGCGCGGCGCTGGTTTTCAGTCTACTCCGCAGCTCGGGCTGATGGTCAATCATAAGTATTTTGAAGAAAAACAATTTAACGAAGAATGAAAAGTTTATAAACATGATAAGTACGTATTAAAATTTAAGATTTCATGTTTTTACATTTCAATATTGAGTTTATTCACGCGCATTTAAATATTTAGTCGATTAAACTCGCTATTTTAGTCATTTTGGTCATTAACAGAAAGCACGAAATGGCTTTATAAATACATTTTATTTTTATTATTTTAATTTTAACTCACTAAGTATAACTATTCTATTCTTATCAAGATAACCAACATTGTATCGATAAATTATAAAAAACAAAACACATAAAGCAATGAATCTTATTATACAGTAGAAATAAATTCTGAAGTGTCTTGTTTTTTTAAACTAATTTATAGTCGTTTTACTTTCGAATGCTTTTATTACCAAACCAAGTGTTACAAAGTGGATCCCATCCCAGTAATATTATAAAGGCGAAAGTTTGTGTGTATGTTTGTTACTTCTTCACGCTCAAACGGCTGCACCGATCGATGAAATTTGGTATGTAGATAATTCACGTCTCGAAATAACATGTAGGCTACTTTTCATCATCATCAATTATCAGCACGCTGGTAAAACTGCTGGGCGCAGCTGTTGAGTTATAATATAAAAATGAAATATAATTTCAGCCGTAAATTAAACACTGCTGGACTGCCTTCCAAAAGGTACAGATAATTAGGTACATAGACTTCTAGCTACGCTAGGCCCATGTGAACTTTGGCTTATACCTACATGACTTGAACTACACCTACTGTTAAACTTTTCGGAATCATAATTATCGTTTATGTTAATATATAACAATTAGAGTACTTAACATGAATGTGGATGGATATAGAGGTAGAGGAAGGCCTAAGAAGGTATGAATGGATTGTGCGGGGAATGATATGTTTAGGAAAGGTGTGAGCACTGAGACGACTAATGACGGCATGGTGTGCCGACCCCACCTAGTGTGGGATAAGGACAAGAAGAAGAAGAACAAAAAGAAGAAGAAGAAGTTAATTTATGGTCTATATAAGTCCATAAATATTCGTATGAATTGTAACGTAAATCCTCAAAACTATTTTTAGCGCAGCGCGATAACAAACCAATTAACAAACAAACACGCACTTACGCATGTTTAATCTATACGTTATTAATATAAAGTTCTAATTTTAACTATAACGTTACTTAAATTATAAAGATCTATGCGCTCAATCGTTTTCTTAGCTATAATAGTTAGCCATTAATTTTCGACACGTTTTTTTTGGTTTAATAGTACCGGTTCTATTTTATACAAACGTTAAAAGGAAAAAAAGATATTGTACTGACAAACACAACATCATTAAGAACTAAGTAATGTATTTTTGTAAGATAGCTTGCGGCATTTAATTTTAGAAACAATCTCAGCCATACTGATTGTTTAACGCCATAACTATAATTGTTACAAAGCCGATAAGGAATAGGATTAGGATAGGTACAGTTCTAGAGTCATCTTTCCAAGTCACGAGTGAATGGGTATCGTCTACGGTTGCGTGTTACGTCTTTGATCATCACTTAACATCACGTGAGACAGTTCGTAAAACAAATCTTATAATAATTTTAAAAAGCTTATGTGATGGGTCTGTGAATATTGTAAAACTTGTTGTGACTGCAGTTGGTGAAGCGTTTATTCATCGATATGATTTTTTTTTAATTCTGTAGAAGCGTAGTGTGGTCTCATTTTTTAAGTATAGTGAAAGCCTAGAGAGCAAAACATGCTTATAAACTTATTAGGTGTACACTTTATCAGCTCTCTACATATTATGAAGTCAATTTAATTCGTACGAGAATAATTTTTTTTGACCTAATCTTTCGTTAATTGTGAACCTTATGATGAGGTTTTTTTTACTTGAGACGAGAAGTCTCAATTAAGAAAAACCTCATCGCAAGGTACGTAAATATATATTTTTAAATATAACTCTTATTGTAGTGATTATCATAAGAGTTAAATTTAAAAACATCAAAAATTCACAGAAAATGTCCCGTTTCTAAAATTAACTTTTATTTAGAAATGGTGCCTATACGTAGTATTTAAACAGTTTACATTTCGATGTGGGTGGTAATATGGCTGATGCGATTCTACAAATACTTTCTCTCATGTGATGATTTTTATCATTTTATTTTTATCTTTTTTTTTTTTAGCAGAATGTCACAATAAATGTTGGCGTAATGTGGGTTACACAAAAAGCCTGCTCTAGGTTTAGTTTTTTACCAATCAAATCGTGTTGTCGCTTGAGTTTTGTGGTTTGCTGACTAAAAGCTTATAATATAGAATAAAGTTATAAAAATAGATCCGGTACAGCTAGCTATAAACAAATATCAAAGCCGAGTGAATTGCTTCAGTCAATAATAAATATATATTATACACATAATCCTATATTGTATTTTAAGCGCATACGATTAGAAGGATAACTGTATGGAGGTTTAATCTTCCATAAAAGAACAGCTGAACAGATCTAGATAAAATTTGCCACTGAGAAATATTATAATCTGGAAGACATAATATACTACTTTTTATTTAGAAAAATGTACGGTTTCCGTAGGATAACTGAGGCAGCGGGAAAGTAGTCCATGCGGGCAAAACTGCTTGGCGCAGCTAGTTACTAAGAAATAACTGAACAACGAGGGTATATATTTCCTAGACTATATATCGTACTGTAAAACATCTGTCATTGAGGCGTGCGTTCGGCAGCTCCATCGGCCGAGCCATATCTTGCTCTAACAGCGGATGTGCGGCGTTCACGTTCAACTTCATTCGAGCATTATTTGCTCCACACAATATTTAATCATGCCTGTTCACGTCATCCTGTCAGACTAAATTATGCTCGCTGAGACCATAATCATTCTAAGAGTTTTATGGTTTATTGCATTAACAACATGCTAGGCGGAACTTCATTCGGATTCAAATAATTTGAATCTTCATCATCTTTGAAAATTCTACTTCTAATTTCTATCAAATCTGAGTTGGCTGTCAAAAATGACATATGCAAAGTAACAATCACGTGCTCCATTACCAAAGTATAGTAGACTTCATCTTCTTCTCTAACAAACCTAAATATGGATCAGTAGCCGTTCGTTCAAATATTGGTCGAAGATTGGACGGTGTAGTTGCCATACGCAGCTTAGCACGAGCCAAATTAATTATGAGTTTTTATTAATTACTAGCTGACCCGACAGAAGTTGTCCTGTCTAAACAAATTGTCAAACAGCTGACAGTTATGTCAAACACATTAAAACAGATTTGATAAGAGGTTAAATTAGAAAATGTATTTAAGATCTTAATTTCGTACATTTTCAAATTTTCCGCCCATCTCTCTTATTTTTTTCTTCCATAAGATCCTTCTCCTGACAATAAGAACACAACAGAAAAGAATTATCGAAATTGGCCTAACCGTTCACACGTCATGTCGTGACCGATGGGATTATGGTTTCATTTTTATATATACAGATTATTTGTAGCGTTGTATAAAGTTGTCAGATCGTATCATTTAAACTTTTTATATCACACAATGTTGCAAGAAGGTATAAATTATGTTAATTGGTTTTATCCGATCAAGAATGCAATGTAGATACAAATAATGACATGTTGTATGAACGCTTGTCTGGACCGATTTCATAATTTATAATAAAGATTGACCAATGATTTTACAAACATAAAATTGGGTTAGTGATTATTTAATCTTAATGATGCACACATCAAATTAAATTATACTATTTGAGTAATGGGCAGATAAGACATCATATTACAAGCCGGTTTCAATCACGTCAAGTGACTATCGAATAGCGGTTCGCTGTCAGTGAATTATATGAAGGTTTTGTTTGGTCCAAGAATAGTGAAGGGTTCTGGTAGTCTAAGGGCGGAGTTTACCAAAATTGAAACGTCCGTTTATCAAGTTAACCGTCGGTCAAACTGTTTAACTGTTTGGTACAAATTGTTTAACCGAAGGTTAAATTGATAAACAGACGATTACACTTTCATGGCTTTATAAGACGTTTAAATTTTGGTTAAATCCGCATTAAGCATTTAGAAGGAAAGTGTAAAGGAAAACCAAGTATTCTTAATATTATTATCTTCTTCCGAACTGTAAACAAAGACGAGCCCCCTTACTTATTATCGTTGATTAACCTCTGAATAGTTATTCAGTGTTTTGTCTTTGTCGCTTATATGACAGTTTGACGTTGAAAGAACGGAAAAAAACACTGAATTACTATTCGCAGCTTATTCAACGTTTATAAGTAAGGGGGCTAAAAGTTAAATAGCTATGCCAAGAAATACTATAGTTATGGACGGTAACAGTTATCACATCATCACAATATATTGTCGCAAAAGTTTGGAATCATTGCTTTACTGACTATAACTTATACATAACTAGCTGCACGTCGAGGTTTTACCCGCGTGGTGCGGATGGTGATGATGAAAGTAAGCTTAGTGTCATACAGGGCATTACTTATCTCCATACTAAATTTCATCAAAATCCAGCCAGCCGTTTAGGCGTGGAAGAGTAACAAACGTACTCACAAACTTTCGCATTTATATTTTTTTTTTTTTTTACATATTATAAGTTTGCGTTTGACAACTGTCTCACCTGATGTTAAGTGATGACGTTGTGTAGGATTTAGCACGCAAACCTAGAAGGTACCTATTCACTCGCGACTTGAAGAATTATTATTAGTAGCATTTAGTTAGGATTTATTCCAAACAGAAGCAGAAAGATTTTATGTATATGGTGTAATTTTGCCTCACCTCCCTTTAATTCTTATTCCTATTTAAATAATATGTCTACCTCTTTTTTTTCTAATAATCGTCGTTGTCAGATATAATTATGGTGGTTTTGATTTATGCGTATTCATATGTGCCAGTATAAGTTTATATATTCTACGTTTTAGTAAGTTATAAGTTTTAAAAGAATAAAAATGTGTTAGAAAGTTATATATGTACATAAAACTAGTCATGAAGAAACTTAAAACAAAACATTTCTAACTAGATTATAGGTTCGCCTAGATTCTAAATCTATAGTTTTTTTAATACTGCATTAGATCTAGCGTTTGACCACTATCTCGCTTGATGGCCAGTGTACTTACCTAATCTAAATAAAGCAGCAAATAATGCCCCAGCGTAGAACATGTACCGGCTGTTCATACGGAAGAACTGGCCGGCGACGCCGAGGAACAATCGCGCAGACATGTCTGTTGCACCGCCTATTGCTATTATATTAGCAATCTCGCCCTGAAATCAAACTCATTATTAAAACTAATTCGAAAAACATTTGATTTTATTTTCAAATTTTCATTTAAATTTTCAAAATTGTCACCCTGTTCAGTGACATTTGGGGTTCACGGGATCACGGGATCAATGGTCATTGTGTATGTGCACCGATTTCTTCACTCCCAACTGTAGATCGCCGTGGCGCAGTGGTTAGTGTCAGTGACATGACTACTGTGTCTCCGGGACCCTGGGTTCGAATCCCGGCAGGGGCAAACATTTGTGCGATGAGTGTAGGTGTTTGTCCTGGATCCTGGTCCTGGTGGTCTTGGATGTTTGTGTGCTGTGAATGTGTGTCCAAGCCTCCCGCGATACAGGGAATCCTAGTGCGGGGGTGTTAGTGTAATAAAAAAAAATTGTCTTCAAAGTATATGGGACACTTTTCAATTTTAGGAATGTAACTCAAAAACCGCTAGACCGATTTTGAAGAAATTTAAATGGGAGCACACGGGAAGCACCAGCTTTCAAATAAAAAAAAATCAAATTCGGTTCTCTCAGTCGAAAGTTCTGAGGTAACAAACATATTTTAAAAAAACATACGTTGGTTAAAATAAGAAATAAATATAATTAGTAGCTTTGTCCAGAAATAAGACGATCGCTGGATCGTATCTCACTTCAGGTTTGAGCTGTTGGAGAAGGTATACAACGTGATCAAGACGGGGTGAAGAATGACACTTTTTCTTTATCTTTAAGTGCCTAAACTAGAGCTGGATATAGATAGATAGATGTTTCTGTTGTCTAAAAAGTAAATAATAGTACTACTTTTGTTAAAATCGATACTGAGTAACGCCGTGTTCAAACAAAAATTTAAGTAATCATTAAGAGAAACAAATTTACGTTTTTTCAATACATGCGTTCGTGTCACCGTCATTAGCATCCATTGACTGTCAAAAACGTTTCGTTTCTGACAGTCGATGGGATAATGACCTAGGAGTAGGATTACTCTCTCTCTCTCTACGGTGAATGAAAAACTAGTGTAGAAACGAGACGCAAAACTTTATAAAAGAAATAGATCGAAAAGCACTTGCGCCTTCTTTATCTGACAAATTAGTGAGAATAAAAAATTGATGGAATGAGTTAAGATTTACCATTATAGAATATTGCTTCATACATTGTAATCTATATTAACCAAAACGCCGCCGTTCTTCTATTTTGCACAAAGTTTTTTACTAACTGGTAGTGTACTGTTTATTATTTATTTATTATTTATCCCATCTCTTCCCGTACTAGGATCACGTACTAGGAGGTGGGCAGCAGCGCCTTTTGAGGATAGGAAACCATACTGCGCTTGCCAACCCGCCTGCCAAGCGTGGCGAGTATTAGTAAATCCCCCCTATATGGGGGAGACATGTGTCCAGCAGTGGATGTCCTATTGCTGAGAAGAAGAAGAAGAAGTGTATTGTTAGACTAAATTGTAGAAGTTATATATATTATTACAGCTTATTTATTGGGTTTTTTTTATGAAATAGGTGGCAAATAAGCAGACAGGCCGCCTGATGGTAAGCGATCACCGTCGCCTATGGATATCTGTAATACTGGGGGCTTTACGATACGTAGCCAATCCTTTCAAGACTCTGTTAACTCTCCTTTTGAAAAGTCCCATATTGTTGCTCGGGGATATAAATGAGCAGCAAGTTTTTAATGCGTTTATTTGAAGTTCTGAAGTTTTTTTTTTATTTATTAACATTCACACAAGGTTTTCAGGTCCCACGTTTCGCAGACCCTGTACTAGGGCAACCAGATGGCTGATATATATACTTATAATTATGCATATACACACCAAGACACAGGTTGAACAGACATGTTCATACACACAAATGTTTGACCTGTCCGGGAAACGAACCTGTTAACATTATTTTTTACTATTACAATTTCTCTAAAACAATTTCTTATTAGTAAGACTTACTACAGCATCAATGACTTTTTAAATCACAAGAGAATTAGAGACTTATTCGACATTCGTATTTGACATTTTCTAATTTAATATTATACTTTCATGTTGACATTTTAATTGTAATTTATTATTTTAATATTATTGTTTAAATATTATATAATTTTATATATTGTTATAAATTGTACCATATCTAATTTTCAAGGACATTGTATTATTCTAAGCCTTCTATGGCTGAATATGGCGGACTCTTAATTGTAACACATAAGCTAATCCGATGTTCGAAATAAAGATTTTTTTTATTTGAAAAAAAAAAAAACTATTTCTAATACATATTATGAATAATAGCAAAATTATGTTAAAATAAGGATAATTTCATACGGATTGAATAGAAATTATTTGGATAAAAATGTCATGCTACTTTATGATAATTGTATTCAAATAGCTTTACTTATAACAAGCATTTAGATGAAGCTGGGTTGTTTGTGTGTAAAATAATCTATATAAGGATATTTAAATCCTTATTTCCCTTGGTCACTCTTTAATCAAATTTGATATGAATAAATTTACCGATTTCATTAAGGTTTTAAAAAAAATTGTTATACTTTGTAAAAAGTTCTTACGAAAGAGAAATTATGAAATATAAAATTGTACAGGAAATTGGAAATTTCCGGAGAATTAAATGGTAAAGGGAAAACCTTAATAAATGGGGAAAAAATCACGGGGCGCTATTTTCGTAAAATGATTTTTATTGAAATCATTATATGAAAATAGGGCCCCGTATATTCACAATTTTTTTTCCTGTTTATTTTCTTCGTATTCTCAGACCTCAGTCCATAAAATATCACGGCTGTGCCGGTCGGAGTGGGGGGTCTTAGGTTATTTTCGTTACGGAATTTCTGCATTCGGTCTCCACGCTCAAGGCCCGAGATAGAAGCTATACAATAGCTTAAAATAAATTTGTCTGTAACTAAATTACCACCATTATAAAATAAAACAGTATGTGTGCTGTGTGCATTCATGGAGGAGTACGCAAAAAAAGTATTTGCCGCTTTTTATATTAATTGCACATAAAATGCGAAGATTATGTCACGCCATTCTTAGTCTAGTGTTGAGTTTTTGTAAATACCCACCTAAAGTGTGAATGACCCAGCCTTCAGAATTTATTTATAACAATTATAACACAAAGAGATTATGGTCACTTATTGCTTGAAATAACTGTTGTTCACAGTGTCTATCATGTGAAAACAAAGTAGCATAGTTTAGAATTGTTTTATTAAAAGTTCATTTGGGATAGACACATTATTATTTATGTATGTTATTCGATTTTACTCACGTTAATTTCGAATAATATCTCAACCTACCCTCCTCTTAACCATTTTTGAGGCATGGTCGATGTTCATCACAAGACCCTATGTCAAGACATGTCTATTTAGTGAATGGTTTACCATTTAGTAGACAAAGCTACTTAATAAATATTTCTCATTTGCGTTACTATGAAATAAAATAAAATAGATAAGTATAAATGATGACATATTGATACGAAAAAAAACTTACCCGACTGAGGTTTTTCTTGTCTAAAAATAATGGTTCCAGTGTGAAGAAAGTTAAATCAGCAAAGAAGGTAATTGCCATTCCCACAATGATGTTATCATACACGAAATCTTTTAGAAGAGTTAGATCTAGGTACTCAGCTACTGTTTGCCTGAAATATTTAACACTCATAATACCAGATTCATACTTCCTTTTAATTACAAGAGTAAAACAAAAGCAAATTTGCAAATGAAAACCAACACGCGCCGTGTTTTAAGTTGTTAAGCTGTGGTTTTTTTATTGGTGTTGTGGATGTTTATTAGTGTTATTGGTATGTATCGGAAACTGTACTGAAAGTCATAAATAGGTTTGACTCGTATATAATCATAATAAAACAAAATCACTACGTTGGTTTTTTAGTAATCTCAAGTAACCTAAAACTAATTTGGACAAACTTCTTATATATATATATATATTACATCGGGAAACTGTGTTTCCCGATATGTACAATCCTGGAGTCTTCAAGTCGCGAGTGAATAGGTCTCTTCTAGGTTTGCGTGCTAAATCCTAGACAACGTCATCACTTAACATCAGGTGAGACAGTTGTCAAACGCAAACTTATAATATGTAAAAAAAAAAAAAAAAAAACTTCTCAATAAAAAAATAATGCTTAACTATCACGGTCACAATCTATTTTATCGAATTGGTTCAAATATGGAATCCACCCCGCCTTTCGCAGAAAGTATATTCTAAAATAATACATGTCCACGTATCTACGTAATTCTTAATGAACATGATTATTTTTTGTTCTAAAATGTTCATTTTAGGCGCTAATTAGACGCGTTAACCTTGGTAGAGCAGTACCGCGCACGTATCGCCAATAGCTTGGTATAAGGAGCAATATAAATATGTTATCAGTCAGCCACAAATTGAATAAAATTTTATGTCGTAAATAGTTTTACATAGTTTACTAATTTTTTACATAGTTTTTAGATGCATTATTATTTTAAACACACAATTATTATTTTAAATGTTGAAAATGTAGATAAACAGAAGTTTATGAAACTGTTGCATAATAAGGCCAAATGATGTGCACTTTCACACACTACTTTATCTGATCTCACAAAATAGATAATGAAATTTAGGTAAAATAACAGCACATGTTTGCATTTATTTGTAAACGTGCAACCTTCTTGGTCCAGCTGAAGTTGTATCTTAATGGTAAAAAAGTTACATTATGATACAGTTGTCCATAGAAGAGCTGTATTACAGTGTAACTTTTTAAATTTGTTTCGATATATTGTCTATAAAGACTGTCATTCAAGTTCTGTTTTTGATTTTCTAATCTTTATAATTATTGCAGTATGATATTAGATAAAAATATAATAAATAAATAGTTTATTTGATTGTATATGTTTAGTTGTTAATGGGTAGAATCCTTTTAGAAACGCCTAATCTGCTCTATTCTTAACGATAAATTCTTACCATTTCCCTTCTTTGTTCTTTATAATAGGCATAGGCTCCGCCGCTATACCGCCGAAGTTGCCTAAGCTGGTCACGGAGGCGGCTTTGTATAAATTCTCTATGTACACATTGTCACTGGAATTGAATTTGCTATCTGCTTTTGAATCTCCCGGAATCAATACAACTGGGATGCTCAATCGTCGAGAGTCCAATTTCGGTACGAACAGTTTATCAGCCTTATGTTTCGTAGCTATCTGATAAAGGTTTTCGACGGATTTCGCGCTGTTATCCGCTAGTTTTAACCCATTTGTGCTTTTTGTAAAATTAAATTGGCTCTTCTCTTCTTCCACCGCAGGTGTTGGTGGGATTACTGAAAATACATGCCAGAACATAAATTAATCCCGCAATTGTAGATCAAGAATATTAAGATTAAGAATTCACATTAAATCACCCAATGGTAGTGATTCGCTTATTCAACTGAACTAAACTAAAATGTTTTAAAACTAATCCAGTTCTTATAAGGTTACGATAAAGTCTAAATTAGTATATGATTTATCAATAAAATCACTAAAATTAAATGTATTTATTAAATTTGCGGGTAGTTTTAGCAAAATTAAGTCGCCACTTATTTGGTGCCTACTAAAACTACCCGCAATTGGCCATGGAATAAAACTCGTCTAATATTAGTGAGAGCGCTGTATGGAGTTATGCGAATTTGAATTTTAGCGTAATTAGAATACGAGCTACTTCAATTTGAAGAATTTTAGTGAATTTTAGCTAGTTCGTGTGATTAACAGGATTAGGGCCTTGCAATCATGCAAAAAAGATAGTATGCAGATAATTATGCAAATGTATGTCATATTTCTTTAAAATACTAATCTGATGTAATTTCAATCATATCAAAGCCAAGTAAAATCAACAAAATACATAATAATCTACATAAATTAATGTAAAATAATAATTGTTTTAAGAATAGGTACACAAGTAACTTCCAAATTGTTACCTTGAAGGTTGTAATTTCGAAGGTAGACTTATTCATATTTTAAAATTAGAAAAATCTAAGGGTTTTGAATTCATGTACACTGTAAAACTATATCTTCATCACAGCCATAGGTCGTCCACTGCTGGACATAACACTTCCCTATCGATTTCCACATGAACCGGTTGGAAGCGGCCCGCACTCACCCCTTGCCTGTGATCTTAGTTAGGTTGTCTGTCCACCTGGTCGGTGGCCTTTCTATTCTGCGCTTGTTACAGTCCCTAGTCTCCATTCGAGAACCTTTTGACCCCAACGGCCCCAGTTCTTCGAGCTATGTACCGTATTATGTACGTAGTAAGTATGTAGTTAAAAGTATGCATAGGTACATTAAATTATTTGTATTATAAAAATATTAGTTTATGAATATTATTTTAGTCGTAATTAATTACAACTTAAAATAGAAACAAAAAATAATGACATGAGTTATTTTTTTAGAAGTTGTAATTTTGAAATGAATAAATTGCAACAAAAATGTCTTAAGCATTTGTTGAAATCCTTGTGCTGCGAAAATCATACTATGGCTTTGGATTTTAGACCTAGCAACACTCAAATGGTACAAAAAGGCGAATTTATTTAACCAACTGTCTGAGTGAAACAAAAAAAAACTTACACACAATACTTTCACAGGTCTTCGCTTTCTTCACCATATGCCATTTGACAGGGTGCATCACCATTGCTCCAAATATACTATGCATAGATATAGCACATAATATCGCCAAAGTTCCTCTGAACCCGTACTCTGTCGTCGTAAACTTTATAAATAACGGGTACACCATAGTAATCAGGCCAATAGAAGCCTTACACAGACTCAAATAAAGTACTTTTTTCTTCGTAAAGTAAGCGTTAAAGCTTGTATACGAGACTGGGATGAGTAAGCCCATTCCCAACCCTTGTAAAAATCCATTTGTTATAATTAACTGGGTAGTGGACACTACGAATATGGCAAGGAACGATGCTAGTGTATATATAAATGCTCCAATAAGACCTACTTGTCTAAGTGTTAGCCTCTTCAAAGCTATATTTGCTGAAAACCCTGTAAGAACCAACAAATATTATTCATTTGTCTACTTAAGTAAACATGTAAAAAACATGTTAAACAGTTTCAGGTTTGTTTAAATTTTGTTTGCTTAGTATTCTTTTGTTATCACACTCATAAAAACGTACTAGGATTCCATGTATAGCGGGAGGCTTGTATATGCACAATGATAATCAAAACAAACATCCAAGACCTGGGACAAAGATCCATGCTCATCACAGAAATGTTAGACCCTGCCGGGATTCGAACGCATGGCCTCGGGGATCAGAAGTCATGCGACTGACGACAGAGCCGTGGCGACCGTCAAGTAATTGTTATATTTACATAATTTAGGACCCTTATACAATATTGTATTCAATTATAAAGAGTTTTATGGTTTATTGCAATAACGTTATCACTTACCATCAGGTGAGACAGTTTGCAAACGCAAGCTTGTAATAAGTAAAAAAAAATAAAGCGGAACGTCGTTCAAGTGAGTTGTCGTATCAGTGGAACTTGAACCATCGACTACAGAATACCGTCCTCTAATGGCACACCACTAGGCATCCGAAAGTATTCTCTCATTTTTAGGGTTCCGTTCCTAAAAGGTAAAGCGGGACCCTATAACCCTCCGCTGTCCGTCTGTCCACGGTCACCAGACCGTATCTCATGAACCGTTTTTGTATTGTATTATTTTTACAACACAAAGATTATACTAGCTTAGGTAAAATTTCTGAATCTCCGAAGAGACTAGTCCACCCACAACACATGGTGTGCTAGTGGGGCTAGTGTGCAAATCGACATTTTAGTTTTAGTTTACCCATATACTTTATTTGTATCAAATTAAGGATCAATAAACATATTTGTCGGTTTAGTTAAACAATTAAAATTTTCTCAGATGATGTATTTCTGTTACCGCTATAACGACAAAAACCTAATAAAATAAATATTAAAGAGGGCTCCCATACAGCATACGGGATTTTTTTTGCTTATTTTTGCTTTATATTGATAACGGCAACAGGTACGCCAGAAATATTCACAGAATATTATTTTTTTCAATTTAGATAACGGCACGGAACCCTTCGTGCGCGAGTCCGATTCGCACTTGGACGTTTTTTTAAAAAAAATTGTCCCCTCATATGTAACTAAAATGAATACGTTTTTTTTAAAAGAATTGTCCCCTCATATGTAACTAAACTAACTCGTGCCGTGGTGGTACCGGCCTAGAATAGTACTCCCCCATCTCTTCCCGTGGGTGCCGTAAGAGTCGGCTAAGGGATAACGTACCAGGAGGTGGGCAGCAGCGCCTTCTGAGGATCGGAAATCATACTGCGCTCGCCAACCCGCCTGCCAAGCGTGGCGAGTATTGGCAAATCCCCCCTATATGGGGGAGGCATACGTCCAACAGTGGACGCACATAGCTGAGAAAAGATGTAACTAAAATGAATGAATATTATAATATTAAGTATCCCGCAGTACCCTAATCTGACGCGCTCGAGATTTTTTAAAATTCCTGACATAAAAATCTCGTGTTTGTTATCGAACTCCTCTTAAACGGCTCTCCTGATTGTTATGATTTTTTGGGTATATTTGGTATATCTGAGAACAGGATTGTCGTGTTACTTCGACATCTCGATAATTTATATGGCCAGGTTAGCTTTTTTTTTTTTTTTACATATTATAAGTTTATAATATGTAAAAAAAAAGAAAGGATGGATGTAAGGATTTAGCACGCAAACATAGAAGGTACCTATTCACTCGCGACTTGAAGACTCCAGCTAGTAGGATATATTGATTGTATATATTTTAAATTATTACTCTGCTTATAAATCCTACGCGATCCAATTACAATTTTTATTTAAATTACCTTCAAATAAAAAACTACTTAAAGCTAAAATTATTTTCGTGAAGGCACGTGTCATCTCCGATGTGACCTTTTAAAACTATGGAACTATCAATTTTGTATATGTATCCTCATTTACATAAACATCGTAGATTGGCGATATGCAGATTGTTATCTTAGTGTGCTAAGTGTATAAAACATAACTTTGATTTGGCAACACTGCACTACATCGCTTTCTCTCTCTCATCTGAACCATCATACAAGTAACGTGTCGATTAAACTCAAATAATAAAATTACAGTGTTTTTATCCAATCCATTCAAATACACCCATAATAGGTGTACTAAACATGGTGCCGAAAACTTTAGTCTAATTAATCTCTCAATAAAAAGTGTTATTTCGCTTACATAAATCGCAAAGTGTGTTCACGTACTTGCCGGATTAAACATACACGTGGTGGCCATTTTGCGGCGGGACGGTCGCACACGAGCAAGTCTGTTCTCATTACGCTGCATGATCACGCATCTCCGAAAACATACACTACGAGACGAAACCCCGCGCGCTGGTTGGACTACGAAGGAAGTAGCAGTGAATACTCGAGCGTGTACTCAATGAGAACGCACTGATTATAATCACATTACTAAGTTTGTGCGACATTGTGAGGTTATTACAAGGGGCTATCTGCAGTGATTTTTCATTCGAACAAGGTTAATTTATACAAAGAATTCATCGGTCGTATTGCAGTGGATTCGGAGTACGATTCGTGCACGGAGGAGTCGCCGATAAAGCCGAAAATGACTGAAGAAATACGCAAACTCATTGCGGCGCGTGGGCATTGCAAGGCTTCTTTCACCCGGCTAGAGAAATATCTAGCGGAGAATACGCAGTTTACGACCGAGGATTTATTGGTGCGCAAACAAAATCTAAAGGAAACATACAGCAAGTTCCAAGAAATCTCCTTAGGCCTCGAATTAGCAAATGAAGCCGACAGAAATGAAGATGACAGGGCTGAGAACATATACCTATCGTTATTAGCCTCATTGGAACGTCACATTAACAACTTACATCAGTCGAATAACCAAAATGATACACAGTGCTCACAAGCGAAACTTCCCAGCCTGGATATACCAACATTCGATGGCAAGGACATAGCTTGCTACAAGCCCTTCATAGAGATGTTCCAAGCTGTAGTACACAATGACACAAGAATTTCCAGGGTTCAAAAAATATGCTTTTTGAAGAAGTATTTAAAGGGAGAGCCATTACAACTTATAGATAATCTGCCAATCATTGGTAAGTCATATGATGATGCTTTAGAATTTTTAAATAAGAGATATGATAACCCTGCCTTATTGATAAACAGTCATGTGTCCACTTTGCTTGATATTTCCCACATAAAGCGTGGTACTGCTCCGCAGCTGCGAGACTTTGTTGCCAACGTTAGACAGCATATCACAGCATTAAAGAATCTTGAGCAACCAGTGATCCAGTGGAATGCCATACTATCATGCATTTTGTTGCGCAAGCTAGACTCATTGACCGTGCGTCTGTTTCACTCCGAGAGGGACACGACTGAGGTGGTAAGCATCGATGAATTACTGCAATATTTGGAGAAAAGAGCTTCCTCGCTAGAGGCCAGCCCCACTGCTGCTGAGAAAACCCAAGGAAAATCTACAGTTAATCTATCTGTGGTAAATAAAGGTGTAGTGTCTAAATGTGCTATGTGCTCTCAAAACCATAAACTGTTCAAATGCTCTATATTCTGTGATCTAACACCACAAAAAAGAAGTGAATTTGCATCTAAACATAAGTTATGTCGCATCTGTCTTGCATCTCATACACAACAGTGTCGATATAAGTTCAAATGCTCTGTTTGTAAATCTAATTTGCATAACACATTGTTACATCAACAGCACTTTGAAGATAGACCGGAAGCAAAGGAAAATGAGGGTATAAACACATCTACATCACCGGTAAGCTTACACGTTTCTCAGCCCCTGACTGACAGTGTTATACTTCCAACTGCCAAAGTTTTAGTGACCGGAGCCAACAACAAACAATTCACTGTTAGAGCTCTATTGGACAGTGGTAGCCAGACCTCATTCTGCACCACAGCTTTGGCTAATCAGTTAGGATTACCTCTTTTTGATTTGCATAAAAATGTCTCCACATTAGGTAATATTTGCAGTAAGACCACTAACAAGGGCATCACAGTACAGTGTGAATCACTTATTAATCAGTTCAAATTTAATGTTACTTGTTCAGTAATAGCCAAAATCACGTCAAGTATCCCACAGAAGCAAATTGATATAAGTAGATTCATATTTCCAAGGCATGTCAATTTAGCTGACAAAGAATTTCACATTCCAAGTGAAATATCATTATTACTAGGTTGTGATGTATTCTTCAAAATCATTACAGATGGAAAGATAGAGGGTGACCCAGCAGATCCTATTTTATTGAACACTCGGCTGGGATACATCATCTCCTCGAATGGATCTTCCACATCCAATGCAGCCATCGCCATGCATACAGTCACAACTCCTGATCTTGATCATTGTGTGCGTCAATTTTGGGAGGCAGAAAAGGTACCGGATTTTTATCACGAGTCTCTACCAGAGCATGAGTATAGCGAAATGGTATTTAATAATTCAGTCTCTTTACAAAATAATACATTTGAGGTCAAATATCCGCTCAAGGTTGAATTGCAGGACATTGACCCATCCAATTCATTTGCAATCGCTTTGCAAAGATTATACAATTTAGAGAAACGATTTCTAAAAGATCCAGATTATTTTAATTTATACAAAGGATTTATAAATGAGTATATCACTTTAGGTCATGCAAGGTCAATTGATTTGAAAAATTGTGATCCTAAAGATGAACCATTATATTTCTTACCTCATCATGGGGTCCTTCGACTTGATAAACCTACCAACAAGTTAAGGGTAGTATTTGATGGCAGTGCTAAGAATAGAGGTGGCTTATGTCTCAACGATTTAATGTGCAATGGAAATGTTGTCCAGCGCTCGCTGTTTGACATATTACTATTGTTTAGAACTTATAAATATACAATACAATGCGACATTCGTCACATGTATAGAATGATACAAGTACATCCAGATCATAGGTGCCTACAAAATATTTTATGGAGGGAGAATGGTATTCTTAATGTCCTGCAATTGCAAACTTTAACCTATGGCATGACTAGCTCTGCCTATTTAGCAACTAGATGTCTTATTGAGTTGGCCAAACGGTATGAAGCTCAGTACCCATTAGCTAGTTCTGCCATTTATAACAACTCCTATGTTGATGATATACAAGCAGGAAGTGACACACTGAAAGGTGCCATGCAACTTAAAAATGAGCTCATATCTCTACTTGGTTGCGCAGGTTTTAAATTACACAAATGGGTTGCCAACTGCCCAGATTTACTTAATGACATACCACAAATTGCTACCGGTACCTTATGCAAGGATCTTGATCAGGACATGTCTGTAGTTAAGATTTTAGGCATGGTGTATGATTCGGAGAGTGATGTATTTCAGTTGAGTGGTCGAAACATAACTCCCACTACTGTGGCAACGAAAAGGAGTGTCCTCAGCTCTGTCAGTCGTTTATTCGATCCAATGGGTTTTGCTGGACCAGTTACAATGAAGGCGAAGCTATTTTTGCAGGAATTGTGGCATAATAATTTAGAATGGGATACACCGCTACCTTGCGAGTTGAAAAACCTTTGGAATAGTTTTTATGCGAATTTGGTAGATATGCCAGCCATAATCATTCCACGATATTTACAAACTACAAGTGGCAGTGAAGTTTCACTCATTGGCTATTGTGATGCTTCAGCAGGCGGTTATGGATGTTGTTGCTACATAAAGGTAAAAAATGGTAATAAATATAGCACTCACTTGCTTTGCTCTCGGTCTCGGCTCAATAGTGTAAATTCTAAGTTAACCATTCCAAAATTGGAATTGAATGGTTCGTTATTATTGGCAAGAACAGTTGCCCATATAGCAAGGCTTTTAAAAATTGATACTGTTCATCTGTTTTGTGATTCAAAGATTGTCCTTAGCTGGTTGAATTCATCCCCTGTGAAGGTCCCTGCTTACATAGGTAACCGTGTTAGAGAAATTTCCAAGCTTACCAGCAATTCCAATTGGCATTTCACACCAGGAATATTAAATCCAGCTGATATTCTATCCCGAGGTGCGGATCCTAAGGATATTATTGACAATACACTATGGAAGCATGGTCCTGATTATTTGCAGGACAGTAATGATTATATCTTCTATTTATCTAACATTGAAGAGCCATTCCAGCAGTTAAGCATTTGTAAGCACGAAGTTGTTTGTCATATAGTACCAGAAAACAAAAATTGTTTACCAATTATAATTGAAAAATATTCAAGCTTACATAAGACTATATGTATCATGGCCTATGTCTTGCGTTTTATAAATAAGTGTAGAAAACTCAAAGTAAATTCATCAGTAATATCTGTACAGGAATTGAGAAAGGCTTTAATAATGGTCATAAAGATAGTTCAGAATCATTACTTTTGTGAAGAGCTGAAATGCATCTCTAAAAGTAAACCCATTGATACCTCTTTGAAGTCTTTGCATGCATTTCTAGATATTAATGGCATACTGCGTGTTGGAGGTAGGCTACATAATGCTGACATAGATTATTCAAAGAAATTTCCTATAATATTGCCTAAACACCGTGTGAATCCTGCCCGGGTGTTCCAACGCGTGGGCATAGATTATTGTGGTGCCTTTGACATAAAACAGTCATCGAAACGCAATAGCATTGTTACCAAGGGTTATGTTGCATCAATTGTTTGTTTTGTCTCAAAGGCAGTTCACCTAGAAGTTATTTCTGATATGTCAGCGGATACATTCTTGGCTGCTTTTAAAAGGTTTGTGGCTAGGCGGGGTGCCCCCACAGACGTTTTTTGTGATAATGCAGGTACTTTTAAATCTGCAAACACACAGTTAATAGAGCTATACAAATTACATAATAGCCCCGAATTTCAAGAAAGGGTTCATAATTATGCACTTCAAAAGGGAATACAGTTTCATTTTATCCCAGCATACAGTCCTAACCATGGAGGCCTCTGGGAGGCTTCAATTAAATCAATAAAATTCCATTTAAAAAGAATTTCAAGTTTCAAAATATTTACATATGAACAATTCAATACAATAATGGCTGAAATAGAGAGTATATTAAATTCACGCCCATTGATAGCAAAAACATCACAAGATCCATCAGATTTCTCATGTTTGACACCAGGCCATTTCATTATTGGTTGTCCCTTAACAGCCATCCCTCAGCCTGATATAACTGATGTACCATCGAACAGGCTTCGGTTTTGGAAATGCTGTGAACAGGTCAGGCAACATTTCTGGAAGGTGTGGTCGAAAGACTACCTATCCACACTTAATGAGAGAACGAAATGGAGGAAGGTATTACCTAATCTTAAGGAAGGTACAGTCGTTTTATTAATAGAAGCCAACACTCCACCCCTTCATTGGCCTTTGGGCAGGGTCACAAAAGTGTTTTGTGGCAATGACAACAATGTGAGAGTTGTGGAAATCCAAACAGCAAATGGTAAATTGCACACTCGAGCTGTATCAAAAATTGTAGTTCTACCAGTAGAATAATCATTTAATTGAATTAATTTAATCATTTTTCAACTTAGTATCAGCTCAACTAAAACCTATGTATAATATAAATATTACATTGAAAGCAATGCAAAGCTTATTGTTAAGCAAATGTGTAAGAAACTAGTAAGTTCATAACGTTAAAGTTACATTTAAGGAGAATGTGGTGTAAAAAGGTAAAACAGCAATTGTTTAGATTAGTTTCTTTTATATTAACCAACATTTATATACCTATTAATTATTAAATATAAGCTTAAATTATCTTTATAATTGCTACTTAAGAATCTAATAAGTTCTATGTATTTACTTACCTTACAGTGCAGTGCTACTCAACTTCTATCTTATATTTATTTAGAATTCATATAACAGCCAAAGTAAAAGGCTAAAACCGTGTAATTGTTATTTTTGGCCCCCTCAGATATGTATAAAACATAACTTTGATTTGGCAACACTGCACTACATCGCTTTCTCTCTCTCATCTGAACCATCATACAAGTAACGTGTCGATTAAACTCAAATAATAAAATTACAGTGTTTTTATCCAATCCATTCAAATACACCCATAATAGGTGTACTAAACACTAAGGTGAAATCAAGAGGTGATGTCCGTTTTCTATTTTTAGTATAAAGCACTGTTTAGATTAAAAAATAAGTGACTATTTTTAGATGTGATGTATATGAGACCAACTATTTATAAATAAAGAAAAGAAAATAGTAGGAAGCAAAAATTTCAATCTTGTTCCAATGGTCATTCTAAACAATTTTTATGTTATTTATTTTTACCCTCACATCACAGCAGGCAACGATTTTAAATGATAACGGTTATACTTAATTTAAACTATGGTTATAATCCAAAACTAAAGTTCATAATATTGGAGTACAAATAAAGAAAAAGTAAACGTGCATTATTTTTTTTTATTTTTTTTAATATATTATAAGATTATTTAATTCACACGTTCATATTATCTGTTACTGAGAATTTATATGACAGATGGTTTTTTAGCTTTCGGTTGGCGCAGCCTTGATAATGATTGATATAATATATAATAGCAACACAATTCGAGGTACTAGTATCATAAATAATATTTATGCTGCATACATTATTCAAGCAAAAAACTAGAAGATATACTTAGAATCACATACGCGCCAGTCTGAACTATGCCTTTGAAACCATTCTATACAAGAGCCAAGTTAAAAAAGGATTCTTAATGTGCTGTAAATTAATAATCGTTAATTTACAGCACATTAAGAATCCTTTTTTAACTTGGCTCTTGTATAGAATGGTTTCAAAGGCATAGTTCAGACTGGCGCGTATGTGATTCTAAGTATATCTTCTAGTTTTTTTATTGAATAATGTATGCAGCATAAATACATCAATATGTACGCGGGTTTAGGGTGATCAAAGATTAGACACCTTTTTAGTTAGTGTTAAATAGTAATATAATAAGTCTTTTTTAATGTGACATAAAACATTTAAATAAATAAAAAAAAGGTAGGTATGTTTCGTATTTTGGTCTGGTGACATTTTTACATATAAACCATCGTCATTAGAGCGAACATGGGTAGAGATATAAGCCTTTAAAATTAGCCTACCAACTTAAAAATGTAGTTACATACGAATTTAAATTAAGATCCGTTTTCGTATATATACATATTTTAGTACCGACTTCAACAAGTTATTTCACACTTTTGAGTGTTGAAGGCGGTTGCATTTTTTGTTAAAAAAATTTTTATACTTTTTTTTTATATTTATATTTTCTGTAAAAAAATCCGAACGATTACGTGACTTTCCGAACTAATAAAAAAAACACTCTTCGGCCGCTTATGTCCGATTACACATCACTACACATAAATGATAACGTAGTGAAAACAAACAATACGTAATACTAAGAATGCCTAGAACGTTGAAACCGTGTGTAACCTTTGGACTTCGATATATTCGTCACAATAATATTATTAAAAAAGGAGATAGGAAACCAGCTCCCGGGCTTGGAGCTAGTTTCCTATACATTTTTAGTTTCCTAGTGCATAAATTGAGGTCATGCAACTTATTTGATTTAGTCGCAATCGAGCCGGCAGGGCTTCCTTCCTCGGAGTTCCCGCGTAGAGACAATATGGGATTCTTCAAATGGAGAGTTAACAGTCTTAAAAAGGATTGGCAACGTATCGTAATACCTCCAGTATTCCAGATATCCATAGGCGACGGGGTAAATTACCATCCCGCGGCCCGTTTGCTTGTTTGACATATATTTACTTTGCAATGTTTTGTGCAGCATGATTATCAGTAAATAGTTTTATATTTAAAAAATAATAATACCTTTCTCTTACAAAATGCATACATAGGTCAGGTAAAACTAGCAACTGAGTATGCGTTTATTTGTAGAATTTCTACTCAGTTTTTAATTACGTGATTGATGATATCATTTTGATTCGACATAAATATAAAATATTCCTGGATTGGCAAAAATAGTTCTGATGAATACAAACAACCAACAGAACGGTATTCTGTAGTCGTGGGTAGAATGTAGCCAGATTTTTTCGTTAAAAAATTTGAACGTAAGTTCCGCCTAACATTTTGATGATGCAATGAGCCAACAAACTCTTTGAATCAGGGTATGGTGCCTTTGCTTGATACGCTACCAACTGCAATGTTGGTCTATCAATCTTGTTAATAGTTCAAACAATTAAAGGTAGATGGCGATAAGAGAAACATCCTCAGATGTAAAGTAAAACAAAAAAAATGATAGAAGGAAGGCTTAGATGGGAAAGCGACAGGACGGTATTCTATAGTCGTGGGTTCAAATCCCACAAGAAGTCGAATTAGTTCCTTCAAAATTTTAAACGTAATAAACCAACTTACCAGCAATAGCTACAGTGACTTGAAATACTCCATAGACCACAGTTACAGCACCAGTTCCTACTCCTAACTCATCAAGGAACTCATTGTATATGAACCCGAATACTGGTTGATGGGCTGTGCCGGCTATCTGGAACAAAACAACATTGGTTATCTACTAAAACTATCCTCCTCATTAATTCGTTCTCCTCATATCTAAGGGTGGTCCCGCTGTGACCCATCTCCGAATGCTGTCAAGCCATCGTCCTTGGTTCCCGGCGATGTGTATTGCATGGTGGACAGACGTTTTCAGAGGGGCCGGATTCGATCAGACCAACGCGTCGGGCTGCGACCTCGAGCTTTTTTGCCGTTTACTTGACTTAGGGTATTATATAAAAATATATATTTTATCGCGCATACTGCCAAGCCACGAGAAATTGAAACTTTCTATTTCCTAGTAGAACTTAAATTTTCCCGCTTTCTTGAACAACCGATTTCGTTGAAATCCTTTGTCTAAAATTTCTCTCTTTTTCCTCTACTATCACGAGTCGCCAATTAAGATGTACTATTTAAATATTTTGACTGAATTATTTTATGGTTATTACAGCAAACAATGTTCTATACGAACATTGGAAAGTAAATAAAACGTAGTGTAGGGATTTTACTTTTTACAGTTTATTTGTTAAAATAAAAACGTACACATTTTAGTGTTTTTTTAGATATTAGAAGCTTTGTTATTAAAACTGACGTGGTTTTGACACATTATAAATGTATCCTAAACCACGTCATCACTTAACATCAGGTGAGACAGTAATAAAAAGCAAGCTTCTAATATTATAAATGTATAAAACACGGGAGTTACTCACGTAATAAGTCAGAGGGTTCCGACTATAGTTTCAACCACATTCGGCCACACCTATCAAATATATGCAGTTTAAAGCTAAGTTACTAATGCATTAAATGGTATGTTAAATTTAAGATGTGACGAGACTTTGTTTTCTTTGTAGTCCACGTACAATCAAATTAAATTAAAAATAAAAAAAGTCCACGAGATATCTTTAATTTTGCATAATTTCAGTTATTGTTACTGTGTAATACAGAAGCCATATGTAAACGAAGGTTGAAATTTTTATTTATATTATTATTATATATTTATAGGATAAAATGACGGAACAAGCTGGAGGCTCACAGGATGTTAAGTGGTAACCTCTGCCTATAGACAGAAACAATTCGTACAGCACTGCACTGCGCCCGTCACCCTAATACATAGGGTTTGTAAGTCTCATGTGCCTGTAATTTAATCGGAAACCATACCCTGCAAACTGGAACAGATATGCGGTAGAAATAGATATGGTGGCAGTAGGGACTACTTCCCGGGGCGAACACTCATAAATATACGAATTTTTCCTGAAATAAAAAATTACTTATTATGTACCTAACTTATTTGAAACCTACATTTTGAGATATGGTAGTACTTCCGTGCTGACTATTTAGTGCTGATTTGACTCTCCCCACTAGCAGCTTTAGGATGACGTCACAGTGCAGTCTACGTCGAGAGCGCAAGCTCGGACGGCTCTTCAGTTAGGCTCAATCACCATGCAGCCCTCACATAGGTTTCAAATAAGTTAGGTACATAATAAGTAATTTTTTATTTCAGGAAAAATTCGTATATTATGTAGCCTGTAACTTATTTGAAACCTACATTTTGAGACTTGTCTATATTCGCATGGTGGCGTCAGACTAGGTTGGAATATGTCTTATTTGTTCATAAAGAAAACGCCAACTGTGAGTAGACAAATAAACATATAATATTTAAATCACATGATGTTTATTAAAAATCAAAGTAACAATAGCTTAAGAAATTACAATGGTGCGAAATTATCCGTGAGGGATGGCACATTGGCCATTTGGAGTGTTCTCACGGGCCGCCTATAAAACTTAATCAATGTATTAGGAGTGGACCAGTTTCCCCTGGCCAAGATTTCTTCTAAGGGCATTTCATTGATCCAATTTGTAGACGCCACAGCTGATCTGATGGAGCCAGGCGAGTCTTGCACTCCAGCATCAGCCAAAACAGTTTTAATCCACCCGGCAATCACAGTCCGGCTAGCAGGCTTTGGTTCTCCTCTTAAAGTTAGAAATAGATTCTGAATGTGATTCCCCTGCAGACGCCTTGGTTTTGAAATATCCATAAGCTTTTTGATCCAAAAAACGGGGTCTATTTTCTGATTATCACTTGAAAGTAAAAGCCAACCAGATTGTTTATGGTTGACCGTATCAGTTTTTGATCCATATAATGGCCAGAACGTAATGGAGTCCTGTTCAACGACGCATTTGTCTTCTTTTACCGATAATAGTGTCAAATCATGGACGCGTCTTCCAGAAGCTAACATAAGTAAAGTGGCACAGCGTCGAGACACATCAAATAAACTTAAGTTTGGTTCAGTATCCATTAGCCACGTAACTACTACCTGTGGGTTCCATATGGGTGGTTTCACTTTGTTCCTAGATGAACAGCTGTTGGCAATGCCTTTAAGCGCCTGTCGTACGAGCACGTGAGCACTAAGCTTGGTTTGTAAATCTGGTTGGCAGAAAGATGAAACTACTGATTTGTGTACTAATATCGTCTTGTAACTTAAACCTTGATCATTGTGTAAATAAATGAGATATCTAGCCAAACTGTTACCACCTGGATTTTTATTATCGACTTCAAAATCCTTACACCATGTGAGCCAACGTTTCCATGCTTGTTTATATGTCTTTAGCGTGCTAGGTCTCCAGCTAGATTCAATCACGCTTACTTCGGATGGTGACCAATTTTTTAAGAGATTATCCCACCCTGACATTTCCATGCCTCCAATATTAGGTTGTTTACTTGTGGTGGAGGTTTGTTGGTTCTTGTGTCTATTAGATTGACTTGTAGATGTCTGATCGTAAAAGGTGGACGTATCGCTCTCTTCTTTAGATCCGCCCTCCAAAACACGTTTTTCCATCTCGGACATATTACAATGTATGTACCCTGAGCTTGATTCAACCACGCTAACACCCTGTGCATTAGGCACGGAGGCGGAAAGACCCAAGCCAGCTTGTGGTTCCAGATCCGGCTGAATGCATCGTGATAAACCGCTTGTTGATCCCTCAGGTCTATCGTTACATATCTGGGTACAACATGGGCTCTTCTGGATGCCATCAGGTCGATTAGAGGTATCCCCCATTTGACAAATATCAGCTGGCAAGCCCGAGGCAGGAGATGCCATTCCGGTGATGCCTTGTACCTGGACAAGCAGTCTGCTATGCCGTTGAGAGGACCTGGGAGATAGTTCGTGACTAGATTTATGTTGTAGGTCTGCACTTGCTGATATATCAGCCGGGTCAATTGCATTAGTCTTTTCGATTTCGTCCCGCCTTGTCTGCGTAAGTATGCCAAAGCTGTCTTGTTGTCGCTTTGTACTAAGAGTGTTCTGTCTCGACATTCTTGCGCGATACTTCTGCATGTCAATACCTTGTAAACGGCCAGTAGCTCTTTCAAATTCATGGTAATGAATTTCTTCGGCTGTCCATAAACCTCGCATATGCTCGCCGTTTACATAAGCTCCCCAACCGACACCTGAAGCGTCCGTTACAATGTGGTAAGACACAGGAGGTATCCAAATTTCGCTCGTTGCATACAGATTGTGAAGCCACCAATCTAGATCTTCCTTTGTGAATTCGGTCAGGGGGACAGCCATAGACTTCTTCAGGGCATGATGAAGGCACGTCTGTAGATGTCGGTAGTGCAGCTTCCCGTGTGGCACTACGAAACTTGAAAACTGTAGGGTACCCACCAGTTTTTGTAGTTCTAAAAGCGTTAGACTCTTTGACTGTCTGGCATGGAGCAAACGACTTTTCAAGGTTAAAATCTTTTTCAATGGCAAGCACTTTTTGTTTAAGCGTGTATTCCATAGGATACCGAGAAATTCTATTTGTTGAGTAGGTTTTAAAGACGACTTCATTTTGTTTATTACCCATCCAAGACTGGTCATTAGGTCGATGGCTTGTTTCATGTGCTCTACTAGTGTTTGAGGACATTGGTTTACAAGAAGGTAGTCGTCTAGGTACACGATGACTCTCGTGCCTCTGTCTCTTAGTATTTGCGCCACCCAATTCAATAACATGGCGAACGTTCTTGGTGCACTCGCGAGACCGAATGGCAGGCATGTCATTTGGTAGGTTGTATCGTTGAAAACGAATCTGAGAAATCGCCGGTGAGGTTTTGAAATCGGGATATGAAAATACGCCTGATGAAGGTCTATCTTCATCATAAAGTCCGCTTTCTGCAGAAAATGGGGTACCCTGTGCATGTTTATCAGCCTGAACTTTTTTGGTCTGAGGTATAAATTTAAGGCTTTTAGATTTAGTACTGGTCTTTGTGACCCATCTGTCTTTCTTACTGGGAACATGTTTGAAAGAAAACCCGCATCTGGTGGTGCTATTTCGATCACATAATCTTTGATCATTTGGTTTATTTCGGCGTGTAGACACGGTGTCGTTACTAACCGAAATCGGTTTTTGTATTTGAGCTGGAGTGGAGGTTTTTCCATAAAAGGGATTCGGTATCCCTGCAATATTTTTAGTATGTGTGTCGGAGCTCCCATAGCATGCCAGGTGGGAATGAAACGGCCTAGGCGACCGGCTTGAAATGACACGGGATAGTCATTGCTTACGGTGGTCTCTATAATCGTCTCTTGGTCGCTGATACGATTTATTCTTCGCAGCGGAATAGTTTCGCTTGCCGATGAGAGACTTGCCTTTTCCAGAAGCGGGGGCTTGCTGGAATTTATTGCGGTTATATCCACGAAAGGACGCCGCTGGGTCATTAGACCGCCTCGGCACAGCTTGATTGCCCTCGGCAGGCAAATATGGCCGATTATGAGTTTGAATAGCTTGGCTACCCTCGGCAGGTAGATACGGTCTTCGAAAAACTCTGGATCCGCCTCCTAACTTAGCCACGGCATCGCTAAACTCTTTGGGTTGGAACAAGTGCTCTGAACTTGGGGGTATTCTGCGTAAGATGGTCTTATTGTATTTGTCCTTGACGGCCGAAAGTGCATTGTCTCGTCGATATTCAATTACATTCGCACGCCGGCCACAGACGATCTGCATGATGTCCTTAGAAATACTATTATAGGTACTAGTATTTGAAAATAATTCCCGAACTTTTCGTGACATTGAGGCATTCGTAATGTTTGCTTCAACGTTACTCCACTCCAATAAATCCTTTAATGTGGTTTGTAAAGCATCCTTCTGGGCAATAAGCATATGAGTTAAAGCACCAAAAGTCTGATCCAACGACCTCAAGTGGTTAAACTTGGATTCAAACGCAAGAAGTTCATCATTCAAGGTCAAGTGAGTAAAACCCGGAAAAGCTAAATACTTTTTTTGGACTTCCGTATAACGGACGTTATTCCATTGGTTACTATCTAAATGTTGGAGTTTACGCAAATATTTAAGCTTAGATTCAGAAGCCAACTTAACCGATTCAGTAGCAACCGTATCATCATTCCATTGGAAATCATTTGGTTTGATCAGTGCAGAAGAAATCGAGGAATCTTCTTTTTCGAAGCCAAAGACGGCTTCATCTTCCAAGTTTAGTTCTCGGGACTGTTCAGGAAATTCTCGGAAATTTTTAGTAATGAGGTATTTAAGTTCACTAACCTGTTTTGAAGATATTCGAATTTCTGGTTCGATATGTCGTTCACAACGCATACACGTTTTGGTGAAGGCGGTGGATACGTATCCTCGTCATCGCCGTCATCATCGCTGCTGCTGTACAGTCGTCGTGGCCGCTTGTAGTTGATTCTTCTTACTCCACTCGTTCCTGCTACAGGAGAGTCTTCTTTTTGCGCGTTGCCGTTACTCATAATTGATAATATCGAACAAGCGCACAACTATTAAACACAATCACTTCGTAATATTTTAAAAGAAATTATTTCACTAGCTTTGAGTTGCAAAATATTAAAAAATATACCGAACGACTTCGTCGTTTTTTAAGCACACAACTTGTCGCAACGAAAAGCAAACGCCAACTGAAGAGCCGTCCGAGCTTGCGCTCTCGACGTAGACTGCACTGTGACGTCATCCTAAAGCTGCTAGTGGGGAGAGTCAAATCAGCACTAAATAGTCAGCACGGAAGTACTGCCATATCTCAAAATGTAGGTTTCAAATAAGTTACAGGCTACATAATAGAGTGCTTTTACTCTTACACCAAGATCACAAGAAGCTATTGAGAGAGCCATGATGGGGTCAAATTTTGTGGTGTGTTAGTTTTGCAAGTTAAATATCATGCAGAAGTGATTGGCGTTGGGACAGAAAGGTTGACAAAAGTGGGGCGTAGGGCGTCACGGTAGAAAGGCGACCAGATCAATATCACAGAAGAATACTGGATGAGATCCGAACCAAACAGGTTCTAAAGGAGATCAATGATTGAAGATTATATCCAGCTGTGGACGCCCCATACCTTAAATTATGGTGATTGATATAGTTACGTAGTTTAAACTTATCTAAATTGTTTTTTTATGAAATGGGTGACAAACAAGCAGACGGGCCGCCTGATGGTAAACGATCACCGTTGCTTATCTGTAATACTAGGAGTGCGATACATTGTCAATATTTATAGACTATGCTAACTCTCCTTTTGAAGAATTCCATAATCATACATCATCATGGTGTGTGAATACCATGTGTTAATAATAAAGATAATACTGAAGTTTCTATAGAATAGAACCAATGTTTTGTATTTTTATTAATGTAAAAAAAAATGATCTTTGATTCATAAGTGGCGGAGGTTGTAAAGTAACTAACCCTGGAAGATTTTCTTGAAATTAAAACTTTTTTTTTTCACTAACTTGGAATATGTTGTAATGGGAACGAAATGACATTAAAAAAAAACG
Organism: Apeira syringaria; assembly: GCA_934044485.1. Classification (NCBI taxonomy): domain Eukaryota; kingdom Metazoa; phylum Arthropoda; class Insecta; order Lepidoptera; family Geometridae; genus Apeira; species Apeira syringaria. The sequence continues at coordinate 5,057,910 of OW203659.1, forward strand.
GTAGCGGGTTAGAGCATTTGATTTATCTATAGGCTGCCAATAGCTAGTGGATTGCTGAATTGTTATTGTAGTAGCTGCAGTATTATAATTAGTGTTTTATGTTAATAAATGCATCGGGCCCTATACAAAATTTGAAAACATGTTCTATTGAAAGAAAAATATTTTCTAATATTTTAATCATAAATGACAGAGTTTTGACGAAACAGATATTTGAAAATAATCATATTGAGAACCTTCTCTTTCTGGAAGTCGGATGAAACAAATAAACTTAATATTTACAATCAAACTGGTAAAACAGAACATAACTCACAACATAGCTAAAACGTGTGATGCACAGTCATCATAATTATTATAATACCTAAGCAGTATGCATGATTACCTATATATTACGCTAATTCGTAATCATTTTCTAATTAATTAGCACTCATTATTTTGTCATAATAGCATAATAATTAAATTATATAAGGCACATTATGCTCAACGATAGCATGTTGTATGGTTGATGCAAAAATATTATAAGAATACAATATTATGTATTGTGATCGTGGTATTATTTTATTTTCTGTGTGTGTCTGGAATAGACACATCCGTATACACTGCACTCGAAAAATGCAGACACACACGAACACCTCAATGCAGTCACAAAATGCCACCATCTGAAGCTGGAAGCGTTCATTATGTAGAGAAAGATTCACCGCCACCTGTGGTTAAACGTCGACGCAAGTTGTAAGTACGTCCAAAAAAATGCTGCCTTTAATTCTGTTTTTTTTTTCATCGTTTTGCATCACAGAGATCTGCATCATTGATGAACTGGATTGAAAAATTCTTCTCAAATTTAAATTCATTTATATTCAATTTTATGGATAAACTCTTAGTTAGGTCCCATCACAAATAGTAATTCATTTTTATTGTCCTTTAAAAATAATGTAATAATTATCCTTGTCGTCTGTCTGCCCATCTTTCACTATCTGAAGTAAATAAATTAACAATTGCACTTTTTGAGAGAGACTATTCGTAAAGCATTTTGAATTCGAGTTGAATTCGAACTTTGCTTCTAGAGCGAATTAATCTTATAAATATACGGGCCATTCGTAAAAATGAAGACTTATTTTACCGATTCTATTGTTAAAACTATCCCGGGACCGATTTAAAAATATATCATGTGAATAAAAAAATATTTTTGAAATCATTTTGTAAATGACAGAGACCTTTAATCTGAGGTAACAAAAATAGAAAAAAATATACAACTGAATATGATTATAAAAACATTTTTTTTTTGAAGTCGTTTATAAATGTACTGTATAAGTCGCAATGCCATCACTAAGATGCAATTCACAGTTGTACTTATAAAAACCCTTTTTTTATATATTGTGACGTAAATATAATTCAACTGTGATCTGATGATCTCTGAATCAAACCAATATCTGTATAATCGTCAAAAACAAACCCTGACAATATTTTGCTTTTATTGTACGATTTATTAATAAAAAAAATCTAATAATTAGGAGCTGCTAATAATATAAAGTTGTCTAAATTATTTTATCGACACTTAAAGATGGCATCTTGCATACTTAACAATATTGTTAATTTTTTAAACGTTGTCAATTTTTTTTATTGAACCTATTAAATACAAAAATTTGCAAAGAAAATGTAATTAATTAATTCAAGTAAAATGAAAGCTTTTCTGTTGATATACTTACAAATATGACTGAAAGGCCAACACACACTACATAACCCCACCCTCCTTCCGGAGGCACCATTTCATACTGCTCTGTGCAAACGCTCTCTTTATTCTTATCACTCATTTTCCATCAACTCCAAAAACGTATTGAGCCGGCATCAATAACACCTCCTTATATATCTTAACTCACTTGGTGGTCCACAAATCTCATGTTATCGTCAACTGCACAGATGTTGTTTATTTTAAGGCTTAAATTATAACACTTTAATTGAGGATACGATGTTAAAAGGTAAATACGACCCTCGGATTTCCCACGAACAACAAGATACAGACGCGTCGCAAAAATATCGTCGCTAGAGTTGACTAGAGTCACCGATCGCGATAGCTGATATGGTAGCAGTGGATATTTCGTAGCACTTTTAAGCCAACACGTCATTCGAGTTAGAGAATCAGGTAGAAGATGATCCAATGAGCCGAAGTAGCCCCGTCAACTGTTACTTTGTCTGAATCCGCTCGGAATTTGTAGTAGTCATGGTTAATTGACACGTACTTATGTTTCCGTATTGGCTAGACACAATAATGCACAGTACTGAAAAACGTACGCACCAGCTGGTTTGAGGTCGGATAGTGAATTACTTGTTTCATACATAGTTTTTATAGTACTAGTGATTTGAAGGAAGCAATCGTTATTTAACAGCCAAATTGTTTAATAATAATTTTATACTTAGTTTTTTCCGATGGACAAATGAATAATAGTAAATTAATAAATTGGTTATAATGCCATCAGTATAAAAAGTAGTAAGTAAAAAAAGACGTTTTTAATTATTATATAGAAGAACGATAATACTACTAAACACATATTTTTATTTAATTTGTATAGAACATTGGATTGCTACAAAACTGCTGCAAAAAAATATCCACGCTCGTCCGTGCGTGGATATTTTTTTTTACATTTTAGAGATATCGGGTTTACTCACTATCTCATTTACTATCTGGTCAGAAATGTTGATTGGCTCTCAAGGACAGCTGCCTCTAAACATTGTGTATTAAGTATTAGCTATTCAAACTTGAAGGTGAACTTAATAAGGCTTTTACGATGGCTGCCCATGGCATATTTTAGATAAAGTATTTACACGAAAAGTTTGAATTGCAGCAGTACTTCAAAAGTAAATAAGTAATCTTTGTAAAAAGAAGCAACGGTAAATATTAGTAGTTTGAAGAATTTGATGACATTCTTTTTTTATATTTCACTAGTAGCGCCCCGTGGTTTAACCCTCTTGGATTACGGTTTTCCCGCTACCTCAATTATCCCACGGGAACTATACTTTTTCTGAGATGATAGAACCCGATGTGTTAATCCAGAGTTTAAACTATCCCATACCAAATTTTAACGAAATCTGGGTTTAGCCGTTTGAGCGTGAAGAAGTAACAAACATACACGCATACACACAAACTTTCGCATTTACAATATTAGTAGGAAGGATAAGATAAAGATATGTTATAAGAATAAAAATAATTTTAAATTTCATAGACATTGCAGGTACACTACTTCCCTTGTTTGCGACCTTTTTTAAGGAAGTCCACACATTTTGTTAATTTAGGGATGAAACTGCCAACTCCTTTGTCTAAAGTCAAACGCTTTACCACTAAACATAGTTTACTCGAGTATGCATATGAAAACTGCCTTCATTTAATTTACATAATTATGAAAAAAAAATACAACTTATTTCGGTCAATGAAGATGGTTATTTTCTGCAATACAGTTGAGTAGTTTGTTTCCATTGATTTATTACCCATTGATAATTTAACTTGAGATAACAATATGTTACAATAATTCTTGGAATCTAAATACCTAAGGCCTTACCTCTAGTAAGGCCTTTTATTTATAATAATGAGGTTATTTGTTTAATAGTTCGTGTTGTATTTTATAAAAGTACTAGCTGCGCCCCGCGGACGACGAGCGCTTTACTGACGGTAAAATTACATCATTTTGACTAATTTAATGTATTTCCGTTATCCCACGGGAACAGTAAATATTTTCGGGGAAAACAGTAGCCTATGTGTCATTACAGGGTACAAGCTATCTTCATTATACATTTCATGCAACCCGTTCAGTCGTTTCAGACTAAATGAGTAACAAACAGACAGACAAACGGCAGACGAACATCTGTCTTTATAATATTAATGTGATTTACAAACTTAGGTTGATTCATGGAATATTTTAATCATCTTATTATTGTAATTTCCAATAAATGTACGTTTCTGTAAATTATTATAATTATTGAAATTTTAAATTGATTCAGAACATAAAATTGATTTATCTACCTGCAATATATATGAGAAGTAAATCTTAGGAAAGCAGGGGCAATAGGCGCAATTAATGGAGATATTGTATAGTACACGTCTTTATTTAATATTAACAGCTAAACCCGGCGTTGCCCGAGTATGATTAACTTTGTTTGTCCAATTTTGATTCCCGCTGATGTTCGTGTGATTGAAACCAGAATAAATCTGACGAAAATTCAATTTCTATACCACAATCGAAATTTCCATTACCAGAATACTCTAGAAGATTTAGATATATTCAATTTGGGAAATCCAAGAAATTTCACGAAATGTTGTAAGTATATGTTATTCCACCATGCTCGGAATTCGAAAACGGTGTTACCTTCACCGGAGGCTCAAGCTGTTGTTGGGGATCGAACCAGTGTCCGTCAATTTGACAGGCGACGCTCCCCCCACTGAGCTATCATCGCTTCATATTAACGCTTGGTAACTGATGCGGTTATTTGGTGCCCAAAAATGACCTGCAAAGTTATCCAAGACTTCTAAAAACTGGTGATTTTATAGATTACAATGTACGGATACTATTTCCCAATTTTGACTTTGCCACCTATAGGCTTAGGCAAAGTAACATTCTACGAGCGGTAACGCTGATAGAAAACATGATAAATGAGATTATGACATTGACACTACAAAGCGATCAATACGAATACTAAAGTGGCAGACAATGTACAATCCGTTTATATTTTCCAGAGCGCAGAATCCATACGAATTCGTAGACAAATGCTATTTTGACAAGCGATAACGACAGCTTTGAAACAGAAGCGGTTAGAGAAAGTGAATCGCTATGTCGTCTAGTCCCACTGGTATTTTTGATGCTCACGCCGTCATATTAAAAAAAAATATGATGATTAATATATATGTATTGACATGTATAATGCATATAATATACGTGTTTTATTGAATATTACTGTTGTATTGGAGTTTGCGAGGTCTAGAGGCCATGTCTATGGGTATTTGAAAATCGGTGACTTAAGCATTTGCCATAGTCTTATGCTAAGCCAATATTCATGAGTCATGCATGACACACATCATTCTCCCTCTATATTGTTCTTGTGTGTATCTCTTGTGTAATGTGTGTTGTGAGTATCATGGATAAATTTGTCTTCGTTATGTCTTTTTTTATAAGATAATTATTAAGATATTTGATTATATAATCTGTACTGTAATAAAACAGTAAAAGCGAAAAAATCTTTATACATAAAAAAGATTGGACAGGTTTTTTCAAATTAAAATGTTGGAATAACAAAAACCTGTCGACGGTGCAAAGAAAAAAAAAACCGAACAAGAATCTCAGTTATTGAATGTCAATTATTTTACTGTCTGTTTGTTTGTTCCAGGTAAAACACTCGAATGACTGGACTAAATAGGAGGAAATTAATTAATTGGATCAACACGGGATTCAATACTTTAAAAATCTGTTCACGTGGTTAATATCTCTCAAGATACATATTTAAATAGATGTTATTTTCTCCCTGAAAATCGGATAACTTTTACAACTTCGTTTCTTGGTCGAAACTAGTCGATGAATTTGCGTACGCGTGCCTGTGTTTGAGACGAGGTGGTAGCGTCAGCTGTCAACCTGACGGACGCTGGTTTGATCCCCACCAGTGTCTTGGAATTCCAGTAATGGCCGTTATCAAATTCACAGCATGGTGGTAAGTCTGTCCAGTACCTGTCTAGCTAGCTACCTCAACCAGTGACAGTTTAAAAACTGTCTTTTTTAATCTACCTAATTTTCTGTATAGTTTGATGAAATATACTTGAACTAGCTGGGCCCTGCAGTTTCACCCGTACGGACTTCAGTTTACCCGCTACGCTAGTTATCTCACGGAAACCATACTTTTACACTTAAAAAGTAGCCTATATCCTTCCTCAGGGTTCACCTATCTCTATACTAAAATACATCGATATTGATTGAGTAGCTTAGCCGTAAAAACGTAACAGACAGACGGAGTTACTTTCTCATTTATAATAAAAATGTTATGGTTCATCCTTCCAAAAGCATAGCAAAGCCTATTTATTAATATAATTTAAAGGTAAGTTCCGCAAAACTTTATCATCCTGTATTCACTTACTATTAGCCGCGTTCTGCAATTCGTCTGTTGGAGCTAGTATCAACTATGAAAAATTAATTTAATAAATCACTTGCAGTTTCACAGCCGCACTTCACTGCCTTCTTTACTCGTATAAGCTCGCTTGGTGGACTCCGTGAGTTTATTATCGAACTACCTTATTTAAAACTATATTTCACATAAGCACTGAGTCGATAATTGCTAAGCCATCTCTGAGCCTACAGGTTAATTGAATCTGAATCTGAAAACGGCTGAATCATTTTTATACGACCTATTTTAAAATCTGCTCAAATACGTTTGAACTTTACTTCTATGACCTGGCTTGTAAATATCAATTAAATAATCAGAGGCATATTATCAAACCAGTCATGAATTACATTTTTTATTGTTATCACTTAAGTTTAAAATTCAATTAAATTTCGCTTGCTCCAACCGATGTCTAAACTGGTTGATAGTCAAAATAAAGCCATTCTTTATAAATCTGACTTCGTTCAAAGAGTACTAAATGATAAGTATCATTTTTCCTCATCTGCACACCCTATCTATATTCTACTCATGTGAAAGTTTGTGTGTATGTGTGTTACTTCTTCACGTTCCAAACGGGCTCCAAAGGGCTACACCGTTTTCGATGAAATTTGGTATGAAAATAGTTTAAGCCCTGGATTACTTCGTAGGCTACTTTTATCTCGGAAAAGTATAGTTGCCGTGGGATAATTGAGGTAACGGGAAAACTGTAATCCACGCGGGTGAAACCGCGGGGCGCTACTAATCGTTCATAAATTAGCGGCACACTAGGCGACACCCGACATCGACAGCTCAGCGACTAGACGCAACGACAGGCTGCGGCCGACAATTTTCATTCTCATTAATTAATCATTCTCATTAATTAATTCTCATTAATAGCAGAGAAGCAATTTCATTCTCATGTGATAGATACTTCATACATAGCGCAGCGATGTGTGTATGCATGTATGAGTGTTCATCTATACGATGCACAATACAAGAAATGAGCTACTGCATAACTATTTACTGTGGTGATACCTCTTTGGGTTTCCCATACAAGATGCAGTATTTATTATAATTATTCCATTGTAAATAAGCAGACATTTTGACTGTTACCTCATCTATTTACTGGTAAGTTGGAGACACTCTGATTATATTTATAGGTGAAAACCGACTCGGCAAATTTAAATTCCACTTCTTAGATGTAGTTCGTTTAATCACTAAATATTCAGCAAAACAAATGACTCTCAATTTAGAGATTTATGGTATTATTTTGCAGAAAAAATAATTACATGTGTTAATTTTAAAAGTCAATGCTTTGATTTCTAAATATAATTTCAATTCCAAGTATATAAAAGGTACAAAGAATTAGTACCTACTAATAGTTGCAATTTTGATTTTGGTTTAAAACAATTCCAAATTCAAACAGAAAATACATAAAAATAAGTTTCATTTCAATTCAAATGTTTTCTGTGTTGAATAAAATCTCTATCGAATAAAATTACCAGTTTTCAAAATTAAAACCATATAAATGCTTTTTTTATTTTTTTATCATACTCAGTCCCCCGCACTAGGATTCCCTGTGTCGCGGGAGGCATGGACATACATAATCACAACACACAAACAACCAAGACCCAGGACAAACATCTATACTCATCGCACAAATGTTTGCCCCTGCCGGGGTTCGAATCCAGGGTCCCGGAGACACAGAAGTCATGTCACTGACACTGACCACTGCGCCACGGCGACCGATATTCATTAATTCACAAGATTAGATAAGCAGTTTTTTTATGAAACAATTTGTTTCGCCAACGTGTTATAAGGTAACTGTATCAATCATTAGATTAGCAGCTAATTGATTATGAAATTGTATAGCTGACAGCTTCTGTGCATATCGATCGCGGTTTTGAGCTCGAAGCCTAAAGCCATGAAATTGATTAATCCCGTTGTACTTAATGCAAGTCTGATTGCCACTTGAGTGAGCTGAGTAACCAATATTTTTTTTAAATCTATACTTGCTGCGCCCCGCGGTTTCACCTACGAGGACTACGATTGTTCCGTTACCGTACATTTTCCGGAATTATCAAATTTTCTACGAAACTTCGTTATTGTGCACGAGAACCTTTTTTGTCAGAAACCTTTAATAAATATGAACGAAGTCGGTAATGTCTATCTTGTTATGGTGTGACCAAGGGATTCATATATATTTTATAGATATTTTCGTATAATTATGATTATAGGAGTCGACTCATTTATGTATTGAAATACATGAGGAGAGTGACGGTAATACTTACATCAATTTTTTCAAGTACTGATTATTCTGATTGCCACTGTGAGTAATTGTATTTACTTTTATTTTGTTCATTAAATTAAATATTTTATTGGGGGTACAACCAATAAGATTAAGATACATTTTATTCTGAAAATATTTACTGTTTCCGTGGATAGGAAAACACAAAAAATACCATTACCAGTGCCATTTCAGCGCGGGCAACACCGCCGGGTGCAGCTCGTATATATTTATTTTTTTTAATCCTACTTTACTTACTTTTTATATAGTCAGGCGGGCACTACAAGGGTATTTTATATGAGATCGTAACATTAAAAATACCTATTTTATGTTTGTTCATACTTTGAGGTATTTGCGAAGAATGTTTAATGAATATATAAGATAAACTGAGCATACATATATTTATGTAATACTTGTAGAAACCTGCGGTTTCACCCGCGTGGACTACGGATTTCTCGCTACTCAATTATCGCACGGGTACTATACTTTTCCGGGATGTGAGTAACCTATGTTTTATTCCAAGGTCTAACCTATCTGCATGCCAAATTTCATCGAATTCGGTACTCTCGTTTGAGCATGAAGGAGTAACAGAGGTTTTAGAAGCATTTGCTTATCCCAAGGGAACAGCAATTACTTACGGGCAGAAAGTAACCCCTGTGTTAATCTATAAACTATCTCCAAACCAAATTTCCTCGAAATCGGTGAGACGTTTGAGCGTGAAGGAAAATCAAACATACACACATACAAACTTTGGCCTTTACAATATTAGTGGGATAGGGTTACCAGTTATTGGCCTCACGTTTGTATTAATCATATTTAATGTTAAATCTTGATTGTGATCGCTATTAGTTGTCTAAATAAATAAAAAAGACCTACAACTCATTAGTTCAATCACTTATTACTACAAAGCTTTGTTTTAGCGGTGTAACGTTAGTGCATCCACTATTAATCATTATTTTTATCAATTTATATTTATACATATAATTATATTTATTAAACAGTCGACTTATTATCCTACTAATATTATAAATGCGAAAGTTGTAGTGTATGTGTGTATGTTTGTTACTTCTTCACGCTCAAACGGCTACACCGATTTCAATGAAATTTCGTATGCAGATAGTTGAAACCCTGGATTAACACATAGGCTTATTTTATCCAGGAAAAAGTATAGTTCCCGTGGGATAATTGAGGTGTCGGGAAAGCCGTATTCCACGCTGGTGAAGCCGCGGGGCGCTTCTAATTCGTGGTATATAATAATAATATGGGACAACATTGACACAAGGTCTTCAGGTCCCAAACTGGGCAGAGCCTGTACTATGGTAACCTGATGACTGATATATACTTATATACATATACACACCCAGACACAGGTCATACAGACATGTTCATACACACAAATGTCCGGGAATCGAACCCGGGACCAGCGGCTCAGAAGGCAGAGTGCTACCAACTGCGCCAACCGACCAGTCAAGTATATTGTTAGGTCATGTTGAGTTGACTTAAGTTCTATCGAAACTGCAGTTTTTTGTGTCTACGTCAATCTCATCCTCAGTATTTCAAACGTGATATTGATAAATTTTAGCAAACTATATCGCACACGTGTACATGTAATGCCATTTTTATTTTAGCTGCGCCCCGCGGTTTCACTCGCATGGACTCAGTTGTAACACGGGAACAATTCTTTTTTCCAGAATAGTAAGATGTCTTTGGCCTACAAGGTCCCATAATGCCATAATTTATAAAAAATGGTTCAGCGGTTCAGAAGTAAAAATGTCAGACAGACAGAATTACTGTCACATTTATAATATTATGTTATTAGTGTGATTAGGCTTTTGTTGTATCTCAGTCTCCGAGGAACCATTAATTATTTCGGAATAAAATGTAGTCTATGTGTTAGGTTGCAAAGTACTTACGTTCAGAATTTCATTCAAATATATCGAGCCGTTATGGCGTGAAGAAGGAACAAGTATATACACATACATACAAACTAACGAATTTTTCATATCTGTGAGATTTTTTTCACATATTAAAACTTCAATATATCTTTTTTTTATTTTCTTATATTCATTTTGGCAATGTTTACAAAAAACCATTCATTATATATTAGCTAGAGATTCATTGATATCATTAGCTCATTCAACTCATCACTATCTCGCTATCTTTTTGCTGGATATTTTTTGTTTTTAAATGTCAATTTTATGTTTTTTTTTTTTTAAATAAAAACGTTTTTTTTCAGATAAAGTATCTGAAAAGTAGTATTTATAAGTGTAATTATCAGTATTTAAGGAAGAATAATCAAAAATAGGTTGGTAACAATTTAAGTGCATTGTTATTTATATATATATATATATATAAACACACAACAGTACATATATATATATATATATATATATATATATATATATATATATATATTGAGTAGGTATCTACTAAGCATTGCGCTGTTGTCTGTTTGCCTTTGTCTACATAGGGGGCGAATTAGTGGTCTTAGTGAGTTATCTTAGTATTGTATAGATAACAAAATATGGAAAAACACAGCGCAGTAAAATAATAAACAACTTCACAGAAATGTTACTGCTACAATTAACTCTCAGGCATAAAGGGTTCAGTGTTCGATTACGCCACCAATTGTAAATACTATTAAATTTTGTTGTATTGTTGTCTCTATCGGATAAGTAATCATAATCAGTGCTATAAAAAATATTTATTTTTATGTGTTGTTGTACCTATTGTTTCCGACTATATCATAAAAGCAATATAATTATATTGACTTGTATATAGAATCCGTATAAAGTTGTTAATACTTTTTTATCTATGTTGTTATTTATGCCCTTTATAAGTGACTTCAAAAAAAGGAGGTTTTCAATTCGTCTCTTTTTTGATGATTCTTTTTTTTATTTTAAAGCTGGTGAAATTTAAATGGGACCACACGGGAAGCCCCGTTGGTCCCATTTAAATTTCACCATAATCGGTCAGCGGGTTTTGAGTTACACTCCAATAACTGAAAAGTGTTACGTCTACATGGAAGACTTTCTAATTGAGGGTCAAGAAATCGGTGAACATACACAATGACAATTGATCCCGTGAGTAGCAAAGGTCACTGAAAAGGCTGAAAAAAAAATTTAACCAAAACATGGATTTCAATACTCAAAAGTGTGGAGATAGTCGGTATGGAGATAGTCTAAGCCCTCAATTTAACACAAAGGCTACTTTTATCCCGGAGAAAGTATAGTTCCCGTGGGATAACTAAGGCAGCGAGAAAACCGTAGGTCACGCTGGTGAAACTGCATGGCGCTAGTCTCTCTCTCAGCCATGTGCGTCCACTGCTGGACATATGCCTCCCCCATATAGGGGTGATTTGCCAATACTCGCCACGCTTGGCAGGCGTGTTGGCGAGCGCAGGATGATTTCCAATCCTCAGAAGGCGCTGCTGCCCACCTTCTGGTACGTGGTCCCTTAGCCGACTCTTACGGCACCCGCGGGAAGAGATGGGGGAGTACTATTCTAGGCCGGTACCACCACGGCCACCATGGCGCTAGTAGTAATACATAAAATGATTTTACAGAGTGAAATCTGCATAGACCTATCGCAAAGTTTAAAATGTTATCCAGTCCTTCTGACGTCACTTCATCCAACTAATTCATTTAATGTTTACCAATTCTAAGGTACATACCCTTTATAAGTTCGAAAGTAGGCATTAGAATGTGGTTAGTCGGCCATCGACCCGAACGTAACTAGTTCCTTATATTTTTTATGCCGAGACTTTTTTTGAAACTTGACGGCGGAGATTTTTGTAGATCAATTAAGCTCAAACGAAAATGAACGCACACAAAAGGCGAGCCGGGTGGGTTCCGTAACGACGCGAGGCCGACCCGGCTGGAATACGGACGTGATAACTACTGCGCGCATTGATAACAAAATCTCACCTCATCTTCGCTCCTTCGCGCTTCAGTCAATGCAGGGATAGATAACCTCATTCTTGCGTTGTTGTAAAATAGGATTGGTTTCAGTAAACTTAATAATTCGTCGAAACTTGTGATACTCATTCGAAAATAGCGAAATAATTTGCCTGGATAATCAATTTAGTAAAGTACTTTTACAAATATGGTGTAGAACTTTCCACTTATCAGTCCACAGTGTATGAACCCAATAACCTTTATGTGCAATTCTATTTTCCCTGTTTCTATTGACAAGTGCGCAAACCACCGAATCCAGATCCATCTTGACAAGTTATAAATAAATTGCGTCATTGTCAACGTAAGTGCGTGCGATCCAGAAAGTTCTGACGTTACAGTGACAAAAAATTTATCGTAACCCTGACAAAAATCACCAGAGCACGCTAGCTCTTGACAGATAAATAGGCTTATGTCCCGGTTAGTGACGTCAACACGCTCTTATTGGTGTTTGTAGTTACGTGGTACTGGGTGATGAATATCGAAGTTGAACAATATTATATGTAATGTAAAAATAATATATAAAAAATAATAAGGTTCTAAAAATTTTATTATATGAGGTTTTTAAAATTTTTTAAAACATAACTTCACATGAATTTGTAGTATGTCAACATCTTCATTCGCTAAGCACGTTCAAAACCCGTCCCTGACACGGTACGCGCTCGTTCCTACTTCTATCAGGTAGCGCTCTTAAGTACTCTAAGATTATTCGTCACTGCCATTATACCTGTCAGGTTTGATATCGTAATACAAGGTCTTGAACCGTCATTTTATTAACGGTTTTTGACGCTTATAATTATTTCCAAATCACGCATCCTCATCAAACATGTCTTAAAACATGAATGTATTTTTATTATAAATACATTAGCGCCGTTAGCGGCTTTTATAAGATTATTACAACATAATTTCTTTTAAGCGCTTTATCGGCCTAAACGTCAACTTCCAACATGCTTATGCTGCACTTCTGACCGTTTTTTGTCGAGACTAATAGTGGAGACATTTGATCCATGACATTGTCCAGCTGTGGACTTCATATAACTGAAATGATAATGATCACGAGCATTACTCTACGGTATCCATGTCAGGAAAAACAATAGCATGTAGCGCGATGTGCACTCTTGCTATGCAAAAAAAAACAGAATCGAGTTTAATACGTTTAATAAGAATTAATAGTACGAGATCTAATCTACATTATAATTAAATATATAATTATTAATATAATTATAGTCCAATGCAGCAGTATGATTTATTAATTATTTTTTTTTTCTTCACCTTCTGGTTCATGATCCCTTAGCCGACTCTTACGGCACCCATGGGAAGAAATGGGGGAGTACTATTCTAGGCCGGTACCACCACGGCACCTACCAAGGCATAGGACATAATCTCATAAATTATAAATCTAAGATAGTTTACTGTTAATAAATGTTTAATTAAGTATATAAATATGGAAATCCTAACATAATATATATTATCTTTTTAAAATGTGTTTTCATAAAATAATTGAAGTGTCACTTGAAGTCATCCACAAAATTAGGGCGTCGCCGTGGCTCAATGGACATTGACATAACTTCTTGTTCCCAAGATCCTGGGTTCGATTCCCGGTAGGGATAAAATTTGTGTAATGAGCATGAATGCTTATCCCGAGTCTTGATATCAGCGTGGTGTCACCTCCCGTGACACATGAAATCGTTCTGCGAGGGGTGTGACTGTGGTTAAAAGTTTGCTCTTAAACCAGTTTAAATCATCATGTAGTCATTTGTTCGGGGAATTTATTGTGTAATATATATATATATATATATATATATATATTTAGTTATATATATATATATATATATATATATATATATATATATATATATATAACTAAATTACATTACGGAGTTTATATAAAGTGTATCCGTGTAAAGTCCGGGTCTGTATAGTACCTATACATATTATAATAAGCAAAAATCAGTCACTGTTAATAAATATCGATCAAATTGTCTAAATATAAATATAAATCCGAGATATAAATACGGAACCTCGATTCTTATCTGATATTATATGACGAAATGAATTCGTTATAAGCTAGCTGTTTATTTGGTACACAGTTAATTAGCATATGAACTATAAAAAGCTTGGTAATTACATCGAAAAGTTTCCGATAGCCTCCGATTTGAGGCCAATGTCGGTCGCATATTTTGCATAAATACCACAATTTTCCGTCGAAGTTAACAGAGAAAGTCCTCGAAAGCAAACTCTTCATGCTACTAAATAAAAACAAGCTTTCAGGCTGATAACATCAGCCGAAAAGCCGAAGCTGAGCTTTCTGCCGTATATATTCCACTATGGCAAATGAGCAAGTTTGATTTTTTAAAATTTTATAGATCGAGCGTTTTATCACTATCTCACTTGATGGTCAGTGACAATGTGGGCGAAAGTGTAACAACGCTTAACCTAGATATTAGATAGCTCTCAAGGAATGCTGTCTCATCACACTGTGTGTCTGGTGACACTGATTCCTTCTGAAGCTAAATGCAACAAACAAGCATTGACAAATTACTAAGAGATTTAAAATTAAAAATATTATACTCATGCTGATTTTTTTTTTTTTAATATAATTTTAGTTAATATTAAATTCAATAATAAATTTAATTAATTTTAAAAACAGAATGAAAACTATTAAAATGTTATTCATTCATCTTCCTTTATTCAAGTGACTCGATTTTATTTACTCTAATATTTATTTTTGTATTTTCAATTTTTGTTTGTACTTTTTATGAAGAAAAACGTCAGGAGATTGAGTGCTGTGTTGTAGCTGTTTGTGAAATCTCGAACGGCGCCTGAAACAATAAAATATATGGACTTATTCGGATAGAAATAACCTTGTCCAATATCTACTGACTCTCAAATATAGCCGGAACACAAGTTGTTGGCTACCCAATTTTTATCTCTCAAGTATTTTATTAAATTTTTGTATAGTGTCGATGTGGTTGAAGTCACATTAAACCCAAAATATCCAACGGCACAGGGTAAACTACCCCATTATTGGCACTCTAAGTCTAACTTCATGTCATTCTAAAATCAAATTACCATATAATTTTATTTACACGAGCTAGTAGACAAAACTTTTGACAAAACTAAAGAAAATACTCTAATCCTTGTTTTAATACCGTTTATATGTGATTGAATAGTTTTTAATAAATATTTTATACAAAATCCCAAAAGACTACAAAAAATCCTATTATCGGCATAGAAATTTCTGATATTGAAATCTACTCCGTGATCAGATATCTCGTCCTTATCCGTATTGTGCAATTATTATTTAGAAAATATAATATTAGCGCGTATACTTTCGGTAACCTCCTTACTAGGTTTTTTTTTTTTAATTTTTTTTTTTTTTTTTTACATATTATAAGTTTGCGTTTGACAACTGTCTCACCTGATGTTAAGTGATGGTTTCTTTAGCTGTTTCTTAATAATTTTATTCATAGTATTAGCACCTATAGTGCTTCGGTAAGAAATACATGCGCCAGGAATAAAATATGTTGCGTATTGCATAAATGATACCATATTAAATACCTATTAATTTTATGTCATCGCGCTACGCGACTTCTAGGCGCTACGACTAGCGCCTGATGAATTACTTTTAGTCACATTCTCTTGTATTCCAAAAATCTTACCAAACCGCTATTTTAGGCGCAAGAATTATTAAATTTGAAATTTTCATTTACAATTTTATTCATTGGAAAATAATCTCACTAATAATATAAAGGCGAAAGTTTGTATATGTGAGAATTATTTACTAATCCCACGGGAATAGAAATTGTTTTCGGGAAGAAACATACATAATATATTATATGTATGTGTGTATGTTTGTTACCCCTTTACGCTCAAACAGCTACACCGATTTGGATGAAATTTGGTATGAAGATGGGTTAGATCCTGGATTAACATAAAGGGTACTTTTCATTGCTGTTCCCGGTGGATACGCAAATAATCTCTTGGGCCAAAAGCTTACCTTCTTAGACCACCAAGATACAGGCTTTGCCTAGTTTGGAGCCCACAGTTAATATCACATTTAGTTCAATAGATACCAGTTGAAAAAATAAACATATGTAACTATTTGTACAAATTGAACTCATATGTAACTTTTTATTACATTATATTATTATTATAATTCAAAAACTTCCGTTACTCCTTCACGCTCAAACAGCTGTACCTATGTCAATGAAATTTGCTATGAAGGTAACTTAGACACTAGAATAACACATCGGCTACTTTCATCCCGGAAAAAGTATAATTCCCGTGCAATAATTGAGGTAGTAGAAGCATAATCCACGCGGGTGCAACCGCGGCGCGCTACTTGTGTATGATATATAAATAAGTGTGTCAATTCACATGTGTACAAATCATTAATTATTGCCAAAATACAAGTTTTTATATAATGTTATGTGGTATTGACGATTTTTGCGACTTTCCGTCATTCCGAGAAAACAGACTATATTTTCGGAATAAAAAGTAGCCTATATGTTATATAGCCTATTAGAGGGTATAAGTTTACACTGTTTTTAACGGGTATAACGTGGTACTTACGCGTAGTCGATATCACGATCGACAATTGTTTCGGCTTCTTCCGGAAGCCTTCATCAGGATCTTGAGTGCGGTGCGTTAGTCGTAACGTCCCGTCTCGCACAACAATTGTCGATCGTGATATCGACTACGCGTAAGTACCACGTTATACCCGTTAAAAACAGTGTAAAGTAATCATGAGCGTGAGTTTTAATATTATTAAGGGTATAAGTTATCTACATTCCAAATTTTATGCGAAATCCGTATAGCTGTTTCAGCGTGAAAAAGTAAGAAACATACTTGGGACAATACAAGTTACGCCTTTATGTTATTAGATTGTGATAGTGGGATATAACCATTAATATTACAAGCATAGTTAATTTTGTTATTAAATCAAACGGGGCTTAATCGCGAGAAAAACATTTAGTAATTTATTTACCTCGACGTTTCGACCAAGTTGCATTGGTCGTGGACACGAGAAGAGTCTTCTCTACTAAATGTTTTTCTCGCGATTAAGCCCCGTTTGATTTAATAACAATGTGTTAGAATCGCGAAAGTCTAAAAATTACATAGTCAATTTGTCAGCCGCTTAGATATTTTGTACTACTCTGGTACTTCAATATTATTGTATTTTGGCTTAAGAAAACGTTTTAGGATCGAAAGTTTACACAGTATTTAGTTTGTGGAAAATACCACGGACCAGCTAGCGCAGCCTAGGATGTTCATCGATGTGGTGGACAGAGGATCTAACCAAGGTGGAGAAGACCAAGAAGAGGCTGGATGTGGGCCTCTTTCAACCAGTACCTGCAGAGATTAGTTCGGGAGGTCTACATCCATCAATAGACGTCGTATCGCTGATTTAATGATGATCATAAAATACTATTTTTACTTTATACTACGATAGGTATGGTAGGTTGTGAAACGATGAGTTGCAGATGATTGCGTAGTCAGAAAAATCAGGCGCTAAAATGGTTTTACTTAAATAGTCTGGTAGATCCAGTTTACTGGATAAAGCACAGTTTTTTTTTGTCCGGTCGCTGTGGCCCGGTGACTACTGCAGCTGTTTTATTGCCACAATTTTTTCAGTCCCTTATTTTTTTTTTGTTTTCAATAAACCTTATATTATAAAAATGTTAAAGCTAAACTTATGGAGTCACATCATTTTGTGACTCCTACGTATAGGTAGTCTATAATATGGATAGACTACAGTATAAAAAATAAATACATACATTTGAATACACGGTTAAAATAATAACTTTGAAGAAATACTATTTTTTTTTACATGTGGGTAAAGTTGATTTTTGGCGTGAGTGCTTGGATTGAAACCTAAGCAAGCGAAGGTTTCTAGTACGACAAATTTCACCACCATTCACAGCCATAGGATGTCCACTGCTGGACCTATGCCTCCCCATATATGTGGATTTGCCGATTCTCGCCACGCTTGGCAGACGGGTTCGCGAGCGCGGTTTGATTTCCTATCCTAAGAAGGCGCCGCTGCCCACCTTCTGATACGTGATACTTTAGCCGACTCTTACGGCACCCACGGGAAGAAATCGGGGAGTACTATTCTAGGCCGGGACCACCACGGCACATTTTCACCACACTAGCACTTAATAGCCAGGAAATTTCGAGGCGCGAGGCGGGGATTCCTTGAAAGAACTCAAGAAGTATTTATAAATTACTATACATACTGAAAACAAAACAAGCAGCAAATAATTTTACAAAAAAGCGCGCTCTTCTCTGATTGGAAAGCCAGTTGTCAATAGCTTTGTTAGGTGTGTCCTTCACATACTCTACAGTCTACCCGAAAGAGTATCTAAGCTCTACGCATTATTTTTGATTGTTATATATTTGCATAAAAAAAGCATTTTAATTAAATTGCCTTGTGCTGTATGTATAAGATTTGATCAATTAAAATATTCACTACTAAAGATATGAATACAGTATTATTTATTTATTAGCGTTGAAGATAACAATAAAATAATAAAATATCTCACTTGATGTTCAGTGACGATGTGTTCTGAGATATCAGAGGTTGGATGCGGCCTGCTTCTGCTTCCAACCGATCCTTGCGTGGAGAACAGGGGGGAGGGGGGGGAGGGGGGGGGAGGGGGGGGAGGGGGGGAGGGGGAGGGGGGGAGGTGACACACAACAACAAAAACAAAAATTTTGTACTTTTTAATTATTATTTCGTGGAATGTTTTCATATTTCGAGTGAATCGAATTATCGTCGATGCTAGTCAAAAGTTGCGCTCCGCGGTTTCACCTACGTCGACTACAGTTTATCCGCTTTATATTATTAGTGGAATTATAAACAAGAATCACTTTGTTAAGAACCTGTTGATAGAAGCTTAGTCTTATTGCTTCATGTCATTCGTTTTGGAATGCACGTTTGTGTATGTATTTCTTTTATGTGTTACACTGTGAGGCTAATAGAGTTTTTTTCTTTTATTTTTATATGTATTTATTTACCAAGTTTGTTCCTCGGTGTCACCTTCATTCATAATTACATAAATTTTATTTTATTTACGCGTTTTCTTTCGAAGTGATGTACTGTTTTACTTATTCATTAACTTTTATTTCAATGAAGTGATTAAAAATAATAATGTCCATTAATGGATTTCATTCTCGCATTGGCTTGAGTTGCTTTCATCTCGCTACAATTAGTATAAAATATACTTTTAATGTAAGTACATTTTATAATTTGCAATAAAGAACTAATCTATCTATCTGATTCACATAAAACTACCTTGATGCTTTTTATTTGAAGAGTTTTGCTTCCATTTTTCGTACTGCCAGGGAGTGGAACTCACTGCTTAAGTCTGTGTTACACAATAGGTACAACCCCGGCGTTTCAGGTCAAGTTTTCAAGTTTACGTGCAACACCTTAGACCGCAACGTCACTTAACATCAGGTGAAACAGTGGTCAAATGTAAGCTTATACCAGTAAAGAGTTAAAGATATAAAATAGTGATATATATTTTTGTTTAAAAAGGGTGGATATGTATCTCATTTTTATTCTTTATTGGTGATTTTGCCCATACCTAATAAATACATTTATAAGTCAATACTAAGTGACAGTTGAATGGAAGTAAAATCAGCGCTAATATAAATACTCGATACTCTCTGGTCACCATATACAATTTTGCTATGTTTTATTTATTAAGTATTTTTTATTGTTTATTTATCTAGCGTTTGATTATTTTATCACTTGATGGTCAGAGACAATGTTATCAAAATTTTAATTATTTTTTTTTATATAAACACACCATCTGTTTAGTGACTCTTAATCCTTCTGAAGCTAAAGTGGTAAAGGCCGTGGTGGTACCGGCCTAGAATAGTACCTACTCCCCCATCCTTTCCTGTGGGTGCCGTAAGAGTCGGCTAAGGGATCACGTACCAGAAGGTGGGCAGCAGTGCCTTCTGAGGATCCGAGGGTTGCTGAGGATAAAAAGAAGAAGCTAAAGTACCTACCTACATCAAATGAACATTGACAAATTACAAAAAGACTTAAAATTAAAAATATATCCAGCATAAATTAAAAGTATAAAAACAATCCAAATGTCATTAATTCATTTTCCTTTATTCAAGCGACTCGATTTTATTTTCTCCAAGTTTTCCTTTTGGATTTTCCTTTTCTGTTTGTTCTTTTTATAGCAAAGTTCTATTGACCAGAACATTGCTATTATCAAGAAGAAAGAGGTCAGCAGATAGAATGCTGTGTTGTAGCTGTTTGTCAGATCTCGAACGGCGCCTGAAATAATAAAATATATACATTTGCGAGATTTTCTACCTCCATGACAAACATACTGTTATAACTATGTCTTGAAAAATATACTTGCATTGCTATGCAATGTCAACTTAATGCCCCTTTTTACTAAAGCCTAACCCACGTCAAGGTTAACGTAGTACTAAAAACTGAGTAATTCATGAGTAGGTATGTGAAAATGACATGAAGAGGGTACCACTTACCAACAGCAGGTCCTAACGTCAGGATTATAACCCCACAACATAACATAAAGATTCCCATAGCCTGCGTGAACTGCTCAGGGCTAACTGCCACGGAGATCACCACCGTCATTAGTACCACTATAATGGAGCGTGCCGCGCCTATCACGCAAATGTAGAAGAAGACGGCGTACTGATTTTCAGACCACAGCATACCTGGAAGATAGAAAAAACATATTTGAACAACGCTACATTAAGTCTGGTTAAAAACGAAATTGTTTTTAGGTCAATTGATTGCAGACCCGAACAAAGGGAACAAGCATGTTTGATTAGGTTTAATTATTGTCAGCTGCAAAATTTTTGAAGGTTGGCGCTATTGCGTCTCCCAATCAAGCTGTTTAAAAAACAACTTGTCACATACATATTATTATATCGTTCATTGGATTGAAAACATGCTAGGCGAAGCTTACGTTCAAACAATTTGAACGTTGAAAAAAAAAAACGTCGCCTAACATGTTGTTAAAAATAAATGATAATTAAATAAAATTATACAATATTAAACCATTTAACTCTTAGAATAAGGTTGTGGTGCCTTCGCTTGATACGATATCAATTACTGTAATGTTGACCAGTCCTATTAATAGTTCATACAATTATAGGCAGATGGCGCTAAGAACAACTTCCCCTCAGATGTTAAAGAAAAGGATAAATTCGGACGGCCAGCGGAGTGCTACTATAGCTTAGTAGGACAAAGCGACAGGACGATATTCCGAGAAGTGGGTTCAAGTCCCACTGGTAGTCGAATTTTTGCCTTCAAATAATTTGAACCTAAAATAGAGTTTTTAATATTTTTTACACGTAACATAAAGGAGTTCCTGCACTTGACTTGTAACTGAAGCTAAACTGTCAGCTAGACGGCTTTAGGTAATGATATTCATTGGCTTTCGGAGCAAATAAGAACACTATGATAATCCAAGATAGAGGAGAGTCAGTAATTTTGGAAACCGTTTTCACAACAAAAAAAACAAAAGATGACAAAATTTGTATAATAGCCTAACATCGCGATAAAAAAAACGAATACTGAAAGTTTTAAAACGGTCTGACAGTTGTCAGACCGTTTTAAAACTTTCAAAGTTGCCTATCAATTACTGTTCCGTTATACAATCTTACACCCTCACAAATTGCAATCAGGCAATAATAATAGCTTTAAACACATTTTTATTAAAAGGCACTTTTCTACGTACTTAGGTATCCGTCTAAAAATGTGATAGCAAAAAACTTGAGATCACCGTGGTACTATTTGAAGTAATAATTAAATATAGGTACTGAAATTTCAAGCAGAAGATGATCTTGGAATTTACGATGATTTACAAGCTTTAATTAGCATAGAAAATTGAAGGTACCCTTATCTTAATAAAAATCGTCTGAACTACTCGGTCATTACGTAATTGTAATAAAAAAAATTTTTTTTTTTTTGTTACATATTATACGTTTGCGTTTGACAACTGTCTCGCCTGATGTTAAGTGATGACGTTGTCTAGGATTTAGCACGCAAACCTAGAAGGTACCTATTCACTCGCGACTTGAAGACTCCAGGATTGTACATATCGGGAAACACAGACACGGGCAACGAGTTCCATTCCTTGGCAGTACGCATTAAGAAAGTGGAAGCATAACGCTTCGTGCGTATAGGTGGTATATCTATATATATATATATGCCAGCTTCCAATGTATACTTGAGAAATAATAATCTTACGTAAAAACTGCAACATTCTTAGTCAATAATGGTTAAAGTATCACATGGCATTATGGCGTAGGCATGGTAGTATGTTTTTTTCTAGTACTTACCAGTCAGGCTATTGGAAAAACGCTAGTCAACTCCAGTCTAATTGAACTGGACCAAAGTAACCAACAAACGCCTTTCGGAAATATAAAGGCAACTCACATCTGTAAAACCCACCGGCCTACCTAACGCCTACATATTTTTTTTATAATACTGCAGCTACTACATAACATTTGAGCAATCCACTAGCTATCGGCAGTCTATAGATAACTCAAATGTTCTAACCCGCTACCGGCTGGCATAATTGGTCTGCCTACTTTCCTGTACTTATATTTTAACCCTGCACCCTCCTACCTTAATACTTACCACTGAATTCTTTACCTACTCTAAAATGTCTACTGTCCTAGTTCGTGTACCTACGTACTACCGTCTTCCTTACGCTAAACTCCCTATTGTCCCATTTCGTGTACCTATGTTACCATAGACGAATATATTATAACAATAATTAATTGTAATATATTCGTCTATGGTACCACTGAATTCCTAACCCTAAATTCTCTACTGTCCTACTTCCTGCTTGTATCGACCTACATGTCGATGCACTACTACTAAATTCCTTACTTAAAATTCCCTATTACCCTAATTCCCTAATATTCTTGTTCTCCTGCCCGCTTTACTAAAACTCGCAGCGGGTTCAGGCAGCAGTTCCTGAGAGCCAGTTAACATTTTACGCTAAGCGTGATTTCACCTTGGATTATATCTTCTTCTTCTTCTCAGCAATTAGACATCCACTGCTGGACATATGCCTCCCCCATTAGGGGGGATTTTCCAATTTTCGACCCTCAGAAGGCACTGCTGCCCACATCCTGGTACGTGATCCCTTAGCCGACTCTTACGGCACCCACGGAAAGCGATGGGGGAGCATTATTCTAAGCCGGTACCACCACGGCACATATAGATAGATTAATTATATATATATATTATATCATCTCCGACCAATAACTGAAATAGCAGTCATATTTTAGTTCTATAAAGTATTAAATAAAAAATAAATAAAATTGGATTGATTACCAAGTCTCGCAAAACAAGCCACAAAGGCGCCAATAACGTAAATTTCCTGGGCCCCGAGTCTCAACAGCCATTTGCTCGTAAGCATCAGCACAGTTCTCATTGCCAAGTCTCCAAACCCATTGATTGATATAGCCAAAGCTACTTTATCCTGTAAAATGACACATATGGAAAAAAAATAAGATGTATCTTATCATCTACTGCCGTGGCTCAGTCTAGTGCTTCGTAAAATCACTTCATATTTGACAATTAGGTACTATTAGATTCGAACCCACCAAGTTGTACGGTTTTTGTTTTTCCAGAAATGCTCATATTTCAGTGATATTTGCACAAACAATCAATGAAAACTATAGTTTATTTTCGAACAGGCCGTCCAGCTCTAGCATATGAATTAAATATAAATTTTTGAATTTATAAGCACGCCAAGGAATATTATTCGGCTGACTTTATTTAAACGCCTTGTTCTATTTAAACGCCTTGTTCTGCGCGTATTTCTTTCATATAGAAAGAAATACGCGCAGAACATGGCAACTCATGAGCGAACCCTCATGATTTCTGATATAAAGATGTATGTTCGAATATTTTTAAAATATCAACCTTGTATTTTCGTGATACTAAGGATCAAAATTTTGCTCACTAATTTGAGTGGATAAGAATTAGCATCTTTCTAATCGCTTCAATATATCTTTATTTCTCATATGAATCTATTTCACTGACGAGAATTTCAATAAAAGTATAATTATTTACGTGCAAATGCAAATAGTTATACAATGCAGCTGTAAGTTGACTGTTCTCTATTGCGTTCGATACCGGAACATACCGATCTTGCACTCAAAAAGAGATAAGCTTACTTAAATCGGTTAAAATCGATTAAATCGAAGCGATCGATGGTCACCGTGGTGCAGTGGTCAATGTCAGTGACGTGACTACTGTGTCTCCGGGACCCTGGGTTCGATTCCCGGCAGGGGCAAACATTTTTGCGATAAGTGTAGATGTTTGTCCCGGGGCTTGGGTGTTTTTGTGGTGTGATTGTATGTGTCCAGGCCACCCGCGACACAGGCAATCCCAGAACGGTGGGTCTAATTGTGATAAATAAAAAATCTATGCGTATCTGGAAATGGCTCAAGCGCACATACACGGTATCTATGATATACTTATACCTGGTTCCATCCCAATGCATATAAAGCTTGTGGCAGAATTAGACCAAAAGTACTTTCAGCGAATGTGCAAATCGCCGGTCCCATACACGCGCATGACAAAACGAATTTCATTGCGAAGGACACGTCTATGAATGCGTCTATAACCCTCCTGAAAGAAAAAGAAGTTAGATTTAAGACGATGATATGAAATACACAACATTTACAGTTGGTCGTCATTTTTTACCGACTTAAAAAAAGGAGGAGGTTCTCATTAAAATTCGTTTTTTTTATGTTTGTTATCTCAGAACTTTCGACTGGGTGAACCGATTTTGTTCATTATTTGTTTGAAGATGGTGCTTCCCAGAGGTCACACAGAAAATACATGCGCCAAGATACATTTTAGGTTTATTGAGTGGCTTAGTAAGAAAGAGAGAAAGAAGAAGTTACATTAGGATATAAATATGGTGGTACTACTTCCCCACGCGAACTCTCACATAAAGTACCTACTATGCATATAATCTGTAATTAATCATTAGTTGTATTATTATTATTTAGTCAGTTCTCCTTTAATAACAGGAGTAAAATAATTAGTAAATCTCATTAATTAAAGTGGATTAGAGGTTAGTCTCAGAGACCCGTACCTTATAGTGGATTTCGTCCTAATTTCTATGATAATTTCATTCGCTGTTTCTTGAGAGGATCCTATTGCTTTTTCTTCGTCTGTCAGTTTGACTGTCGGTATATTGCTAGTAATTCCATCTACCAATAGGGGCTGCATTTCTGTAATAAAAGTAAAGGGGTTGTGTAGGCTAAATATAATTTTATTGTAGTAATATTGTGGTGTAATAGTAGTGTGTATAGTATATTTTTTGTTTAAAAACCTTAACATATTTTATATCTTGATTTTCGGGCTATTAGATCCAAGGAGTAAAATTAAATATATGTGCTCAGTACTTAGAGATGAAGAATTTTCAACATTTCGTTGAGTATGTAGAAAATTACTGAAATTATAACGGTGAATTTTTTTTCGACCAAAAGATTCCTTGTGGTCTTTCAGTCCACAATGATGGAGTTTGTTACAAACGGATACAAAGATTAAAAAATAAAGGAATAAATTATCGTCACGGTCCCAACTGCTTTCTTGAATATAGTTAAATTTCATGTAAAAATATAGTAAACTCTTTTGCAAAAAACGGCCGGTTATGATTTTATTCCCGAGTGACAAAAATATAACACAAAAAAGTTTTAATCATTTGAAAATGTTTGTGGCCAGTTATAAAACTGCCGTGATGTTTAAAAAAGTACGTTCCGAATTCCATTTTTTTACTAAGGCAAGTTTTTTAAAGAAAACAACTGCTTTCTACATTAGGTGGCGCGAATTGCGTAAGTAAATTTCGGTTCTATTTTGTTATTTTTTATTAAGCTATGGGTCCTCCCATGATCCTTGATATTTTAAATAATAATAATTCATTTATATCAACTTTAAGTCATAGTATAATATTAGATTAGATACATTAAAATTAAATATACATACATATCATCACAAAATTATTAAGTATATACAATATAAAAAATATACAATTTAAAGGGCACATATATATCCCATTTGCTTATTAGTCAGTACATGGACCATGTATCAATGGTCCATCTACTGACAGTGAAACAGTCAAATTTTTAAAGTATTTTGTGTAGCAGTCAGAAGATTGTTTATAAAGTGATAAAATCCAGCAAAATTATTGTGCTGCTCCAAGAAAGTTGCAGCCAACACTTCGTAGCTCAGAGGCTAAATGTGAATGAGTTATTAGAGTCGTGCAAAGGATCTTGAAGTGCTATCAAGAGACCAGATCCGTCAAGAGAACACCTGGTTCTGGAAGAAAGCTTTGTACCGAACCACTGGCTGATCGGATTCTAGTAAGTCAAACTTTGAGAAATCGCCAATTTTCGTATGTGAACCTCGAGTAGCCTTTAACCATCACACCTCGCCAGCCTCGAAGAAGTAATAAATATGTGCAAATTAGTCTATGAGCGGTCAGGAGGTTAGGCTATTCGCTGCCTATATACGCAGTCATTGCTCGGCCCACAGCCCTGAATTGCTCTGTGAACACTGAGTTGCCAAGCCTAACTTCACTTGAAACTGTGTATTCTTCAGGAATGTACATCTACCTAATTTACAAAATTCTGAGGATAAGTCTACCTAAAATTATAAAATAAGCCAATAGTAACAAAAAAATAGTTCTTTGCTCAGGTGCCCGTCTTCTTGCAAATGAGTGTAAGTTAATACAAATCGGAAATAAGTATAATAAAAAATAGACTTAAAATATTTTAAAATACCTGCACACGGTACAACTTCAACCTTTTTCATGTGCCACTTGACAGGGTGCATAAGACATACTGCAAATATATTGTGCAGCATTATACCACCTACTAGGAGAACTGTTCCACGGAACCCATACTCATCTAAAGATAATTTGACAATCATTGGTGCCACCATCGCACTGACAGCTGAAAAATGAAAAAAGTAAATATTTCGTTACATTTTATATGACCTATGTCAAAATCATCTTCTACTTTAACTCTGCTCCATCACGTTAGCGCTAACACATATCCTTCTTTACGCAATCCATTTAGACCTAATTTGACATTTTGAGCCTACGGGGATCTGGTAAGATGTGACTAAGCTCTATGACTCAGTACAAATACAAAAAAAAATAAAAAAATAGCTATACTACCAGCATGATTTTCTATCTAAAAATTAGTGTCATACAGGCAGTTGGCTGTAGAACTGAAATCAATACTCTTACACCTGTGCGAAAACAACATAGGTATGCGTATTATTTTATGAAAAATGCAACCAAAGCAGGAGCGGCTTTGCTTGTATTATTTTTTTGACACCGAGACACAAATGTTATTTATAATAATAAAGCTCTCGAATATTTTATGTGGTGTGAAGATATGGTTTTCGATTGATCACGCCTGTTGAAGATACTTTTCACTCTTACGTGAAAACTATCAGATTCTATCCGGGCTGTAATAAGGCAGATCTAAAACGGATCCAAGTCCTTTTAGTAAGACATATGACCTGAATTATTAGCAGAAGCGGAACAGGTATCAATTACTGAAATTAAGGAACTCTAATATTTACGTGAATTTACTGCGGTATTTTTTTTCTTTATCAGGAACTATAAAAATATATTATATTAATCAACTCGATTGATTTCGAACTCCCATTATTGTTTCGCCCGTGCATAGCTGCCCTGTGTTCATTACTACAGGGCCTCTCTAAGTAGTAATTTTATGATGCATTTATTTTTAGATCTTAATACATTAAGGTTTTAATTTAAACTTACCAATGGTTTTAAATTCTATAAGGGATACATAGTATTTTTAAGCCTCAAAAAAACAAAATGTTTTATTGATGAATGTAGCAGGAATGAGTAATAAAACTCAGGCCTATATAAAAAATAATAATTTGCAGAGCCTATATAACATTTAACCTATGTTAGTGCAAATAAATGAGCTTAGGTTTGACTATGACTTAGCATTGTATTATAATTCTATTATTATATTTAGGAGCGATCTCGGCCTTAAAAATATTTTTTAAAATTTTTAATTGATTAATACTAATCAAAATTATCTTAAGCTATTTGAACGGTTAACTCGTGCTACAAGTCTACAAGGTAGCGCTCTTCTTTACCGTAATACCTAGACAAGAAGGACACGAAATATAAATAGCATTTTTCATTAATTAGTTTCTATGATAAGCTGAAATAAAATAGCAGAATATCCTATAAATCTCACCCACAAAAAACTGGACCAAACTAAACGCAAACATTCTTCTTTTCACAAAGTAGTCGTTTAGAATTGAGCAGGACAAATTGAAAATTATTCCCAACCCCATGCCCTGAAATAAAACAAATAGATATGGAGCAGAAAGATAAAATCTTGATCTTAGAAAATATCAAATTCATTTTTAAGCTCGTCAAAGCCAGTCCAGAAAGTCCATTGCAACATTAAAATAAAAAGATATGATCACTCTGTTGCTTGATAGTCACTGACTACGTGGTTATAGGTTGAATCATTGAAGTCCTTGAGGTTATTGTGTAAATATTTGCCCCGTCCGGGATTCGATCCCGGGGTCGCGGTTCCATAGTCAGTATTACTAATCAGAATCACTGACCCACGAAGACTTTTTTAGATATGGTAGATATCTTAAAAGTTTTCGTGCGTATGTGCATTTAAAATCATACTAATACAAGCACTCATAACTTCACTTACAATTATATCTTACTTATGTAATAATAAATACCAAATATGATTAATTGGTTTCTGTGTGAAGTCAGCCTTTACGCTGATGAAGTCAGCCTACAGTGTTCTAAACACGGAATGTGTTTAGAACAGTTAAGTTCTTAATTTTCTAAATATTTATTAAATACCTAACTCTACCCGTGTGAGGCCAGTACAGGCCACTCGAAGTCTCTATAATTATATACCTAGGTAAATAAAAACTAGAAAATAATAAACTAACTGCGCCCTAAAGCAAATATTTTATTTTTGGGTGACTATAGTCCTTTTCAAAAGTTAATAGCGTGTGTATTTTCACTTTGCCCTTAAACATATTCTTTGACGGTGTTCATCACAAGTTGCGAATTTTGGAATAGAAAACAACGATCAAAATCTTTCATGTAGGTATTTATGATGAAAATCCTACTAATACCTATTATAAATGCGAAAGTTTGTGTGTATGTGTGTATGCTTGATACTTCTTCACGCTCAAAAGGCTACACTGATTTCGATGAAATTTAGTATGGAGATAGTTTTAACTCTGGATTAACACATATGCTACTTTTATCCCGGAAAAGTATAGTTCCCGTGGGATAGTTGAAGTAGCGAAAAAACCGTAATCCACGCGGGTGAAACCGCGGGGTGCTACTAGTATATTAATAAAACAACAACTTGCGTATAAGTAGTCACAATAGCTCACCATCATAATTCCTTGACAAAAGAAAAACATTGGTATCGATTGTACAAACACCACGCCAATAGCGCCCGCGTCGTGAATCACCACAGATAGCAAACACAGTTTTCGAACCCTCATAAGTTTTAGTAAGGAGTTTGTGAAAAATCCTGAAATAAAAATAAATTATTAGGTGATTTTTGCATCTCTTCTGAAATGTACATTGCGGTAATTTAATTTCGGTTGCCATTGATGTAATTAGACAGCTTAGATGTATAAACAAGGACTGCGCTAAATTTTTTCTTTGGGTATTTTATCTACAATCAGTATTCACTTTCAGCAGATGTGTTGAAGGTGGTTTGACTTTTTCCTCTGTGTGACCTCCAGTGAGGTTATCTCCCCTTTCCTTAACGATGAACGCCGGCTGCACGCACGAAAAATTGTCACGTTCCGCCTGAGCCGAGCGTGCAAGCGAGAGCGCGGTACTAGCGATAGAGAGGCATGATCTGTTGTCTGTTTTCATGACGTTATCACGTAAAATTATCGTCTGTAAACCGATCTTACAGACAAACAATTTTTTGTTACTTCTTAAAAGCTTGCGTTTGACAACTGTCCACCTGATGTTACGTGAGATAACGTTGTATAGGATGTAGCACGGGCGGGTGACGCGATGACCAATGCGACCTGTGAAGATCCCTCTTAGAGGAAGAGTGATCTATTGCTGTATCAAACAGGATCCAAGCAGTCTGAC
The DNA here is from genome assembly GCA_934044485.1 of Apeira syringaria. Classification (NCBI taxonomy): domain Eukaryota; kingdom Metazoa; phylum Arthropoda; class Insecta; order Lepidoptera; family Geometridae; genus Apeira; species Apeira syringaria. The sequence continues at coordinate 5,088,449 of OW203659.1, forward strand.
AGGAGTTACTTACTTTGTCTCTACACTTCTGCGTCATTATTTTAAAATTTATATGAAGACACGTTTTCTAGCTATCTGTTGACTACGCGTCAATATCATGCTATACCCGTATAAACACTGTAAAGTTTTATACATATTAACAGTATACATATAATTTAACAGTACCTAGGAAATATATTATCTTCAGATCATATTAGGTTTACATTATATAAATGGCAAATATTATAAAATGTATTTACCGGAACTAGCAAAAGCAATTGCATTAAATCCAGTGAGTAGCGTCACAGTGGTTGAATTCATTCCTATTTCTATCATAAAGTCGTTAAACAACATTCCGAAACAGCCGACGAACATAATTATAGAAGACTGCAATGAAAATCACAATTAATCATTATTAATAAAATGTGTACGTAAACACGGCACGTGTTATACACACATACATATTGGCAAATCCCCCCTATATGGTTAGCCATACGTCCAGCAATGGACGTCCTATGGATGCGATGAATAAATGAATGAATAACATAAACAGTGATTTGGTCATAAACATGCGCGGCGACTGACGAATTCAGATAATAAACAGGTACGTTTTCTGGTAATGTCGGCTAAGAAACAAGAAACGATGCAATTATTCAACATCTAATCTAAACCATGCATTTGTTCTATCCGAGTAAAAGGTTCTGGTTGTATTTATCACCTAATTATTGCAACAAGCCAATTATTAAAACGTAAATATTCTAAGGTTAGCGTAAATATACTTTAGACAACATCGCCACTGACCATCATGTAAAGTAGCGGTCAGCCGTCACATCATTAAAAGTTTTTTTAAATCTTGTCTCCAAGCGTTGTTACTGGCTTAACATTGCATTTCATAAAAAGAAATATATTAAGAATAAATTTCATTTACCTTTATAGAAAGGTAAATGGTATTATAAGAATGCCTAAACTTATATCAACTAATGGACTGAGCCATACAGTTTTGAGTGTTCAGTTGAGATCAAAGCTGAAAACATACGTTTGTCTAAACAATCCACACATAAATAATAAATCTAACGGGACTTAATCTCGTGATAAACAATTAGTAATTTATATTGAATAATTGAATTGTATATATAAAGACTCAACATTTCTAATTTTTAGTGCCATGTATGGATTGTAATTTTTAGAACTACGCTATTTGAACACATTGTTAATAAATCGATAGGGGCTTAATTGCATAAGAGCTATGAAGTAATTTTTTTACCTACATAATTTAGGAAGAGAACAATGTATCAATGGACTTAGTCTGATTAAATCATTCAATTTAATTACTTGTTTTCACGAGAAGACTGGTTACTAATGCAACTTGGTCGAAACAATGAGGCAAATAAATTGCTAAATGTTTTTCACGCGATTAAGTCCCGATCGATTTATTAACAATCTGTTAAATTGCGAAAGTCTTAAAATACATTCAACACATGGTACTAATAATGTGAAATTTTGAGTATGTTTTCTACAAGTTAATCATTCCATTAAAACCGCCTCATTGTACGATTCTAAATGATCCTCGGCATTTTTTTTATTGATATCTGGCGAGAGGACTTTTTCAGGTAATTTGGCATAGTAAACCGTTGATACTTATGTAAACTCTAAGGCTTTCACGGCCGGCGTTGCATGTTGTATGTATTGCTTCCGGGCTGTTTGGCCGTGGTCTATGTGAAACTTTTGTTCCAGACGTTTCGTCGATCACTGCGGTCGACATCTTCAGTGGTTCAGGTCCGAGCGGCGACAAGAGCGTAGAACTCTCCTCCGCGGCGTCTTCTCTGATACTGATGATACTTATTTAAGACACACGGTTATTTGCTCAATTTGTGAAATAGCGTTGGTTAAAGTCATATAGCATAGAGGAACGCCAAGAATATATTATACAGCATACTTACACAGTTTATAATAAACGCGACACATATCACATACCCCCATCCTCCGTCTGGTGGTACAAGCTCATATTTTACATTAGTCTTAGTTTTCCCCTCGCCCATCTCGGTTCGTGCACACCCACTTTCTGATTGCATCTGTTCAGACTTCATGTAACCGTCTTTCAGTTATCATTGATTAAATACGAGATCTAACGTCATTTTATTTGTTAAATAACCAGATAGAGGTTAAGCCTGTTGCTTCATGTTGTGCGTTTTGAACTGCACGTGTTCTGAATGTCATTTTTATCTTTGTGTAACAATTATGTGTACCGCCGGTAGACTATTTTTATACACAAATCAAATGTTATACGTCAAGAGGAAAATGTATATATATATATGGCTTGCCATTTAAGCTCTAACTCATAAGATTAGATTTCTGTTTTTTTATTATTTTCTTTATTACCTTAAAGAGATATTGTACACTATCTCTAATAAATATTATTTTACATTCATATTTATTCATATACCTACCAACTACGCCCCGCGGTCCCACCAGCGTCCATAATTACATAGTGCGAGTAGTACTGTCTACGAATAACACATTTATATTGTACTAACTAGCTATAATCCGCGGTTTCACACGCGTGGAGCTGTAGTAAATCACAAAAAAGGTATAAAAAATTTAAAACTACCTTTAACACAAATAGTATTTTATTTTAAGAAAAATAACCTAAAATGGATCCGACTTTTACAACGACATATTTTTTTCACCTTTTTTAGTGACGTCTGCTAGTCACGGGATTTATTATCATTGTGTATGTTTAACGATTACTCCACACGCAGCTTTAATGTCATCCACGTATGCACTCAGTTATTGAAGTGTAACTCAAAAACCGTTTGACCATTTGAAATTTATATGGGACCACGCGAGAAGCACCAACTTTCAAGAAAAAAATCGAATTACCTAGTGGAAAGTTCGGAAGTATAAAACTAGTAATTCACAAGCAATCATAAATAAGTTTATACCAAAAAATGGAACCGACTTCAACACTCAAAAGTGTGAAATAACTTGTTGAATACGGTACCATGATAGTTCACAAAAGTAACTATCACCACAATATTGTGCTCATATACCGACTTCGACAAGTTATTGTACACTTTTGAGTGTTGAAGTCGGTTCCATTTTTTTTAAACATTTTTTTTTCACCCTTTTCAGTGACCTTTTCTACTCACGGTACCAATTGTCATTGTGTATGTGCTCTGATGTCTTCAACCGCAACTATAATAGCGTCGAGGTATGCGAAGCACTTTTCAGTTATTTGAGTGTAACTCAAAAACAGCTTTCCCGATTTTAATGAAATTTAAATGGGACCACCACGGAAGTAATACACTACCAAATAAATAAAAAAAAATCAAAATCCGTTCCTAAACGAAGAAGTTATCCGCGAACACATAAAAAAAAACGTATATACAGTCGAATTGAATAACCTCCTCTTTTGAAGTCAGTTAAAAGAATAGTATTTCGCTCAAATAACAATTTTATCTCGATTGAATTGTAAGTACCGAATTACCGTAGAAATTAGATTTGCGTAGCCATTCCAATTATACTCCAAATACAATAACAAAACTAGCAAAAACAAGTATACTCATTGACAATCTGAGAAATGTGTTTACAAGAATTGGCACACAGGATGCCTAGATGAAATTTTTTGCCGAGGACCCTGGAATGCACAATTCATAGAGGAGGTATATTGTATCCCAAAAAAGTAAACAGTTTCTGTAAGTTGTAATCATTTTCGCGATAGATGACGGAAAAACTGCCTTTCAATAAAGGTATTTCTTATCAATATAATCTAGAAATAGTACTCCCTCATCTCTTCCCGCGGGTGCCATAAGAGTCGGCTAAGAGAGGCTAAGAGTCTAAGAGTCGTTTTTGATTACAGTGGAATTTTCAGTAAGTTTTATTATATCCAACTCCATGTCAGCAAAGGTGATATTTATCGTGGTTAACTTAAGTCAAAATATGTATGTCACTGTATGAGTCTAAAGTATGTAAATATAAATAACGTGCCTTACATTTATCAGTAATCGTACGTTTGTTAATTACACGCTATATATCTTGGTAACCTCAATACAGGGCAGAGTAGGCGCCGCTGTGAAGTAGATACATAAAATATTTATGACCATCAAACAAAAGACTCTTAGTTGACAGTTCGTAGTAGGTAGATTAGATACTGCCGCGCGTCGCCGCTGCCGCAGCGGCCGCCAAGATACAAGAAGCTGTTAGCGCCAGTAGATATCGGCATACGCTGTCCGCTAGCCACGGCTTATTGTTATAATGGCAGACGGATGTGTAAAAGCATCAATTTAACACAACGGCGACGAAAGCCTGCAGCTTAGAAATTGCGTAAACCCAACACAACAGACTTGAGCGGTTATATTACGTTACTCTGACTGATATAATGTTACGTGTGCGCTCACAGCAAAGATCGAAGTCTGTATGACTACTTACTTCTGGATTCCAACCTATTATACAATTTTTTTAACAAAAAATGCAACTGACTTCAACACTCAAAAGTGTGAAATAACTTGTTGAAGTCGGTACCATGATAGTTCACACAAAAGTAACTATCATCACAATATTGTGCTCATGGTACCGACTTCGACAAGTTATTTCACACTTTTGAGTGTTGAAGTCGGTTGCATTTTTTGTTAAAAAATTTTATTTTTCACCCTTTTCAGTGACCTGTGCTACTCACGGGATGTCGATGTCTTCAACCGCGACAATAATATCATCTAAATACGCGTAGCACTTTTCAGTTATTGGAGTATAACTCAAAAACCGCTTGTCCCATTTTGATGAAAGTTGAATGGGACCACAATGGAAGTATACTATATCTAACAAAAAAAAAATCATCAAAATCGGTTCATAAACGACGAAGTTATCCGCGAACACACATAAAAAATAAAAATAAAACATATATGCGGTCGAATTGAGTAACCTTCTTTTTTGAAGTCGTTTAAAATTAGGTATGTAACTTTGATTACTTCTTAACTAAAAGTATATACAATTGTTAAACATAAGCTTAATAATATCTTTAAAAAAAAGTACATCCAAGATGTGTTGACAAATAACACGAAGAAGACTTTATTATAAAAGTGAAAGAATAAAACCAATTAAAAGCAATCGAAATGTCATTCATTCATTTTCCTTTATTTAAACAACTCGATTTTATTTTCTCCAACTTTTTCTTTTGCATTTTTCTCTTTTTATACCAAAGTTCTATTGAACAGACCAGTGCTATTAACATGAAGGAAGATGTCAGGATGTAGAATACTGTGTTGTAGCTGTTTGTGTAATCTCGAGCGGCGCCTGGAATAATGAGATTAATATTTATTTAAGCAACAGTACTAGTAATAAGTAATAAATGATTACGAGCTCGAAAACAAGAACAGCGAACAACTGGGGGTGCGGAATCAGCGCACCCCCAACACCTCCACCCGTCGCGTCGTCGTCAATTTCATCATCGGAGGATAAGTTCGTGGCTCCCCCGAGAGCAGCTCGCTGAGTGACGATCTGCCACCTATGTTTGAGGCGCGTGAACCAACCATTGTCGCCATGTCCGCCCAACGACTGTCAAATCAGGTTCGAGCTATTCAACGGCTAAAGCTGTTGGATGAGTCTGCGCTTGATCGGCTACACCTGGCAGCTACGTATTTTTATGATATCTTCCTCAATGTAAGACCTATCCATCGCGCCATCGACTCCGGAGCCGATTACTATCCTGGCATCGGCAGCGACATGGATGGATTTCGTTGTCGATGAAGAGAACTTTGCGAATATGAGTCTGAGTACCCAGGCCAATAAGCAACTGAGGAAGACTGGGCTTAAGTCGGTGTGATACTGCAGTATCAAATACATACGATTCTAGGCTGCGATTAACACCTTTGCCCACACATATATAAGGTAGACCCCATAAAGAGGAGACCAGAGGCAAGGGGCACTAAGAGCTGGATGACACATGGCGAAGATGTAGCATATGAACACAAACTCACCAACGGCAGGTCCCAATGTTAGCATTATTATCCCGCTACTCAACATATAGATTCCCATAGCCTGCGTAAAGTGCTCGGGCTCAACTGCCTCGGAGAAGACCAACGCCATTAGAACTCCAATAATGGAACGAGACACGCCTGCCATGCAAATAAAGATGAGAACGGCGTACTGGTTTTCAGACCACAGTATACCTGAAAGCAGACAAAATATCTTTGAAAAAGTTGTATCCATTATTTTGAAGTATTTTTGTAACTTGTATGACAGCATATTCTATACGCATTTTAGAACCCAGCCTAAACTAAGCTCAGCCTATACCACGGCATAGGTACCTACTCTGATAAGTATGCCGTGTGATTATAGTGTCTCCACGGCCAATGTACCTTGGACACAGATATTCTCGGCCTTGGAATACGACACAATTTTAATTATGGTTAAGGGCCATCTATTAATTATAACGTAATAAAGGTATTATGTAATAGGGGAGGGTGGGGGTCGGCAAAATGTAACAAGGGTGGAGGGAGTCTGAAAATTTATGATTTCATATGTCAAAATATTATTTTAATATTGAAATGTCCGCATTTATTTCCCGTCGATCTCTTTGTCTTCGATCACACGATGAAACACTCCAGCTTTTAATTATTGTGTCTCAGAAAACAAGGAGAATTTATAATGTACCAAAATTTCGTCTTCATCAAAAGTATATCTGGGGATGTAAAAATATTTAAATAATAACTTTGAGATGGAAAGAGGCATTATGTGTGACGTCACACCAGGTAGGGTAAGGTAGGTCTAACAAATGTAACCTGTGACAACGAGGGTGGGAGGGGTCGAGAAGTCATGAATTACGTGTGACGTCATTAAAATCAATGGATTATATAACAGGTAAGAATGGGAGCGTATCGCGTATCATCTAATGCATTGGTCAACAATTTTTTTTATGAGTAGATTATATAAATGTGTATCATAATCATCCCATTATAAGTTCCCATTATGTAGGGGTGTATGCGGGCTGCTTCCAACCGGTCCTAATGGAAATCAATGGGGAAGGCATATGTCCAGCTGTGGACATATGAATGTCTAAGATGATGATGATTATGATGATGATGATAGATTTCTATTATAGGGTATTTGCCCAGAGGTTAAATACCGCTTAACAGCATATGACGTGCCCTAACGAATACTATCCAAACATACTAGCACAAGTTCATCATCATCATCATTATCTCAGCCGTAGATTATTCACTGCTGGATATAGGCCTCTTCCCGTGTCTTTTTTTTGGGAGGGGTATGCCAGTACTCGCCACGTTTGGCAAGCAGATTGGCGAGCGCAGTATATTGTGTTTATTTGACGAAGGCCCGCTGCCTACTTTCTGGTACGTGATTCCTTAACGACTAAGGAAGCTACGGGTAGAGAAGGGGCGGTACAATTCTAGGCCGGTACCCCACGGCGAAGTTGACCGAAAACCCCATTGAAGTTGCTGTCACGTAATAATACTTTTTTTTATAATCTTTCATATGATTCTCGCATATTCACGAACCCGTAATGTACAATTAATTTAATTCAAGGTTTAAGCGAACAATCCACAGCCTATTGTTTATGGGCCAGCTAGTAAGACTACCCTGGCAGGCTCAAGCTGTAGCACAAAAACCATAGTAGCTACGGATCATTGAAAGGTAAGTCGACGTAATGAAATATTGTTTTAATACATAACCAAAGTCGCAAAGTTGCAGCTTTTACCATACCCACGTTAGAACACGATAATTGTAGGCCAGCTAGAATGACGTCTTTGTAGCAGACACAGCTTTCACGGTTAAACTACATGATTTAGATTCAAAATAAGAATACCCGATACTAGTACCGGTAAATATAGCATGGCACTAATAGTTGTTAAAGGTTTGTTTCAAGAAAGGTAATTAAAATAATGGCATAAATACCAAGATTTGCAAAACAAGCCAAATAAATGCCAAAAACGTAAATTTCCTGCGCCCCGAGTTTCAACAGCCATTTGCTCGTAAGCATCAGCACAGTTCGCATCGCCAAGTCGCCGAAGCCAAATATTGATATGGCCAGAGCTACTTTATCCTGTAAAAAGATTCACATTTGAGACACATGAAGTATAATATTATACCATAATTAATTGTTGTGGCTCTATTTTGGCTTGCGTAATATCATTTAACGTTCTGACGTCTACTTGCTATGAGAAGCCAATCCACCAAACTTAAGATTTGTTTTAGTTTTCCCAGCGTCTACATGTTCGAATTTTAGTTTTATTGCTCAAAATAATGAAAATTAAATTTCATTATAGGCTAGCCGTCCCAATTTCAATTGTTAATTTAATATGACTCTTCTTCTCAATTCAGAAAAGTTATATTAAATTCCATTTGACATCGGTAAAGTACGGCGAGGATTATTATATAATGCTATATATAACTTAGTGCTATAGCTTGGTGTATACCTATATATAGACCAACGTTTAATAAATGTTTATGTACCTCAATAAATCCTTATATTTACGAGATACATATTATATTTACATAATATGTGTGAAAAATGTTGCGGAATATGTAAGTTATGGAAGTTAACATTCTACCATGGTACATCAAGATGCGTTTAAAATTGTTTTGTTATCACCGTTAAAAGATACGTACAAGCAATTTAAAACATGGCCTTCAAACATCAGCCTTTACCTGGCTCCATTCCAATGCGTATAAGGCTTGAGGTAGAATTAAACCAAAAGTGTTTTCAGCGAAGTTGCTGATCGCCGGTCCCATACATGCGCATGACAATAAGAACTTTTTTGCCGAAGACACATCTATGAATGTGTCTATAAACTTCCTAAAAGAAGAGGAAAACATAGTTACAACATATTATAGCATACAAATGTAATTATACGGAGGTCGGATTGCAGCTGTGGATTGGTGTAGGTAGGTGATATCGTATTTCAATCGATCTCGAAGCGACACCATTTAATAAGGAAGACTTCTGAGCCAAGTATTTCAGGCCCAGGGACAGTTCGTGTTTGAAACGCATATTTATGTGTGAAATTTACCGTGCAAATTTCGCTCGCGCGATTGGTTTATCCTTGAGATCAGCGCCCTCTATTGGCTTCCTCCTGTAGCAGCATTGAATAACTTTATACTGTGGTGTTACGTGGCGTGTCGATGTAAGCTCTGTATGACAGAGGTTGCCACGATTACACAACATGTTCAGGTGATCTGCATGATAAAACTCATGGGTAAGATGAAGTGTGCACCGCTCACACACTTGCATATAGGGAAGGGAGGGCAAGATGGAAGGAGTAGGCAAGATGGAAACTACCTACCAAACCCGAACCGTGCAACGAAGCGCCCGAATCCACACCCACACAGAGGCAAGTGGTCATCAGGTGGCCACGAACGACAGCTCAGTCCAGCTCGCGCCACATAACGGAGTGTACATGTACTTCTTGTTTTCGCAGAAAAATATTACGCAAATATTGGATTTTTGTGATGCGATTATTTCAACAAGGTGAGTAATATTACTGTTATGCAATTATATAAAGGATGTATTAGGAATCGGTTGTGTAAATTGACATTTAAATAAGAGAATGAATAAAGCATTTTTAAGGTATTGATAATCTTAGTACATAGGGGCGAATGGGCAAGTTGGAAAATTGCACTTTAGGGCAAGTTGGAAGACTTTCCATCTTACCCGCGCACTTATTTTGATTTCTGTTTTGAGTTGCTAGAACTAATGTTGTTTGATTATTGTTTTTAGATGGTGAACAAGTATACAAGAAAAGGCAATAGAGGTACTTGTACTGAAAAAACGATGCAGATGGCGATGAACGAAAGATAGTATGCTCGAAACTCGTTCCAGTGTTGTTGATAAGAGCTGGGATCAACCATCTACTTCGTATTATATTTCTCCAATAAAAATTCTTCCGGTACCAAAAATTACTCCTTCCATAAAAAGCGGAGAGAGATGTCAAAAGTCAGAAATCATAACCAGTTCTCCATTCAAAAATGCTATTGAAATGAAAAATGAGATAAAAGTGAAACCAAAGTTCAATCGGACCATTAAAGGCAAGAAAAATAAAAACAAGGAAATAAGAACCAGCGGGAAAAAAGGAAAAGGAAAAAGCACAGAAAAAAAAAAGTAGACAATTTAGTAAAGTCTTCACAAAATGATGTGTTCTGTGTATTATGTGGAGAACCTGATGTGGAAACTCCCACAGAGGACTGGGTACAATGTCCAGTATGTAATAATTGGGCACATGAATTGTGTACTGATAAAGAAGATAGTACCTTTATGTGTAAAATATACTGATTTCCTGTACATTCCATCTTGCCCAAACGAGCTTTCCATTCTGCCCTCTGGGTAAGGGCAAGATGGAATTCATGACGTTATTTTTAAATTACTCACAATAACAAATCTACTTATTATTAATATTTTTTAAAGGCTTAATTTTTTAACTGTATAAGATCTCTTTCAAGATTGATTAAAATAATAATTTTATATTAGGTTGTTTTATTTTTTTAAACATCATGAAGTTAAGCCTTCCATCTTGCCCTCCCTTCCCTAATGCATGTAGGAACAGAGTATATAAAATCTAAATTCTATTTTTATATCATTCGATTGAATTAGTAATAGGTACTTAACGCAACCTTGTTACTCAGTCAATCAATCAATATATACAATTTTATCACCCCTGTAGGCTAACTAAAGGAACAAGAAAACCTTAGTTGACATGGGTGGAATCGTTAGACCAGCCAGTAATCGCCAGAGTAGCCAGTAATATGTTTTTTTTAGATTTATAACACCATCATCGATGCCCCTACCTGGTAGTGGATCTCGTCCCATTTTCTATGATATTTTCTTTTTTTTCATCCAAAGATGATCGTATTGCTTTTTCTTCGTATTTCAGTTTGATTGTCGATATTTTTTTAGTATTTCCAACTATCAACAGGGGCTGGATTTCTGTAATAATATAGTACATTTTTATTTAAGGCCTGGTGTGGGCCAAAATGAAGGTTTGGAAATGTCTCTTATACGCAAAACCTGAAACAAACCGGGCCTTTTGAGCAGGCTCAGAGTCTTACAACGAGCTATGGAACGGGTATTGCTCGGTGTTTCTCTACGTGATCGAATCAGAAATGTGGAGATCCGTAGAAGAACGCAAGTCACCGATATAGCAAAGCGGATTATCAAATTAAAGTGGCAGTAGGCAGGGCACATAGCTCGAAGAACTGATGGCCTTTGGGGTCGAAAGGTTCTCGAATCGCGACCACGGACTGGCAAGCGCAGCATAGGATGGCCACCGACCAGGTGGGCAGACGACCTGACTAAGATCGCCAGCAAAGGCTGGATACCGGCCGCTTCCAACCGGTCCTTGTGGAAATCAATGGGGGAGTCCTATGTCCAGCAGTGGACGTCCTATGGCTGAGATGATGAGGATGATGATGACGATGACTTATCTACAGACTGACTTTTAAAATACTATGCACATTAAAAGACACGATATTTACTCGTAATGATTATATTAAGCCAATAAAAAAAATTAAAAAAAGACTACACATATTGCTAAATTTTGTAGTAAACACTAGCTAAATAAGTCTAGTTATATTCAGAAAATAAGTCAAAGTAAAACGTAGCTCGTTGTGCGTCTCTGAACCTGCTCAGAAGGCCCATAGTAGATAAGTATATGTAGACAAGTACGATATGTAAAAACTGTGAAAACACCTATGCCAGTACATAGAGGTGTAACATTTTATTGAAAATATTTAAAAATACTAGATTGATTTCTATAAAAATCTAATCAAAAAGGACGGATATGAAAGCATACCATATTCTACTAATAATGATGAGGTTTTAAGGAAGGCAGCATAAAATAACAAACAAATTGATGACAGCAGTCTTTGAAAGCAAGCTAACGTTCTAGATCTAGCGTGTTTACACACTTTAGACACAATTTAGACAAAGTTTAGACACATCGTAGGTGACCATCAAGTGAGAGTTGTCAAACGCTAGATCAATATAATATTCAAAATAATCCTTGACTAATAAAATTTAAATTTACCTGCACACGGTACAATTTCAACCTTTTTCATGTGCCACTTGACAGGGTGCATAAGGCATACTGCAAATACATTGTGCAGCATTATACCACCTACTAGAAGAACTGTTCCACGGAACCCGTACTCATCTAGTGACCACCTGACGAACATTGGTGCCACCATTACATTGACAGCTGTAAATTAAAGGAAATATATTGTTACGTATTATATTAGGCACATACCTATAAAATATCTTCTTCAGATTCAACACAACTTGCATTATTCCACTCTGCTGCATCACTTTAGCTTTTATACAAATAATTATCCTTATTTACGTAAAGCTCGTAATAAATGTAGTCTTTAAACTTTATACTGGAACCGTAGACTAATATTGCGAGTACGCTATAAATGGTAGATTACACTTTATTGCACAACATTTGGTAGGTGAATTTGACATGTTTAAGTATTTATTTAAATTGTACTTTCGGCGACTTTATCGCTAAACAGCGATCTCTTCTAGGTAACGGTAGGCCAGAAATACACGAATTTTAATTGTTAAGTCGTGTGCAGTGTTAACACAAAACTAAATGTATAATTACTAATGCACAGATATCATATTTATTAATAAACCAAACCTTATGATGATGTATACCTAATGATAATCTAAATATACAAATGTGAAAGGTAACATAATACCGTACTACACTATACTATATAGGGGTACCATTCAATTGTTTTTCAGTAGTGAGTTTTTACTAGATTTTTGAAACAGTATTGCGAAACTTTTTGTCAAGAGTACTTGAGTAAACAGTAATTTTCAACACAAGTTTTTATTTTCCATTCAATTTAAAAAAAATGATACCTTAAGATAATAAATGAGTGTTAGCATTACTGTATTATTATACGTCTTTCGATATTATATTTAGAAGCGATTTTATTGTACGTGCTATCCCCAGATAGTCCTGAAACCCTCTTGGCCCTACAGACTAAACATCCCCCAGCCCCTGCCACCCCTTACTTCTTGGACCCTCCAACAGCAATAGACTCATGTCTACAAATAAAAGATGACGACGTCCACAAAGCCATTTCTTCTTTCAAACCTGGCTCAGCAGCAGGTCTAGATGGACTTTCACCTCAACACTTGAAGGATCTAACGTCGCGTTCGGTAGGTGACGCTGGTGAGCAACTTGTTAGTAGTATTACAAAATTACTAAATTTAATGTATTCTGGCAACGTTCATCCAGATATTTTACCAATATTATATGGAGCAAACCTCATTGCCCTCTCCAAAAAAGATGGAGGGGTGAGACCTATTGCTGTTGGAACAACACTTCGCCGTCTAGCCTCCAAAATCGCCGTCACACACATTTTACCCAAACTACAATCGCTTTTTGAACCTATTCAGCTGGGCTTCGGCGTCAAAGGCGGCTGCGAAGCTGCTGTTCATGCTCTGCGCACCTACCTTGGCGACGATCAATGCGAAGTGCTGCTAAAAATCGACGTAAAGAATGCTTTCAATTCTGTAAACAGGGACACCCTGCTTTCAGAAATTAAATCGAACATTCCGGAAATATACAATTATCTGTTACACTGTTATGCAGACTCTTCCAAATTGATGTACCGTTCAAACGAGCTCTCATCCGAAGTTGGCTGTCAGCAAGGCGATCCCCTGGGGCCAGCAATCTTTAGTTTGGCAATAAATCCAATCATAAAAAAATTGACGTCAAAATTTAATGTTTGGTACCTGGATGACGGAACCCTAGGAGGTAATGCAGCTACTGTACTCAATGATCTTTCATCAATCAAAAACAGTTTCGAAAGCATCGGTTTAGAGCTAAATTTTAATAAATGCGAGCTATTTATTCATAGTTCCTGCAAAGACGTCAATAACACAATTCAACAATTCAATAACCTTGCTCCCAACATCAAAATTGTTGACAAAAGTTCCCTTCATCTCCTAGGGTCCCCGATTTTTGAAGAAAGTTTTCCAGGTTACATTCAAAACTGTATTTCTAAATTTCAAAATCATTCAACGCGGCTTCTTGAGATCAGTCCACACTACGCGCTACTAATCATCAAATTCTGTCTTTTCGTTCCAAAACTAACATACGTGCTCCGTTGCTGCCCCTTTTGGAAATATCAAAATCTTCTGCTGCCTTTAGATGACTTAATCAAAAATAATCTACAATCCATTCTTAACATCCAGCTAAGCGAAAAATCTTGGACTCAAGGCTCCCTCCCTATCCGACATGGTGGGCTGGGAGTTAGAAAAATTTCTAGTATCGCATTACCTGCCTTTTTGTCGTCTATCCATAGCTCTGCTAGTCTTATAGGTAAAATCCTACTCCCTTCAAACTATGAGACTGCAGGCTTGGAAGACGCCAAGAAAGCTTGGCAGATTGCTTGCCCCGATCATAATTTCCCAGAAAACCACAAATCGCAAAGGTGCTGGGACGACGCTATATGCAAGCTGACAGCTAACTCCCTCCTGAACCAGTGCTGCAGTGCGGAGCTAGCCAGACTGCTGGCTGTGGGTACACGGGAAGCCGGCTACTGGCTCCAAGCCCATCCTTCCACAAGCACTGGTACATTCTTAGATCCGAATACTCTCCGTCTTGCAGTTTGTCTCCGCCTCGGGGTCCCGGTATGCGCCCCACATAGATGCCCCTGCGGAAATGACGTCGACCCGCTAGGACACCACGGGCTCTCCTGCCAGAGAAGTGCAGGCCGCTTCTCGAGACATGCCGCCCTCAACGACATCCTCCGCCGGTCTCTTGCATCCGTAAACGTGCCAGCCCTTCTGGAGCCAAGTGGCGTTTTCAGAAACGACGGCAAGAGACCGGACGGTATGTCTCTCATACCGTGGGCCATGGGTCGGATACTGGTATGGGATGCGACTTGTGTAGACACACTAGCCCCTTCACATGTCCACCAAACCTCCACGAGGCCAGGAACGGCGGCAGAATCGGCCGAAAAGGCAAAAGTAGTTAAATACAGCGGTCTCGGCACGGAATACAATTTTGTTCCTTTCGGTGTCGAGACCCTTGGCCCGTGGGGTCCTAGCGCGCTCAACTTCTACAAGGAAATCTCCAAGAGACTGGTTGACGTCTCAGGAGACCGAAGAGCTGGCAGCTTCCTCGCTCAACGTATTAGCCTAGCAATACAAAGAGGAAACGCTGCCAGCATCTTGGGTACAATGCCGCAGGGGCCCGTTTTAGATTTAATTTAGTTTTTATTAAATGTTTAAGGTTTTTATTTTAAGTTAGATTATTTTATTGTTATTCTAAATTATTTTTATATTATGTTTGTATCAATTAGAAATAAATTAATCATTCATTTAATAAACATGGCAGATATTGAAAAAAAAATTATTAAATTTTAACTGTAATATATGTGCGTATAGAAATATTTGTACGATTTGTATGGTAAGTTTTTTTTATTATCTTTATTTTTCTTTTGCTTTCATTACTTTATTCTTCAACCTTATTCCACCATGACGATTTCACCAACGTAATAGCCGATATCGCTTAAAAGCTCATCTACATAATTGACACAGATACTGTGCGATTCCACCGATTGTAACTCGCCAGGTATTTTCGAGTAGCCTCAAAATGGGATTTTTCAAAAGGAGAGTGAACACAGTTAACAAAGATTGGCAACGTATATCGTAATGCCCTTGGTGTTACAGATATTCATAGGCAACAGTGATTGCTTACTAGGAGGCAGGCTGTCTGCTTGCTTGCCACCTATTTCATAAGAAAAATACTACTCAAAAATAAATTTTCTCGGCAGACTACAACGTAAAAGCAATTACAGGGTACTTCGGGTTTTTGGTAGCGTCTTTACCTTAATACCGCAATATTCATACAATTTAAGGAACATGAAATGGAAAACAGCAAAACCAAATTGTCATTTTAAAATAATTATGTGCAAAGCATTCGATTTTAAAAAATCAGAGTATTTTAAAAATCTTACCGACAAACAAGCAGACCAAGCTGAATGCGAACATTCTCTTTTTCACAAAGTAGTCGTTTAGAATCGAGCAAGACAAATTGTAGGTGATTCCCAATCCGATTCCCTGAAATAAAACAAATAGATATTAAGACAATTTGATTTAATCTTATATAATAACAAATAACAACCAATATCAAAAAAGCTGACGCTCTTCAAATTCAGTAGGTACAACCGTTTCGAATAATTACTTGTCGCAGAGTATATCTGAACAGTATGTATAGCGTTAAATGTAATGTAGGGGTTTGACTAGGTATTGCTAGTGTCAGACAAACAGGATAGATGGCATGGTCGGAGAGTGTTAGATATTCAAAGTGGATGGCGTTAAATATAAAGTGTGTATTTGACAGTAGGTTTTGCTAGTTGACTAATTGATTGGTTAACTAAGTGGAGGAAAGTGACTGATATTCAATTTTAAGCCAATAAGAGGTTAGTTCATAAATAGAGTTGAGTTGTTGAGAACTCCGGTCCCAGCAAACAGCCTAGCAAGGAAATCGTGCAGAACCAGCGTACTAGTAGTACCCCGGGTACCTTTGTTAATAGCGAAGTAAATTTACTGTCAATATCTAACGGGATATTCTAGTTGCCATACTGAGGGACGACGCCTAGATGCGTGCAGCGAGTTATTGTAAGTATTATATTCTGAAATCTTGTAACTGTTAGATCTCTCTCTTCTGTGATTTAACTGGAGGGACTTAAGAAATGGAACTAAGGAGAGCGTTGTCCGGATGTAGAAGGTTCCTCTAGTTCTGGACCTGGGTTGCAACCGCGAGTGCTTCCAAGTTCACTCTATTAGGATAAAGTAAGAACTGTTCTAAGCACCATCTATATTATTTGCAATTTTATTTACAAACCTGTTCTGAAATTACAAATAAATATGTCGTTGGATGTAATGGGATATAATACGTACAGCATTCTAAGAAATATTTTCAGATAAAGTTTTAATCAGTTCAATATCAACAATCAGACACTGTCACTACTTTACGGCTTTTGAGCAGCACGTTATAGTTCACAATTCTATCGGAAAACACTAAACTATTGAGGAACTTTTTAGATACCCATCTAATTTCAAACCAATGATAGATAGTAACGATGCATAAACTCTATGATCACGTAATTGAAAACTAGACTAGATGTAACTCTCGGCTTGCACGCACCGCTCTCACCGCTGAGCCATCAACGTTTCGAAAATGTTCTTGGTGATTATTAAAACAATACTTGAGTATAATTAATAGAAAAAAGCTCACCACCATAATTCCTTGACAGAGGAAAAACATAGGTACGGATTGTACAAACACCATGCCAATAGCGCCCGCATCATGCATCAGCACGGAGAACAAACACAGTTTTCTTAAGCTCATAAGCTTTAGTAAAGAGTTTGTTAAAAATCCTAAAATAGAAATAAATATTATGACGACGTTTTCTTCTAATCAAGGATTCGAATTCCGTTGACCTAACTTAGCTTGGCATATCATAGGTGAGACACCTTAGTATAGGTATAGATAATCATAATCATAATCATGATAAACTTCATCATGATAAACTTGTTAAGTATAATGTTAACCATGTTTAAAATTTTAATTACATTTTTAGTTATTTGAGATATTTTACATATAGTGACAAGGATATGGGCTTCTCTAAATTAACAAGGTTTAATGGTGAGTTTTAGTAGATACAATTTGGTTATCTTCATCTCAAGAGATAAGATCATCACTCTACATCAGGTGTGAATATTCAACGTCTATCCTTATTATGAATTAAAAATGGTAACTAAAAGATCTTTACACAACTAAAATAATATCTGTTAAATGAAATATTTCATAAGCAGACGAAAGAAAAATTGTCCTCAAATAAAATATAAAATAAATACCAATATCCTTTACCTGGTTTTTAGTTCTTTGGTAAAGAGGCGAGTTCCTGTTTTTATATGCATATACTATAACAGTAATATTTAGAATAACATAACACAACAACCGTGAAAATGCGGCTTGAATGTTTTCAAAAGATTGCGAATTGAACGGCATTACTCTGCTTTTTAATATATAGATACGTATCATTATATTTAATAAGAAGCCGAGTAATTTCAAGTTAATTTATTCAAATTTTATTGAAGTTGGGCCCTAGCCGAACTTTAATTTGGCCACTGAAGAATTAATATTAAATCATTGTACGGTAGTTGTAAAGTTATTGGAGAACAACGGGCATGCAGACTTTTTATTTCTTATGTGGTTGGTTCTTATTAGAAGCTCAGATAGGTTTTTTCGAACACTTTGCTTTTTAGCCGAGTTTTATAGTATTTATAATAGAAAGACAAAACTGAAGATCGTATATTAATAGGAATATAGGATGAATGTGAATAAAATTATTTACCGGCAACAGCATAAGCAATCGCATTAAATCCATTGAGGAGCGTCACAGTGGTTGAGTTCATTTCTAATTTTATCATAAAGTCGTTATACAGGATTCCGAAACAGCCGATGAACATAAGCACCGAAGACTGAAATAGAAAACGAACAGTTGAATTTATTGATAAGTTGCACGTTGCTGCAGTTGTAACACATGAATGAATTCTATTAGAGTGAAAGATCAAATTATGACTTTGTGGCAGGTAACGGTCATTCATAGCTATCACATACAAAATGATACGAGAGATCCAGTTTTTGACCATAAAACGAGAGTAGTGTGACTGTAAATGACTTAACCTTTTCATCATCATCTGAGCAAGCGTACATAGGGTGTTCTGTATAATGTGTTGCCTCTATTTTCTGACCACTTTGAATACCTAAAAGATAGTGTGTATATCGGATACACATCGGATGATTGGCAGGAATATTTTGACGAGAGATTCCGGGAGAAAGGTATGATACAGAATGATCCAACCACAAATTTTTAAATACCCGTGGATTGATCGAGTGAACGGAAAACGTTAGTTACAATATACCATCAAAGACATTCGTATTTTTGGTGAAAAAAGTCATCATCTCATCATCTCAGCCATAGGACGTCCACTGCTGGACATAGGCCTCCCCCATTGATTTCCACAAGGACCGGCTGGAAGCGGCCCGCATCCAGCCCTTGCCTGCGATCTTAGTCAGGTCGTCTGTCCACCTGGTCGGTGGCCGTCCTATGCTGCGCTTGCCAGTCCGTGGTCTCCACTCGAGAACCTTTCGACCCCAACGGCCATCGGTTCTTCGAGCTATGTGCCCTGCCCACTGCCACTTCAACTTGCTAATCCGCTGGGCTATGTCGGTGACTTTTGTTCTTCTACGGATTTCCTCATTTCTGATTCGATCGCGTAGAGAAACTCCGAGCATAGCCCTCTCCATAGCTCGTTGTGCGACTCTGAGCCTGTTCAGAAGGCCCATAGTCAGGGACCAAAGTGAAAAAAGTATCATCTCTTAATTGTGATGACTGTGATAGAAGAAGTCTAGCATATACGATGCGAATGTGTTCGTAACGCGGCGTTTAGCTGTATACATTGTACACAGTGCTTCGAGAGGTATGGATGTTGGCCTTTGTAATAGTATTTTAGTGTATTCTTTGTCAGTGGAAGCCACAGTGCTGTTTAAATTGTTGGATTTAGCTTTAGATAAGCGTTGATTTAAGCATTTATTATGTATAGCATTCTGTGTCATGTTTTAACATGATGGTGTGGTCGCTCACCGCCAACGCCCTTTAAATAACTTAAAAAAAAACTTGTTGCTCAATATTTCATTGTACCTAAGCTGTAAGTTTTTCTGTGTCATAAACACTTTTATCATTATTATTATTTTATTATGGTGAATTGATATAAGCTAAAGGACCACCAAAACAATACATAAGTATAATAATAAATATGTTGAACGGAATGTAATTAAACTTGTTTCAACTGGAAAAGTGAGACGGGTTTTCAACCGGTTACCTATAAGATGTTATTGAATTACAAAGAGATTCAATTTGCATTGCTTTTACATAAAGTTGACATTATGGAATTAAACGGTTTTAAAATAATGTCACAGCCAACATCAACTAGGACTGAAGCACGGTAATGCTTAGATCAACGCCCAAAGCATCCGCACGTCTAAAGAGTCCACACATGACTCTAAAAGTGAAGTATTTTGAGATTTTTATATGCTATAAAATTTAACCACTCCATACAATCATCTGTCTAAATCACTTCTACCTGGAAATTTATTTTACTGATATCTGGCGATAGAACTAAGTCAGCTACAATGTTACATGGTGTACTTAAACTGTTGATACTTATTTCAGTAAACGACGTTTATACTCCATTTGTAAAATAGCGTTGATTAAAATAATATAGCATAGAAAGATGCTACGAATATACGTATATTATACTTACAGTGTTTATAATAAACGCGACACATATCATATACCCCCATCCTCCGTCTGGTGGTACAAGCTCATATTTTACACCAGCCTTGGTTTTCCCCTCGCCCATCTCGGTTCGCGCACACCCACTTTCTGATTTCATCTGTTCAGACTTCATGTAACTGTCTCTCATTTATTATTGATTTGATACAAGATTTCTTTTTTTAAACAGACACTTTGTTTGTTAAAATCTGTTGATAGAGGTCTGTTGATTCATGCCATGCGTTTTGGAATTTACGTGTTTTGTATGTAATTTTTCTTCTTTGTGTGATACTGTGAGGTTAGTAGAATATTTTTATAAGATAGAGCCCCACAAACAGTTCAAAACTCTCACTTTTACACTTTTAGGT
Organism: Apeira syringaria; assembly: GCA_934044485.1. Classification (NCBI taxonomy): domain Eukaryota; kingdom Metazoa; phylum Arthropoda; class Insecta; order Lepidoptera; family Geometridae; genus Apeira; species Apeira syringaria. Next base: position 5,109,169 of record OW203659.1, read on the forward strand.
GTAAAAGTGATATGTTATGCCATCTCTGTTTGAGTATTTAATATTTATTTATTTACCAACTTCGCCCCTCGGTATCACCCGCATTTATAATCATAAAGATTTTATTTGTTTGCGTTTTAATAATCCTAAAATCCAACACGATAACGACATGTACTCAAATACTATTAAGAATACCTATATACTTAATATACTTCCGAAAAGTATTTTTAACTTGGTTTTTTGATGGCGTCGTTCTTCTACTTAAAATATTTTATAAATATCAGTCAAGCAGGCAAGGAAGATTTTATTTGTATATATATACATATACAGAAATAATCAATTGTATGATAGCATCAAATTAAAAAAAATGATTTCGGATTCAAAAGAATCCACGCCGTCTGACATGCTTGATTGCTATTATTAGTAAGCGCACAGAGGGAAAATGTTATGTATTAGACAAGTTATGTCTAATCAGAATATAATAATATTGTTTTGGGTGAGTAGTTGGACACGAAATAACACTTCACTAGTTCACTGAGATAAGGCTAAACTAAACGGCGCGCAAGATCCACGCAAGCGCACTATCCGACCAACGAAGGCTCTGCCTCTGGCGAGTAGAGTCCCTTACTGTAGACTCTATCAGGCGTCATCAGTTGCTGGTGTTCCGTCTACTCAAAGAACAACCGAGTTGGTAACTGCTTCTAACACGTGTCAAACCAACAACTATATTGGTAGTTGTTTCCCACATTATATATGAAAAGATTGTCGCACTTCGGGGCACATAACTAGTTTTTTGATACGAACTACATATCGAGTTTCTAATTATGCATAAGCCTGTATATTCATTTTGTGCGATGAGTGGAGATGTTTGTCTTGGGTTTTGGATGTTTGTGCTGTGATTGTGTGTGTCCATGCCTCCCGCGATACAGGGAATCCTAGTGTGATAAAAAAAAAACTTTAAGTTTTCTCCAATATTATGGATATCCGCCCTTTTTAATAAATATTAATAGAAATAGTATCTATGTTTTGTACAATACTTTATAGAATGAACAATCTAATATTTTGGATAATTGTAGTGTGGCTTGTTATAAAAATAATCCTTTGTTAAAGATTTAGTAACAACTAAGTAAATTGTTATAATCATTTGAGTTTGTTTCAACGTCATAGACCATTAAACTACATGGTACTATAATTTTCATGACCTTAGGAATCTAGTGAATTCTGTTTCTTTTTTATTACAGGCAGGCAGACATTTATTTGACTGCGTTTCTGGGATCTCATTTGATGTTAAGCGATGATTCCCTGGTCGTCTGCTCATAAGACTAGATATTATATAGATACTGCTCCCATTTACTTAACATACTAGCACAAGTGATATTCGGACAGGGCCTTTGGCTCCAGCTTTACAGAAGCTTATCCCGAGTCTTTCTTTGCTAATTGTCCATAAAAAGAGCTACACTTCTGATGTGGATCCCGGCTCTCCTCGCTCTCAGTTTGCCAAATAATGGAATTGGTGGTGGGGGAGATATTCGGGGGGGGGGGGGGCTGATTTCTTCTGACTGCTATTGCCTATCGGCCGAGAATTGGGGACAATCTGGCAATATGTGCCAGACTGTTTTGGGAACTTCAGAGTCGCATTTGCATCCAGAGCTGTCTTTCAATCTAAAGCGGTGCAAAGTAGCAGACTCACGATACGCATCAGCGGAAATGCCTTGGTGACATCCGGCAAAAGTTTTTTCGTAACTGCACCTGTGCTCGAGGTTTCGTACCGATCTTACCAGATTCTGACCGTTTCCTCGCGAATTTTTCTTTTTCTAAAGGACTGGGGAATTTTGTCCTAGTCATGAGACGCTTCCGTGCGCGCTGCAGATTTCGCAAGCTCATCAGCTTTCTCGTTTCTTGCGGTGCCCACGTGCACCCTTAACCAAAACATCTTAATATCTCTACTTTCTGATTTTATCTGACTGCTGTTTTCTTTTATGCTCTGCCAGGGGGTGGCTCGCTTTTGGGTTTCTAAGCAGATCGAGTGATGAACTTGGATCACTCAAGATATCAGCTTTGTTTGATCATTTGCGTCGTCCTGTTTCAGCTAACATACAGTTCCGATTGGAAGACTGTACAATCCGAATGAAAATTAAACGTGGAAAATTTGATCTCCCTTGGGGTCCTGTACTAATTTTGCTGCTATCCCTTTCAAGTGGGTGGTCCGTAATAGTTATACATTGCTCGAGCTCCTTATCTGAGAGATGGTTGGGTGAGGGGATGTAGTCTGTGGAGATATTATTATTAATTATAATAATAATTACTATTATTTTTGCTTGTTGTGTACATGTTTCTATATCACTTCTTCATTTCTCTCCACAACCTCTAAGCCAAGGTTCCACCCGGCAGATCACGTTTAATTACTTCCTGATTCCAACCGATAAAAATACGTTATTGGATTTCTTCTTTAGTAAAAGTATATCCAATAAGCGTTATCGAATTACAGCAAGAAGGCATGATTAAAATAAAATTTCAAAGAATAAAACCAATTAAAACAATCAAAATGTCATTTATTCATTTTCCTTTATTCAAGTAACTCGATTTTATTTTCTCCATCTTTTCCTTTTGTGTTTTTCTCTTTGTGTACCAAAGTTCTATTGACCAGAGCAGTGCTACTAACATGAAGGAAGATGTCAGGAGATACAATGCTATGCTGTAGCTGTTTGTGAAATCTCGAACGGCGCCTGGAATAATATTAATAACATGTAAACAAAATAAAAAAATCGATGGCCCCACTGGTGTTTTCACATTCACAGTTCATATTATCCTTTAGACAGACGACCTGACTAAGATCGCAGGCAAGGGCTGGATGCGGGCCTCTTCCAACAGGTCCTTGTGGAAATCAATGGGGGAGGCCTATGTCCAGCAGTGGACGTTCTATGGCTGAGATGATGATGATGATAATGAATCCTTATTAACGTATCAAGATTATTATGATGCATTCATGTGTAGAGTTCTTAATATTGAAAACAATGATGAAAAATAACACATAAAATAATTGACCGCCCTCAGAAACAGCTGGAACATTGTCAGAGCTGTCTGAACAAGTCAATTGCGAAGAAATGTTATCAAACAAAGACGTTTCCAACCAAACTCTGCCTGAACCGCGAACAAATGCTTACATATTTATACATTTTATTCAATATTTAATAGCATCATGCATTAAAGTCTACATATCTCATACTACATATAACCCACATTTGATTCATGAATACCATTGCCTATATATAGAACAGCCGGCTAGCTCTGCGAGCGCGACTGTGTTACTTGCCTAAATGCTACGCACCCGCTAGGGTTGACTCGGCTTCAGCGCGGGGCACATCACAGATATGGGTGATTTCTTTTTCAGTAATTATTATGCGTACATAGCAAGCTGATTAGATTTAAGTGCGTAAAATAAATGATAAACGGTCAGCATCTAAAATTAATAACAAATTGGCCCAAGTTACAGATTACGGGATAGTACCTGCTTCATTCCACTATATCAATAAAGCTCATTATGAAAAAACTTAATAGTAAATAAACAAATAATAAATAATTGTTGTTTCTTACGTATATATAGTATTATTTTATTGTATTATTATCTACTACTAATGTATCCTACCGATAAACAGGTGGGATGAAATAGGTAGAATTTTAAATTCTTAAATTACATTCATTTAATTAAAATTTGGTGTCTCAAACACTAAAAGAGATAAACAAACTCTGATAACACACACGATTAATCCGTAAGCGTACTGGCACTGTACATTATGGAACTAGAAATACTTCTACGTTATTACAAAGTATACGCAATAATTTTTACGTACTGCTCTTGTATAGATTGGAATAACTTATTAAAAAACTTATTTTCAATCTTTACGTGATTTGTTTCATACCCTTGCGTTATGGCCTTGTACATAATAGAAAGACGCCGTCCTGGGACAGTTATTTATTTACAACCACATTTTTGTAGGTACCTAACTACGCCACAGGTTAACGAGTAATGTTACAATTATTGATTTTACCTGAGTTCCTGAGTAGTAAATTAAAAATCAAAACATATTCGTACCTTCCCTAGAAATAAGAAAACCACCCATAAACTTCGCAATATCTTTGTTTTTTTAGCACTCTTTCTGGGCCGCTGGCGCTTGCCACACTGACGCGTCGCCGTGATCGCCTTATTTTGGAGGTATAGCTATTAAAATCTATGCTGTGTGAAACGCGATTAAAAGGCGGCGATGACTAGTGAACTAGCTGTTCTTAAAGCTGTGTCAATAGCGTACTTTTGAATATTGACGAGACTGCAGTGTGGTTATTAAGTACACATTTGCTTTGCTGTTTTATGGAGTATATCCCAGAAAGTAGACCAGACGGTAGTCTCTTAGATGCGGCAGTAAGAGCTGGCTGAATTTTAGTATAGATATATTACATGAACTGAAAACAAACTTACCAACAGCAGGTCCTAATGTCAGCATTGTGATCCCGGTACTGAGCATATAGATTCCCATAGCCTGCGTGAACTGGCCCGGCTTAACTGACACGGAGAAGACCAACGGCATTAGAATGTGTAAAATGGAACGAGCAGCGCCTGCCATACAAATGTAGAAAAGGACGGCGTATTGGTTTTCAGACCACAGCATACCTGAAAGCAGACAAAATATATTTGAACAAGTTGCAACTTATATTCTGCAGTTTTTTTTAACTGCATGTACTATATGACATCATGTTTCTTACACACATTTTAGAGCTCAGGCTAAACTAAACTCAACCTTAACCACGGCATTACTACTCAGTTAAGTATGCCGTGTGATGAAAGTATCTGCAGGCCACATCAAACTTGTACCTTGGACACAGGACACTGATGTTCTTTGCCTTGGAATATGACACAATTCTTTTTGCGGTTAAGGGTCATTCTTAAACAACGTAACACCTTTATGGGAGGGAGGGGTCAGCAAATTGTGACATAGCGTGACAAAGGTGGAGGGAGTCTGAAGGTTCGTGATGTCAGATGTCAAAATTTTATTTTAATCTTTAAATTATTTCTTCAGTTTACTCGTGAACATGGCGCACGAAACTGTGCCGAAATATCGAGCAAATAAATTACATGGTAAATATCCCGATAATAATATTAATTCTCGTAATCTTTAAATGTTTTTATTTATTTCCAGGTAGTAAGCGATGTGATTATGAAGACGGAACCCTCAAACTTAGAAATTATTGTATGTCAGAAAACAAAAAAGATTTATAATGTACCAAAATTGCGTCTTCTGGTACGTGATCCCTTAGCCGACTCTTACGGCACCCACACGAAGAGATGGGGGAGTACTATTCTAGGCCGGTACTACTACGGCACATAGATAATCTAGGTTCAAAATGAGGATACTCTATATTAATATAGCTATAGTAAATATAGCATTGCACTAAAAGTTATTAAAGTTTTGTAATAAGATAAGTAATTGTTAAAGGTAACTTAAAAATGGGATAAATACCAAGGTTTGCAAAACAGGCCAAAAAGACGCCAAAAAGGTACATTTCCTGGGCCCCGAGTTTCATCAGCCATTTGCTCGTAAGCATCAGCAAAGTTCGCATCGCCAAGTCGCCGAACCCATTTATTGATATGGCCAAAGCTACTCTATCCTGTAAGAAGATTCACAATTGAGACATATGAAATAAAAATAATATGTATCCGATAATCTATTGCTTTGGCTGAACTTTGGATTGCATAAAATCATTTTATATCTGACGTCTACTTGCTATGGGAAACAAACCCACAACCCAGCGTCTACATCGCTGGGCAATCTAAAAAAACCTTAAATTTGGGCTCTTAGTTTTAGTGAAATTTAACAAAACATTCAATAAAATATAAATTTAATTGTAGAACAGCCCGCCTTGCTTCAACTGTCTGACTTTTCTGAAAAAGTTATGTAAAGTTATATCTAATTAAATTTTTACATTGATAAAGCACGACAAGGAATATTTATATAGCTACATATATTTTAAATTTTGGTGTATAAATACACCAAGCTTTAATAAAATTCGTTGAATAGTTTGAACATCATATGAATTTAAAAGTTTTATGCACCTTTAGGTGTCCTTATGTTTACGAGATACACATTATATTTACTAAATATGTGTCAAAAATGACGTTTAATATGTAAATTATCATTTTACCACGATTCATCGAGATAGACGACGTAAAGGCACTCTTACATAATTATGCGCACACAAACATAAAAATAAAAAAATAGAAAAAATTAAGTCCCCTTTACCTGGCTCCATTCCAATGCGTATAAGGCTTGAGGCAGAATTAAACCAAAAGTGTTTTCAGTGAAGTAGCAAATCGCCGGTCCGATACACGCGCATGACAATAAGAACTTTTTTGCCAAAGACACATCTATGAATGTGTCTATAACCTTCCTAAAAGAAGAAACAACATAGTTACAGCATATAAAATAAAAAATGTAATTATATGCAAATCGGATGGCAGCTGTGGATGGATGTAAGTAGGTGTTATCATATTCAGTATTTTGTGTGGTTTTGCCGTGAAAATTTCGCTCGCGCGATTGGTTTATCCTTGAGATCAGCGCCCTCTATTGGCTTGCTGTAGCAGCATTGAATAACTTTAAACTGCGGTGTTATGTGGCGTGTCGATGTAAGCTCTGTATGACAGAGGTTGCTACGATTACACAACATGTTCAGGTAATCCACATGATTAAATTCCATCAGGTTAAGGTGTGCACGAGCACCGCTCACACACTTGCATTTCACGCATGTAGGGATCATATTATTATTACAAAATCTAAAGTCTGTTTTTTTATTATATGTTTGAATTAATAACAGGTAGGTACTACAAGCAACTTTGTTACTCATTCAATCAATCAATATAAATAATATTATCTCGAAAAAAAGTATGGCCCCTGCGGGCAAACTAAAGTTACAAGAAAACCTTAGTTGCCGTGGGTGGAATCGTGAGACTAGCCAATAGTAGCCAGTACTAAGTAGATTTTTTTAGGATATAGGTACTTTTTACATTGAAGAAACTAGAAGTAAAATATTCTGTAGTTTTTTAAAGTAAACAACGATAAAAAGGCGGGACTACGTGTATATAATATACATATTATAATGTACCATCCCATTAAGTACATGACGTATCTAATGGGATGGTACATTATAATATACATATTATAATGTCCCATCCCATTAAGTACGTGTATCTAATGGGATGGTACATTGCATGAAAATTATCGGCATGTGTAGACGTGCCGGCCTTCTGAAATTACAAAAAATAATTAATTAACACATTATATACCGTGTGTACCGCTGTGTAGTATTTTTTCCAAAATTCAGCAATGCCTGAAAACGAGGGTCTTCGAACAATGTGTGTTACCAGTGATGACTTACGAAACTGAGACGTGGTCTCTGACTATGGGCCTTCTGGCAGGCCCAGAGTCGCATAACGAGCTATGGAGACGGCTATGCTCGGGGTTTCTCTAAGTGATCGAATCAGAAATGGGGAGATCCGTAGAAGAACGAAAGTCACCGATATAGCCCAGCAGATTAGCAAGTTGAAGTGGCAGTGGGCAGGGCATATAGTTCGAAGAACCGTCCGAAGACCGTTGGGGCTGAAAAGTTCCGAATGGAGACCACGGACTGGCAGGCGCAACATAGGACGGCTACCGACTAGGTGGACAGACGACCTGACTAAGATCACAGGCAAGGGCTGGACGCGGGCCGCTTCCAACCGGTCCTTGAGGAAATCAATGGGGGAGGTATATATCCAGAAGTGGACATCCTATAGCTGAGATGATGATGATGATGATGATGATGAATTATTTAATTAAAATAATTAAAAATTACCTACTGACGAATTCATATTTTGTGCGAGTGATTAGTGATCAGCAAAGAAAAGTGAATAGAAGCATTTTCTTTTTCCAAAATCATAATATATATTATATTTTTTTTCTCATAAATGGAACCGTCTTCAACTTGAAGTCGGTACCATGATAGCTCAAAAGTAACTATTATCAAAATTTTGTGAGCGTACCAACCTCGTCAAGTTATTCAGTTAGTCAACTTTTGAGTGTTGAAGTCGGTTCCATTCTTTAGAAAAAAACATTTTTTCACCCTTTTTAGTGTACTTTGCAACAGGACCAATTATTGTCATTGTGTATATTCACCGATTTTTTCACCCTCACTAAGAAAGTCATCCAGATAGACTTCACCCTTTTTAGTTATTCGAGTGTATCTCAAAAATCGCTTGACTGATTTTGATGAAATTTAAATGGGACCACACAGGAAGCACTAACTTTTTAAAAAAATAATATATCTACAGCGGTTCATCCATACCAATAAATACAACAATACATTTTTTATTTTTTTATTATTATTTATTAACACAAGGTCTTCAATAGGCAGAGCCTGTGCTATGTTAACCTGATGACTGATATATATACTTATATACATATACACACCCGGACACAGGTCAAACAGACATGTTCATGCACACAAATGCTAAACCTGTCCGGGAATCGAACCCGGGACCAGCGGCTCAGAAGGCAGAGTGCTACCAACTGCGCCAACCGGCCAGTCAACATTATTTACATAGTTTTATTAATTTTAAGGACACCATAGTATTGTAACAAATAGTTACTAAGTTAATAAAAAAGTTTACTACTTTTATAATTATTATTTGGTGAGAACTACTCCTATTAATCTTTCGTTAGGGTGCATTGGATGTTTATCTCAGAGACCTGTCGCCTTTGATCTATTTCATCGATGCCCGTACCTGATAGTAGACCTCGTCCCATTTTCTATATATATATTTTCTTTCTTTGTATCCAATGATGATCGTATTGCTTTTTCTTCGTCTGTCATTTGGATTGTCGATATAGTTTTACTATTTTCAACTATCAACAGGCGCTGCATTTCTGTAAATGTAAATAATTTAAAAAAAATATACATTTTTATTTAAGGCGTGGTGTAAGACAAAAGGAAGGTTAGAAAATGCCATATTATATACTCGTAACTAGCCACGTGAAAACATATTTTTAGATGAATCCTTTTACTTTGATTTATATACCTACCTACCTTTGCTAGCCATATAGACATACTATTATTTGTTGCATTAGCATACATAGATACAGTTACAATACACTTACAATAAAATGTAGAACAATTTTAAACACATTCCACTAGCCCAATTTTTTAACAAAACCTCGGCTGCTAGAGGAATTTGAAACCATAACCGCAGTAGATCGCTCGATAGCGCCAGAAAAAAACTTAGATCAACAACTTAGACCACATGGTCACTGACTATCAAGTGAGAGTTGTCAAAAACTAGATCAATATAATATAAAAAAACCTTTAGCTAATGCAATCAAATTTACCTGCATTCGGTGCAACTTCAACCTTTTTCATGTGCCACTTGACAGGTTGCATAAGACATACTGCAAAGATATTGTGCAGCATTATACCACCTACTAGCAGAACTGTTCCACGGAACCCGTACTCATCTAGAGACCACTTGACAATCATTGGTGCCACCATTACATTGACAGCTGTAAATTAAAGGAAATATATTGTTACGTGTGATATTAGGCACATACCTACCTATAAAATATCTTCTTCAGAGTCAACACAATTTGCATTATTCCACTCCGCTGCATCACCTTAGCTCTCAACTTAGCTTTGATACACATAATTATCCTTATTTACGTACAGCCAATAAATGTAACCCCCTTACTTATAAACGTTGAATAACCTCTGAATAGTTATTCAGTGTTTTGTCTTTGTCGCTTATATGACAGTTTGACGTTGAAAGAACGGAACAAAACACTGAATTACTATTCGCAGCTTATTCAACGTTTATAAGTAAGGGGGGACCGAAGAGCTGGCGCTCCGTGGTACGTACGGAACGCCGAATTGCATTGCGACTTAGGCCTCCCCACAATCGCCCAACATATCAAAAACTGCGCACGCCGATACTTCGATTCCGCGGCCCATCATCCGAATCCCTTGGTAGTCCAAGCGGCCAATTACTCGACTGACTCGACCGACCCGTGGTTCACGCCCCCCCGCTGGCGCCCCCGTCACGTGCTCGTTGACGCAGACGACCTGATAACCGTGCTACAGGCAGCCCAAACTCCGGCAAATGATCCGCGCCCCCAAAACTCGATCTCTAACCGTGACCTAGCCAGTGGCTTCGGGCTCGCTGGCTTCACGGTAAGACACCGAGCCCGCCGTAGACCACTGCGTCGCAGGCCCCCTATTAGACGTCTCACTCATCACTCAGCTACTACCCATCTTGGTGGCTCTCCAACCGATAGGACGCGGCGATAGCCCAAGCCGAGGTCCGAACCCTTGAGGTGCCCTTGCGCTAGCCGCTCCCCCCCTCATCCCAACCCATAATCGGCTCTGCACTCGCCAAAAGTCCGGTGACGCCGTGAATACCCCATGTGGTAAACAGCATTTAGTCATTTCTAACATAGACCCGGGGCCCTTTTTAGATTTAATTTAGTTTTTATTTAATTTTAAAAGTTTTTATATTAAGTCAGATTATTTTATTGCTATATGTACGTTATTTGTTATTATGTGTTCATTCAAATAAATATTTGATAAATTTATAATATATTTTTTAAAATATTTAAGCTCTATTCATTCAAATTGAAGGACAGCAGAATATGTTATAAATCTTACCGATAAACACGTAAACCAAGCTGAATGCAAACATTCTTCTTTTTACGAAGTACATGTTCAGAATTGTGCAACACAAATTGAAGGTGATACTCATACCGGCGCCCTGAAATAAAACAAATAGATACTAAGAAAATATGATTCGATTAGGATCTTATAAAATAAAAATATTTTTTTTCAATGAATGCACTTCCGTCAAAATCAGTATCAGTATCAACCATTTCGAATAATTATTTATAGGTTCGTTAACAATCACTATCTAAGTTGATGCGACGACGTGGTTCTTTACCAACAGACAGGTAGATAAACAAAAACGTTCAAATTAGTTCATGCCACCGTGTAAGATCATTTCTCCAGGCGTAGGACATCCACTGCTGGACATAAACCTCAACGATCGAGTTCCACTAGGAACAGTTCGAAGCACCATTTATGTTATTTGCAATTTAATTTTAAAACCTGTTCAGACATTACAAATAAAAATGTCAAAATATGTGTTGAATGTAATGGGATATAATACGCATTCTTAGGTATATTTTCAGGTAAGGTTTTGGAGGACACTGACACCACCTTACTGCCTTTTAACAGCCCACCTCAGTTCACAATCCTAACGGAAAACACTAATAGCTACTCTAAGAGGTACTTTTGGATACCCATCTGATTTATACATATTATATAGATAGATAAAGACAATGTATACGGTCTAAGCACACGTAATTAAAAACTAGACTAGATTCAACTCTCGGCTCGAACGCACTGCTCTCACCACTAAGCTATCAATGCTTTGGAAATATTCTGGCTGATTTAAGAAATAAAACTTGCGTACGTATAAGTAATAGAAAAAAAGCTCACCATCATAATTCCTTGACAGAGGAAAAACATAGGTACGGATTGTACGAACACCATGGCAATTGCGCCCGCATCATGCATCAGCACGGAGAGCAAACACAGTTTTCTTAAGCTCATAAGCTTTAGTAAAGAGTTTGTTAAAAATCCTGAAATAGAAATAAATATTATGACGACGATTTCCTCTATTACAAATTTGGATTCCGGGATCTAACTTCGCTTGGTATATCATAGGTGAGTCACCTAAGCATAGGTATAGATAAACTTGTTATGTATAACGTTAACCATGTTGAAACTTTTAACCGCATCGTTAGGTGTCTGAGATAGCTTACATATTTACTATTGAGGATTGCGTTTAATGGTGTGTTTTCACATAGATACAATCTGGGTGTCTTGCAAGTCAAAAGTAAATAGATTTAGTCTAGAAAAGCGTGTTTCTACGTAGAACTCATCATCACTTAACATCAGGTGGCATAATAGTCACAGGCCGACCTATTAAGTATAAAAATGGTACCTATACGATTTTTACACTAGCTCTCAAGCAGATGAAAGAAAATATCTCCTCTGATGAAATAAATAAAAACAAACATCCTTTACCTAGTGTTTAGTACTTTGGTAAAGAGGTGAACTCGTTTTGATATATTTTTTTATCACACTCTGACCCCCGCACTAGGATTCCCTGTGTCGCGGGAGGCATATGGATACACACAATCACAGCACACAAACACCCAAGACCCGAGACAAAACTCGCACATATGTTTGCCCCTGCCGGGATTCGAATCTAGGGTCCCGGAGACACAGAAGCCATGTCACTGACACCAACCACTGCGCCACGGCGACCGTCAGAAGAGAGACCGTCAATTTAAATTATATATATATAATACAACAGTAATATGTAAAATAATATAGCATGTGAGAACGCGGCTAGAACGTTTTCAAAATATCATGAGTAAAATAGCATTACTCGGCTCCATAACATTATATTTAAGTTCAATAGCCCTAGCTGAACTTTAATTTTAAGGAATACCTTCTTCTTTTTCTTGTCCTTATCCCACACTAGGTGGGGTGGGCACAACATGTTTTCCTCTTCCATTCTCTTTTATCATTGGTCGTCTCAGTGCTCACACCTTACATAGACACATCATTCTTCACACAGTCCAACCATACCTTCTTTGGCCTTCCTCTACCTCTATATCCATCCACATTCATGTTAAGTACTCTTTTTGTTATATGTTTTTCATCCCGCTTCATGACATGCCCATACCAAGCCAATCTATTTGCTTTCAACTTGTCATTCACTGGTGCTACTTTCAAGCTTCGTCTGATATACTCATTCCTTATTTTATCCATCCTAGTCACACCACACATCCATCTCAACATTCGCATCTCTGCCACCTGCACTTTTCTTTCATCCACCTCTTTTGCAGTTGGAGAACAACGGGGAAACATACTTATTACTTCTTATGGCGTTAGTTTTTATTAGATGCTCTGACACGTTTTTGTGAAAATCTTTACTATTTAGCCTTGACAGTTTTATGGTATTAAAGAAAGGCAAAAATGAAGATCGTATATTGATAGGACGAATTTTACTCAAATTATTTACCAGCAACCGCAAAAGCAAGCGCATTAAATCCATTGAGAAGCGTTACAGTGGTTGAGTTCATTTGTAATTTTATCATAAAGTCGTTATACAAGATTCCGAAACAGCCGATGAACATAAACATGGTAGACTGAAATATAAAACAAACAGATTAGTGTGTTCATAAGTTACACAGGGCTGCGATTAGAACACATGAATGAATTTCTATTAAAGTGAAAGGTCAAATTAGGGCCTTGTGTCAGGAAACAGTGCCAGTCCAAGGTCTTTCGAGAACCTTTTAACCCCAATGGCCATCGATTGTTTGAGCTATTTGTCCTGCCAACTGCCACTTCAACTTGCTAATCCGCTGTGCTATGTCAGTGACTTTTATTCTTCTTAGAGTGTCCTCATTTCTGATTCGATCGCGCAGATAAACCTTGACCATAGGCCTCTTCATTGCTCGCTGTGTTATTTTAGCCTGCTCTAGAGGCTTATAGTCAGAGACCACGATTCCGTTCCATAAGTCATCACTGGTAATACACATTGTTCGAAGACCTTTGTTTTCTAGCATTGCGGTATTTTGGACAAAAAACGTCGCGGTGTTCCCTAAACGCTGCCCAGCCGATTTGGATTTGTTGTTTTGGCTCTTTCTGGAAGTTGGACTTGCCTAATTGGATTGTTTGTCCTAGGTGGACGTAGTGGTCAAAAACTTCGAGAATAGAGTTCACAATTGATACTGGGGCGAGCGCAACATGGGCATCTGAGTTAATATTCGTCTTGTCCATGTTCATGTCCGGGATGTCTTCGGTATAGTGTCGGGTAAGCTCGGCTTTTGGGTCTTTGGCCAAGCTGTCAACAGGCTTAGCGACCGAAGAGTATAGCTGTCCGTAGAACCTCTCGATCGCTCCAATCGCCTCTGCTTAGTTCGACGCTATATTGCCATCATCTCTCTTCAGCTTAGTCATCTGGCTTTACCCATTTGACCTGTTTCTTGCAAACACCTTGGAGCCTTTTTTCCGTTCGATCGTATCTATAATACGATTTGTATTAAAGGTACGGATGTCGTGCCGCAAGGATTTCCAAATTCGTCTTTTGAGCTGCCTATAAAACGCAGTATCATCGGATGATTGCAGTTGCAACGAGCGTTGTTCAGCCATAAGGTCAAGAGTATGGCTGGAGAGTTTTCGAGGTATATCTGTGCCGCGGGGTTTAAAGAGCATAGACCCCACTGTGTGGATAGTTTCTACAATCCTGTTGTTGATCTCGTCCACCGACGCAAGGTTCACAGGTAAACAAAGCTATTGGATAGTTCAAGTTGAAAGCTTTCAGCGTTTTAAATATGGAAATTTTGGAGTCATAGTGTGGATTTCATCAAACGGGACCTCTGATGTTAAACATTAATATTCAATGTGCCTCTTACCACTGGGTGATAACTTAATTAAATCAATTAAATTAAGTACTATTCTTAGCTGGCACCCTACTCATATTAAACTTGTTTGAACTGGAAAAGTGAGACGGGCTTGCAACCGGTTACCTATATCATCAGGTTGCCATAGTACAGGCTCTGCCTAGTTTGGGACCTGCGGACCTTGTGTGAATGTTAATAAAAAAAATAAAAAAAAAAGAAAAGATGTTTTCATAATATTATTATTGAATGACAAAGATATTTTTTTTAATTTGCAATGCTTTTTAAACAAATTTGACATGGAATGAAACGCTTTTTAAATAATGACTCAGCATCAACACCATCAACTCTTAACCCTCTTAACATCAACTAGGACTGAAGCAAGCATGCGTTCGTCCAAAGAGTCCACACATGACCTCTAAATGTGAAGAGTTTTGCTGTTTTTAAGTTATACAATTTAGTCACTCCATACAAATCACCTCATTGTATCCGTCCAAATCTCTTCTACCTGGCAATTTATTTTACTGATATCTGACCATTGAACCTTACTAGCCACAATGTAACATGGTGCACTTAAAGTCTTGATACTTATTTTAGGCAACAAGGTTTATTACTAAATTTGGAAATAGCGTTGATTAAAGTAATATAGCACAGAAATACACCGAAAATATACATTTAATATACTTACACAGTGTATAATGAACGCGACACATATCATATACCCCCATCCTCCGTCTGGTGGTACAAGCTCATATTTTACACCAGACTTGGTTTTCTCCTCGCCCATCTCGGTTCGTGCACACCCACTTTCTGATTGCATCTGTTCAGACTTCATGTAACTGTCTGTCAGTTATCATTGATTTGGTAGAAGTTAGTCTATTGATTGATGCGTTTTGGAATGTGCGTGTTTGTATGTAATTCTTTGTGTAACTTAGTAGAATATTTTTATAAGATAGAGCCCCACAAGCAGTTCAAAACTCTCACTTTTACACCTAATAGAGATATCTTACGCCATCTCTGTTTGAGTATTTATTATGTATTTATTTACCAACTTTGCTCCCGGTGTCACCTGCATTCATAACTATAAAGATTTTATATTTTGTTTGTTTTCTAATAATCCTAAAATTTAACACGATAACGACACGAACGACGATACACTAATAAGAATACCTATATAATATACTTCCAAAAAGTATTTTAACTTGGTTTTGGATGGCGTCTTTCTTCAACACATAAAATATTTTACTAATATCGGTCAAGCAGACAACGTTTTTATAGAATATAATATTTTCTTCGGTAAGTAGCTAGTCACGAAATAACACTTCACTAGTTGATTGAGATAAGAATAAACTAAACGGAGCGCAAAATTCACGCAAGCGCACTACACGACCGACCGACGAAGGCTCTGCTTCTGGCGAGTAAAATCCCTTGCTGTAGCCTCTATCTGGCGTCACCAGTTGCTGGCGTTCCCCCTACTCAAAGAACAATCGTGTTTGCAATTACTGCTTCTATTATGTGTTAAAACAGCAACTATATTGATTGCTGTTTACCCATTATATATCAAGAGACCGTCTCACGTCTGGGCATAACTCTAGTTTTTTTAATACGAATTAACTTAAAAGAACTCGCTTCAAGCGATAGGGCCGCTAGTATCACTAGTCGCTCTTAGTATATTTATACTTGTTTGTTTTTTTATGTGTGTTTTTGAAAAAAGAGTTTTCTATATATTTTTCTATCTACATATCGAGTTTCTAACTATGCAAAAGGCTGTATATTCGGCCTAAGAAATATGCGTAGTTGATAAGAAAATTGTATCATTATACTGTACAATACTTTCTAGAATGAACAATTTAATATTTTGGCTACTTTGGTGTGACTTTTAAACAAGTAATACTTTGTATGGGAATTAAATAAATTTGAGGTAAATGTTCGTTAAAAAAGGATACTCGTGGAGCCCTAGTAACAACCAAACCGTGTAGCTTGTCATTACCATTTGAGTTTCGTTTCAATATCATGTCAATGACCATTACACTACAATAAGACTTATAATTTTAATTTTATTTTAATATTTTAAATTAACTTATATTTTTCATGGCATAAGGAATCTAGTGAATTCGGTTTCTTTTTATTACAGAGAGACAGACATTTAACTGCGTTTCTGGGATCTCATCTGATGTTAAATGATTATACTTAGACATCTGCTTAGAACATTAGATATATTTTGACGTTTGACCACTATCTCACTTACATTACTATTACTTGATTAACAGTACTATCACTTGATGTGACAATGACATCGTCACTGATCTACCATCAAGTTATAGTACTGTTAACTGTATTTTGATGCATTTGATCGCTGGGTGTAGAATTAAGTTCATTAACATTATAAACATATGCTGTACAAACACTTAGCTACATATAACGTACTACGCTTTGGCTTATTTCGCGGTTATGAAATTGGTGACAGCCGTGCGCCTGATGCTAAAAGTTCCTCGCATGCACGCACAGCCAAAGTCCTACCCAGAGTTTTGTGTAAAGATCTGATTATAAAAGAACTTACTCTAATAAGCGCCGTACTTCAGGGAGTCAATTCTACTAAACACATTGCACAAAGATTGTTATTGAATTGTTGTTTTTGCTAGTTTTGCTACTCTACTTGAAGTATAATAGTAATGGCTAGAAAGATCTAATAACCACCTCAATCCACCGACATACGACATACGATGCAATATTTTGGTTAGCGGAATAGTACATTTATTTATAATTACATTTGAATTAATGTATTGTTTGTGAGTTACTTCTGTTAATTAATAAGAATTGGCACCCAAGTCCTAGTACTCTTTTGTGGCGGAAAATTATTATGAGGCTTACGCCAATTGAGAAAGTTAGTGTTTCTTCGGTTGTCATGAGCAACAATAGGGGTATTTTAACCGTTATGTGTCCCTAAGCGTGCACAAGTGTAGGAAAGTGGAACCTGAACAACCTGGTAGATCAGGTTTACTTACTTTCTGATTCCAACCGATAAAAATGTGTAAGTAACGTTTATTCCTTCTTAAGTAAATGTATATGCAATAAGCGTTAACGAATTACATCTAGAGGACATGATTACAATAAAGGTTCAAAGAATAAAACCAATTAAAACAATCGAAATATCATTCATTCATTTTCCCTTATTCAAGCAACTCGATTTTATTTTCTTCAACTATTCTTTTTGTATTCTTCTCTTTTTATACCAAATTTCTATAGACCAGAGCAGGGCTACAAACACCATGGAAGATGTCATGAGATAGAATGCTGTGTTGTAGCTGTTTGTGAAATCTCGAGTGGCACCTGGAAAATATTATTAATATGAAGAACTGGATAATTGATGGCCTCACTAGTATAATCATATTCACAGATACATATATTAATATTAACCTTTATCCAAAAGGTATCAAGATTAATATGATGTATTCATGTGTAGAGTTCTTAATATCTAAGACCACGATAAAAAATAATATATAAGATAACGACCGTCCTCAAAAACAGCCAGAACACTCTCACAGATCTGTCTGAACAAGTGAATTGCAAATGCCAATTCTTATGCTACGTGAAACCTTAGCCGACTCTCACGGGAAGACATGGGGGGGTACAATTCTTAGCCGGTACCCCACTACCACACCGTACACTACTCATATAAACTATGACAGGTAGAAATTATAGGAAATATACCCTTACGTGTTATATTATGCACATATTTATAAAATATCTACTTATTCCTGACAAGTCAACACAATATGCATTATTCCACTCTGCTCTATCCTGCTAAGGTGATCCTTAGCTCTCATCTTAGCTTTCATACAAATGAGTATCTTTATATATGTAAATGGATCCGGTTTCAACACTCAAAAGTGTGAAATAACTTGTTTAAATCGGTTCGGTGATAGTTCAAAAGTTACTATTATCAGAATATTATTGTGCGCATGGTACCGACTTTGACAAGTTATTTCAGAATTTTGAGTGTTAAAATCGATTCCATTTTTTTTCATAACTTTTTTGTGACCTTCGTTACGCACGTGAACAATTGTCATTGTATATTTTCACCGATTTCTTCACCCTCAATTAGGAAGTCATTCAGATAAACGCAACACTTCTCAGTTAATGGAGTGTAACTGAAAAACCGCTGGTCCGATTTTGATGACAAGGGACCTCACGGGAAGCACCAGCATTCAAATAATGAAAGAATCATCCTAATAAGTTTACCCAGTCGAAAGTTCTGAGGCAACAAACATAAAATACCTACGAGTCGAATTGAGAACCTTCTCCTTTTTTTGAAGTCGATTATAAACTATCTTTAACTTGGTTTTAGATAGCGTTGTTCTTCTATCCATTAAATATTTTTTAAAGTCGGTCTAGCAGACAAGGACGAGTTAATTGATATATATACACTCACAGAAATAATAAAATGTATGATAGCGGCAAAAAAATAATTAATTATGGATTCAATAGAATCCACACCGTCTGACATGATTAATGTCTATTTTTAGTGGGCACACAGAGGGCAAATGTTGGATTAACACTTGCATACAAGTTATGCTAATTAGAATACAAAAAGTAATAATAATAATCTTCGGTAAGTAGTTAGACACGAAATAACACTGCACTGGTTCACTGAGATGATGCTAAACTTAACGACGAACCGACCGACCAACGAAGGCTCTGCCTCTGGCGAGTAGAATTCCTTACTGTAGACACTATCTGGCGCCACCAGTTTCTGGCGTTCCGTCTAGCCAAAGAATAACCGTGTTGGTATCTGCTTCTAACACGTGTCAAACCAGCAACTATATGGATAGCGGTCTTCCACATTATATATCAAGAGACCGTCCCACGTCGGGGCATAAAACTAGTTTTTTAATACAAAGTATATGTCGAGTTTCAAACTATGCAAAAGCCTGTATATTAATTCTGAGAAATACGATCAATAAATTAGGAAATAGTATCAATGTTCTGTATAATATGTTATAGAATGAACAGTCTAATAATTAGTATTAATTTAGTATGGCATGATAAAAAAAAAAACTTTTTAGGCAATAAAATAAATTTGAAATAAACGTTAGTTAAAATAAAACTATAAATTAGGATACTAGTGGAATATTTCATTCAATCACACTCAGTATGATTGAATAAAATAAAATATAAGCTAAACCATTTCAGTTTAGTTCCAATATCACTACATGTTACTACGAGTAATCGATAATATTCATGACATAAGAAATCTAGTGAGTTCTGTTTCTTTTATGATAGACTAGCAGTCCGCACCGGCTTCGCACGGATCAAACATTTCAAAATTAAGAATTATAAGGATCCCTATTTTTTTTTCATAATTTATTTATTTATTTAATAAAATAGATAGGAAGCTAACAGCATGGCCAAAGTGCTTACTACCTCAGATAATAGATAAAGAACAATTTCAAATTAATTTCTATATATCTAATTGGATCGGAAAATAATATATATAAATAGCCTTTGTCACCCGGGGATAATATAGCTTCCCAACAGTAAAAAAATTTTTCAAATCGGTTCAGTAGTTTCGGAGCCTATTCAATACAAACAAACCTCTCCTCTTTATGATATTAGTATAGACCGTGGACGTCTGCTTAGATGATAAGATATATTTATTTATTCTATTTTTGTATATATACTTTATAGATCTAGCGTTTGAGCACAATCTCACTTGATGGGTGACTATCCAGTCAAAAGAACCACGCTAGGACTAGAATGGGTCAAGCACTCCCGCCAGTGCGTCGAAATCGAATCGCAAAAGTCTAAAAATTACAAATATATTGTACAAATACTTACATATAACGTACGCTTAGGTTTATTTCTCGGTGATAAAATTAGTGACAGCCGTGCGCATGATGCTAAGAGTTCCTCGCGCGCACGCACATCCAAACTGCTACTCAGAGTGTTGTGTAATATCTGGTAGGAAATGGACTTACTTAAATTAAAACTTCGGGGTGTCAATTCTACTAAACACATTGCACAAAGATTGTTATTGAATTGTCGTTCTTGCTAGTTTTGCTATTCTACTTGGTACCTGGTATATTTGTAATGGCTAGACAGATCTTACTATACCACCTCAATGTAATTACCTACGATGCATTCAAGATGCAATTGTTAGTTTGGCGGAATACTAAAGTTAGTTATGATTACATTTGAATTACTATTGCATGTTTTATGAATTGCTTGTCTTAATAAATAATGGAGATGGCACTTAAGTTGTCATACTTTTTAGTGGTGGAAAATTATGATGAGACTTATATCAATTGCCGCAGTGAGTGTTTCTTTGGGTGTCATTGGCAACAATAGTGGCATATTTACCGTGTCTCTAAGCGTGCACAAGTGTATACAAGTAGAACTAAATGGCCTAAATGATTAAAATTCACTACTTTATTTCTCTCCGCAACCTCCAAGTAAATATTATCAGGCTTGCCACCTGGCAGATCAGGTTTACTAACTACTTGATTCCAAACGATACAAATGTGTAACGTTTATTCCTCTTTGAAACAATGTTTTATGCAATAAGCGTTAACAAATTACATAAAGAGGACATGATTAAAATAAAGGTTCAAAGAATAAAACCAATGAAAAACAATAGAAATGTCATTCATTCATTTTCCTTTATTCAAGCAACTCGATTTTATTATCTTCAACTTTTCCTTTTGTATTCTTCTCTTTTTATAGCAAAGTTCTATTGACCAGAGCAGTGCGATTAACATGAGGCAAGATGTCAGGAGACAGAATGCTACTTTGTAGCTGTTTGTGAAATCTCGAACGGCGCCTGGAATAATAATAATAATATGATAAATATTTTTTACGTGATAACGTTTTATAAATTGATGAATGCCAAAATGAAAAATAGTAACGTTCCGTGTAGCGTTCCGTGTAGCGTTCCGCGTAACGTTCCGCGTAACGTTCCACCTGAGTTTTGTATTACATAAAATAATCAAAGTCAAAGTCAAAGTCAAAGTCAAAGTCAAAGTCAAAGTCAAAGTCAAAGTCAAAGTCAAAGTCAAAGTCAAAGTCAAAGTCAAAGTCAAAGTCAAAGTCAAAGTCAAAGTCAAAGTCAAAGTCAAAGTCAAAGTCAAAGTCAAAGTCAAAGTCAAAGTCAAAGTCAAAGTCAAAGTCAAAGTCAAAGTCAAAGTCAAAGTCAAAGTCAAAGTCAAAGTCAAAGTCAAAGTCAAAGTCAAAGTCAAAGTCAAAGTCAAAGTCAAAGTCAAAGCCAAAGTCAAAGTCAAAGTCAAAGTCAAAGTCAAAGTCAAAGTCAAAGTCAAAGTCAAAGTCAAAGTCAAAGTCAAAGTCAAAGTCAAAGTCAAAGTCAAAGTCAAAGTCAAAGTCAAAGTCAAAGTCAAAGTCAAAGTCAAAGTCAAAGTCAAAGTCAAAGTCAAAGTCAAAGTCAAAGTCAAAGTCAAAGTCAAAGTCAAAGTCAATGTCAATGGTGAATGAAACTAGTTACAATTAGTTATACAATAAATTTCAGTCATATTATGTCACAAAATAAGAATAACAACGTACAATAAAATTACAAATAATATAAAATAATATTTTATCAAATTTCAATATGTCACATATTCGTTCATTCAATCTTTTAAATTCCTCGTAACTATAAAACCTTTGGTTAATAAGCCAATGCTTCAATCTTAGTTTAAATAATGCATTTGTTTAAATAAGTCATCAAAGTGGCACATTTCAGTATTTAAGTCTCGAATGCAATTGTATTAATAATATATTTACATGACCTATGATTGAATTAACGAGAGATTTAACAAAACAGAAGTACTACTACTACCTACTTTTTAAATTTATAGTTATATGAATTTAAATGACCATAAAAATATGTATTATCTTTGAGGAGATATCGGTTGCCTGATATCCCCAACTTAAAGTACTTTGATATCAGATTAACTGTAAGACATTACAGTGGTGCATTGTATTTAGTATCTAAACAACGCTAAAAATAGTAACTTTATAATAGGTTCACTTTTCAATGTACTTATTATACCATAGAAGCTTACTTGTTTAATTAATAGTTATATAAATTTAAATGACCATAGAAATATATATCATCTTTGATGAGATATCGGTTGCCTGATATCCCCAACTTAAAGTACTTTGTTATCAGATTAACTGCAAGACATTACAGTTGTGCACTTCATTTAGTATCTAAACAACGCTAACAATAGTAACTTTACAATAGATAGAACTCGTCAATGTACCTACTTATTATACCATAACCTTAGTTAACAAAAAATGCTTATAACTTAACCTCATAATGTGTCGGTCAAAAACCTTGACCAGCACACCTATACCGATGTACAAATTGTTAACATGAGAGGCACCCGTTACCTGATACCCCACACTGACCCATCGATACTTTACTCTAACCGATGGATCAGTATTTACAGGTCCATGACGTTGACCAGCAAATATTCCAGCAAGTAGTACACGGGATAATTTAGATGATACATGACATTAATCATCCAAACTTAAAACCACATAACCTCTGCATTTACTATGCACATTTATATACTAATATTACTTAAAGTGGACCTTGTAAATTCATAACCTGCTTGTTTAACTCTGTGTACAATATTTATCTTCATAACTTTTAGTCATTTTTAGTTTTGATACCTACCCCCCATCGGTTATGGTTTCCGAGATCCGTACACCAGTTCCATCAAGGAAACCAAAAATGACACTTTTCGGATTTTTCCCTAGGTCACGTGGGCACTCCCTATACAGTCCACTATATAATTTTAACCCAAAAACACTCCTTCTGGGAGAACAATGATGTCAGTGAGTGAATCAATCAGTGGTAGTTCAGCTTTATATATTATAACTAGTATTTGGGTGGCGCGCGGGCTGCGAGCAGCCCGCGTTATCGATGTGCATAAGTATTATTTAACAAAAATGTCGTTGCAGTTGCTAAAATGATATAAAATTCTCATGCAAGTCGAATAACTCACAGTTACATCTAATTCAGTAGAAAGTATGAACAGGGTTACCATGTGCAAGTTGATTTTTTTAATAAAATTTTAGTCCCGGTAAAACCGGACCAAGATTGTAAACGACTTTTGTTTAAGGACCCCACCTCTAAGTGCAGTGGTTAACGTGGGCAGTTGCCTCGGAGACCAGCTCGATATGTGAAAATACTCGTTATCCGGAACTCGGCCTTCGGCCTCGTTAGTGACTCCCATAAGGTGTATTGATGCGTTACACCTCATTCGAGCTCGGCCTTCGGCCTCGCAGATTTGAAGCTCGGCCTTCGGCCTCGCAGGTTTGAAGCTCGGCCTTCGGCCTCGCAGTGGTAAAGACAGCTTCTTCAAGTTCAGTACAAAGTGAGAACAGAGTTACCATATGCAAGTTTGTTTTTTTCATTAAAATTTTAGTCGTGGTAAATTCGTACAAAGAATTTAAACGACTTTTGTTAAGGGACCCTACCTCTAATTGTAGTAAATAACGTGGGCAGTTGCATTGGAGACCAGCTCGAGATGTGGAAAAAACTCCCCATCCGGGACTCGGCCTTCGGCCTCGTTAGCGACTTCCATAGGATGCGTTAATGAGGTACACCCCATTCGGAACTCGGCCTTCGGCCTCGTAAGTTACTAACACGGCTCGGCCTACGGCTTCGCGGAGGCCACGCTCGGCCTTCGGTCTCGCGGGCCGAAAGCTCGGCCTCCGGCCTCGCAGGTTTGAAGCTCGGCCTTCGGCCTCGCGGTGTTTAAGGCTCGGCCTGCGGCCTCGCAAGTTACAAAGGGAATGTTTTTAAGCTGTTCCCAATGAAGTAAACATTATCTTCACTATACATACATCTCTTTCCAACTCTCATATTCAGATCCGCAATCATTACTCTCGGGTCAACTACCACGTCACCTTCTTTAAAGCAAGTTCTACTTTCTTTTTCGTCTATATCTATTATACCGTTGCTTATCCTTGTCCTGTTACCTGCTCTTTATTCATTACACATTCAAGGCCCTCTACCAGAAATTCACTCCAAGCTTAGTATACCTATTCTAAACCCGTGACGACCATTCAAACACAACTTGCGACTGCATCAGACACTTTTCAGACCAATTCAAAAGTATTGCTAAATGTAGTCAAGCCCTACACGAGTAAATAGTTCAAGTAATCCGTACGTTCTAAGAACTAGACTTCCCGCTCGTTTGACAACGACAGTTCATGGGGCGGAACCCGCCACGCGCCATAAATTAGTATTCACATCGGTTGAAACCATGTTTTGAACTTAAACCACAACAACTGTCTTTCTAGGACATGGCTGCACCTGACCCTGAACTTTAAATCTCCCGATTAAGCTACTTCAGCCGGAAGTAATATGAACATGATGAAGTAATGTTTCGTAGTAAGAACAATGAGATTAAGTATAAGAAACTATTTAGTTCACGCTTCATCCGATTTGATACAAGTAAAGCTACCCCTTTCCTTTTTATAGCGCGTCCGACCTTATCGCACAGGTGCCCTTTCAATTTAAGAATGCATATCTAATAAATACACTCGCGCATATTTATGTCCAACGCAATAGTTCTAACAACGTGAGTAGTCTTTATTCCCTGTCTTCGTATTCTCCATTATACATTACACAATATGTATAGAATTTTTCAGTTAAGACGTTACAAAGCTGAATAAGTTTTGACATTTTGAAGTTGATATTCATCTACCGCGTAGATAGATGATTTATCCATGATCCACCGGTTCTTTAGTTCGTAACTTTCTGTCATTGTGACATTATCTTTTTTTTTAAATGACACGACACTAATAATATCTACTTTAAATAATACTGAGACGATATAACCCTGTCCTTTTATTTAATAATGATAACACATTGAATGCTTCGAAGAGGGATTTCAAAATACCAAAACGGTGTGTAAGAGCCGTAAGCCTTATAAGCAAGGCATGGTATCTGGGCGGTTGCGAGCAGTTATTTGGTCAATGTAATAGTCTCTCACTTCCATGTATGTACATTAGGGATTTATGCATATTTGTAAAAAACTCGTCTTAAGTTCTTTCAAGAACGAAATGAAATTATTCCAAGACAGAGACGAACATCAAGTTTACAAGCCTATGTTATACCAATCTCCTTGTCATAAAAGTATTTACATTACTATGCATACGCATTGCGACATTTAACAAATTACCGAACGACCTAAAATACTTGAACGGTAATCTTTTTAGGTCTAAATTAAACAGATGGCTGGCGGAAAATGTTTTTATAATGTGGAGGAATATTTGGTCTACTTAAGAGAGTTTTATGTAAATGTAAATTTATTTCTACGTTTAATAATAATAAGAAATAATTTTAAATTCTACATAAATTAGATATTGTTAATAATTGAAATTCTTGTAACATTTTATACTATTTGCACGCCTGCTTGCAGGCTGAATACATAGATCTAATATATATACTTTCAAGACCTTTATATGAAATAATGTATTCTCGCAAATAAACATTTGATTTGATCCTCTACAGCCACAGTTTTTAACAAACAGGAAAATCCCATTAATTATCTCTATTTGACATTTAAGGTAAATCCCGATTAATCTTAATGGACACATCGCGCGCGCAGCCTTTGCATGAGCCACGGGAAGCAATGGTTCCAAATACGAAATACTTGATAACTCATATTAGATTCCTTCTTATTATTTAATTTCATGTAGGATCGTATTCATTTTATGGATTCGGGAGTTCTTAAGTAGACTTATTACAAACTGGGACTCAACGTCGTAGGACATCTGAATTTCGAATTTCTAATCAAATCTAAAAATAACCTCAATACACACAATATATCACGCATATCGAGATTCGACATATTGCTATCCAGCACGCACAATAACAAACATAACGCCTTAACTCTGTACTGTCACAAGCACACACATCGCTTCATACCTACTTATTATCAGAACTCGCTAATCACTATAGCTACCTAAAGTATACCAACGTGTAACGACTTGTAAGACCCAAGAATAACTACCCTTCACGCATAAAAATTTCAACGGTACCTCTACCCTTGAGGTTAACACAACGTAAACTAATCACGGCTCTTTATCTGTACAGTATAATCACCGAACTCAAACGTTACAATCTTTTCGTTCATACCAAATCGCAATATTTTAAGTCGGCTTATAGTAAGCACAACACATAGTTACACTATTCATTAGAGACAAACGTTTAGCGACTGAATCAATTAAAAAACATTGCTGATGAATAGATTTTGTATAGATACGACTTATCGCTGGCTTGACTTCGCCTATTGCGCCCCACCATGCTATTCATTACATATCTGCTTTACAGTAGTTCATACGCATTGACTAAAGCACACTCATAGGACAATGGTCGTTAACCAACTGTCACGACGCTTCTTCATTTCTTTACTAGAAGAACTTATCCCTTGGTAGACAATAATAAAAGTGTCCGAATATTTTTTACAGTCTATGTAACTCATGAATGCGTCGATTACAACCAACACCTACATTGTACAAATTTTGACATTTGTTTAATATATCTTGTATAGTCGCGACTGTTACGTGCTATTCGAAAGAAACACACACACACTTGTATACGTTAAAGGTTTCTCGGAAAACAATTTACCCAAAATGAACTGTTAATAGTTTTCTAATTTCGGCAATCGTTCAATTACTTCAACAGAAACAGCGAAGCCTACGCAAACTCAGAGTTAAAAAAATCCATTGAAGTAGATAAATAAAACTTTTACTACGCTTAGACACAATCGTCTTTGACAACTTTTATATTATGGTTAGATATCGATGTCGGGGATGACAATATCAGACGTATTTTAGTCACTTTGAACTGTAGGTATCCGTATGCCCATATAAGCAAACACTGGCAAGGGGACACATTTGAGGTTCGGTTTTCATAAAGACTGTATATATCCATGGTTTCTTTACGGTTCTATTCATTTATTTCTCATAAGGATACACAAGAAAGTTCACTTACAGAGAAATGCATTATTTTAAATGGCTTATTCGCCGTCAAGCGTAGCCGAGTACTTTAATATGTATGCTAAATGCATATTTATACAAAAAATATATAACTACCTGAGTTCATTGCAATATCTACATGAATTACACCTACATATAAATATTTAAAACAAAATACCGACATGAGGATATTCTGACAATGCGACTACAGAAACAAAATGAGTTGACACCATGAACCTTTTCTAGGTCCGTGGTTGACACATACACGACTAATTGTAAGCAGTTACTCCATAAGTTATTCATTAAGGCCAATTAGTCCTTGATCATAAGAATAAGAAGTATTTCGTTACATAGGTAAGTGTTTGATTAATGAGGGTTTTTGGTGCACATAAAGAAGATCAACACTTAAGTTGAATGAGGGGAAAATCTTTTAAAACATGGGTTTTTTGATAACTTTTTGAAAGTATTCAGCGAACTAGTCTCTTTGATATCTTATGGCAGTCCATTTGGTTGAAGATGAGAACATTATTATTATTATACCTATGAAATGTTACATTTACCTGGAATAAGCGACTTGAAAATTATTATTTTTACCAATAAATATCTGTTTCTCTATTTGTTTCTAAGCAATTACCTTCAATCGTAAGTAAATAAATCTTCATGCGATCAGCGCACATCATTTCAAGAAGAATACAGTGTCATCGACTTATACACACTTAGTTTAAATAGTTAATAAATGGTTTGCGAAATCATGCGCCTTCTTAATACCTATGGTCCAGCCAAGGACATTAGACTTAGTACATTGGATTAATCTCACTTGGTTAGCAAGCCGCTTAGCCACATGGGTGTTGAAGCTGCATAGTTTGTGTAGCCGACAGTCCGGCCCCCAAGGCGCCCGCTGTGCCGTCAGCTCCAACGCGTGCCTATGATGAGCAGGCACCCGGCGCTAATTCACCGCGCCAAAACAGCATGCGTTCAGCGGCCGGCTGCTCGTGTACCAGGTGAACCCGCCTTCAGCTTCAACACGTGCCGATGAGAAGCGGGCACCCGGCACCCATTCGCCGGGAACTTGTCCTTCTTGAAAAGCGTGACCGGAGACGAGACCGACTAATCGTCAGTCGCGATTGTCTTCCTCTCGAACGCCTGGACCGCGACCGACGATGACGGCTGCCACGGCTGCCGTAACCGCGTACGCCTTCCACCACTGCGTCGGCCTCATAAGTTGCGTCATGACATTTTAGCGGCGGAGTCAGTGTCACGCGAGAGGTTCGCCTTGGTTCGTCACGTCCTTATAAAGAGCTGAACCTTTGCTCATCCATGCCTCGCGATTTCAACATGTGAAAAAAAAAAGAAACACCCGAGTTAATAAACCGCGCTATATTAGACAAGACTTTACAAGATTTTTATTGACCTGCACATACTTTGTTATAGACCATCAAACATGTCAATCTCCAGGGGGTACCCTGGCAAGATTAACATGCCTGACTAACCATATAAACCTCCGGACTGTCTCCGTAACGGTAAATATAGTTCGGTCGTGAAGTTTTTCAAATAGGACAGTCGAATCATTTAAAGAGGGTATACATATAGGATACACATGCATTGTTGTAGACCATCAAACATGTTCATCTCCAGGGGGTACCCTGGCAAGATTAACATGCCTGACTAACCATATAAACCTCCGGACTGTCTCCGTAACGGTAAATATAGTTCGGTCGTGAACTTTTTCAAATAGGACAATCGAATCATTTAAAGAGGGTAAACGTATAGAATGCACATCGAAAAGAAAAATTCAATTAATTAAACAAAGAACACTTACGTTTCTTTTTCGATCCTTGTGTGGGCACTAAGTTGCTATCCCACTTCTGAGATATTAACCGTACTGGTTTAACACTCAGAAGCAAGGACTTTGAAACAAAAACACTCTTTGTGAACTTGAAAATCAGCTTTATTGCTTTAGTTGCTATTGCTATATATATTTAGAGGTACAATCTTACTTAACAAAGCCTACAGCGGCACGATACAAGTTACTCAGACAAAAGTCGGAAAACGAATGGCGGCATACTTCCAAAATGCGTTGCCTGTTCGCTTACCCCCCACTGTTATACTCTTGCTTGTGATTGGTCAAGTCCTCTTGAACAAATCACAAGCAAGCCGTCGAAGTCTCGACCGATCACACGAAATCAATACAATCTACTTTAAATCGTACAACTTTATAAAAATGAACGTAGTTAGTCGAAAAATATGTAAATAACTAAGATATAATTATAACAAATGCTATATATAACTTAGTGCTATAGCTTGGTGTATACCTATATAGACCAACGTTTAATAAATTTAAACATCATAGTAGTTTAAATGTTTATGTACCTCAATAAATCCTTATATTTACCAGATACATATTATATTTACATAATATGTGTGAAAAATGTCGCGGAATATGTAAGTTATGGAAGTTAACATTCTACCATGGTACATCAAGATGCGTTTAAAATAGTTTTGTTATCACCGTTAAAAGATACGTACAGGCAATTTAAAACATGGCCTTCAAACATCAGCCTTTACCTGGCTCCATTCCAATGCGTATAAGGCTTGAGGTAGAATT
The DNA here is from genome assembly GCA_934044485.1 of Apeira syringaria. NCBI lineage: Eukaryota > Metazoa > Arthropoda > Insecta > Lepidoptera > Geometridae > Apeira > Apeira syringaria. Next base: position 5,139,289 of record OW203659.1, read on the forward strand.
AAACCAAAAGTGTTTTCAGCGAAGTTGCTGATCGCCGGTCCCATACATGCGCATGACAATAAGAACTTTTTTGCCGAAGACACATCTATGAATGTGTCTATAAACTTCCTAAAAGAAGAGGAAAACATAGTTACAACATATTATAGCATACAAATGTAATTATACGGAGGTCGGATTGCAGCTGTGGATTGGTGTAGGTAGGTGATATCGTATTTCAATCGATCTCGAAGCGACACCATTTAATAAGGAAGACTTCTGAGCCAAGTATTTCAGGCCCAGGGACAGTTCGTGTTTGAAACGCATATTTATGTGTGAAATTTACCGTGCAAATTTCGCTCGCGCGATTGGTTTATCCTTGAGATCAGCGCCCTCTATTGGCTTCCTCCTGTAGCAGCATTGAATAACTTTATACTGTGGTGTTACGTGGCGTGTCGATGTAAGCTTTGTATGACAGAGGTTGCTACGATTACACAACATGTTCAGGTGATCTGCATGATAAAACTCATGGGTAAGATGAAGTGTGCACCGTTCACACACTTGCATTTAATGCATGTAGGAACAGAGTATATAAAATCTAAATTCTATTTTTATATCATTTGTTTGAATTAGTAATAGGGACTTAACGCAACCTTGTTACTCAGTCAATCAATCAATATATACAATTTTATCGCCCCTGCAGGCTAACTAAAGGAACAAGAAAACCTTAGTTGACATGGGTGGAATCGTTAGACCAGCCAGTAATCGCCAGAGTAGCCAGTAATATGTTTTTTTTAGATTTATAACACCATCATCGATGCCCCTACCTGGTAGTGGATCTCGTCCCATTTTCTATGATATTTTCTTTTTTTTCATCCAAAGATGATCGTATTGCTTTTTCTTCGTATTTCAGTTTGATTGTCGATATTTTTTTAGTATTTCCAACTATCAACAGGGGCTGGATTTCTGTAATAATATAGTACATTTTTATTTAAGGCCTGGTGTGGGCCAAAATGAAGGTTTGGAAATGTCTCTTATACGCAAAACCTGAAACAAACCGGGCCTTTTGAGCAGGCTCAGAGTCTTACAACGAGCTATGGAGCGGGTATTGCTCGGTGTTTCTCTACGTGATCGAATCAGAAATGTGGAGATCCGTAGAAGAACGCAAGTCACCGATATAGAAAAGCGGATTATCAAATTGAAGTGGCAGTAGGCAGGGCACATAGCTCGAAGAACTGATGGCCTTTGGGGTCGAAAGGTTCTCGAATCGCGACCACGGACTGGCAAGCGCAGCATAGGATGGCCACCGACCAGGTGGGCAGACGACCTGACTAAGATCGCCAGCAAAGGCTGGATACCGGCCGCTTCCAACCGGTCCTTGTGGAAATCAATGGGGGAGTTCTATGTCCATAAAAAGAGCTACACTTCTGATGTGGATCCTTAATATCTCTACTTTCAGATTTTATCTGACTGCTGTTTTCTTTTATGCTCTGCCAGGGGGCGGCTCGCTTTTGGGTTTCTAAGCAGATCGAGTGATGAACTTGGATCACTCAAGATATCAGCTTTGTTTGATCATTTGCGTCGTCCTGTTTCAGCTAACATACAGTTCCGATTGGAAGACTGTACAATCTGAATGAAAATTAAACGTGGAAAATCTGATCTCCCTTGGGGTCCCGTACTAATTTTGCTGCTATCCCTTTCAAGTGGGTGGTCCGTAATAGTTATACATTGCTCGAGCTCCTTATCTGAGAGATGGTTGGGTGAGGGGATGTAGTCTGTGGAGATATTATTATTAATTATAATAATAATTACTATTATTTTTACTTGTTGTGTACATGTTTCTATATCACTTCTTCATTTCTCTCCACAACCTCTAAGCCAAGGTTCCACCCGGCAGATCACGTTTAATTACTTCCTGATTCCAACCGATAAAAATACGTTATTGGATTTCTTCTTTATTAAAAGTATATCCAATAAGCGTTATCGAATTACAGCAAGAAGGCATGATTAAAATAAAATTTCAAAGAATAAAACCAATTAAAACAATCAAAATGTCATTTATTCATTTTCCTTTATTCAAGTAACTCGATTTTATTTTCTCCATCTTTTCCTTTTGTGTTTTTCTCTTTGTGTACCAAAGTTCTATTGACCAGAGCAGTGCTACTAACATGAAGGAAGATGTCAGGAGATACAATGCTATGCTGTAGCTGTTTGTAAAATCTCGAACGGCGCCTGGAATAATATTAATAACATGTAAACAAAATAAAAAAATCGATGGCCCCACTGGTGTTTTCACATTCACAGTTCATATTATCCTTTAGACAGACGACCTGACTAAGATCGCAGGCAAGGGCTGGATGCGGGCCGCTTCCAACAGGTCCTTGTGGAAATCAATGGGGGAGGCCTATGTCCAGCAGTGGACGTTCTATGGCTGAGATGATGATGAATCCTTATTAACGTATCAAGATTATTATGATGCATTCATGTGTAGAGTTCTTAATATTGAAAACAATGATGAAAAATAACACATAAAATAATTGACCGCCCTCAGAAACAGCTGGAACATTGTCGACAGAGCTGTCTGAACAAGTCAATTGCGAAGAAATGTTATCAAACAAAGACGTTTCCAACCAAACTCTGCCTGAACCGCGAACAAATGCTTACATATTTATACATTTTATTCAATATTTAATAGCATCATGCATTAAAGTCTACATATCTCATACTACATATAACCCACATTTGATTCATGAATACCATTGCCTATATATAGAACAGCCGGCTAGCTCTGCGAGCGCGACTGTGTTACTTGCCTAAATGCTACGCACCCGCTAGGGTTGACTCGGCTTCAGCGCGGGGCACATCACAGATATGGGTGATTTCTTTTTCAGTAATTATTATGCGTACATAGCAAGCTGATTAGATTTAAGTGCGTAAAATAAATTATAAACGGTCAGCATCTAAAATTAATAACAAATTGGCCCAAGTTACAGATTACGGGATAGTACCTGCTTCATTCCATTATATCAATAAAGCTCATTATGAAAAAACTTAATAGTAAATAAACAAATAATAAATAATAAATAATTGTTGTTTCTTACGTATATATAGTATTATTTTATTGTATTATTATCTACTACTAATGTATCCTACCGATAAACAGGTGGGATGAAATAGGTAGAATTTTAAATTCTTAAATTACATTCATTTAATTAAAATTTGGTGTCTCAAACACTAAAAGAGATAAACAAACTCTGATAACACACACGATTAATCCGTAAGCGTACTGGCACTGTACAATATGGAACTAGAAATACTTCTACGTTATTACAAAGTATACGCAAGAATTTTTACGTACTGCTCTTGTATAGATTGGAATAACTTATTAAAAAACTTATTTTCAATCTTTACGTGATTAGTTTCATACCCTTGCGTTATGGCCTTGTACATAATAGAAAGACGCCGTCCTGGGACAGTTATTTATTTACAACCACATTTTTGTAGGTACCTAACTACGCCACAGGTTAACGAGTAATGTTACAATTATTGATTTTACCTGAGTTCCTGAGTAGGAAATTAAAAATCAAAACATATTCGTACCTTCCCTAGAAATAAGAAAACCACCCATAAACTTCGCAATATCTTTGTTTTTTTAGCACACCTTCTCGGCCGCTGGCGCTAGCCACACTGACGCGTCGCCGTGATCGCCTTATTTTGGAGGTATAGCTATTAAAATCTATGCTGTGTGAAACGCGATTAAAAGGCGGCCATGACTAGTGAGCTAGCTGTTCTTAAAGCTGTGTCAATAGCGTACTTTTGAATATTGACGAGACTGCAGTGTGGTTATTAAGTACATATTTGCTTTGCTGTTTTATGGAGTATATCCCAGAAAGTAGACCAGACGGTAGTCTCTTAGATGCGGCAGTAAGAGCTAGGTGAATTTTAGTATAGATATATTACATGAACTGAAAACAAACTTACCAACAGCAGGTCCTAATGTCAGCATTATGATCCCGGTACTGAGCATATAGATTCCCATAGCCTGCGTGAACTGGCCGGGCTTAACTGACACGGAGAAGACCAACGGCATTAGAATGTGTAAAATGGAACGAGCAGCGCCTGCCATACAAATGTAGAAAAGGACGGCGTATTGGTTTTCAGACCACAGCATACCTGAAAGCAGACAAAATATATTTGAACAAGTTGCAACTTATCTTCTGCAGTTTTTTTTAACTGCATGTACTATATGACATCATGTTTCTTACACACATTTTAGAGCTCAGGCTAAACTAAACTCAACCTTAACCACGGCATTACTACTCAGTTAAGTATGCCGTGTGATGAAAGTATCTGCAGGCCACATCAAACTTGTACCTTGGACACAGGACACTGATGTTCTTTGCCTTGGAATACGACACAATTCTTTTTGCGGTTAAGGGCCATTATTAAACAACGTAACACCTTTATGGGAGGGAGGGGTCAGCAAATTGTGACATAGCGTGACAAAGGTGGAGGGAGTCTGAAGGTTCGTGGTGTCAGATGTCAAAATCTTATTTTAATCTTTAAATTATTTCTTCAGTTTACTCGTGAACATGGCGCACGAAACTGTGCCGAAATATCGAGCAAATAAATTACATGGTAAATATCCCGATAATAATATTAATTCTCGTAATCTTTAAATGTTTTTATTTATTTCCAGGTGGTAAGCGATGTGATTATGAAGACGGAACCCTCAAACTTAGAAATTATTGTATGTCAGAAAACAAAAAGGATTTATAATGTACCAAAATTGCGTCTTCTGGTACGTGATCCCTTAGCCGACTCTTACGGCACCCACACGAAGAGATGGGGGAGTACTATTCTAGGCCGGTACTACCACGGCACATAGATAATCTAGGTTCAAAATGAGGATACTCTATATTAATATAGCTATAGTAAATATAGCATTGCACTAAAAGTTATTAAAGTTTTGTAACAAGATAAGTAATTGTTAAAGGTAACTTAAAAATAGGATAAATACCAAGGTTTGCAAAACAGGCCAAAAAGACGCCAAAAAGGTACATTTCCTGGGCCCCGAGTTTCATCAGCCATTTGCTCGTAAGCATCAGCAAAGTTCGCATCGCCAAGTCCCCAAACCCATTTATTGATATGGCCAGAGCTACTCTATCCTGAAAGAAGATTCACAATTGAGACATATGAAATAAAAATAATATGTATCCGATAATCTATTGCTTTGGCTGAACTTTGGATTGCGTAAAATCATTTTATATCTGACGTCTACTTGCTATGGGAAACAAACCCACAACCCAGCGTCTACATCGCTGGGCAATCTAAAAAAACCTTAAATTTGGGCTCTTAGTTTTAGTGAAATTTAACAAAACATTCAATGAAATATAAATTTAATTGTAGACCAGCCCGCCTTGCTTCAACTGTCTGACTTTTCTGAAAAAGTTATGTAAAGTTATATCTAATTAAATTTGTATATTGATAAAGCACGACAAGGAATATTTATATAGCTACATATATTTTAAATTTTGGTGTATAAATACACCAAGCTTTAATAAAATTCGTTGAATAGTTTGAAATCATATGAATTAAAAAGCTTTATGCACCTAAATCCTTATATTTACGAGATACACATTATATTTACATAATATTTGTCAAAAATGACGTTTAATATGTAAATTATCATTTTACCACGATTCATCGAGATAGACGACGTAAAGCCACTCTAACATATGCGCACACAAACATAAAAATAAAAAAATAGAAAAAATGAAGTCCCCTTTACCTGGCTCCATTCCAATGCGTATAAGGCTTGAGGCAGAATTAAACCAAAAGTGTTTTCAGTGAAGTTGCAAATGGCCGGTCCGATACACGCGCATGACAATAAGAACTTTTTTGCCGAAGACACATCTATGAATGTGTCTATAACCTTCCTAAAAGAAAGAAACAACATAGTTACAGCATATAAAATAAAATTTTTAATTATATGCAAATCGGATGGCAGCTGTGGATGGATGTAAGTAGGTGTTATCATATTCAGTATTTTGTGTGGTTTTGCCGTGAAAATTTCGCTCGCGCGATTGGTTTATCCTTGAGATCAGCGCCCTCTATTGGCTTGCTGTAGCAGCATTGAATAACTTTAAACTGCGGTGTTATGTGGCGTGTCGATGTAAGCTCTGTATGACAGAGGTTGCTACGATTACACAACATGTTCAGGTAATCCACATGATTAAATTCCATCTGGTTAAGGTGTGCACGAGCACCGCTCACACACTTGCATTTCACGCATGTAGGGATCATATTATTATTACAAAATCTAAAGTCTGTTTTTTTATTATATGTTTGAATTAATAACAGGTAGGTACTACAAGCAACTTTGTTACTCATTCAATCAATCAATATAAATAATATTATCTCGAAAAAAAGTATGGCCCCTGCGGGCAAACTAAAGTTACAAGAAAACCTTAGTTGCCGTGGGTGGAATCGTGAGACTAGCCAATAGTAGCCAGTATTAAGTAGATTTTTTTAGGATATAGGTACTTTTTACATTGAAGAAACTAAAAGTAAAATATTCTGTAGTTTTTTAAAGTAAACAACGATAAAAAGGCGGGACTACGTGTATATAATATACATATTATAATGTACCATCCCATTAAGTACATGACGTATCTAATGGGATGGTACATTATAATATACATATTATAATGTCCCATCCCATTAAGTACGTGTATCTAATGGGATGGTACATTGCATGAAAATTATAGGCATGTGTAGACGTGCCGGCCTTCTGAAATTACAAAAAATAATTAATTAACACATTATATACCGTGTGTACCGCTGTGTAGTATTTTTTCCAAAATTCAGCAATGCCTGAAAACGAGGGTCTTCGAACAATGTGTGTTACCAGTGATGACTTACGAAACTGAGACGTGGTCTCTGACTATGGGCCTTCTGGCAGGCCCAGAGTCGCACAACGAGCTATGGAGACGGCTATGCTCGGGGTTTCTCTAAGTGATCGAATCAGAAATGGGGAGATCCGTAGAAGAACGAAAGTCACCGATATAGCCCAGCGGATTAGCAAGTTGAAGTGGCAGTGGGCAGGGCATATAGTTCGAAGAACCGTCCGAAGACCGTTGGGGCTGAAAAGTTCCGAATGGAGACCACGGACTGGCAAGCGCAACATAGGACGGCTACCGACTAGGTGGACAGACGACCTGACTAAGATCACAGGCAAGAGCTGGACGCGGGCCGCTTCCAACCGGTCCTTGAGGAAATCAATGGGGGAGGTATATATCCAGGAGTGGACGTCCTATGGCTGAGATGATGATGATGATGATGATGATGAATTATTTAATTAAAATTATTAAAAATTACCTACTGACGATTTCATATTTTGTGCGAGTGATTAGTGATCAGCAAAGAAAAGTGAATAGAAGCATTTTCTTTTTTCAAAATCATAATATATATATTTTTTTTTCTCATAAATGGAACCGTCTTCAACTTGAAGTCGGTACCATGATAGCTCAAAAGTAACTATTATCAAAATTTTGTGAGCGTACCAACCTCGTCAAGTTATTCAGTTAGTCAACTTTTGAGTGTTGAAGTCGGTTCCATTCTTTAGAAAAAAACATTTTTTCACCCTTTTTAGTGTACTTTGCAACAGGACCAATTATTGTCATTGTGTATATTCACCGATTTTTTCACCCTCACTAAGAAAGTCATCCAGATAGACTTCACCCTTTTTAGTTATTCGAGTGAATCTCAAAAATCGCTTGACTGATTTTGATGAAATTTAAATGGAACCACACAGGAAGCACTAACTTTCTAAAAAAATAATATATCTACAGCGGTTCACCCATACCAATAAATACAACAATACATTTTTTATTTTTTTTGTTTTATTTATTAACATTCACACAAGGTCTTCAGGTCCCACAATAGGCAGAGCCTGTGCTATGTTAACCTGATGACTGATATATATACTTATATACATATACACACCCGGACACAGGTCAAACAGACATGTTCATGCACACAAATGCTAAACCTGTCCGGGAATCGAACCCGGGACCAGCGGCTCAGAAGGCAGAGTGCTACCAACTGCGCCAACCGGCCAGTCAACATTATTTACATAGTTTTATTAATTTTAAGGACTAATTATTATTTGGTGAGAACTACACTCCTGTTAATCTTTCGTGAGGGTGCATTGGATGTTTATCTCAGAGACCTGTCGCCTTTGATCTATTTCATCGATGCCCGTACCTGATAGTAGACCTCGTCCCATTTTCTATGATATTTTCTTTGTTTCTATCCAATGATGATCGTATTGCTTTTTCTTCGTCTGTCATTTGGATTGTCGATATAGTTTTACTATTTCCAGGTATCATCAGGGGCTGCATTTCTGTAATAATATACATTTTTATTTAAGGCCTGGTGTAAGACAAAAGGAAGGTTAGAAAATGCCATATTATATACTCGTAACTAGCCACGTGAAAACATATTTTTAGATGAATCCTTTTACTTTGATTTATATACCTACCTACCTTTGCTAGCCATATAGACATACTATTATTTGTTGCATTCGTATACATAGATACAGCTACAATACACTTACAATAAAATGTTGAACAATTTTAAACACATTCCACTAGCTCCAATTTTTTAACAAAACCTCGGCTGCTAGAGGAATTTGAAACCATAACCGCAGTAGATCGCTCGATAGCGCCAGAAAAATACTTAGAGTCTAAGTATTTTTCTGGCCATGTCTAAGTCTTAGACCAACAACTTAGACCACATGGTCACTGACTATCGAGTGAGAGTTGTCAAAAACTAGATCAATATAATATAAAAAAACCTTTAGCTAATGCAATTAAATTTACCTGCATTCGGTGCAACTTCAACCTTTTTCATGTGCCACTTGACAGGTTGCATAAGACATACTGCAAAGATATTGTGCAGCATTATACCACCTACTAGCAGAACTGTTCCACGGAACCCGTACTCATCTAGAGACCACTTGACAATCATTGGTGCCACCATTACATTGACAGCTGTAAATTAAAGGAAATATATTGTTACGTGTGATATTAGGCACATACCTATAAAATATCTTCTTCAGAGTCAACACAATTTGCATTATTCCACTCCGCTGCATCACCTTAGCTCTCAACTTAGCTTTGATACACATAATTATCCTTATTTACGTACAGCCAATAAATGTAACCCCCTTACTTATAAACGTTGAATAACCTCTGAATAGTTATTCAGTGTTTTGTCTTTGTCGCTTATATGACAGTTTGACGTTGAAAGAACGGAACAAAACACTGAATTACTATTCGCAGCTTATTCAACGTTTATAAGTAAGGGGGGACCGAAGAGCTGGCGCTCCGTGGTACGTACGGAACGCCGAATTGCATTGCGACTTAGGCCTCCCCACAATCGCCCAACATATCAAAAACTGCGCACGCCGATACTTCGATTCCGCGGCCCATCATCCGAATCCCTTGGTAGTCCAAGCGGCCAATTACTCGACTGACTCGACCGACCCGTGGTTCACGCCCCCCCGCTGGCGCCCCCGTCACGTGCTCGTTGACGCAGACGACCTGATAACCGTGCTACAGGCAGCCCAAACTCCGGCAAATGATCCGCGCCCCCAAAACTCGATCTCTAACCGTGACCTAGCCAGTGGCTTCGGGCTCGCTGGCTTCACGGTAAGACACCGAGCCCGCCGTAGACCACTGCGTCGCAGGCCCCCTATTAGACGTCTCACTCATCACTCAGCTACTACCCATCTTGGTGGCTCTCCAACCGATAGGACGCGGCGATAGCCCAAGCCGAGGTCCGAACCCTTGAGGTGCCCTTGCGCTAGCCGCTCCCCCCTTCATCCCAACCCATAATCGGCTCTGCACTCGCCAAAAGTCCGGTGACGCCGTAAATACCCCATGTGGTAAACAGCATTTAGTCATTTCTAACATAGACATAGCTGGCAGCTTCCTCGCTCAACGTATCAGCCTAGCAATACAAAGAGGGAACGCTGCCAGCATCTTGGGCACAATGCCGCAGGGGCCCTTTTTAGATTTAATTTAGTTTTTATTTAATTTTTAAGGTTTTTATATTAAGTCAGATTATTTTATTGCTATATGTACGTTATTTGTTATTATGTGTTCATTCAAATAAATATTTGAAAAATGTATGATATATTTTTTTAAATAATTATACTCTATGCATTCAAATTGAAGGACAGCAGAATATGTTATAAATCTTACCGATAAACACGTAAACCAAGCTGAATGCAAACATTCTTCTTTTTACGAAGTAAATGTTCAGAATTGTGCAACACAAATTGAAGGTGATACTCATACCGGCGCCCTGAAATAAAACAAATAGATACTAAGAAAATATGATTAAGATCTTATAAAATAAAAATAAAATTATTAATGAATGCACTTTCGTCAAAATCAGTATCAGTATCAACCATTTCGAATAATTATTTATAGGTTCGATAACAATCACTATCTGGCTTGATGCGACGTGGTTCTTTACCAACAAACAGGTAGATATGCAAAAACGTTCAAATAAGTTTATGCCACCGTGTAACATCATTTCTCCAGGCGTAGGACATCCACTGCTGGACATAAACCTCAACGATCGAGTTCCACTAGGAACAGTTCGAAGCACCATTTATGTTATTTGCAATTTAATTTTAAAACCTGTTCTGACATTACAAATAAAAATGTCGAAATGTGTGTTGGATGTAATGGGATATAATACGCATTCTTAGGTATATTTTCAGGTAAGGTTTTAGAGGACACTGATACCACCTTACTGCCTTTTAACAGCCCACCTCAGTTCACAATCCTAACGAAAAACACTAATAGCTACTCTAAGAGGTACTTTTGGATACCCATCTGATTTATACATAATATAAAGATAGATAAGGACAATGTATACGGTCTAAGCACACGTAATTAAAAACTAGACTAGATTCAACTCTCGGCTCGAACGCACTGCTCTCACCACTAAGCTATCATTGCTTTGGAAATATTCTGGCTGATTTAAGAAAAAAAACTTGCGTACGTATAAGTAATAGAAAAAAAGCTCACCATCATAATTCCTTGACAGAGGAAAAACATAGGTACGGATTGTACGAACACCATGGCAATTGCGCCCGCATCATGCATCAGCACGGAGAGCAAACACAGTTTTCGAATGCTCATAAGCTTTAGTAACGAGTTTGTTAAAAATCCTGAAATAGAAATAAATAATATGACGACGATTTCCTCTATTACAAATTTGGATTCCGGGATCTAACTTCGCTTGGTATATCATAGGTGAGTCATCTAAGCATAGGTATAGATAAACTTGTTATGTATAACGTTAACCATGTTGAAACTTTTAACCGCATCGTTAGGTGTCTGAGATAGCTTACATATATACTATTGAGGATTGCGTTTAATGGTGTGTTTTCACATAGATACAATCTGGGTGTCTTGCAAGTCAAAAGTAAATAGATTTATTCTAGAAAAGCGTGTTTCTACGTAGAACTCATCATCACTTAACATCAGGTGGCATAATAGTCACAGGCCGACCTATTAAGTATAAAAATGGTACCTATACGATTTTTACACTAGCTCTCAAGCAGATGAAAGAAAATATCTCCTCTGATGAAATAAATAAAAACAAACATCCTTTACCTAGTGTTTAGTACTTTGGTATAGAGGTGAGCTCGTTTTGATATATTTTTTTATCACACTCTGACCCCCGCACTAGGATTCCCTGTGTCGCGGGAGGCATATGGATACACACAATCACAGCACACAAACACCCAAGACCCGAGACAAATATCGCACATATGTTTGCCCCTGCCGGGATTCGAATCCAGGGTCCCGGAGACACAGAAGCCATGTCACTGACACCAACCACTGCGCCACGGCGACCGTCAGAAGAGAGACCGTCAATTTAAATTATATATATATAATACAACAGTAATATGTAAAATAATACAGCATGTGAGAACGCGGCTAGAACGTTTTCAAAATATCATGAGTAAAATAGCATTACTCGGCTCCATAACATTATATTTAAGTTCAATAGCCCTAGCTGAACTTTAATTTTAAGGAATACCTTCTTCTTTTTCTTGTCCTTATCCCACACTAGGTGGGGTGGGCACAACATGTTTTCCTCTTCCATTCTCTTCTATCATTGGTCGTCTCAGTGCTCACACCTTTCATAGACACATCATTCTTCACACAGTCCATACATACCTTCTTTGGCCTTCCTCTACCTCTATATCCATCCACATTCATGTTAAGTACTCTTTTTGTTATATGTTTTTCATCCCGCTTCTTGACATGCCCATACCAAGCCAATCTATTTGCTTTCAACTTGTCATTCACTGGTGCTACTTTCAAGCTTCGTCTGATATACTCATTCTTTATTTTATCCATCCTAGTCACACCACACATCCATATCAACATTCGCATCTCTGCCACCTGCACTTTACTTTCATCCACCTCTTTTGCTGTTGGAGAACAACGGGGAAACAGACTTATTACTTCTTATGGCATTAGTTTTTATTAGATGCTCTGACACGTTTTTGTGAAAATCTTTACTTTTTAGCCTTAACTTAACAGTTTTATAGTATTAAAGAAAGACAAAAATGAAGATCGTATATTGATAGGACGAATTTTACTAAAATTATTTACCAGCAACCGCAAAAGCAAGCGCATTAAATCCATTGAGAAGCGTTACAGTAGTTGAGTTCATTTGTAATTTTATCATAAAGTCGTTATACAAGATTCCGAAACAGCCGATGAACATAAACATGGTAGACTGAAATATAAAACAAACAGATTAGTGTGTTCATAAGTTGCACAGGGCTGCGATTGGAACACATGAATGAATTTCTATTAGAGTGAAAGGTCAAATTATGGCCTTGTGTCAGGAAACAGTGCCAGTCCAAGGTCTTTCGAGAACCTTTTAACCCCAATGGCCATCGGTTGTTTGAGCTATGTGTCCTGCCAACTACCACTTCAACTTGCTAATCCGCTATGCTATGTCAGTGACTGTTATTCTTCTTAGTGTCCTCATTTCTGATTCGATCGCGTAGATAAACCTTGACCATAGGCCTCTTCATTGCTCGCTGTGTTATTTTAGCCTGCTCTGGAGGCTTATAGTCAGAGACCACGTTTCCGTTCCATAAGTCATCACTGGTAATACACATTGTTCGAAGACCTTTGTTTTCTAGCATTGCGGTATTTTGGACAAAAAGACGTCGCGGTGTTCCCTAAACGCTGCCCAGCCGATTTGGATTTGTTGTTTTGACTCTTTCTGGAAGTTGGACTTGCCTAATTGGATTGTTTCTCCTAGGTGGACGTAGTGGTCAAAAACTTCGAGAATAGAGTTCACAATTGATACTGGGGCGAGCGCAACATGGGCATCTGAGTTAATATTCGTCTTGTCCATGTTCATGTCCGGGATGTCTTCGGTATAGTGTCGGGTAAGCTCGGCTTTTGGGTCTTTGGCCAAGCTGTCAACAGGCTTAGCGACCTGTTATAATGGATGAGTGGATTGGGTTTTTAAAAAAAAGAATTTATTTATTTGGAGACAACCGTCTTGGTTGGGATATATTTCGAGACTAACTTAAGTAGGTAGGGAGTCTGGGAAGGAAATAAATGCTGATATGACGAAAGGGAAGTGGGTCTAGCAAGGGTAAGCAAAAAGGTAAAGAAGATAAGATATAACACCTCCCCCAACAAGAGTAAACTTACGGTTACAAGGAAGTTTACTTAGAAGTAGAAGAAGGAGGATGTCAAACGAGGAAACCAATAGGGCTGATTACAAGGATAGGAAGGATGCGCCTTCTATAACTAAGAAAGTTATACAAAACTAATACTTATGCTATTCTTAATCTAGGAAGTGGAACATCTTCTACAGGTGAACCGTCGTCTGTGTTTGACGGTGGGTTTGTACACATTAATGGAATGTTAAAAATCTTAGCTTTGTAATAAATGTAACTAAGAAGTAAAATAAAGGAAATAACTAATAAAATGGTAAGAATAGGGAAACTTATATGGTGAGATATTATATTACTATCATCGTTTACAAAATTATTCAATTCTCTGTTTACTAAATCTGCTTGAGTTTTTAAATGTTTGAGATCGTCTAAGTTAATATTGGACAAGATTACAGCAGATGTATTTACTTTAAACTTGTTGAATGCATGAAAAGTACAGCATTTATCATCAATAAGGCTAAAATCTGTATGAATATGTGGTATGTTTATTTCTAGGTCAAGCATTGTTAACAGTTTTACATTTCGGCAAAATGCCACACATCGAGGTTTTAAGGATAATATACCTGTTCCATTTATATTTATTTCTCTGACATCAGAGTTACATTCTACGGAAAGTCTTGTAGATCGGGATTGTACAAATATCCAGCTATTATGACCAATGTTTTGCCATATGTCTACATTGCCATAAATAAATTTCGTTTCACACTGTGAGGGTAAATTTTTTACAACTCTCGTCATTAATTCAATTTCACAAATAGGATTTGTATTAACTGAAAGAATATTTGAAACATCGCAAGCGATATCCTTTTTAGATATAATTTTGCAAGATTGAAGGTCTGTTAAGGTGCAATATGTCGATTTATCTTTACTAAGGCCTACGAAGTTTGATGTAGGAATTATCATAGCATATGAATTAGATAAGTTTACGTCATGTGGTACTGGGATAGGAATTATTTTGTATAAGTCATACTGAATATGATAAACTAGCGGGATCCTTAGTATAAATATAACATTGTTAGGGCTATAATAAGCATCAAGTTCCGAAACTTTTAATATTACATTGATATTACTTAAATCTATACTTACAGGTAATTCCTTATATTTAGGTATATGCTTAAGGTTACTTTCTATGTCAGCATATAACTGTGTCGGAGTGACGACAGAAGGATGCAGCGTATTGCTGTTTGCAAACATTACAGAATTAACAATATCCTCTAATTTATACGATAAAGTGAGTAGACTGGCTTCGAGGGTATTAATTACTTCAGCTAACTTATTTCTAAATAGTATTTCATTAGTAATAATAGATACATTTTTTAGTAGAGTACTAGTAACTTCATTCAAACGGGCTTCGTTATTTAATATCGTATCTATAGTTTTATTGAAATTCAAGATTGCCGATTCGGAAATAAAAATATTTTGTTTAATTAAAGAAGCTATCTTCTTTTCATTTAAATGCAGCGTTTGAATGGCGTTATTGTACTTATTTGAGTCATCTTCATCCATAGTACCGAACAAGTTTTTCATTAATGTACCAACACCAGCAAACCAAGCAGATCGTTTAGGTCTATTCGATATTAAGTGAGATATTGAATTATAATCTCTATATATGTCGTCGTAAAGTGACGTTAGTGGATTTAGCATATTATAACATCGGAAATCGTCAACTGCCTTGTTTTGCTCGCAGAGGAATTTATACGTATCGAATACATTTTTGATATTTGTGAGATGTGGTTTAATAAATTTGAGATCCACTGGTATGACAAAATGAATATGATCGTTTACGAGTTTCAAAGTGCCGATAGGGTCGAAGTAAATGCCAGGACTTTTATTCAGTGGTTGAACGAGTTCATGAGCCAAAGATGTCGTAATAGGAAATAGGAGTAGTACGAGTCTGAAAGTCAAATATTAAATAATAATATTAATGATTATACTAAGTTGGGACTTGCCAGTTTTATTTCGTCAAAATGATGTCGCACATGTCTCCTATCAATTAGTAAAGTCACAGTATTGTTGTTATGGACTTGTAGGATTTTGTAAGGACCTTTCCATATAGGGGATAGTGCTTTCCTTAGTCTAAGGTGATTTTTGAGATAGACGAGATCTCCGACATGGTATTCAGGAATTCTTGTATGTGTGTCATAGTATTTTTTCGAGTTCTCTTTCGATTGATTGATGTGTTCGATTGCTTTTTCTCTGGAGTATTTGAGCCTGTGGTTTAGCATTTTAAGATACTCAGGATACGTGAGGTCCGGTGCAGAGTCATAGATTGAGTCAGGTATGTAAGGTTTGTGTCCAAATAAAAGTTCATAAGGTGTATAGTTCGTGGTGCAATGAGTGTTGGTGTTGTAAGTCATGATAGCAGTGTAAACGTAACGAGGCCAGTTATCCTGATTATCATTGACGAATGATTTAAGATATTCTTTTAGAGTCGAGTGACTGCGCTCAAGGGCGCCTTGAGTTTGTGGGTGGTATGGGCTTGACCATAATTGCTTGATTTTTAGGAATTCACAAGTCTTTTTGAAAAGATCTGCTGTGAAATTTGTGCCTTGATCTGTTAATATGGTTTTAGGAATACCGAATAGGGAAATGAAATGTAACAAGCACTCGCTAGTTTCCTCAGCTGTTGTTGATCGAATTGGGTAAGCTAGTGAGTATTTGGTCAGATCATCTTGCAAGGTTAGGATATATTTCAATTTGGCTGTCCCTGCTTCGGGTAATGGACCAACTATGTCCAATGCAATGCGTTGAAAGGGGGATGTTGATGTAGTAGTGATTTGCATAGGAGCGCGGTTAACCTTTCGGAGAGCTTTATTCTCTTGACAGAGTTTACATGACTTCACATAGTTTTCTATATCGCTACGCATACCCTTCCAGTGATATTTCTCTTGAATTCGTTTAAGCATTCTTGCGCTTCCTAAGTGACCTGCGATAGGTATATCGTGATTTTCGCGTAATATCGTTTTTATTTCTCCCAATGATGGGAATATTATGGTATTGCGATAGATAGTGACGAGTATATTTGTATTATTAAAAAGGAATAGTATCATACTGTACAATTTTGTATATGAATGTGAATCAAACGGATTTTTAAAATCTGTGATGCTGATTTGATTGATAGATTTTAGAATTAAGTTATTGCGGAGATTTTTCAGGCTGTTGTATAATTCTTCATAAGAAGTCTTATCGAAGTGATTGACTTTGGTGAACAATAGATAAACGTTTCGATTTTTTAGATCAAAGTTTATGAATGAATATAATGTTCTTTCTCTGTTAATAACTTCATCTTTATTTTCCAGTTCATTAAGGGTATCTTCTACGTAAGGGTTGCTTTCATCGAGATCAATAGATGTTGGTATTACAATGATTGCTTTGATATCGCTTTTAAGAATACTTGAATTTGATTCTAGGATTTTTGCATTGGATGTAAATGTTCTGTTGGCTGTCATAGTTTTCAGAAATCGGGAGTAATCATCGTTTGATATAACGAGTTGTTCTTCACTTATAGGGTTCTGAGGATTTTGGTCACTTCCAGTTTCGGGTAGGTCTACAGCTGGGTCGCTGTATGAATCGAGTCGTGATGTCGAAGGTAAGTTCATATTGTTCTCAGGATTGAGAGAAGGAGTGAGAGGTAAGTTTGTGTTCCTTTCAGGTTCTTCATTAGCGGCTGTTTTGTTAACGCCGGGTGCGAGATATTCTAATACTTCATTTTCGATTTCAGGATTAATGATATCTGCGTCTAGACTAGATGGTGGAGACACTAAAAGGCTTTGGAAATCGTCAGTTTCTTCATTAAGTGTGCCTGATGGCTGTGATGTTTGTAGTGGAACTTCGTCGGTTACGACATTTGGGTTAAGATTTGACTTATTTTGTGGGTAGATTGGATTGACAGGATATCTAGAGAGCGCGTCTGCGGCAGAGTTGAGTTTACCTTTGCGGTACTCGATGTCGTAGTCAAACTCCTCGAGTTTCAGTCTCCAGCGTTGGAGTTTGCTGCTGGGATCCCTATGATTAAATAACCATCTCAAGGGTCTGTGGTCAGTGATGATCACGAATTTACGACCATAAAGGTAAGGACGGAATGTTTTACAACCGTATAGTATCGCCAATAATTCCTTCTCGGTGGTGCTATAATTGATTTCGCATTTGTTGAGGGTTCGCGAGGCGAATGCTATAGGTTGGTCCTTTCCTACTGATCCTTGTGAAAGGACAGCCCCGATGGCATGATTTGAGGCATCACAGGTAAGTATGAAAGGCTTCGAAAAGTCTGGGTATATGAGGAGTGGCGCAGTTGTCAGGCGGTTCTTTAGTGTATCGAATGCTAGCTGTTCTTCGTTACCCCATTTGAATGGAACATCTTTCTTCAAAAGGTTTGTAAGGGCCTTAGCTGTTTTGGAGAAATCGGGTATAAACCTTCGGTAATAAGAGACAAGTCCTAGAAAGGATTTTATGTCCTTCGGCGTCTTCGGTGCCGGAAATGCAGTGACAGATTTGACCTTCTCGGGGTTAGGCTTGACGCCTTGCTCGGTGATGATGTGTCCAAGGTAACAAACTTCTCGCCGTAGGAACTCACATTTGTCGGGTTGTAGTTTCAGATTGAATTCACGCACTCTTTCAAAGATGTCGTTCAAATTGGATATGTGACTCTGAAGGTCATATGAGTAAATTACGATGTCATCCAGATAGACGAAGCATTTAATGCCCTGGAGACCCGTGAGAGCTGAATTCATAAGGCGCTGAAAGGTTGAGGGCGCATTTTTTAAGCCAAAGGGCATTCGAGTGAATTCAAAGTGCCCTTGCGGTACGGAGAATGCGGTTTTGGCTGCATCATCAGCGGACATCTTTATCTAATGAAAACCAGACGCTAAATCTAACGTAGTGAAGTATTTGCTGGCTCCTAGCTGATCAAGTATTTCAGAGATATTGGGTATAGGATAGGAGTCGCCTATTGTGACGTCATTTAGTTTTCGGTAATCGATCACTACCCGCCATTTTCTTTCACCGGACGCGTCAATCTTTTTGGGTACTATCCAGATGGGTGAAGACCATGGAGAATAAGAAGGCTTAATTATATCTTGTTCTAGCATCTTATTCACTTGCTTCTGAACTTCTTGTTTATGGCATTCAGGGAAACGGTAAGTCTTCGTGTTGATAGGAGCAGAGGACGTAGTTTTAATTTCATGCTCGATGGCATTGGTAAAGGATAGTTTGTCCCCTGGTAAGTAAAACACATCGGAAAATTTGGAACAAACTTCGTGCAGTGCTTGGGTTTCCTCTGTATTCAGATGTGAAACACGGAGCTGTTCAATTACTTTACCTGTTCGAATATAATTGTCATGGTTTTCGCATTGTGACGTATGATTGATTGAATGAGGAGTCATCTCCCTTTTGTCTAAGTGTGTAATTGTTAGTTTGAGAGACGAGTCAATTGTCATAGGGTCTTCGGATATGTTTACAAAAGAGATGTTAATTCTATTGTTGTCTTTGACGCGTACTAGACAGTTTGCAATCAAAAGGGTGTCGGATAATTTTTGGTCAAGGATTAGTCCTTCTCTCACGTCAGGGTTGGTCACAGCACATTCGATCACAGTCTCAGTCCGTGCCGGGATAATGAAGGCCGGTTCGTGAAAGTGTAGTTTTATCGCTGTCCGTCTGAGATAGAGTTTGTCGTCAGTATAGCTGATACTGCAACCATGGGCATTGAGCATGTCGGATCCGATGATTCCATCATATGGAAGGTGGATCCAGTCCACAACATGGAATTTGTGGCTGATATTACATGATTTGGAAAGTGCCATACGTAGATTGAAATGACCTCTGGTGGAGATAGGATCTTCATCAGAGTCAATGCCCTTTAATTGGATGGTCTCTTTAGTGAGCTGAGGGCGCTTTTGGATACATGAGCTTTTTAATAAGCTGACAGTCGATCCCGAGTCTACCAAGAGAGACAAGGGGATGTCGGATATTGAAGATTCCACTAGAACGTGTGGAAGTAAGGTTTTTGTAGGATCACTCGTGATTTCATAGAGTTGGCTGGGTTTTGATTCCTCATTTTTGAGGTCATGGTTTCCATGTGGCGGAACCATCTCGAGTGTAGAAGGCTTGGATGATGAGGAGCGAGCATGTAGCGCTGCTCCTGAGGGCTGATTGTCTACTGAGCGGCGTCCATGTCGCGGAGCCGGAGTAGATTCAGGAATTGGATTAGAATTGATGCCGATTTTAAAATCACGAGTTCTCGCTCGGCATCGAGACGAGACAGCTATTAGTTTTTTGGAAGGGTGTCGTCAGTTTCATCGAATCCCCGTTCAGGGGGTGAGTACTCGTCGGATTCTCGGTTGTCATCAGTCGTGAAGTTAACACGCTGGAACTGTCGCGGACTCTGGTCAAAGTTGTTTTTAAAGCGGTTGTTGTTGTATTCCCTCTTTCTGCACTGTTCAAGGACGTGTCCTTGAGTTTTGCAGTATCTACAGAATAAATTTGATCTGTTTGCACTGGGCCCTGTTTGAGCGTTGTACGCTCTGTCAGGCTGCTGTGGTCTTTGTGTTTGGAACTGTGGTCTCTGTGTTTGGAATTGTGGTCTCTGTGTTTGGAATTGTGGTCTCTGTCTGTCATTTTGGGTAGATCGTTTATAAAGGCTCTGCTGTATCCGTTCTTCTGATATTGCTAAATTTATGGCTTCGTTTAGTGTTTTGGGTGCCCTACACCTAACCATATTAGATAACCTCGGGTGGAGGCCGATGAGGAAGTGATGGAGGGCTAAGTCCTCCATCGCTGCCGTTCGGCCTGCGATTTCTTTACTTTTTGTATTTGACAAGCTAATTTCGGTAATAAGTTGGGCCAAGCAGGCCTCTACTTTTAGGGAAAATTGGCTAACAGTTTCCTGGGCGCCTTGCTTACTTTCCTGTAGGTCTGTAAGTAGGTGGGAGTAGTGTTTACGTTCACAAAATTGTTTTTTCAGGAATTCCTTGAGCTGTTCCCATTCTGAAAATTCCTTTATGGAACATGCTACTTCGGCTTTGCCGTTTAATTGGCTAAGGATATATTTGAACAGGATGGGCTTTTGCCCATCTGATGCGAGTTCAATGGCATTATTGCAGTTAATTAAAAATGGGTTTAACGTCTCCCTATTCCCGTCATAGGGCTTAATAAATTTGAATAGGGTGTTAAGGTCGATTTCGGACATTTTTGACGTTGACCTTGTTTTGGGTGCGGAAATTAGTGGAGAGCTATAGGGTGTGCTTGCGGTTTGTTCGTTTTCTTGTGAAATATCTAGATCTATGCAATGAATGTCTTTTTCGGGCTTTAGTTCCCTGGGCATAATTTATTTGAGGCTCTAAAGATAATTATTTTCTCTTTAGAACAAATAGCAAGCAAACAACAACAACAACATAACAATACACAATAAAATTTCAAGATAATAATAATACAATAAAATTAATGGCTGAAATAAACATAGAATATTGTAAAACTTTGGATACGACACGGAGAGAACACAACACACAGTAAAATCAAATAAAGTTCGATTTAGAAATGGCAAGAGTTCACTTACTGGCTATACGCGTAGAATATTATAATTAAAAACATTGTCCGAGATAAGTCGCGGAGCGTCGGATTACGTCGACCAGCAGGTAGGTAGTACCGGCCACGGTATAACCGTGACAGTGGGCAACCACCTCGCCACTCAAGGCGAAGACCGGCTGTAGCACAGAGCAGAGTGCCCAGCAGTGGGCCTTACAGGGGTGGACGTGGACACTTTCACGCACTTCACAGAACCTTTGCCCAATAGTGGGCTTCACACTTTTCACTTTTCGCTTATCACAGGTACTTTACCCTATAGTGGGCTTTGCACAGTAGAACACTTTCGAGATTTTTGCGCGGAGCCGTCGCCCAGCAATGGGCTTTCACACAACACTTTGTATTTTATTTCACGGATTCGGAGGGTTAACCGGGGATTTTCTAATTTAAATCCCTTTACGCTGCCACCATTTGTTATAATGGATGAGTGGATTGGGTTTTTAAAAAAAAGAATTTATTTATTTGGAGACAACCGTCTTGGTTGGGATATATTTCGAGACTAACTTAAGTAGGTAGGGAGTCTGGGAAGGAAATAAATGCTGATATGACGAAAGGGAAGTGGGTCTAGCAAGGGTAAGCAAAAAGGTAAAGAAGATATGATATAACAGACCGAAGAGTATAGCTGTCCGTAGAACCTCTCGATCGCTCCAATCGCCTCTGCTTAGTTCGACGCTATATTGCCATCATCTCTCTTCAGCTTAGTCATCTGGCTTTACCCATTTGACCTGTTTCTTGCAAACACCTTGGAGCCTTTTTTCCGTTCGATCGTATCTATAATACGATTTGTATTAAAGGTACGGATGTCGTGCCGCAAGGATTTCCAAATTCGTCTTTTGAGCTGCCTATAAAACGCAGTATCATCGGATGATTGCAGTTGCAACGAGCGTTGTTCAGCCATAAGGTCAAGAGTATGGCTGGAGAGTTTTCGAGGTATATCTGTGCCGCGGGGTTTAAAGAGCATAGACCCCACTGTGTGGATAGTTTCTACAATCCTGTTGTTGATCTCGTCCACCGACGCAAGGTTCACAGGTAAACAAAGCTATTGGATAGTTCAAGTTGAAAGCTTTCAGCGTTTTAAATATAGAAATTTTGGAGTCATAGTGTGGATTTCATCAAACGGGACCTCTGATGTTAAACATTAATATTCAATGTGCCTCTTACCACTGGGTGATAACTTAATTAAATCAATTAAATTAAGTACTATTCTTAGCTGGCACCCTACTCATATTAAACTTGTTTGAACTGGAAAAGTGAGACGGGCTTGCAACCGGTTACCTAGATGTTTTCATAATATTATTATTGAATGACAAAGATATTTTTTTTAATTTGCAATGCTTGTTAAACAAATTTGACATGGAATGAAACGCTTTTTAAATAATGACTCAGCATCAACACCATCAACTCTTAACTCTCTTAACATCAACTAGGACTGAAGCAAGCATGCGTTCGTCTAAAGAGTCCACACATGACTCTAAATGTGAAGAGTTTTGCTGTGTTTAAGTTATACAATTTAGTCACTCCATACAAATCACCTCATTGTATCCGTCCAAATCTCTTCTACCCGGCAATTTATTTTACTGATATCTGACCATTGAACCTTACTAGGCACAATGTAACATGGTGCACTTAAAGTCTTGATACTTATTTTAGGCAACAAGGTTTATTACTAAATTTGGAAATAGCGTTGATTAAAGTAATATAGCACAGAAATACACCGAAAATATACATTTAATATACTTACACAGTGTATAATGAACGCGACACATATCATATACCCCCATCCTCCGTCTGGTGGTACAAGCTCATATTTTACACCAGCCTTGGTTTTCCCCTCGCCCATCTCGGTTCGTGCACACCCACTTTCTGATTGCATCTGTTCAGACTTCATGTAACTGTCTCTCAGTTATCATTGATTTGGTAGAAGTTAGTCTATTGATTCATGCGTTTTGGAATGTGCGTGTTTGTATGTAATTCTTTGTGTAACTTAGTAGAATATTTTTATAAGATAGAGCCCCACAAGCAGTTCAAAACTCTCACTTTTACACCTAATAGAGATATCTTACGCCATCTCTGTTTGAGTATTTATTATGTATTTATTTACCAACTTTGCTCCCGGTGTCACCTGCATTCATAACTATAAAGATTTTATATTTTGTTTGTTTTCTAATAATCCTAAAATTTAACACGATAACGACACGGACTTATACACTAATAAGAATACCTATATAATATACTTCCGAAAAGTATTTTTAACTTGGTTTTAGATGGCGTCTTTCTTCAACACATAAAATATTTTACAAATATCGGTCAAGCAGACAACGTGTTTATAGAATATAATATTTTCTTCGGTAAGTAGCTAGTCACGAAATAACACTTCACTAGTTGATTGAGATAAGAATAAACTAAACGGAGCGCAAAATTCACGCAAGCGCACTACACGACCGACCGACGAAGGCTCTGCTTCTGGCGAGTAAAATCCCTTGCTGTAGCCTCTATCTGGCGTCACCAGTTGCTGGCGTTCCCCCTACTCAAAGAACAATCGTGTTTGCAATTACTGCTTCTATTATGTGTTAAAACAGCAACTATATTGATTGCTGTTTACCCATTATATATCAAGAGACCGTCTCACGTCTGGGCATAACTCTAGTTTTTTTAATACGAATTAACTTAAAAGAACTCGCTTCAAGCGATAGGGCCGCTCTTTGTATCACTATATTTATACTTGTTTGTTTTTTTATGTGTGTGTTTTTGAAAAAAGAGTTTTCTATCTATTTTTCTATCTACATATCGAGTTTCTAACTATGCAAAAGGCTGTATATTCGGCCTAAGAAATGTGCGTAGTTGATAAGAAAATTGTATCATTATACTGTACAATACTTTCTAGAATGAACAATTTAATATTTAGGCTACTTTGGTGTGACTTTTAAACAAGTAATACTTTGTATGGGAATTAAATAAATTTGAGGTAAATGTTCGTTAAAAAAGGATACTCGTGGAGCCCTAGTAACAACCAAACCGTGTAGCTTGTCATTACCATTTGAGTTTCGTTTCAATATCATGTCAATGACCATTACACTACAATAAGACTTATAATTTTAATTTTATTTTATTATTTTAAATAAACTTATATTTTTCATGGCATAAGTGAACTTGTTGAAATCGGTTCGGTGATAGTTCAAAAGTTACTATTATCAGAATATTATTGTGCGCATGGTACCGACTTTGACAAGTTATTTCAGAATTTTGAGTGTTAAAATCGATTCCATTTTTTTTACAACTTTTTTTTGCTACGCACGCGAACAATTGTCATTGTGTATTTTCACCGATTTCTTCACCCTCCATTAGGAAGTCATTCAGATAAACGTAACACTTTTCAGTTAATTGAGTGTAACTGAAAAACTGCTGGTCCGATTTTGATGACAAGGGACCTCACGGGAAGCACCAGCTTTCAAATAATAAAAGAATCATCCTAATAAGTTTACCCAGTCGAAAGTTCTGAGGCAACAAACATAAAATACCTACGAGTCGAATTGAGAACCTTCTCCTTTTTTTGAAGTCGATTATAAACTATCTTTAACTTGGTTTTAGATAGCGTTGTTCTTCTATCCATTAAATATTTTTTAAAGTCGGTCTAGCAGACAAGGACGAGTTAATTGATATATATACACTCACAGAAATAATAAAATGATAACGGCAAAAAAATAATTAATTATGGATTCAAAAGAATCCACACCGTCTGATATGATTAATGTCTATTTTTAGTGGGCGCACAGTGGGCAAATGTTGGATTAACACTTGCATACAAGTTATGCTAATTAGAATACAAAAAGTAATAATTATCGTATTTCTCAGGCTGAATATACAGGCTTTTGCATAGTTTGAAACTCGACATTTACTTTGTATTAAACTTTGTATGTACTTTGTATTCGGTACTTACCGAAGATTATATCTATATATATTAACTCGTCCTTGTCTGCTAGACCGACTTTAAAAAATATTTAATGGATAGAAGAACAACGCTATCTAAAACCAAGTTAAAGATAGTTTATAATCGACTTCAAAAAAAGGAGAAGGTTCACAATTCGACTCGTAGGTATTTTATGTTTGTTGCCTCAGAACTTTCGACTGGGTAAACTTATTAGGTTACAGTGGTTACAGTGTTACAGTGAGGTTACAGTGTTATTTCGTGTCTAACTACTTAGTTAGACACGAAATAACACTGCACTGGTTCACTGAGATAATGCTAAACTTAACGACGCGCAAGATCCACGCAAGCGCACTACCCGACCGACCAACGAAGGCTCTGCCTCTGGCGAGTAGAATTCCTTACTGTAGACACTATCTGGCGTCACCAGTTGCTGGTGTTCCGACTAGCCAAAGAACAACCGTGTTGGTATCTGCTTCTTACACGTGTCAAACCAGCAACTATATGGATAGCGGTCTTCCACATTATATATCAAGAGACCGTCCCACGTCGGGGCATAAAACTAGTTTTTTAATACAAAGTAAATGTCGAGTTTCAAACTATGCAAAAGCCTGTATATTAAGTCTGAGAAATACGATCAATAAATTAGGAAATAGTATCAATGTTCTGTATAATATGTTATAGAATGAACAGTCTAATAATTAGTATAATTTTAGTGTGGCATGATAAAAAAAAAACTTTGTTAGGCAATAAAATAAATTTGAAATAAACGTTAGTTAAAATAAAACTCTAAATTAGGATACTCGTGGAATATTTCATTCAATCACACTCAGTATGATTGAATAAAATAAAATATAAGCTAAACCATTTTAGTTTAGTTCCAATATCACTACATGTTACTACGAGTAATCGATAATATTCATGACATAAGAAATCTAGTGAATTCTGTTTCTTTTATGATAGACTAGCAGTCCGCACCGGCTTCGCACGGATCAAACATTTCGAAATTAAGAATTATAAGGATCCCTATTTTCATAATTTATTTATTTATTTAATAAAATAGATAGGAAGCTAACAGCATGGCCAAAGCGCTTACTACCTCAGATAATAGATAAAGAACAATTTCAAATTAATTTCTATATATCTAATTGGATCGGAAATTAATATATATAAATAGCCTTTGTCACTAGGGGATAATATAGCTTCCCAACAGTAAAAAAAATTTTCAAATCGGTTCAGTAGTTTCGGAGCCTATTCAATACAAACAAACCTCCTCTTTATGATATTAGTATAGACCGTGGACGTCTGCTTAGATGATAAGATATATTTATTTATTCTATTTTTGTATATATACTTTATAGATCTAGCGTTTGAGCACAATCTCACTTGATGGGTGACTATCCAGTCAAAAGAACCACGCTAGGACTAGAATGGGTCAAGCACTCCCGCCAGTGCGTCGAAATCGAATCGCAAAAGTCTAAAAATTACAAATATATTGTACAAATACTTACATATAACGTACGCTTAGGTTTATTTCTCGGTGATAAAATTAGTGACAGCCGTGCGCATGATGCTAAGAGTTCCTCGCGCGCATAGACATCCAAACTGCTACTCAGAGTGTTGTGTAATATCTGGTAGGAAATGGACTTACTTAAATTAAAACTTCGGGGTGTCAATTCTACTAAACACATTGCACAAAGATTGTTATTGAATTGTCGTTCTTGCCAGTTTTGCTATTCTACTTGGTACTTGGTATATTTGTAATGGCTAGACAAATCTTACTATACCACCTCAATGTAATTACCTACGATGCAATCAAGATGCAATTGTTAGTTTGGCGGAATACTAAAGTTAGTTATGATTACATTTGAATTACTATTGCATGTTTTATGAATTGCTTGTCTTAATAAATAATAGATATGGCACTTAAGTTGTCATACTTTTTTGTGGTGGAAAATTATGATGAGACTTATATCAATTGCCGCAGTGAGTGTTTCTTTGGGTGTCATTGGCAACAATAGTGGCATATTTACCGTGTCTCTAAGCGTGCACAAGTGTATACAAGTAGAACGAAATGGCCTAAATGATTAAAATTCACTACTTTATTTCTCTCCGCAACCTCCAAGTAAATATTATCAGGCTTGCCACCTGGCAGATCAGGTTTACTAACTACTTGATTCCAAACGATACAAATGTGTAACGTTTATTCCTCTTTGAAATTAATAAGCGTTAACAAATTACTAGAAGGACATGATTAAAATAAAGGTTCAAAGAATAAAACCAATGAAAAACAATAGAAATATCATTCATTCATTTTCCTTTATTCAAGCAACTCGATTTTATTTTCAACTTTTCCTTTTGTATTCTTCTCTTTTTATAGCAAAGTTCTATTGACCAGAGCAGTGCGATTAACATGAGGCAAGATGTCAGGAGATAGAATGCTGCTTTGTAGCTGTTTGTGAAATCTCGAACGGCGCCTGGAATAATAATAATAATAATATGATAAATAAATTTTTTGACGTGATAACGTTTTATAAATTGATGAATACCAGCAACACTCATGAAAAATAGTAACGTTCCGCGTAACGTTCCACCTGAGTTTTGTCTTACATAAAATAATCAAAGTCAAAGTCAAAGTCGAAGTCGAAGTCGAAGTCGAAGTCGAAGTCGAAGTCGAAGTCGAAGTCGAAGTCGAAGTCGAAGTCGAAGTCGAAGTCGAAGTCGAAGTCGAAGTCGAAGTCGAAGTCGAAGTCGAAGTCGAAGTCGAAGTCGAAGTCGAAGTCAAAGTCAAAGTCAAAGTGATAACGTCAATGATTATGACGTTATCACGTAAATCTATCGTCCGTAAACCGACTTTACAGACAACCAATTTTTTAAAGATAATTTATGGCCTCACTGGTATACTCTCCTTCATAGTTCATATTAATCATTATCATAAACGCATAAGGACTTTGCGGAGAGTTTTTTAGAAGAGTTCTTAATATCAAAGACCGTGATGAAAAATAATATATTAAATAATCGAAAGCCCTCAAAAATAGTCAGAACACTCTCACAGAGCCGTCTGAACAAGTGACTTGGAAAGTAAGGTTAGCATACAAATACAGTTCCAACAAATCTATGCTTGACGGGGTGTAATTTACATTTTATTAAATATGTAATTACATCAATGCAGGGTAGCAATAGCGTAACCTTGAAAATTGACGAGACTGCGGTGTGGTAATTAAGTACATATTTGCTTTGGCTTTTTAGTTGGGTAAACCCCAGAAAGTTGACCGAATGGTATTTAGACTCTTAGACGGGGCACTAAGAGCTGGGTCACATGGGTATAGCGAAGATGTATCACATGAACTGAAAACAAACTTACCAACGGCAGGTCCTAATGTTATCATGAATATCCCGTTACACAACATAAATATTCCCACAGCCTGCGTAAACCGCTCGGGCTCAACTGACGAGGAGAAGACCAACGTCATTAGAACGTGGATAATGGCGCGAGCTGCGCCTGCAATGCAAATGTAGGAGAAGATGGCGTACTGGTTTTCAGACCACAGTATACCTGAAAGCAGACAAAATAACTCTGAACAAGTTGTAACCAATCTTTTGAAATATTTTTTAATTTATATGACAGCAAGTTTTCTGTACTTATTTTAGAGCTCAGCCCAAACTAAACTCAACCCTTACCACAGCAAACATACTCAGGTAGGTATGCCATGTGATTATATTGTCTGCACGGCAAATCATACTTGTACCTTGGACACAGATATTCTCTGCTTTGGAATAGGACACAATTCTTTTTGTGGTTAGGGGCCATCCATCAATTACGTGATACCTTTAGGGGAGGGAGGGGGTCATCGAAGTATGACAAGGGTGGAGGAAGTCTGAAGCTTTGTGATGTCACATGTCAAAATCACATGTAAAAGCATTTGACGTGGGTTAGTGAATACTATCTAATCATACAAGCACAACCTTCTTTATGATTCTCGCGTAAGATTCACACAAATAACTAAAATTAATAGTTTTAGCGATAGAGCTAATTGTTTGAGGGCGAGCTGGAAAGACTACCCTGGCTAGCCCGAGCAGCACGAAAACCATGGTAGCTATGGATCATTGAAAGGTAAGTCGACTCAATGCAATATAGGTTTAATACATATCCAAAGTTGCAAATGTGCAGCTTGTACCATACCCGCGTTAGTACCTACACGATAATTGTAGGCCAGCTAAAAAGACGACTCTGTAGCAGACACAGCTGTAACAGGTAAGCCATATGAACTAAGTTCAAAATAAAAATACTTTATATTAGTACCGGTAAATATAGCATTGCACTAATAGTTGCGAAAGGTTAGTTTCAAGAAAGGCGATTAAAAGAATGGGATAAATACCAAGATTTGCAAAACAAGCCAAAAAGATGCCAAAAACGTAAATTTCCTGGGCCCCGAGTTTCAACAGCCATTTGCTCGTAAGCATCAGCAAAGTTCGCATCGCCAAGTCACCAAACCCATTTATTGATATAGCCAAAGCTACTTTATCCTGTAAAAATATTCATATATGAGACATATCAAATTAAAATAAGATGTATCCGATAATCTAGTGATGTGGCTGAAGTTTGGCTTGCGTAAATCATTTTATATCTGATATCTACTTGCTATGAGAAACCAACCCACAATATTAAAAGTGTTTTTTTATTATTCCAGCATACATGCTCTAATCGTAGTCAAAACATGAACGAAAAATAAATTAAATTAAAGACCCGCCCAGTTTCAAATGTTAATGAAATATGAGGTTTCTAAAAAGGTTCAGAAAAGTAATAATCAAATTTTACATTTGTAATGCACGGTAAGGATTATTATATAATGCTATTTATATAAAGCTTTGTATACATATAGACCAAGCTTTATTAAAATGAGTTTAATAGATTAAACATCATAGCAATTAAAAACTTTTCTAGAAACTTTCTAATAACTAAATTCATATTATATTTACATTATATTATTATTATGTGTCAAAATGTCAAGTAATATATAAGTTATGATTGTACCACGGTTCATCGAGCTCCGTTTAAAAGTATCTTTGCTATCACCTTTCAAATATAATATATATTTGAACGGTGATAACAAAGAAACTTTTAAACGAGCGATGGGCAATTTAAAATGTGCGCCCAAAAACATAAAAATATCATTAGAACAAATTAAATCACTTTTACCTGGCTCCATTCCAATGCGTATAAAGCTTGAGGCAGAATTAGCCCAAAAGTGTTTTCAGTGAAGTTGGAAATCGCCGGTCCCATACATGCGCATGACGATATGAACTTTTTTGCTGAAGAAACATCTATGAATGCGTCTACAATCTTCCTAAAAGACGAAAAAAACATAGTTACAACAAGTAAGATAAAAAAAGTTATATGTAAAGGTAAAGGTGTAAGGAATCCTGTGCTCCGTAATGATTAACCGCCCAAAGCAAGTGGTCTACAGTGCTGTATGAACCATATCGAGGGTCACTTATTAGTAGAGGAGCATAGTTGTGTCGGCTCGTATAAGTTGCAGTGTGCACCGCTCACACACTTGCATTTAATGCATGTAGTTAGGAACATGTTCAAAGTCTGTTTATATATTTTTTGTTTGAATTATTAATAGATACTTCACGCAACTTTGTCACTCCTTCAATAAATCAATTGTAGATCGATATTAATTTTGCCCCGGAAAAATTGTACGGTTGTTGTTGTACAGACTGAAGTATCAAGAAAAATCTTTAGTTTTCCAATGTAATGTAGTGATAAAGGCGGGATTAGGTGTATATAATTATGTATGTAATGGAATGGTACATTGCATGAAATTTATCGGCCTGTGTAGAGATGCCGACCAGTAGAAGTCTACCGCACGATTTAATTAGTGCGAGTAATTAGTGATCTCCGATGAAAAATGAATGAAATCTTGTTCTTTTTCTTACGAATGCAAATGCTAGTGATTAATTAAAGTTCTGGCTGATTAGGATATAATCAGTAATAAATAACGTTATTTACATAGTTTTATTAATTTTAAGGATACCATGGTATTGTTACAAATAGTTACTAGATATATGGCGAGAACTTTTCCTGTTAATCTTTCGTTAGGGTGCATTGGATGTTTATCTCAGAGACCTGTCGCCTTTGATCTATTTCATCGATGCCCGTACCTGATAGTAGACCTCGTCCCATTTTCTATGATATTTTCTTTGTTTCTATCCAATGATGATCGTATTGCTTTTTCTTCGTCTGTCATTTGGATTGTCGATATAGTTTTACTATTTTCAACTATCAACAGGCGCTGCATTTCTGTAATAATATACATTTTTATTTAAGGCCTGCTGTAGGACAAAAGGAAGGTTAGAAAATGTCATATTATATACTCGTAACTAGCCACGTGGAAAACATATTTTTAGAGGAATCCTATTACTTTGATTTATATACCTACCTACCTTTGCTAGCCATATAGACATACTATTATTTGTTGCATTAGCATACATAGATACAGTTACAATACACTTACAATAAGAAGAAGGCAAATTTTAAACACATTCCACTAGTCCCAACTCTTGAAACAAACCACGGCTACCGGAGGAATTTGAAACCATAACTGCAGTAGATTGCTCTGTCACTTTGCTAACTAGGCTATCAGCATGTTACTTTACAGTAACAAATTATTTATAATAGTTCCAAATATTACCTGTGCTTAGATATAGGTTAGCCTACCAATACTGAGAGGTGTAAGATTTTTAACATTTTATCAAATCAAAATCGGCTGTAAAACTGACCGACGCTGGTTGGATCCCAACCAACGGCTTGAGCTTCCGGTGAAAACAACACCGTTATAAAATTCCCAGCCTGGTGGTAACTTCGTCAAAAGTTCCCTACCTTTCGAGTACCTGCCTGGCTAGCTGACTTCCTCAAGCTTGAAAAACTGTCACTAAATATAGCTTTTCAGACAGCAGTCCTTGAGAGCCAGTAAAAAAACTTGATTAACACCTAAGACTACATCGTCACTGACCTTTAAGAAAGAGTTGCCAAACGCTAGACAAATAAAATATTAAAAAATAATTGATTAAGTAATACAATTAAATTTACCTGCACACGGTACAACTTCAACCTTTTTCATGTGCCACTTGACAGGGTGCATAAGACATACTGCAAAGATATTATGCAACATAATACCACCTACTAGCAGAACTGTTCCACGGAACCCGTACTCTTCTAGAGACCACTTGACAAACATTGGTGACACCATTACACTTACAGCTGTAAATTAAAGGAAATATATCGTTACGTGTGATATTAGGCACATACCTATAAAATATCTTCATATTCCTGAAGAGTCAACACAACATGCAATATTCCACTCTGCTGCATCACCTTAGCCCTCACAATAGCTTTTATAAAAATTATTGTCCTTATTTTACGTAAAGCCAATACATTTAACCTTTAGGCTTTATGTATGCAAAAGATCAGATAGAGGATAATGAAAGAGCATTTAAATGCCAGAACGTAGCATTCGTGCCGTGTACCGTTGGCAAATTGTAATGTTGAGACTTTTCCGATTCAAACACATCACTCTAAAGGCTCTTCTTATAAAGGCGAAAGTTTGTATGTAAGTATGTGTGTATGTGTCATGTGTGTAAGTGTCCATGTTTGTTACTCCTTCACGCTCAAACTCCTTCACAGATTTCGATGAAATCTGGTATGAAGATAGCTTAGACCCTGGATTAACACATAGGCTACTTTTCATCCCGAAAAGAATTTCTGTTCCCTTGGGATACGCAAATAATTCAAAAACCCATCTTACTCCTTCACGCTCAAAAAAGGAATGTTCCTGTGGGAGAATTGAGGTAGCGGGAAAATCGTAATCCACGCGGGTGAAACCGCGAGGCGCTACTAGTTATAAATAAATAAATCGGGACTCGATCGCTACATCCGATAGAACCACTTAGGGGTCTCTTCGACGACCTTTTGAAACGCATCAGCCACAACATCTTCCTCGGCGTCCATAAAAGGTTTTTCTCAAAGTTTTATTTTTACTTTCGGGAATACATAAAAATCTAACGGTCGAGGCTGTACGGCGGGTGCCCTAGTAATTCCACGTTTGACGTCATCAAATAGTTGATCATTTGCCTGGCGGTGTGCGACGAGGCGTTGTCGTGGTGAAGGACGATCCTAATTCGAGTTCGTTTCCCTGGAATTTTTTCTATGCAAGAGGCAAATAATCGTTTGTGCATGACTCTGCAGAAACTGTTTTTCGATTTTCTAAAACAATTGTTGAGAAATGACCAGTTCTTCCAAAGAACGATGCCTCCATGTTTTTCCCGTACTTCAACTTTATCTTAAAATATATTGTAATTTGCATACTCTATACAATATACCTTAACCTATAATTTAGGTTTCCTTACTCGTGTAAATAAATAAGTGTAGCTTTGACTATAGCTTTTACTTTAGCGTTACTCTATTATTGTACCTCTTTCGATAATATATTTAGAAGCGAATATTGTTGTATAATTTTTATAGTAAATATTTTATTTTTATCATTGAGTATTACTTTCCTTTTACTTGCCATTACTTTATTCTTCAACCTTATTCTAGCATCAAGGTTTTACCACCGTACTAGCCGAAATCGCTTAAATCCTCATCCACATACAATTGACACATAGGATTCACATATATATTAAGCGATTCATCCGATCGTTTTTGCCATACACCTGCAAAGTGTGGAATGAATTTCATCTCTAGGTATTCCCAAGTAGCTATAACATGGTATTATTCAAAAGGAGTCTACCTGTTGTAATGCCCCCAGTGCTATAGATATCCATAGACGACAGTTATTGCTAACCATCAGGCGGCCTCTCTGCTTGTTTACCACCTATTTCATAACAAAAAAAACTACACAAAATTTTATTTTTACTGTAAACTACAACGTGTAAGCACATATTAAGTACTTCGTATTAAAGGGTAGCGCCTTTGTTTACCTTTATACTCAGACAATGAATGGTATATGAAATAAAAAATATCAAACCAAATAATTGTTATTTTAAAATAATTATGAGCAAAGAATTCAAATTGAAGGACAGCAGAATATCTTATAAATCTTACCGATAAACAAGTAGACCAAGCTGAATGCAAACATCCTTCTTTTTACGAAGTAAAGGTTCAGAATTGTGCAACACAAAGTGAAGGTGATTCCCAATCCGATGCCCTGAAATAAAACAAATTATAAGAAAATTTAACTCAATTATCCTCTTATAAAATAAATGCACTTTCGTCAAAAGCAGTAGGTACAACCATTTCGAATAATTATTTATAACATATAGGTTCGATAACAATCACTATCTGCCTTGATGTGACGAAGTGGTTCCTTAATGAATTCATTAAACAACTAGAATAGTAACTCTCGAGATCAGTGCTAACAGTCAGGCAGATAAATAAAAGCATAAAAATGTGTTTATGTCACCGCGTAGCATAATTTCTTCAGACGTAGAATATCCACTGATAGATATAAACCTCTCCGATTGTGTTTCACTAAGAACTGTTCGAAGCACCATTTATATTATTTGGAATTTTATTGACAAAGCTGTTCTAAATAATATGTTGTTCGATATAATGGGATAAAAAACCTATAGCAGTGTAATGTTTATTTTTAGGTAAAGTTTTAATCAGTTCAAAATCAGCAATCAGACACTGACCACTTTGCTTAGCGCGGAAAAGACTAATACTCTAAGAGGTACTTTTTAGATACCCATCTTATTTCGTTCATTTTAGCATCAATGATAGAGAGGAGCAATGTATTCAGTCTAGAAATACTTAATTAATAACGAGACTAGATAAAACTTTCGGCTCGCATGCACAGCTCTCACCACTGAGCCAAAACTTGCGTATAAGTAATAGAAAAAAGCTCACCATCATAATTCCTTGACAGAGGAAAAACATAGGTACGGATTGTACGAACACCATGGCAATAGCGCCCGCATCATGTATCAGCACGGAGAGCAAACATAGTTTTCGAATGCTCATAAGCTTTAGTAAGGAGTTTGTTAAGAATCCTGAAATAGAAATAAATATTTTGACGCGCGTTCCTTCTATTCAAAAATTTGAATCGCGGTAACTTCGCTTGGCATATCATAGGTAAGACACTTGTTAGGTATAATATTATCCATGTATAAACTTTTAACCAAACCGTTAGCTACCTCGTCCCAGATGAGGCTTTTTGAGGCTACTAAAACTTTTGCCATTGCAGCGTTTTGCAATGTTGCAAATCGGTTGTATATAGTTTGGAGAGTTATTGGCAATTTTAACGCTGAATGAGCTGGTCCATCCTTCTAACAACGTGGTCGCTATTCCAGAAAAAGCAACTACTGCCGCAATTTCTGATCTTGCACGAACTTTTTCAAAATCAGTTACGTATGTCTTTGCAGTTCTGCCAGGGGTATTCAGGAAAAATAACCCAACATTTCCATCATCGATTGCATTAATTAATATGTATCATAGACCTACTTCTGTTTTGGGTTCAAAAGGAGTACATTTCGTTCGTTCGCGTTTCAATCATCTATTAAATGTGTCATTCACTCCGCAATCTGGCGCTGGAATTCCTAACCTGACTAACAAACTTCCGCGCATGAGGTAACACATTTCTTCGATGTAATTTTTTTTCTACAGGTCACGTGGATTGGACGGGAAGCATGTAGAAATCATATGTCGATCCTTTTTAACCGATTTCAAAAAAGGAGGAGCTTCTAATTCGCTAATGTTAGTTTTTATGTTTGTTACCGCATAACTTACGACTGGGTGAACCGATTTTGATCGTATTTTTTTTATTTGAAAGCTGGTTCTTCTCGAGTGATCCCATTTATTTTTAAAAAATCGGTCAAGCGGTTTTTGAGTTACACTCCAACAACTGCAAAGTGCTACGCATATTATGTCGATGATATTATAGTTGCGGGTGGACAAATCGGTAAAAGTATGTTTGCTTTCCGTGCACAATGACAATAATTGATCCCGTGAGTAAAAAAGGTTACTGAAAAACGGTGAAAAAAATGTTTACCTAAAAATGGAACCGACTTCTACACGCAAAAGTGTGAACTTGTCGAAGTCGGTACCATGGTCACAATATTTTGATAATAGTTACTTTTGAACTGTCATGCTACCGACTTCAACAAGTTATTTTATACTTTTGAGTGTTGAAGTCGGTTCCATTTTTTGGTAATATTTATTTTCTTTACCTACTGACATTATTTTACATTTTTTAAATCTAAAATACGCCAATATCCGAATATTGTGGATATATTCGATTTAAAACCTTTGTTATTACGTTAGTGATTTGAGAGGAAAGTTTACCTTGTCGACGGGATGAATATTAAATGTTTCACAGTTATGAAATTCATGAACATTTTGTATGGAAAAATGATCTTTTTTTATAGCTTTTCCAATGTTTTATCCGATTTCAAAAAAAGGTTACTCAATTCGACAGTAGAATTATTTTTTATGCGTGTTTCGAGTTACACTCCAATAACTGAAAAGTGATTCGTATACCTCGACGATATTACAGTTGCGGGTGAAGACATCCGAGAACATACAAAATGACAATTGATCCCGTGAGTAGCAAAGGTCACTGAAAAGGGTGAAAAATATTTTTTTTCCAAAAATAAAACCGACTTCGACACTTAAAAGTGTGAAATAACTTGTCGAAGTCGGAACAATGAGCGCAATTTGTGATGATAGTTACTTTTGTGAACTATCATGGTACCGAGTTCCACAAGTTATTTCACACTTTTCAGAGTTAAGGTTGGTTCCATTTTTTAGATAACTTTTTTATTTTATTTGAATAGTTATTTTGCTATTCATATTCTGCTGGGACAGAGACAAATACAATAAATCAAAAACTATAAAAATCGGTCTACCCGTTCTCCAGGTAAAAGTTTACGAACAAACCCATCTTTGTTTTATATATATAGAAAAATAGAAAGACAAAAATGAAGAGCGTATCGTAAGATAGATGTGAATAAAATTATTTACCAGCAACAGCAAACGCAATCGCATAAAATCCATTGAGGAGCGTCATAATGAATGAGTTCATTTCTAATTTTATCATAAAGTCGTTATACAGGATTCCGAAACAGCCGATGAACATAGTCAGAGTAGA
This sequence comes from Apeira syringaria, assembly GCA_934044485.1. Classification (NCBI taxonomy): domain Eukaryota; kingdom Metazoa; phylum Arthropoda; class Insecta; order Lepidoptera; family Geometridae; genus Apeira; species Apeira syringaria. The sequence continues at coordinate 5,176,718 of OW203659.1, forward strand.
CTGAAATAGAAAACGAATAGTTTAATTTGGTGATAAGTTGCACGGAGCTGACTAACTCAAGTAAAATATAAACTTCATGGAAAAGTTGGCCAAGATCGAAGGACGATGCAAGTAGTCAGCTCAAGTTGATGTAACAAATGACAATGGCTTGCTATAACATTATATCTGACGTAAAACCACTGTCACAACACCTGGCTAGCTACCACCATTAAGTTTGAAAAACTGTCGCCAAACACATAGTGTGTTCAGGCTTTGAGAGCCAGTGAGCATTCTAGGTCTAGCGTGATTACGTCTTCGACCACATCGTCACAAACACTAGATCTATACCGTATATAAAAAATATATAGATATATTCTCCATCATTATCTCAGGAATACGTCGTCCACTGCAAGATATAACCTCCCCCATTGATCTCCACAAGAACCGGTTGGAAGCAGGCTCCATCAAACCTTTTTCTGCTATCTTAGTCAGGTCGACTGTTGGTAGACAGGTTTTGCGACTTAGAACTTGCTCTCAAGGCTCACATTTTTCGAAAACCTTTCTTTTTAAATTAAAAGAAAATGATATAATATATTAATAATACCATGTTAAAATTATATGTCTTACTAGTAACGCAAGCAATTAGAACTATATAATAGGCTATAATACAAATAAAATCCGGATTTGGTTATCAATGAAAAATCATGTTAAGATAAAAACGTATTCATTGCCAATAAAAAGACGTAAACATTATACATGAAAAGGCGAATAATTAATTAGTAGGTATGTACACATTGTTTTTTTTTTTTGCAATAGGGGTACGCTCAGCATTAATCTGGGTAACCTTGACGACTACACAGGCCTGGTTTTCAGCGTACTCCTTTGCTCGAATCCGGTGTTAGTCGAAAGTTTTATTAAGCAGATAGTAAAAAATAGTACAAATAAAAACAGAAGTCTTTATAAAACAACTAATTAGTATTATTAAATATTATATAACAAGTCAAAAAAGAAAGTTTACGCTTTGTGTACAATCGTAAAACGCTTGCGTGATGTGGTTGCTAAATTAGACTTGTTAGTACGAAAGGCTGGAGTATGAATGTGTAATGTGGTGTATGTGAGAGAGTGTGTGGTAGTGTGTGCGAGGAAGTGTGTGGTGTGCAATCGTGAAGGGATTACACTCTTATCTTGGTTTTTGTTTTAAAGGTGGCTTCAAATTGCTTTTCATATCGTTGTAATAGTATTTTCTTAAATTATTTTTATAAAGAGAATAACTTATCTTTCTCATCATCGGAAGTGGGATATTATTCCAAATTTTCGATGCACTGTATTTGAAGCAACCCCTGAAGCTGTTTGTCTTGTGTTTATGTGTAAGTTGGGTGAACAGGAGTTTTGATCGAGTGTTGGCCAGATGAATGTCTTTCATAAAAATGAGCTTCTCAAAGAGCATTCAGGCTTTTTATTCCAGATTACTTTGTGTTATACAGGCCAAGTGAAGCTCTTTTCTTGCCTTCATATTCAGTATGTTTTTCTCTACAAGATAAGGAGTGATATGATTTATCCGAAGTATACCAAAACAGTATCTGGCGCATGCATTCTGAAGTTTTAATGACGATAATACTAAAAGATTACATAACAGCAACCTCAATTCTTCTAAAAGATATTTTCTTATTCCATATAAAACTATTACCTTATAAAAACCACATTTTATTTCTTTGTTCACATGTCTTATAAATCTCATCTCGTTATCAAAAATAAGACTCAGGTTCCTCGCGTCGGTTACCATTGGTATGCTGACATCATTTATCAATAAACTTGGACTTAGGTCAATAACATTACTTATTTGGGACCGAGTACCTACAATAAGCATTTTTGATTTATCGGGATTTAGAGCAGGAATTCAAGGAGGCTAAATGTAATGGACTTAAATATGATGGAGGATTATTTGAAAGGAAGAACTAAGATAGGCAATATAATGAGTGGTGAGACACTGGTAACTTGTGGGGTCCTACAGGGCAGAGAATAGGTCTAACGTTATTTCTAGCATAATTATCATAATGAAATGTGTAACTTAGAATTAAAGTGCGGGAAAGTTTTAGAATACGCTGATGAGAATGCGCTTATTTTTGTTGGTAACGATTGGAACGAAGCTCAGACACCTATAATATATTGACAGGAATATAATTAAACTTGTTTAAACTAGAAAAACGAGAAGGGTTTACAACCGGTTACCTATAAGATGTTTTGTTAATGTTAATGAATTACAAAAAGATTCACTTTGCATTGTTTTTAAATTTGAAATCATAGAATTAAACGGTTTTAAAATAATTTCTCAGCTAACATCAACTAGGACTGAAGCTCAGTAATGTTCAGATCAACGCTCAAAGCATACGCTTGTCCAAAGATCCACACATGACTGTAAAAGTCAAGAATTTTAATGTTTTATGTTATACAATTTAATCACTCTATACAAATCACTGTATCTGTCTAAAATTTCTACCTGGCGATTTATTTCAATGATCTTGCGATAGAACTTTATCAGCTACAATGTTACATGGTGCTTCTTCTTTTTAACCGACTTCACAAAAGGAGTTTACTCAATTCCACCGTATATATATACATATATTTATGCGTGTTCGTGGAACTTCGTCGTTTATGAACCGATTTTAATAATTATTTTTGGTTTGATATACTTTCGTGGTGGTCCAATTTAAATTTCATCAAAATCAAAGACGCGGTTTATTGAGTTACACTGCAATAACTGAAAAGATGACGATGATTACTCAATTTGTAAAATAGCGTTACTTAAAGTAATATAGCTTAAAGAAACGCCAAGAATATATATTAATAATAATACTTACAGTGTTTATAATAAACGCGACACATATCATATACCCCCATCCTCCGTCTGGTGGTACAAGCTCATATTTTACATTACTCTTAGTTTTCCCCTCGCCCATCTCGGTTCGTGCACACCCACTTTCTGATTGCATCTGTTCAGACTTCATGTAACTGTCTCTCATTTATCATTGATTTGATACAATAATGAATGTCACTTTGCTGGTATTTCTTTTTTTGTGTGACACTGTGAAGTCAGTAGAGTATTATTATAAGATAGAGCGCTGGTGTTCCGTCTACTCAAAGAACAATCGTGTTGGTAACTGTTCCTAACATGCGTCAAACCAGCAACCATATTGAGAGTTATATATATGTATATGAGTATATATATATATATATGAAGACACCGTCGCGCGTCGGGGTACAAAACTAGTTTTTCAATACGAAGTAAATATCGAGTTTCTAACTATGCAGAAGTCTGTATATTCGGCCTGAGAAATACGATTAATGAATGAGGAAATAGTATAGTTCTGTACAATACTTTATAGAATGAATTATTTAATATTTTGGGTAATATTAATATGTGTTTAAAATAATACTTTGTGAAGAAATAAAATAAATTATAGGTAAACGAGTTAAAATTAGGATACTCGTGGAACCCTTGATACAACCAAACCGTGCGACTTGTCATTGCTATTTGAGTTTAGATTCAATATCATTCACCATTACACTACAATATGTTACTTACCTATAATGTCATAGGGAATTAAAATCTGATGAAATCTAGTTTTTTTTAACAGACAGGCTCGCATTTGCCTGTGTTTCTAGAATCTCATCTGATGTTGTGATGATACCGTGGACGTCAGCTCCGAAGCTACAAAATATTTATATGTATATATTAAATATTGAAAATATTATTTTTTAAATATTTAAAAATCTTTGTCGCTTCTAAAAAAAGAAATGTTACATTAGGTTTTGTATTAAATTACAATATTTATTATGTATTTATTTAGTGCTGTGATTGTGTGTGTGTCCATGCCCCCGCGACACAGGGAATACTAGTGGAGAGTTTGAGAGAGATAACAAAAAATCATTTTTTAAAATATATTTTATATAATGAACGTTTCAACATTATCTCACCTGATGAACAGTGACGATGTGATCGAAGATGTAATCACGTTTGACTTACAATGCTTACTGGCTCTCAAGACATGAGAGCCTGAGTTCAAGGTTGCACACGTTGTGCCTGAGCACATATAAATTCACTACCGAGTTGTATTTGTTTCTATTCATATTAGTTACACTCAGATCGTTTTTATTCATTTTTTTATTTATTTTAACAATGACGTACTTGTTGCTTTAACAGATAATCACCAAATCGCTCAACAAGTCACGCATAAGAAAATATTTACAAAAAATATTTAGTTAAATAGTGCACACATTAAATCAATACATAAGTTTAACAATAGATTAAATTTAGTCTAGAAGATATCTAGATCACGTTCCTGAGCAATAATTGAAAAAATAATAAAATCAAAGCCCGCCTGGGACCTAGGTGCATATTGAGCTGTCTGTGTACGCACTGGCGGGGCTGCTTGAGCCATTCTAGATCTAGCGTGGTTCCATGTTTGACTGCATAGTCACTGACTTTCAAGTAAGATATTGCTCAAACGCTAGATCTGTACAGTAAAAAATGCAACATACGATTTTAATTTTGCTCTTACTAGTACTTCTACTTTTAACTGAGTTTGCTATTTTTATTTTGTGCCCATGATGCAAGGTTCGTCATATTTTATGCCCATGGTGCAAGGTTCGTCATATTTTGTGCCCATAGTGCAAGGTTTGCCATATTTTGTGCCCATGGTGCAAAGTTCGTCATATTTTGTGCCCATGGTGCAAGGTTCGTCATATTTTCTGCCCATGGTGCAAGGTTCGTCATATTTTGTGCACATGGTGCAAGGTCCGTCATATTTTGTGCCCGTGGTGCAAGGTTCGTCGTATTTTGTGCCCATAGTGCAAGGTTTGCCATATTTTGTGCCCATGGTGCAAAGTTCGTCAGATTTTGTGCCCATGGTGCAAGGTTCGTCATATTTTGTGACCAAGGTGCAAGGTTCGTCATATTTTGCGCCCATGGTGCAAGGTTCATCATATTTTCAGTACACTAAGGTCACGTCACGCATGTGATCGCTGGGTGTTGAATTAACTTCGTTATCATTATAAACATATATTGTATATATACTTACATATAACGTACGCCTAGGTTTATTTCTCGGTGACAAAATTGGTGACAGCCGTGCGCATGATGCTAAGAGTACCTCGCGCGCACGCACATCCAAACTGCTACTCAGAGTGTTGTGTAATATCTGGTAGGAAATGGACTTACCTAAGTTACAACTTAGGGGTGTCAATTCTACTAAACACCTTGCACATAATTATATTGTTATTGAATTGTCGTTCTTGCTACTTTTGCTATTCTACTTGGTACTTGGTTTAATTGTAATAGCTAGACAGATCTAATTATACCACCTCAATGTAATTACCTACCATGCAATCAAGATGCAAAAGGTTAGCTTGGCGGAAAACTAAAGTTATTTATGATTACATTTGAATAAATATTGCATTGCTTATGAATTACTTGTCTTAATTAATAAGAATTGGCACACAAGTCCTAGTACTCTTTTGTGATGGAAAATTATTATGAGACTTACGCCAATGGACAGTAAGTGTTTCTTCGGGTGACATGTGCAACAACAGGGGTATTTTAACCGTTATGTGTCCTCAAGCATGCACGAGTATATGGAAGTGGAACAAAATGGCCTAAATGGCTAAACTTCACTTCTTTATTTCTCTCCGCAACCTCCAAGCAAAGATTATCAGGCTTGCCACCTGGCAGATCATGTTTACTTACTACTTGATTCCAAACGATAAAAATGGGTAACGTTTATTCCTCCTAAAAAAATGTTTTATGCAATAAGCGTTAATGAATTACATCAAGAGGACATGATTAAAATAAAGGTTCAAAGAATAAAACCAATGAAAAGCAATCGAAATGTCATTCATTCATTTTCCTTTATTCAAGCAACTCGATTTTATTTTCTTCAACTTTTCCTTTTGAATTCTTCTCTTTTTATAGCAAAGTTCTATTGACCAGAGCAGTGCGATTAACATGAGGCAAGATGTCAGGAGATAGAATGCTGCGTTGTAGCTGTTTGTGAAATCTCGAACGGCGCCTGGAATAATAATAATAATAATATGATAAATAAATTTTTTGACGTGATAACGTTTTATTAATTGATGAATACCAGCAACACTCATGAAAAATAGTAACGTTCCGCGTAACGTTCCACCTGAGTTTTGTATTACATAAAATAATCAAAGTCAAAGTCAAAGTCAAAGTCGAAGTCGAAGTCGAAGTCGAAGTCGAAGTCGAAGTCGAAGTCGAAGTCGAAGTCGAAGTCGAAGTCGAAGTCGAAGTCGAAGTCGAAGTCGAAGTCGAAGTCGAAGTCGAAGTCGAAGTCGAAGTCGAAGTCGAAGTCGAAGTCGAAGTCGAAGTCGAAGTCGAAGTCGAAGTCGAAGTCGAAGTCGAAGTCGAAGTCGAAGTCAAAGTCGAAGTCAAAGTGATAACGTCAATGATTATGACGTTATCACGTAAATCTATCGTCCGTAGACCGACTTCACAGACAACCAATTTTTTTAAGATAATTGATGGCCTCACTGGTATACTCTCCTTCATAGTTCATATTAATCATTATCATAAACGCATAAGGACTTTGCGGAGAGTTTTTTAGAAGAGTTCTTAATATCAAAGACCGTGATGAAAAATAATATATTAAATAATCGAAAGCCCTCAAAAATAGTCAGAACACTCTCACAGAGCCGTCTGAACAAGTGACTTGGAAAGTAAGGTTAGCATACAAATACAGTTCCAACAAATCTATGCTTGACGGGGTGTAATTTACATTTTATTAAATATGTAATTACATCAATGCAGGGTAGCAATAGCGTAACCTTGAAAATTGACGAGACTGCGGTGTGGTAATTAAGTACATATTTGCTTTGGCTTTTTAGTTGGGTAAACCCCAGAAAGTTGACCGAATGGTATTTAGACTCTTAGACGGGGTACTAAGAGCACATGGGGGCAAATGGGTATAGTGAAGATGTATCACGTGAACTGTAAACAAACTTACCAACGGCAGGTCCTAATGTTATCATGAATATCCCGCTACACAACATATACATTCCCACAGCCTGCGTAAACCGCTCGGGCTCAACTGACGAGGCGAAGACCAACGCCATTAGAACGTGGATAATGGCGCGAGCTGCGCCTGCAATGCAAATGTAGAAGAGGATGGCGTACTGGTTTTCAGACCACAGTATACCTGAAAGCAGACAAAATAACTCTGAACAAGTTGTAACCAATCTTATAAAGTATTTTTTACACTGAATGACAGCAAGTTTTTTATAGTTATTTTAGAGCTCCTCAGCTTAAACTAAACTCAAACCTTACCAAAGCGAACCTACTCAGGTATGACGTGTGATTATAGTGTCTGTACGCCAAATCATACTTGTACCTTGGACACAGATATTCTCTGCCTTGGAATAGGAAACACTTATTTTTGTGGTTAGGGGCCATCCATCAATTACGTGATACCTTTAGGGGAGGGAGGGGGTCAGCGAAGTATGACAAGGGTGGAAGCGAAGCGAACGAAGGAAGGTGGAAGTCTGAAGCTTTGTGATGTCACATGTCAAAATCACATGTAAAAGATTTGACGTGGGCTAATGTATTCATTAGCCCACGTCATATCTAATCATACTAGCACAAGTTACTGTCACGCAATATTTTTTTTTTAAATCTTTTCTAAGATTTTTGCGCAACATTTACACAATCAAGTAAAATTAGCTAGTGTAAGTTTTAGCAATATACAAAATACAAAAAAATACAAAAATACTTTATTGACATAATTCGTGTCGTGTCATTCGGGACTGTGTTTCAGAAGTCAATGATCTCTCCCAGAAAAGACTTAGCTTACGTCAAGTAAATACATAATTTAAAATTTAAACAGCTGTAATAGAGCCGATTGTTTGTGGGCGAGCTAGAAAGACTACCCTGGCTGGCCCGAGCAGCACGAAAACCACGGCAGCTATGGATCATTGAAAGGTAAGTCAACGTAATGCAATATGGGTTTAATATATAACCAAAGTTGCAAAGTTGCAGCTTTTGCCATACCCGCGTTAGAACACGATAGCTGTAGGCCAGCTAGAAAGACGACTCTGTAGCAGACACAGCTGTGACAGGTAAGTCATATGAAATAGGTTCAAAATAAAAATACTTTATATTAGTACCGGTAAATATAGCATTGCACTAATAGTTGCTAAAGGTTAGTTTCAAGAAAGGCAATTAAAAGAATGGGATAAATACCAAAGTTTGCAAAACAAGCCAGAAAGATGCCAAAAACGTAAATTTCCTGGGCGCCGAGTTTCAACAGCCATTTGCTCGTAAGCATCAGCACAGTTCTCATTGCCAAGTCGCCAAATCCATTTATCGATATAGCCAAAGCTACTTTATCCTGTAAAAAGATTCACATTTGAGATAAATAAAATTAAAATAAGATGTATCCGAAAATCCATTGATGTGGCTTAATTTTGGCATGCGTAAATCATTTTTTATCTGACATCTACTTGCTATGAGAAACCAACGCACCAAATTATAAGTTCTTTTAGTTATCCCAGCATACATGCACTAATTTTAGTGATCTTGCACAAAACATGAAACGAAAAATAAATTTAATTATGGACCCGCCCAGTTTCAAATGTTAATTAAATATGATTTTTCTAAAAGGGTTCGGAATAATTAAAATTAAAAGTTTAAAAGCTTCTTTGTTATCACAGTTCAAAGATATTTATAAAAAATTAAAATGTGCGCCCAAAACCATAAAATGTAATTGGAACAAATCATATCACTTTTACCTGGCTCCATTCCAATGCGTATAAGGCTTGAGGCAGAATTAGACCAAAAGTGTTTTCAGTGAAGTTGCAAATCGCCGGTCCCATACATGCGCATGACGTTAAGGACTTTTTTGCTGAAGAAACATCTATGAATGCGTCTACAATCTTCCTAAAAGAAGATAATAAAAAAGTTACAACAAAGTAAATTAAAAAAAAAATTATATGTCGGTCGAATGGCTGCTGTGCGGATAGGTGTAGGTAGGTGTTATACGATTGATATCGCCATGGTAACACTAGACGTTATCTGGTGTTGGAGATCAGCGCCCTCTATTGGCTTGCTCCTGTAGCAGCATTGAATAACTTTATACTGTGATGTTACGTGGCGTGTCGATGTAAGCTCTGTATGACAGAGGTTGCTACGTTTACACAACATGTTCAGGTAATCTGCATGATAAAATTCCATCTGGTTAAGGTGTGCACGAGCACCGCTCACACACTTGCATGTAATGCATGTAGTTACGAAAATGTCTAAAGTCGGTTTTATGTTATTTGTTTGAATTAGTAATAGGTACTTCACGCAACTTTGTTACTCATTCAATCAATCAATTTAAGTAGATCGATAATAATTTTGCCCCGGAAAAATTTTACGGCCCGCAGGGTCAAACTGAAGTATCAGTTCAATCAATGTTATAAAGTGATAAAAAGGCGGGACTAGGTATATATAAGTATGTAATGGGATGGTATATTGCATGAAATTTATCGGCATGTGTAGAGATACAAGCCTGTAGAAGGCTACCTTACGGTTAAATTAGTGCGAGTGATTAGTTATCCGCGATGAAAAGTGAATAAAATCTTGTTCTTTTCCTTGCGAATGCAAATGCTAGTGATTAATGAAAGTTCTTTCTTATTAGGATATAATTAGTAATAAATAACGTTATTTACATAGCTTTATTAATTTTAAGGATACCATGGTATTGTTACAAATAGTTACTAGATATATGGTGAGAACTTTTCCTGTTAATCTTTCGTTAGGGTGCATTGGATGTTTATCTCAGAGACCTGTCGCCTTTGATCTATTTCATCGATGCCCGTACCTGATAGTAGACCTCGTCCCATTTTCTTTGATATTTTCTTTTTTTCTATCTAATGATGATCGTATTGCTTTTTCTTCGTCTGTCAGTTGGATTGTCGATACATTTTTACTATTTCCAGGTATCATCAGGGGCTGCATTTCTGTAATAGTATACATTTTTATTTAAGGCCTGGTGTAGGACAAAAGGAAGGTTAGAAAATGTCATATTATATACTCGTAACTAGCCACGTGGAAAACATATTTTTAGATGAATCCTATTACTTTGATTTATATATCTACCTACCTAATAATTGGCCCAAGTTTGCTAGCTACGCCCCGGGATTAACACGCATGGTGATGATTGATGATGATAAAAAGTAGTTAATGTGTTATTCCCGGACCTGAAGTATCTACACACCAAATTTCATCCAAATCCGTTTATCCCGCGTGGTGATGAAAAACGGTGATGATGGTGATGATGAAAATAAACCTATATATTAATCTAGGGTTTAAGCTCTCTGTGTTCCAAATTTCATCCAAATCCGTCGAGGTGATGATTGATGATTATGAGTATTATTATGATGATGAAAAGTAGCCTATGTGTTATCCCGGGACCTGAAGTATCAATTTACCCAATTTCATCCAACCCCGTTTACCCACCTGGTAAACATGGTGATGATTATAATGAAAATAACCCTATGTGTTTATCCAGGGTATAAACTATCTGTGTTACAAATGTCACAAAAACCCGTTCAGTATAGTTTTTACGTTAAAGAGTAACAAACATACATCCATAAATCTATACTCACAAACTTTCGCATTTTTAATATTAGTAGGATTTACATTTTCGTAGGTACCTAGCGCCACAGGTTAACGAGTACTGTTACAATTAATATTTTTTACCTGAGTTCCTATATATTAAGCCTTAATAAGTCCTTTCCTTATTTATAGATAGATAGATAACTCTTTATTGTACATAATAAAAATACACCAACACAACATAAAATGAACAAATAACATTTATACAACTAAATAATTGTGTACAATAGGCGGTCTTATCGCTAGGAAGCGATCTCTTCCAGACAATAATTATGGGTATTGAGAAATATGAAACCATCCGTAAACTCCGCAACACCTTCGTTTTTAATCAGTATCTATTGTTACGAACAAAAGAGGGCGCACTGTACTGTCCTCGGCCGCCAGTGCTAGCCATACTCACGAGTCGCCGTAATCGCCTTATTTTGAAGGTATAGCTAATAGAAATCAATGTTGTATGAAACGCGATTATAAGGCGGCCGTAACTATGGAGTGAGCTAGCTGTTCCTGTAAGCTATGGCAATTGTTTGCGATAATTTGTTATTCCGTGTTTGTTAATCCGCTATCGCCCTCGCAGTGAATGTTACCTTATGACTTATATAGTTACGGACGGTATTCTGCAGTCATCAAGTCGTTCAAATCCCACTAGCAGTCGATGTTTTTCCTTCAAATATTTGAACGTAAATTCCGCCTAGCATGTTGTTAATGCAAAAAACCATAAATCTCTTATTTTCTGAATAATAATAATACTACGCACTAATTTAGTTGAGGTTTACCATGTAGTTACCATACCATTATAATTTATTGATTAAATATTATGATTATTAAATCGTGTTCTTTAATTTTTATACAGTTTTACCGATCAGTCTGTAGATAATAACGATACGTAAAAACTTTATAAAACAACTACCAATACTGAGAGGTGTAAGATTTTTAACATTTTATCGAATCAAATTCGGCTATCAAACTGATGGACGCTGGTTCGATCTCCACCAACCGCTTGAGCTTCTGATGATAGCAACACTGTTATGAAATTTCCAGCATGGCGATTACTTCGTCAAAAGTCCTTTTGAGTACCTGCCTGCCTAGCAGACATCCTCGAGTTTGAAAAACCGTCACTAAATATAGTTTTTCAGGCAGCAGTCCTTGAGAGCCAGTAAACAAACTTGATTAACACTTAAGACTGCATCGTCACTGACCATCAAGTGAGAGTTTTTAAACGCTACACCAATATAATGTAAAAAAATCATTGATTAAGTAATACAATTAAATTTACCTGCAATCGGTTTAACTTCGACCTTTTTCATGTGCCACTTGACAGGTTGCATAAGACATACTGCAAATATATTATGCAGCATTATACCACCTACTAGGAGAACTGTTCCACGGAACCCGTACTCTTCTAGAGACCACTTAACAATCATTGGTGACACCATTACACTGACAGCTGTAAATTAAAGGAAATATATCGTTACGTGTGATATTAAGCACATACCTATAAAATATCTTCATATTCCTGAAGAGTCAACACAACATGCAATATTCCACTCTGCTGCATCACCTTAGCCCTCACAATAGCTTTCATTAAAATTATTGTCCTTATTTTACGTAAAGCCAATACATTTAACCTTTAGGCTTTATGTATGCAAAAGATCAGATAGAGGATAATGAAAGAGCATTTAAATGCCAGAACGTAGCATTCGTGCCGTGTACGGTTGGCAAATTGTAATGTTGAGACTTTTCCGATTCGAACACATCACTCTAAAGGCTCTTATAAAGGCGAAAGTTTGTATGTAAGTATGTGTGTATGTGTCATGTGTGTAAGTGAGCATGTTTGTTACTCCTTCACGCTCAAACTACGTCACAGATTTCGATGAAATCTGTTATGAAGATAGCTTAGACCCTGGGTTAACATATAGACTACTTTTTATTCCGAAAAAAATTGCTGTTCTCTTGGGATACGCAAATAATTCAAAAACCCCTCTTACTCCTTCACGCTCAAAAAAGGATTGATCCTGTGGGAGAATTGAGGTGGCGAGAAAATCGTAATCCACGCGGGTGAAACCGCTGGGCGCTACTAGTTATAAGTAAATAAATCGGGACTCGATTGCTACATCCGATGGAACCACTTAGGGGTCTCTTGAAGGACCTTTTGAAACGCAGCTTTATTTTTATTTTCGGGAATACATAAAAATCGCAGGTGAAAGGTCGGGGCTATATGGCGGGTGCCCCAGTAATTCCACGTTTGACGTCATCAAATAGTTGATCGTTTGCCTGGCGGTGTGCGACGAGGCGTTGTCGTGGTGAAGGACGATCCTACTGCGAGTTCGAAATGTTTCCAAGCAAGAGGCAAACGGGAAGCGAGAAGGGAAGGCGGGAAGGGAAAAAAAGCGGGAAGCCAAGATACTGTTGCAAACGCCCAGGTTGTAACAATTAATTGATTTCTGCTGTTGAGCTTCGTTCCGAACACACTCCATCAACACGTGATGCACATCTTCTATCACATTACAATCTAAACAGTTGGGGGAATCCGAGATTCCCATTAAGAGTCTAAACTTGTTTGAAGGGATGTGTCCGGAGCGAAGTCTGAACAATGCAACGATATTTTTCCTATTTACTTCATGTTGCCCAAACCACGGGTATCGAGGAGGACGACATTGAATTGTCTTATACCATATGCCTTTTGTTAGAGATCGCACATCAAAATATTCATCCCACATCTGTCTACAACTAATCTTGGCTCGACTCTATAGCTCACTGTGTAGTGGAAAGCAGTTATAAAAAATCCCGTCAGTTATCGCCTGCTTTGCCGCGCAATCGGCCTCCTCATTACCCGCAATACCTACATGAGAAGGTATCCATTGGATGATTACTTCTTTATTCGTCGCACATAGCTTAACAATGGTGTCAAGGATGTTATAGGCTATAGCTTTACTTAACCATTACTCTATTATTGTACCTCTTTCGATAATATATCTAAAAACGATTTTTGCTCTATATTTTTTATAGTAGAATTTTTATTTTTAACATTGATCATTACTTTTCTTTTACTTCCATTACTTTATTCTTCAACCTTATCCTAGCATCAAGGTTTTACCATCGTACTAGCCGAAATAGCTTAAACCTCATCCACATATAATTGACACATAGGATTCACATACTATGCGATTCAACCGATCGTTTTTGCCATACACTTGCAAAATGTGGAATGAATTTCATCGCTAGGAATTCCCGAGTAGCTACAATATGGCAGTATTCAAAAAGAGACTTAACCGAGTTAAAAGGATTGGCAAGGTTTTGCAATGCCCTCAATGCTATAGCTATTCATAGACGACAGTTATCGCTAACCATCAGGCGGCCTCTCTGCTTATTAACCACCTATTTCATAACAAAAAAAAGTACAAAAGATTTTTTTTCTTGTAAACTACAACGTGTAAGCACATATTAATTCGTATTAAATGATAGCGCCTTTGTTTACCTTTACACTCAGACAATGAATGGTTTATGAAATGTAAAATATCGATACCAAATAATTGTTATTTTAAAATAATTATGAGCAAAGAATTCAAATTGTAGGATAGCAGAATATCTTATAAATCTTACCGATAAACAAGTAGACCAAGCTAAATGCAAACATCCTTCTTTTTACGAAGTAAAGGTTCAGAATTGTGCAACACAAATTGAAGGTGATTCCCAATCCGATGCCCTGAAATAAAACAAATTATAAGAAAATGTAACTCAATTATCCTCTTATAAAATAAATGCACTTTCGTCAAAATCAGTAGGTAAAACCATCTCGAAAAATTATTTATAACATATAGGTTCGATAACAATCACTATCTGCCTTGATGTGACGAAGTGGTTCTTTAATGAATTCATTAAACAACTAGAATAGTAACTCTCAAGATAAGTACTAACAGTCAGGCAGACAAACAAAAACGTAAAAATGTGTTAATGCCACCGCGTAGCATCATTTCTTCAGACGTAGAACATCCACTGATAGACATAAACCTCTCCGATCGTGTTTCACTAGGAACTGTTCGAAGCACCATTTATATTATTTGGAATTTTATTGACAAAGCTGTCCTAAACAATATGTTGTTCGATATAATGGGATAAAAAACGTATAGCAGTGTAAAGTTTATTTTCAGGTAAAGTTTTAATCAGTTCAAAATCAACAATCAGACACTGACCACTTTACTGCTTTTGAGCAGTTTACAATTTACAGATTCACAGTTACGTCACAGTTTACAATTCTAGCGGAAAGGACTAATACTCTAAGAAGTACTTTTTAGCAACCCATCTTATTTCGTTCATATCAGCATCAATGATAGAGAGGAACAATGTATTCAGTCTAGAAACGCTTAATTAATAACGAGACTAGATAAAACTTTCGGCTCGCACGCACAGCTTTCACCACTGAGCCAAAACTTGCGTATAAGTAATAGAAAAAAGCTCACCATCATAATTCCTTGACAGAGGAAGAACATAGGTACGGATTGTACGAACACCATGGCAATAGCGCCCGCATCATGTATCAGCACGGAAAGCAAACACAGTTTTCGAATGCTCATAAGCTTAAGTAAGGAGTTTGTTAAGAATCCTGAAATAGAAATAAATATTTTGACGAGCGTTCCTTCTATTCAAAAATTTGAATTGCGGTGACCTAACTTTGCTTGGCATATCATAGGTAAGACACTTGTTAGGTATAATATTATCCATGTATAAACTTTTAACCAAATCGTTAGTTATCTCGTCCTTGAGGAGGCTTTTTGAGGGTACTAAAACTTTTGCCATTGCAGAATGTTTTGCAATGTTACATAATAATATAGGTTGTTCAGTAGTTTTGAGATTTATTGGCCATTTTAATGCTGAATGAGCCGGTCCATCCTTCTAATTACGTGGCTAAAAGCAACTACTGCCGCAATTTCTGATCTCGCACAAACATTATACAAAATCAATTACATGAGGAATGTCTGCAGTTCTGCCAGGCGCATTCCGGAAAAATAACGTACCATTTACATCATCGATTGCATTATTTAATATATATATAATATCAAAGACTTCCCTCTTTTTTGGATTCAAAAGGGTTACATA
This sequence comes from Apeira syringaria, assembly GCA_934044485.1. Classification (NCBI taxonomy): domain Eukaryota; kingdom Metazoa; phylum Arthropoda; class Insecta; order Lepidoptera; family Geometridae; genus Apeira; species Apeira syringaria. The sequence continues at coordinate 5,192,463 of OW203659.1, forward strand.
AGTTTAAACTGATTGGTTTAATTTATACCGATCATATTCACGTTCGCGTTCTAATTCTCTATTAAATGTATCACTACGCCATCTGGCGCTGGCATACATTTTGTATGGAAAAATGTTAATTCAATTTTCCAATGTTTTTAACTGACTTCAAAAAAGGAGGATACTTTTTTTTTATGTGTGTTCACGGATAACTTCGTCGTTTATGAACTGATTTAATAATAATCCCTTTTTGTTTGATAGAGTATACTTCCGTAGTCCCATTTAAATTTCATCAAAATCGGACTGGAGTTGGAGTTGTCGGAGTTACCCTACAATAACTTAAAGTGCTTCGCAAACCTCGACGATATTAGGGTTGCGGGTGAAGACATCGGAGAATATACACAATGAAAATTGATCCTGTGAGAAGCAAAGGTCACTGAAAAGAAGGAAAAAAATAATAACCAAAAAATAGCAAACTTCAACAAGTTATTTAACACTTTCAGTATTGAAGTCAGTTCCATTTTTTGGTTACTTTTTAATTATTTTGCTTTTTACTTTTTAGCTATTCTGCTATTCGCGACGGAGATAAATACAATAAATCAAAAACCATAAAAATCGGTCCACCCGTTCTCCAGTTAAAAGCGTTCGAATAAACCCGATTTTGTAATGTAACAAAACCGACTAGGACTCATGTGGTAAACACTGGAAAACTACTGATAAAAAATATGTGGAAGAATTATGGAAGAAACTCGCGATAGTTTTCAGACTCAAACCCGATTTTATTTTATACTATATGTATATATGTATAGAGAGACAAAAATGAAGAATGTATATTGGTAGGACAAATATGAATAATATTATTTACCAGCAACAGCAAATGCAATCGCGTTAAATCCATTGAGGAGCGTCACAATGGTTGAGTTCATTTCTAATTTTATCATAAAGTCGTTATACAGGATTCCGAAACAGCCGATGAACATAGTCACTGTAGACTGAAATAGAAAAAGAACAGTTTAATTTGATGATAATTTGCATGAAACTGACAAACTCAAGTAAAAAATAAACTTCATGAAAAAGTTGGCGAAGATCGAAGGACGATGCAAGTAGTCAGCTCAAGTTGATGTTATAAATGGCAATGGCATGCTATAAGATATTTCTGACTTAAAACCACTGTCACAATACCTGGCTAACTACCACCATCAAGTTTGAAAAACTGTCGCCACACACATAGTGTGTTCAGGCAGCAGTCTTTGAGAGCCAGTGAGCACTCTTGGTCTAGCTTCGATCACATCGTCACAAACACAAGATCTATACCGTATATAAAAATATATAGATATATTCTCCATCATTATCTCAGGAATACGTCGTCTACTGCAAGATATAACCTCCCTCATTGATCTCCACAAGAACCGGTTGGAAGCAGGCTCCATCAAACCTTTTTCTGCTAACTTAGTCAGGTCGACTGTTGGTAGACAGGTTTTGCGACTTAGAACTTGCTCTCAAGGCTCACATTGTTCGAAAACCTTTCTTTTTTAAATAAAAGAAAATGATAAAATGTATCATTAATACCATTTTATATGATTTGTCTTACTAGCAAGCGATTAAATTGATATTTAGGCTATAATATAAATAAAATTCGGATTTGGGTTGCATTAAAAAACATTAAGATAAAAATGAAAGATAAAAATGTATTTATTGCCAATAAAAACACAAGTCGTAAACATAAATACATAAAAAGCCAAATGAATAAATAGTAGGTATGTATATATACATTGTTTCTTTTTGCAGTAGAGGTTACACTCAGCACTAATCTGTGTAATCTTGAGGATTACACAGGGCTTGTTTTTAGCGTACTCTTGAAAAGTATAAGAAGAAAGTTTACGTTTTGTGTACAGTCGTAAAACGCTTGCAAGATGTGGCTGCTATATTAGAGTTGTAAGTACGAAAGGCTGGAGTATGAGTGTGTAATGTGGTGTGTGTGAGGGTGTGTATGGGAGTGTGTGCGAGGAAGTGTGTGGTGTGCATTTGTAGAGGGGTTACACTCTAATATTGGTTTTGTTTTAAAGGTTGCTCCAAATTGCTCTTAATATCGTTGTAATAGTATTTTCTTATAATATTTTTTTTAGAGAGAATAACTTATCTATTTCCTCACTGGAAGAGGAATATTGTTCCAAATTTTTGATGCACTGTATGAGGAGCAACCCCTAAAGCTGTTGGTCCTGAGTTTATGTGCAAGTTGAATACGAGTTTTGATCTAGTGTTGGCCAGATTAATGTCTTTCATAAAAATGAGTTTCTCAAAAGTATTCGGGCTTTTTATTCCAGGTAGCTTTATGGGTTATACAAGCCAAGTGAAGCTCTCTTCTTGGCTTCATATTCAATATGTTTTTATCTACAAGATAAGGAGTGATATGATTTTACCGAGGTATGGCAAGACAGCATCTGGCGTGTGCTTATTGAAGTATTTTATTAGAACTTTCGGTTTTAGAATACAATCTCGGTCCATAAACTGCAATACGATAATACTAAAAGATCACATAGCAGCAACCTCAATTATTCTAAAAGAATATTATATAGATGTAGTATCCGGCTTTAATCATATTTATAGTCGAAGTTTTGACCTCAAAAATCTTCTAAAAGATATTTCCTAATATCCTAAAAAACTTTTAACTTATAAAAAACACATTTTATTTTTTCGTTCACACGTTTTATAAACCGCATCTCGTTATCAAAAATAAGACTCAGGTTCCTCGCGTCGGTTACCATTGGTATGCTAACATCATTTATCAATAAACTTGGACTTAGGTCAATAACATTACTTATTTGGGACCGAGTACCTACAATAAGCATTTTTGATTCATCGGGGTTTAGGGCAAGAGAGTTAAAGGAGGCTAAATTTAAATTTGATGGAGGATTATTTGAAAGGAAGAACTAAAAATTACAGAAGGATGAGTGGTAAGACACTGGTAACTTGTGGAGTCCTACAGGGCAGTGAAAAGGTCGAACGTTATTTCTAGCATAATTATCATAATGAAATGTGTAACTTAAAATTAAAGTGTGGAAAAGTTTTCGAGTGCGTTGATGACTAATTTTGTTGGTAACGATTGGAACGAGCCTCAGACACCTATAATATATTAACAGGAATATAATTAAACCTGTTTGAACTGGAAAACTGAGAAGGGTTTACAACCGGTTACCTTTAAGATGTTTTGTTAATATTAATGAATTACAAAAAGATTTACTTTGCATTGTTTTTAAATAAATTTAAAATCATGGAATTAAGCGGTTTTAAAATAATGTCTCAGGTAACATCAACTAGGTCTGAAGCACGGTCATGATAAGACCAACGCTGAAAGCATACGCTCGTCCAAAGATCCACACATGACTGTAAAAGTCAATAATTTTAATGTTTTAAATTTAATCACTCCATACAAATCACCTCACTGTATGTGTGTAAATGTAAATTTCTACCTGGCGATTTATTATACTGATCTTGCAATAGAAATTTATCAGCTAGAATGTTACGTGGTGCTTCTTATTTTAACTGACTTCAAATAAGGAGATTACTCAATTCGACCGTATTTACATATATTTTTATGCATGTTCGCGGATAACTTCGTCGTTAATGAACCGATTTTGATGATTATTTTTTTGTTTGATAGAATATATTTTTGTGGTAGTTCCATTTAAACTTCATTAAAATCAGACAAGCAGTTTTTGAGTTACACTCCAATAACTGAAATGTGCTACGCAAACCTCGACGATATTATAGTTTTTAGGTGAAGATATCGGAGAACGTACACAAAAATGGAACCCACTTCAACTCGCAAAAGTGTTAAATACCTTGTCGAAGTCGGTACCATGCTCACAATATTTTGATAATAGCTACTTTTGAACTATCTATGGCAATAAGGTGTTTTCAATGATATGATATGTTTATATGAGGTAGATGTAGCACAAGCGCGCGGAAACTGAGGCGGCAAAATTAAGTCAATTGTAGTAATTTTGATTACGATGCGTATTTCAAGCGCAAGTCTAAACATATAGCTATCCTTTTCTATATTATTTGTACCATATTATCTGTCGCAGTATGCATGTTTATGTCGTAAGGGAACAAAATCTGAGCACCGCGCTGTATGTATATACGTCATCTTTAGTAAAATATCATTGGGTGTTTACTCAATTTGTAAAATAGCATTGATTCAAGTACGATAGCACAGAAATACACCGAGAACATACATTAAATATACTTACACAGTTTATAATAAATGCGACACATATCAGATACCCCCATCCTCCGTCTGGTGGTACAAGCTCATATTGTACACCAGGCTTAGTTTTCCCCTCGCCCATCTCGGTTCGTGCACACCCACTTTCTGATTGCATCTGTTCAGACTTCATATCATGTAACTGTCTCTCATTTATCATTGATTCGATACAAGAATTAATGTCACTATGTTTGTTAAAAAAACCTGTTGATAGAGGCTTATTCTATTGATGTATGCTATGCGTTTTGTAATGCACGTATTTTTCTGTAATTTTTCTTTGTGTGACACTGTGAAGTCAGTAGAGTATAATAATAAGATAAAGCCTCAAACGCAGTTCAAATTCTCACTTTTTCCACCTAAAAGATATGTATGTTACGCCATTTCTATTTTAGTGTTTAATATTTATTTACCAACTTTTCCCCTGGTGTCACCCGCATTCAAAACTATATAGATTTTATTTGTTTGCGTTTTAATAATCCTAAAATCCAACACGATCACGATGTGCACTCAAACACTAACGAGAATACCTATTGTAAATCAAATATAAAAATACTTTCGAAAAGTATTTTAAACTTGGTTTTTAGATGGCCTTGTTCTTTTACACATAAAATATTTTATTAATATCTGTCAAGTAGACAAGATAGAATTTATTGATATATACAGAAATAATAAAATATATGATAACGAATATGTTGGATTAACACTTGCATACAAGTTATGCCTAATCAGAATACAATATTTTCTTCGGTAAGTACTTAGACACGAAATAACACTTCACTAGTTCACTGAGATAAGGTTAAACTAAACGGAGCGCAAGATCCACGCAAGCGCACTACCCGACCTACGAAGGCTCTGCCTCTGGCGAGTAGAGTCCCTTACTGTAGACACTATCTGGCGTCACCAGTTGCTGGTGTTCCGTCTACTCAAAGAACAACCGTGTTGGTAACTGTTTCTAACACGCGTCAAACCAGCAACAATATTGATATATATATATGAAGATACCGGCGCGCGTCAGGGTACATAACTAGTTTTTTAATACAAAGTAAATGTCGAGTTTCAAACTATGCAAAAGCCTGTATATTCAGCCTGAGAAATACGATTAATGAATGAGGAAATAGTATCAATATTCTGTACAATACTTTATAGAATGAATTCTCTTATAGTACGGTAATATATATGTGGCTTGTTAAAAAAATACTTTGTTAGAAAATAAAATAAATTTGAGGTCAACGAGTTAAAATTAGAATACTCGTAGAGCCCCTGTATTACCAAACCCTGTAACTTGACCATTACACTACAATATGACTAACCTTTAATGTCATAGGGAACTAGTGAAATCTAGTTTTTTTTTACAGACAGGCTGGCATTTGCCTGTGTTTCTAGAATCTGGACGTCTGCTCCGAAGGCTATAAATATATATTAAAATATATACTATTGATTTTATATTTTTGTGCTGTGATTGTGTGTGTGTCTATTGTTCGCGCGACACAGGGCGTCCTAGTGCGGGGGTATGAGTGTGATAAATAAATAAATAAAAATGTATTCTTTGTTTGTATATAATCTAGCGTTTGAACACTATCTCACTTGATGATCAGTGACGATGTGATCGAATGTGTAATCACGTTAGCCTTACAATGCTTTTTTACTGATTATAAGCTAACGTTTGACCACTGTCTCACCTGATGTGTTAACTGACGAAGCGGTCTAAGGTGTTGCACGTGAACTTAGAATGAACTCGCGATTTACTGGCTCTCAAAAACTGTTGCCCGAACACATATAAATTCACTACCGAGTTGTATTTATTTCTATTCATATAAGTTGAGATCGGATCTTTTTGATATTTTTTTTCATTTGATAATGATGAACTTGTTGATATAACAGTCATTCACCAAATCGCTCAGCAGTCACACGTATGAAAAAATATTTACATATATTATTTAGTTGTATAGAGCACACATTAAATCAATACATAAGTCAAATAATAGATAAAATTTAGTCTAGAAGATATCAAGATCAGGTTCCTGACCAATAAAGCCTTTGCATGTGACCTAGGTGCATATTGCGGTGGCGCTGGCGGAGCTGCTTGAGCCATTCTAGTTCTACTTACCATCAAGTAAGATATTGCTCAAACGCTAGATCTTAGTTATACGATTATGTTAGAACGCATACAAGGAAGTTTGGCCGTTATCTATATAAAAGGCTATATGGATATTATCCTTATCTGTATCCTTCCTTGTTTCTCTCCGGAATGGTAGGTATAGACACGATAATATTAGAACGCAAGTGTGCGCTATTAATGCATTTTTATGATTTGCTTAATGGGCGCATCGAGAATTTCAGCGCGCTTGCTCGGTGGTCGTTGGCGGTACCGGATTTCGTACGGGTTCGCCTGTTCGCCTCCACCTCGACCGGCACGCACCGTACGCACGCTTACTTCACAATTTTCTCCGACATCTCAAGCTATGTCTCTGCTCAATGCCCTGCTTGCTCAGGAATCTGAACTAGACGTACTCTTTAGTAAACGTAATGAAATTCGTAATCACTACACTAAACTGTTAAGTAAGTTGATAATAATTTTATTGTATTCTAATTCTATTTGTTGTTGGCTGGCTGCACGCGTTGGTGAACACTGTAAGTGCAGTAAGCAATTTATTTAATAATAAATAAATCTGTTCAATAAAAAATGCGACATACAATTATATTTTGCACTTAATAGTACTTTATATAGTGTTTATATTTCTTTTTTTGTGCCCATGTTGCAAGGTTCATCATATTTTCAGTACACTTGGACCACGTGTTCACGCATGTGATGATTAAATTAAGTATATTAACATAATATATCGTACAGATACTTACATATAACGTACGCCTAGGTCTATTTGTCGGTTATAAAATTGGTGACAGCCGTGCGCCTGATTCTAAGAGTTCCTAATTAATAAGAAAATTTGCACCCAACTCCTAATATTTTTTTGTGGCGGAAAAATATGATGAAACTTAGATTATTTGCCAAAGTCAGTTCTTCGGGTGCCAGTGCAACAATAGTGGGATAAAGTGGGCACAACTGTAGGAAAGTGTAACAAAATGGCTTAAATGGTTAAACTTTATTTCTTTGTTCTCTCCGCAATCTCCAAGCAAAGATTATCAGGCTTATAATGAATGTATAAAACACGGGAGTTACCCATGTAATAAGTCAGAGGGTTCCGACTATATAGTTTCAACTACATTCGGTGATCTGCTTCAAGGAGAATACGAGGCGCTCGCGGACGCGGTCGCGATTCGCCTAGTACTGCAGTACTCAGTACTGCGACCGCGTCCGCCAAAACCACGTCAGTTATAATAAAAAAAATATCAGGCTTGCCACCTGGAAGATTAGGTTTACTTACTTCCTGATTCCAACCGATAAAAATATTATGTAACTTGGATTCCTTTATAAGTAGAAGTATATACAGTAAGCGTTAACAAATTACATGATTAAAATACAGGCACAAAAAATAAAACCAATCCAAAACAATCGAAATGTAATTTATTCATTTTCTTTTACTCAAGCAACTTGATTTTATTTTCTGTAACTTTTCCTTTTGTATTTTTCTCTTTACATTCCAAAGTTGTATTGACCAAAGCAGTCCGATTAACATTAAGGAAGAAGTCAGGATATAGAATGCTGTGTTGTAGCTGTTTGTGAAATCTCGAGCGGCGCCTGGAATAATAAGAATAATAATAGTAATGACCACTCTATCATCACGGACAGGACTATTGTTGCCAATAAGCCTGATATCGCTTTAGTCGACTGGGCCAACGGGTCCGGATCCCAACGCCGGGCAGTGCTCGTTGACATCACCATCCCACATGACGAGAACCTTGTGAAGGCTGAGAAGGACAAGCTCAGCAAGTACCTTGACTTAGCTTACGAGGTAACAGCCATGTGGGATGTTGACTCGACGATCATTGTCCCAATAGTCGTTTCGACGAATGGCTTAATAGCAAAGAGCCTCGATCAACATCTTAAGAGGCTCTCGCTAGACGGTTGGATCAAGAGCCAGATGCAGAAGGCGGTACTTCTTGAAACGGCGCGTATTGTCCGGAGGTTCCTCACTGTGCAGCCCTAACCACCGGTAGCTTGGGCCCTGCCCCGCTGCTGGCGGAACTCTAGGGTTAGGATTTTTATAATATATTTATTAAATTTTGTTTGTGATATTTATACTGTAAAAAAACTAAGCCTAAGAAAAAAAGAAAATAAAGAGAATATTAATAATATTTAGACTAAAATAACTTTAAGATTTCTAAATTTTGCAGGCTGTTTAGAAATCAAGTTATAGGCACGGTGTCAAGCGCTTTACAACCTACATTTGACTCAACAATAGCGTACCTTTGAATAAAATATTGACGAGACTGCGGTGTGGTCATTTAATACATATTTGCTTTGCCTCTTTATGGGGTAGATCCCAGAAAGCAGACCAGAGGGTAGTCTCTTAGCAAGACACGAAGGTCTGAGTGACTTATCGCAAAGGTGTATCACATGAAATGGAAAGAAACTTACCAACAGCAGGGCCTAATGTCAGTAATATTACCCCGCTAATCAACATAAATATTCCCATAGACTGCGTGAACTGTTCGGGCTTAACTGACGAGGAGAAGACCAACGACATTATAACCTGGCTAATGGAACGAGCCACGCCTGCCATGAAAATGTAGAAGAGGACGGCGTACTGGTTTTCAGACCACAGCATACCTGAAAGCAGATAAAATACCCCTGAGCAACCCAACATTCTTCTTCTCTCAGCCATGTGCATCCACTGCTGAACATATGCCTCTTACATTGTCCTGTACTGATTTACAAAATACGTTTGTAATGTTATCACCATAAATGTACAATAATGTACCCTTTTGGAAGACACTAGTCCAGCCACAACACAGGGTATCCTAGTGTTGGGGCTAGTGGGAATAATGACAACTTAGACTTTTCACGCCTTTTGTTCACCCAAAAAGCACACTTATATACACAACATATAGCTCATGCAAAGCGTTCGGTGACGATGACGCGAGTTCCATCATTTTCGTTCACCCAAAAAGTGCTCAATGCGCCCAATGAAGTTCTCACTTCAACATACTAATTACTTTTTTTATACACGAACTCTACAGTATTCGTGTTGGATGCAGAGTTGGTGGTAATAGCGGGAACAATATCAGCTACGCTGACGACGTGGTGCTGCTGGGTCCGACTAGGTAGTCCGACGGGGCACTCGGAATGATGTTGAGAGTGTGTGAAGCCATTCCACATCGCATGTGCTTGTTCATAATGTAAAATATAGACTGAGTAGAAGGTCTTTAAGGCCACCGGGTAGTGTTTTCAATTCAATAATCCTACACTTGTAACCTTTTATCTATGTATATTATTTTTACAGTATTCAATCATTTACTAAAAGTATTTTTGAAACCTGTATGACAGCATGTTTTTATACGCATTTTTGAGCTCAGCTTTTAAGGTATGCAATATCATAATGTCATAGTATCACAGTGTCTCCAATTGTGCTTGTAACTTGGACATATAATATACGGAGCGTCAAGAATTTGGATACCGTGAGGTCGGCGGTGGCAGAACACGCCCGAATCCCAGGTGCGAGACACTTCTTACGCTTCGATAAGACGGCCGTTCTAGCGCGGGGAAGGTTTTATGTACCGCGTAAAGTTCGAGAGGCGATCGAAATCAGACGTCACCCTAATTTCAACCGGGATAATGGGTGGCATATTCCGCCGGCCTGGATACCAGTCTTAAATATAGGCGATACATCCGGGCTATGGAAACATGAGGACGACACGACAAGCATGGTGTGTAAACCGGCCTCCTACCATCATCATCACCAAAGTGACAGTGACAATGAGACTTTCAGTGACAATGACTCCAGTGACAGTGCGCACCGGGACAATTTGACTGATGCAGCGCAGCCGTCTCAATGCCAGTTACGTGCTGAGGCTCGCGCTCGCCGCCTGGCACGATCATAACTCCCAGATGAAGAACTGCAAATAAGTTCGAAACTGATCGGAGAGTAATTTTCCAGCGTTTACCACGTGAATCCTAGTCGGTTTGTTACATTACAACTTGGACATAGTTATACTCTGCCTTTGATTGGGACACAACCCATTTTGTGATACATGTAAGTAACGAGCGCGAATCTTTGAGGAATAATTCAATGCATTGATCAACAAAAAAAAATCTGCAGCAGAAGGAATTATATAACGTGTAGCATAATCATCCTAATACAGTCCCACGACAAGCTCAGGCTTCACAGAAAGAGGCGGACTTACTAGACTTACCAATAGAGGTCAGTGTTGTGTTATAAAGGTATTCTGGCAAGAAACTATAAGGATTATGAAGCGATGATAGCTTACCGGGGGAACGTCGGCTCTCAAACTGACCGACGCTTGCTTGATTCCCACCAACGGCTTGATCTTTAGTTGAACATAACACCGTTATCGAATTCCCAGCATGGTGGTAGGGTACTTTCGAGTACCCAACTGGCTAGCTACTACCCTCAAGTTTAAAGAACTGCCACCAAACACATAGTGTGTTCAGTAAGCAGCCTAGATCTAACGACATAACATCTTCGACCACATCATCACTGACCATCAAGTGAGATATTAATCAAACGCTAGAACTGCACAGTACGACAAAAAAATAGTCGTAAAATATGTTTGTAAAAACCATTTGATATTATTGGATGACCGACTGTTACATCTGTTACTATTTAAAATAATTATAGGAATTCAATTTCAAGCAGAATAGGACTCCGGAATATTTTTTGTTTGTTTAAACACTTAGGGGTGTAACTAGGATTCCTTGTGTCTGCCAGGATTTGAACCCGGAGTCTCGGAGAGATGAAGTCATGTCACTGACCAATGTGTCACGGTGACCGCCCAATTTGTTCCTAATTATGCTTTACAAGCACTCACAAGGGAGAAAAGCATTTCAAAAGATCTTTTGCGCGATAATCATGGTAGATATTGCTTGGAAATGCTTAGACATATGCATGCTAGTTGCTAACTATCACCAAATCGCTCAGTGTATGCATATAGGTCACTTTGCTTAAAAACCTTTACGAAGAGACGATAGCTCAGCGGGGGGAGCGTCGCCTGTCACACTGACGGACACTGGTTTGATCCCCAACAACAACTTGAGCTTCCGGTGAAGATAATACCATTATCAAATTCCCGGCATGGTGGTACTTTCGAATACCCGCCTAGCGAGCTACCACCCTCAAGTTTGAAAAACTCACCATGTGTCACCAATGAAATAGTGTGTTCAGGCAGCAGTTCTCAAAAAAAAAAAAAAAAAAAAATGTTCAAATTCTAGATTAAGCGTGATCTACAAAGTATGAAAAACAAGATACATGATTATTCAGGCAATTAAAATAATAGGAGAGTTACCAATACACGCAAAGCAAGCCACAAAGATGCCAAAAACGTAAATTTCCGCAGCCCCGAGTTTCAACAGCCATTTGCTCGTAAGCATCAGCACAGTTCTGGTCGCCAAGTCGCCAAACCCATTCATTGATATGGCCAAAGCTACTTTATCCTGTAAAAAAAACACAAATAAATGCAAAAATTTGTGTGTACGTATGTGTGTTACCTTTTTCAAATCTATCAAAACGTTGAACGTTTTCATAAAGGAGGATGGCAGACTCCCATACATTTGCAGCCTAGAAGAAAGAAACCGCGTTCATGAATGAAACTTATACGTATTGATAGAGCAATAAATACATTGTATATTGTATAATCAATTATTTTCCTAGAAGTTGGGAGTAAAAAGTTATCATGAAAAATCATCTGTATCAGTATGCTAACTACACGTCCATATGCGAACCATTCAATGGATCGCTATCCATCTATAGCATCGTAGACAGAGAAAGCAATATTGCATGGATCGCGCTACAGATACAGATTACTTAATATATTCTGGAATAAACTAGGCATGGGTGTGTTTATGAACGCAGTCCGGGTCTACAGAGCAGCTGCACAGCAGCACTACAGATTATAGAGTAACAATAACAATTAATTTCAGAGCGTAAGTATTCGAACGCAACAAACATAATATATAGGATGCGTTCGAAAACTACAAACATCACATAAATAAATAAAATAAAAGTACTTCTGATTCCCAGCTTTATAAATAATGCAAATTATTCACGGAATCCACAAAAATATAATCTAAATTTTCATATATAAAGAATACCTGAACGGGTTGTCATTTCGTTTTTCGGGAGCAAGGCTGGTTCTGCCATCCTTCTTTGAAAAAGGTAACACATATACGTAATAATACGTATATTGAAAATTAAAATGTTAATTAAAATTACATGAAATGAAATGATTTATTTGCGCAACAACAAAACAACCAGAACTAAGGGCAAAACGGCCACTTTACGTTATTATGATAATATGTTATATATATACCCGATATTTAATTGATATTTTAATACAATGTACAGCGCATATTAACTTTATTAAGACTCATAGTAAGCTGTCAGTATTTCAGTTAATAAAATATTATGATTGTATGTCCAACTACTAATAGATGAATGCCTATGGAAATAAACCACCCTATTACAAATAAAAATATCAAATTCATTCTAAAAAAGCATCTCTTAGAGTAAACAACTCATAAACGGGAGCATCCTGTAGCCAGCTCACGCACACTCGCGCGATGTTGCTGCGCAAACAAGTTAACTATTCGCGCGGTCCACTTTGCAATGTTGTCAAGTGGACAAGCGCAGCTGACCGGATTGATATCTTGATTTTTAAAATATTAAAAAATTATATGCATGCTTCCGTGTGTGTGTGTCTGTGTGTGTGGCGCTGTGAAATTGCTAGGTAGTTTGATTATGATGCAGGTAATTATGTTACATAGTGACAGCACTTATCTAAAACGCTATAGTACTTAGGTATTACAAATGTTATTGTTGGATAATTAAGATAGATGATAATAATAATAATATAGGTAATATAGGTATTGTTGTCTGATGTAGGTAATAGGTTAATGTTTTAGAGAACTGCTCTGTCCAGACAAACCTAACTTTAGTTTTAGGGCAGTGTATGCCAATGTATTTGAATGTTTATGTATTAAGAATTAATAAATAAGAAAAATAAAAGTGCCAACTTTTATTAACAACGTCACTGGCCATCAAGTCATATTGTGCTTAAAGGATGCATAGATCAATACGGAATAAAAACTTGTATGGACCCATAACCTACATAAACATTTTTTTTAATGTATTTATCAACGAACAATAAACAAACTAAAATACTTTATGACAATAGTGAAAATAATTATTAAAAGTGCACAAAATAAGCGGCATATTTAAATTAGTTGAAATGCAATGCTATCGGTCGGAACGAGTCGTAGACTTTAACGTCATCAAAGTGTAGTTATAGAATAATGAAATCAAAGACGCAGATAGGAAACTTCATTTGTACCTACATTTTATTTGTTGTTCAGCTTACAGATATAAATAATATTATATTAGGCCTCTTTACCTGTAAGATTGGGAGGTCTAGGGATAAGTACGTAAAATTTCGAGGGTTGCGTTAATTACAAGCATATTCCTGTCTTCCGTTGATGGTAAGTACAAATTGGTAGAAAAAATTATTGCATCATCTTTAGGCAATTTAGATGTCGCTTATTTGAACCAAGCCAAGATTGCAGCAAGATGCTTGGGAAATGGCTTGCCCAAACATTGCAATTCCTAAAGCTTTGGAATCTGAGAGACAGTGGGACTGGCCGTCGTTTTGCAATCTAGCACCAATTATATTATATGTTTATATCATCATTGTCTAGCACGGAATATTCTTTTAAAAGTGATCTAGCATCTCAGATCGTACTCGTATTTTTGCTGTTTCTGTGTGGGAGTCTTGTATTTGGTTACAGACAATTTCCTTCTTACAGAACAGGTTATCGTTACTATTATATATATTTATATATGTATTTTTAAACTTTTATAAATTTGACTAACTAAACTTAGGTATATATTTTGAGTAACAAGTTGTTTATTCAGCTGATTTTTCTTACATTTAGGTATATAATGATGTAAAATATCATTAGAAAACAAAAAAGTACATGCATATTCCCTATCGCCGATCGTGATATCGACTTTACGTAAGTGTCACGTTAAACACGTATAAAGGTTATAAAACTTTAAATTATTTCTATTTATTGTAGTATTTGTTTAGTTTTTACGATTAGATAAAGTCTATGTTATTTCATAATTTAACACGATAGTTCAAGGACAGAAGACCTTGTACCTGTTTCCGAGAAATATGTCAAAAACATAATTATGTAAGTAAGTTTTTATTGTACCCAAATTCATCGAGATCAGTTCAAAAGTTTCGTCGTCAACACCTTTCAAAGATACACGGTACAGAAAGATAGTGTAGGCAGAGAAAACATGCCTCCAAAAACATATGAGTAGTAAAGTAACAAAATCAATTTTACCTGGCTCCATTCCAATGCGTATAAGGCTTGAGGCAGAATTAGATTAAAAGTGTGTTCAATGAAGTTGCAAATCGATGGTCCCATACACGCATATGATAGAAGGAACTTTTTGGCGGAGGACACATCTATGAATGCGTCCACAATTTTCCTAAAAGAAAACAATATAATGACACATTTCTATCAATATTAAGCATGCTGACCGCTTGCCTCTTGCCAGCTCACAGTTTGCCCATAAAGCAATCATCTCAATTTCCTTATTCCTACCTCAGCTATTCGGGGTCATTCAGAATGATATACCTATTTTATATTAAAAAATAACCACTTTTCCGACACCAGCGTTCCCGCGTTATGGTAAAACTCTGATACAAATTGTTACTCATATATTTTGCCCGATGCTTTAATTTATTTTATTTTAAATATCTTGGCCATCTCGTCACATCCACGCTGAAAGATAATGCTGACATCGAGCGGGAGCGGAGGGCGCTTTCGGTCAGAGCGAACATGGTGGTCCGCAGGTTTGCTCGGTGTTCGACGGAGGTGAAATTAACTCTTTTTAGAGCATAACCTCTTTCTATACCTGCAGCCTGTGGTCCGACTATACGCAAAAATCGTACAGCGCCCTGCGTGTCCAGTTCGACAACGCGCTTAGGATGTTGGTGGGGCTCCGCCGCTGTTGCAGTGCGTCGACAATGTTCGCGGAAGCGCGTGTAGACTGCTTCTACACAACAATGCAGAAGCGAGCCACGTCACTGGTGCGGCGCGTGCGGCGGAGCGACAACAGCATGCTGGCCGCGCTCGCGGCAAGAATAGATAGCCCCTACATCAATCACTGTTGTAGATTACACATTGTGCACAGTGCCTGAGTCTTATTTTAGATCTTATTAGAATGACAATGTAATTTTATTATTAAATCTAATGTAATATTGGCGTAAAATGTAATTTAAGTTAGTAATATTAACTGAGTTTACATAAGTTTAGTGCTTAATTGTGTAATTATTATTAATGTGACTGTTATATTGATAATGTTATGAGTCAGTGTTACTTGATGAATAAATGAATTTAATTTAATAGCATGCTTGTAACATTGCAAATGAGCCATCAACTTCTGCAGATTCTACAATGGTAACAGAGCCTAAAAATATTATTATTAAGCACTGTAATAAAGAAATTAATTTGATATACAAAGGAAAAATACACCAAAAACAACAACAATTATTATACCTAGATCTTTTTTAGGCATGATACAATGCTAATGAACAAGATTATTTAGCGATGATAATTTTATCCGTTAAAATATACGTTTTGAATTTTACGGCATTAAGGATACAATATTTTTAGTAGATTTTTGACGGAAAAGTTAGCTGATTTGAAAAAATCAATGCCCATACCTGATACTGGATTTTATCCCATTTTCTGTGATAATTTCTTTTATAATATCCTCAGATGATCGTATTGCTTTTTCTTCGTCTTTCAGTTTAATTTTTGGTATTTTAGTAATATTTCCATCTGTCATCAGGGGCTGGATTTCTATAATAGAAACAGGCATTTTTAATTGAGGCGTCGCTTAAGCAAAAAATACCCAACGAGGGCGTGTGGGACTCGCTCAATGAGGATTCCGTACAAATTTGTAGGTACTATAGACGGTAGGTATTATAAAGAACTTGTAGGGACATATCAAAAACAGTCTTTTATTATTTTAAAGACAAAGGTATTTTTGTCGTTCTTCGTCATACATTGAAAACTATACATTATAAGAATAATTAAAAATCAGTTTAAGCCTGTGCCAATGAAGTCCTTTCATACGATATCCCACATGATACGGTTAATTCAATTCAAAATTCGGACCGCTGATTCTTGCATGACCAAAAAACGCGGTGGCGAGAATATTGCCATGTTCATTAAACTGCTCTGAGCCGGAACAGCCTATTGTCATTGCATTCAGAGAGTGATATTTCTGAATTAAACCCATTAACGTTTTAAGAGGTTAGGAAAGCAATAGTAAGACTTAAGAAAAATACGAGACCAAGTGTAGACAGTATCCACGCGAAGTTATGAAAATATGGAGGAGTTGCTATATAGACTATTTGTGCAGGATCTGAAACGTGGAACGACAACCCACAGAGTGGATCGTGGGTTCACAATATGCCCTATCCATAAAAAGGGAATCAGGAAAACGTGCTCTTATTACAGAAGCAGTGCCGTACTCCCCACGGCTTATAAGGTTTTGTCCTATATACTGCTGGATAGATTAAACTATACGCGGGAAAATCATAGGAAAATATCAGTGTGGGCTCTGACCAAATTGCAGTGCCGTGGATCGAAAGACCTGTACCGTAAGCTGAAGAAGATGACTCGCACACGTAACATCAAATCATAAATAGTGGAAGACGAGAACGGTCACATGCTCACAGACCTTGAGCTTGTTTTAGAGCATTAGAAAAAATACTGTATCGAACTACACGACGTTGAAGCGGACGTGAGTCTGGAAGGTAAATGAAGCGTGGTCGACTAAGAACCATGCAATTCAGTATGTAAATCCGGATGCTGGCCCCAGGTTTGGCCCCAAATTTGCTAATATGTTGCTTTGATTTTAATGTGTAAAGCGGGCTCCGCATTCGCGCCGTGAACACCAGTGAAAGTCGCGAACCGCTAATATACTTTCGGGCAGCAACCCTTGAGAAGTAAAAAAATCTTGATCTTGCACGATTACAATATGGATGATATCATTACTGACCATCAAGTGAGATTCGTCAAACACCTACAAAATATTTTTTTAAAATCATAGAATAAAAAAATCACCTTCACTCGGTAAAACTTCAACCTTTTTCATGTGCCACTTGACAGGGTGCATAAGGCATACTCCAAATATATTGTGCAGCATTAAGCCACCTACCAGAAGAACTGTTCCACGGAATCCGTATTCTTCTAGAGACCACTTGACAAACATTGGTGCCACCATTATATTGACAGCTGGAAAGAATGAAAAGATATCTATCGTTACTTGTTAAATTAGTCACATAACTATAACAATATTTGCTTATTGCTGACGAGCCAACATAACATGCATTATTCTACTCTGCTCCATCACCTCAGCTCTCACAGGTTTCATAAACGTAATTATGTATCCTTCTTTGAGCATTCTATTTAGACCATATTATATGAAGTTTTAGCTAAGCACTTGATCTCCTCTATCTAGATCCTTGGTAAGAGTTGACTAAGTGCTAAAGTGCAAAAATAGCTATAAAACCGGCAAGAGTTCCCAAGAAGAATCGGGTCAGGTAGGCAATTGGCTATATAGCTAAAGCCTGCACTGAAATATCCTACTTAATATAATAACGGCGAAAGTTTGTACGTATGTGTGTATGTTACTTCTTCACGCTCAAACGGCTACACTGATTTCAATGAAATTTAGTATGTAGTTTCAGGTCCCGGAATAACACATAGGCTTTTTCTCATCATCATCATCAATCATCACCACGCGGATACAACCGCGGGGCGCAGCTAGTAATATATATATGCGATTTGTTTTTTTTTTTACTATATTCTTTACTTTATTATTTTTTTATGGTACTTTGTGTTTTAATAATGACATTTGGTAGTGATTTCTGCTGAGATTTTTTTATTGTAAAACTTTAATCATAACAGCACATATAACTTCGACGTAAGGAACGTAAATTCCTTATATCGATAATATAACTACGTATTCATGAGTAGAATAGAGTCATGAGTAGCGTCTTCTTTTACCATAATACCGCAATATTTAGACTATGAAAGGTATATAAAATAATACTTTGAAATAATTATTTTAATAACATAGATAAGGTCAAAGCGTTCAAATTTTAGAATAGCAGAATATCTTATAAATCTTACCAACGAAAAACTGAACCAAACTGAACGCGAACATTCTTCTTTTCACAAAGTAGTCGTTTATAATTGTACAAGACAAATTGTTGGTGATTCCCAATCCGATGCCCTGAAAGAAAACAAACATAATAAGAGAAATTGATTCAATTAAGATCAGATAAAATAGTTCATTTATAAAAAGCTAACACGCTCGTCAAATTCAGCCTAAAATTTCTAATAGTATATTATAATATCTTATGTGATGATCCTGGACCAACAAAAACATTAAAAAATGAGTACATACAGTGCATGCATATAATAGCATACATAAGTAATAGCACCGTCATTTCTTCAGATGTAAGACAGCATAATATTTTGATGGACGTATTTGAAGCGACAAAAGCTCAGAGGTGGGAGCATCGGCTGTCAAACTGACGTACACTGGTTCAATCCCCAGCAACAGCTCGAGCTTCCGGTGTAAGTAACACAGGAATCAAATTATAGCGTGATAACATCTTCGATCATATCGTGACTGACCGATAGTGGTAAAACGTTAGATCTATTATAGGTACAGCATAAAAATAGTAGATTGTACCACAAGGGAGCAAAATAATATTATTACGAAGGGAAAAAAAAAAAAAAGAATTATGTTGGCCCGTGACCATAGAGTAGTAAAGAGTACTAGATACAGTTGGAAGATACTACTTAATGGTGTTCTGTTTATAATGTACCGTATAGAGCGGGCGGAAAAACTCTTTGGCTCTTTTCCGCCAGCAATATACTTCATAACGGCCGAAAAAGTTTTTTCGCCAACTTTAAAACTCTTTAAGAGAAAAAACTTACTTTCCTCGCACTTATAGACGAACCAATAATTGTTTTTCAAATAAAAGGGATCAAAAATAAGTTAACGCAAGTTTATATTCCAGCGTCTGTTGGTTTGACTGCCGGCGCTCACATCACAGAGGTATCACCGCTTCCTTTCTCCTCCGAATAAGTAATAGAACAAACACTTACCAACATAATTCCTTGACAGAGGAAAAACATAGGTATGGAGTGTACGAACACCACGCCAATAGCGCCCGCATCATTTATCAGCACGGCGAGCAAACACAGTTTCCGAAAGCTCATTAGCTTTAGTAAAGAGTTCGTTAAAAATCCTGAAATAAATATTTTTTAGTAGAATCAAATAATTAATTACGGTGCCCTAGTTTCCGTTTGCATATCCTAGGTGATACACGTATAACCTATAATTTTCAACAACTTTTTATTGATGTGCATTATCTCGTATGAAGATAGCATAGATTTTGTATTAAGAACATTACAGTCTATACAGATTAATTTTACATGCATAATCGAACACACTATATTCATATACCACATTTGACAACATTGTTACCATTTTTTCGCAATAAAGAATATTGATTGATTGATATACATTATTATAAAATGATAAACAACATGATTACACCATTTAAGTCCAATTTGCGTATGCATGCAGAGCAGACCGGTGTCCGCAAATAGCACCCGTTCACGAGTTGACACGCCTGTCAGCCATCGCCTTCCTCAACCGTATTTGTGAAGATGGCGACCCGACACACGATGACACCGTTTGCCAACATCTTTTCGTGAGCATGACTGCTCCTTTTGCACACAAAATCAGCTTAGATATATTAACAAGTATTGCATTAATTTACCTTAGGGGCTATCCACAAATTACGTCACGTCCTAAGGGCAAATGATCAACTAAATTGTGACATCGTGTGACATGATGGGGGTTGTTAAGCTTTGTGACACATCATATGTCAAATTCTAATTTTAATCCTTATAGGCTTAACAGATGCCAACGACATTAGAGAGACTCGCGGGTGCTTATAGGCACAAGGGACAGGACAAATCCAAATGTGTTTTGATTAATATTACAAAGTACGTGCTTTACAGATATATAACTTACGGGCTAAAAATATATTACTTGTTAGATCGGAAGATGTCAAAATATTTATTTAATAATTTCGAATTTTCGAGTTAAAAACTTCATAATGTGTGACATCACACCATGGGGGAGGTCTTACAAAAGCGACCATATGTGACAAGGAGAATATTAGGGGTCAAAAAGTCATGAAATTCATGCAAGGTAATTTATGGATGTACGGACAGACACTAAATTATTGTTTAGTTCATTATTATTAGCTTAGATTCTTGTAAGGTGCGGGGGGCAATCGGTAGAATCGCACAGTATGTGACTCTCATGGGTCAATAATATGTGGATGAGCTTTCAAGCGGTGTCGACTAGTGCGGTGGTAAAACCGTGATGCTGGAAGAAGGTCGAAGAGCTCTTCAGAATATTCCCCGTTGTATACATAGCCCTTTGCTCTACGACTTCAGAGAGTTTCGTCTGGTGGTCGTTGACAATTCTGATAGCTCTACGCAACTCTTTTAACATTTCTTTTTAACCTTAAGAATGCTTTTCGTTTTAAAGTAGTAATATCGTTATAAATATAAAATGAAGATCATATCTTGAAGCGATGACCGCTCAGTGGTAGGAGCGTCACCTGTCAAACTAACAGGCACTGGTTTGATCCCCACCAACGGCTTGAGCTTACAGTGGAGGACACCGTTTGCAGCATGGTGTAGGGTACTGCCTGGCTAGCTATCACCCTCAAGTTTGAAAAATTGTCATCAGACATAGTGTGATCAGGCGGCAGTCCTTGAGAGCCAGTAAGCATTTTAGGTCTAGTGTGATAACATCTTCGACATCACTGAACACCGGATGAGATAGCGGTCAAACAGTTATCTATTCAATATAAAAAATATAGAGTGAATTTCAATGATTTTATTTACCAGCAACAGCAAAAGCAATCGAATAAAATCCATTGAGGAGCGTCACAGTGGTTGAGTTCATTCCTAATTCGATTATGAAGTCTTTATACAAGATTCCGAAACAGCTGATGAACATAAGCACGGAAGACTGAAATAGAAAACGAACAGTTTTAATTGGCGATAATTTTGTACATGCCTGGTAAACTCCGGTAAAAATACACTTCCTGGAAAACTTGGAAACCTGGAAAACGTGTAGTTAGTCAACACTTGAATAAATTTTATCCGAGTAAAAAGTCAAATTATGGCTTGATGGTAGGAAACGGTCATTCATAGCAAACAAATACATAATGATATGCGAAACCAGTTATTAACCTTATAGCGAAAGCAGTATGAGCGTCGTAAATGCCTTAACCTTTTCACCATCTTCTCAGATAGGATCTTTAGTGATGGACATTTAGCCTCCATCTTTAATTTGCAGGGGATTCCCAGTCAGTTGGAAGCACCCGCATCAAATCTCCTTCTGCATTCTCTATGAATGACAATTAGTCTAGTCTGTCTTTCGTTTCAGTTACTTTGCTGCGCTTACAAGGCCATCGTCTCTACTCAAGGCTCGTATTGTAACCCAATAACAGCTTTTAGCTATATTTTATGTAAATATCACATAAAATATATATCACGCGATATATCCCGTGATCAACGAGAATGAATATTCAACGTTAGCGGTCAGAGAAAGAGAGGCGATGCATCTTGTCTAAGACCGCTTTTCCGTCAGTCATCACTGGTAAAACTATGTTCGAAGAAATCATAGAAAGTTATGTTCATAAAAATAATATACGTTATATTTTTATTATTACCATTATATTTACCAAAACCTATCTACATTGTTCGTATAACTAATATGAAACGTAAACAATAAGACCGAGATTTAGGCTAAAATATCAGTAAAATTCAGATCTGGACCGCGATGAGAAGTTAATGAGGCCAAATTTCATTAAGGTAAGTTGGTTAGCTATAAGGTTTCATCATGACTGTACATAGGTATAATTTATTGAAAGGAATGTAATAACATAAACGTGTTATATCAACAGGAAAAGTTAAACGGGTTTTCAACCGGTTACCTACAAGATGTTTTCTTAATATTATTGAATAACAAAGGCATTCAATTTGCATTGTTTTTAAATAAACCTAAAATTATGGACTTATACGGTTTTAAATTATTATCTCAGCTAACACCAACTAGGACTAAAGCACGGTAATGTTCTGATCAACGCTCACAGCACACATTCGTACAAAGAGCCAACACATGACTCTAGGAATGAAAAATGTTAGAATTTCATACGTTATGGTTCACTTTTCTACCTGGCAATTAGTTTTACTGATACCCGGCGATAGAACTTTTGTTTACTACGGTGCACCTTAACTGTTCATAGTTAATTTAAGGACCAAAGTTTCTCACAAAATTTGTAAAATAGCGTTGAATAAAGTAATACAGCATGGAAAGAAGCCATGAATATAAGTATAGCATACTTACACAGTTTATAATAAACGCGACACATATCACATACCCCCATCCTCCGTCTGGTGGTACAAGCTCATATTGTACACCAGCCTTGGTTTTCCCCTCGCCCATTTCGGTTCGTGCACACCCACTTTCTGATTGCATCTGTTCAGACTTCATATCATGTAACTGTCTCTCATTTATTTTTGATTCGATACAAGAATTAATGTTACTATGTTTGTTAAAAAACCTGTTGATAGAGGCTTAGTCTATTGATTTATGCTATGCGTTCTGGAATGCTCGTGTTTGTATCTAATTATTTTTCTTTGTGTCACATTGTGAGGTCAGTAGAGTATTTTTATAAGATAGAGGCCCACAAGCAGTTCAATACTTTACACCTAATAGTGATATTTTACGCAATCTCTGATTATTTAATATTTATTTATTTACCAACTTTTCCCCCGGTGTCACCCACATTCATGATTATATAGATTTTATTTGTTTGCGTTTTAATAATCCAACACGATAACGACATGTACTCAAACACTAAGGTCACGAGTGAATAGGTACCTTCTAGATTTGCGTGCTCCATCTTAGACCGCGTCCACACTTAACATGAGAGGAGACAGTAATCAAATGTAAGCTTTCCAAAAAAAACGAATAAGAATACCTATCTAGTTAATGTATTACCGAAAAGTATTTTTAACTTGGTTTTAGATAGCGTTGTTCTTCTACCAGGAAATATCTTATAAAAATCGGTCTAGTAAACAAGGTAGAGTTTATTGATATGCATACATTTACAGAAATAATATAATGGTATTGGCAAATAAATAATATTAATTTCGGATTAAAAGAATCCTTACCGTCTGACATTATTGTATATCTAGTGGGCGCACAGAGGGAAAAACTTGGATTAAGATTTGCATACAAGTTATGCTCTATGATAATATAATATTTTTTCCCGTTACTAGTTAGACACAAAATAACACTTCACTGCTTCACTGAGATAAGGTTAAACTTAACGGAGCGCAAGATCCACGCAAGCGCACTACCCGACCTACGAAGGCTCTGCCTCTGGCGAGTAGAGTCCCTTACTGTAGGCTATATCTGGCGTCACCAGTTGCTGGTGTTCCGTCTAGTCTAACAATAACCTTGTTGGTAACTGCTTCCAACACACGTCGAACCAGCAACTATATTGATATCTATTTCACCATTTTATATGAAGAGACCGCCGCGCGTCGAGGCACAAAACTAGTTTTTTTATAAAAAGAAAATATCGAGTTTCTAACTAAGCAAAACTCTGTTTATAGGCTATAAAAAAATGATTAATGATGACGGAAACATTATCTATATTTAATTTAATATTCTGGATACATTTAGGGTGGCTTGTTAAAAAAAATACTTTGTTAGGGAATTTAAAAAAGGGCTACGAGGTAAAAACCCAGTAAGTAGGCAAAACATGAAACTGAGAAAAATGAGTTTAAAGTTTTCGATAAAATCAGAGTGTAAATTGTAAGAAATAATCCTATCCTGTCAGCCACGAAGCTAGTATATTTGATGCTAATAAAAACGATGCTTTTTTTTAATATTGAGATTTATTAAGCGTGTCGGAGTGTGTTAGATATTGAAATGAGATGGATGGCGTTGGGTGTGATGTAAAGGTGTTGTGGTGGCGGACAATCATGATAGATGGCGTTGTCAAGGCGTATATGATATTTAAAGTGGATGGCACTAAATCTAAGTGTGGATTTGACAGTAAGATTTGTTAGTGCTTGATTTGCTAACTGAAGATAGGTGGCACTTGTTTCGATTGGTGCCAATGGGTGAGGGTAGTGTTAAAAGGGGTAGTATGTGAGTTTTGACAATATTTGCCGGCGTGCGGTTTAGTCGTGGAGGCTGGGCCGAATGGTCGCTCTCGTCTTCCAAGATGTGCCTTGTCAAATGGAGTCTTCAAAGGCCATATTAAGAGGCGAGTAGCAGCGGAATATTGTAAGTAATTAATTGTATTACTTTCTAAACTGTTGCACCCTATAATTTTGTGTGCTGTATTCCGTGTTCAAAGTGTAGGGAACGCGGAGGGGAGAGAGCGTTGTCCGGTCGCAGAAGGTACCTTTAACCCCAGCTGCAACCGCGCTTCCGAGTTAGGTCCACTTGGATGAGAAAGTTATTAGAATATGAGATGTTAATTATGTGTTACTGTTAATGTTAGGTTATGCCTATGATTTTTTTTTATTTTTTTTTTTATTTTTTAAAGATTATAAGCTTGCGTTTGACCACTGTCTCACCTGATGTTAAGCGACGACGCGGTCTAAGGTGGAGCACGCAGACTTAGAAGGAACCTATTCACTCGCGACTTGAAGACTCCGGGGTTGTACATATCGGGAAACACAGACTCAGGCAGTGAGTTCCACTCTCTGGCAGTACGCATTATAAAAGTGGAAGCATAACGCTTCGTGCGTAACGGTGGTATATCTACCATGTAGCGGTGGCGCATAGTCGTACGTCTGGTTGACCGATGATAGAATGGAGAAGGTGGAATTAAATTGTGTAATTCCAGTGCACATTCGCCGAAATGTAACCGATAGAAAACCGATAGGCAAGCAACTCTACGTCGGTGTTCAAGGCTCTGTAGTCTATGTTCGACCAGAGAGTCGCTACCAATGACCTTTTTGGCTCGCCTTTCTATTGAGTCCAAAGCTTCAAGTTGGTATTTGGCTGAACCATCCCAGAGATGCGAACAGTACTCCATGCACGACCGGACTTGTGCTTGATATAGGCTAAGCAACTGCCCCGGCGTGAAGTACTGTCTCACCTTAGCCAATATGCCTAACTTTTTGGCAGCCAGCTGCGCCTTAGACTCTATATAGCTTCCAAAGTTCAGCGTAGGCGTCAGTGTTACGCCAAGAAGCTCCAGTTTGTTGGTTATCGGAACGGGTACATCTCGGAAGCTAGGGGTGAGTTGAATTTCACTCCGTTTTGCAGTGAATAGACACGCCTGAGTCTTAGTGGTGTTGAACTGGACTAGATTGGCATCGCCCCACTCGGAGACATCCTTGAGAGCCAAGTTCAATCGACCAACCATAGCCTCTCTGAGTGATTGGACCTGTGCATGACTAGCCCGGGCGCTAGATATATAACTCTCTACAACTGTGCTGTCGTCTGCATACCCATAGGTACCGGGTTTTAGCAGATCGTTAATATGCAGCAAAAAAAGAGTTGCGGAGAGTACCGACCCCTGAGGAACCCCTGATAATGTTACCGTTAGACCATCCTGACATTTACCAGGATACCATCCTGACCACGCTTGACCAATTACCCCTACGCACCGATAAGCACATTTTTGATCTAAAAAAAACGAAAAAGGGCACACTCTTATTGGTCTTCACTTCACTTCACTCTTATTATTAATAAAATATCCTTTTTATTTATTAATGAGTAGAACTACTCATTATTAATAAAAAGGATATTTCAGAAATTATGCCTTTTTATTATGAACAGTATTATAATATAAAATGAACTTTTGCTAATAGCGATTGGATTAGGACGAACAAGAATACAAAGTTAAAAAGTGCTCTTGGTACGGCCTGTGTCCCAAAATTGGAATGATATGGGATGATAATGAAGAAAATGATGTTTAAACAGTCCAGCTTAAACTTGCGTGGTTTCCGCGGAAACTCCCCTTAGGTTTACTAGGGGATGTGGCTCCTCATGGATAGTTTTTCTTTCTGCACATTGATAACAAATATTTTTTTGTTTTCTGGATTATTGGGAAGTTTTCGTAATCGTGTTATAGGTGCTCTAGCAGTTTCTTGTCATATGTAGATAAAACCTATGTCTTCCGACGATTCATACTTGAAAATAGCGGAATTGAGTTGTCGTTGTTGCTAGTTTTTCTATTCTACTTAGGTCTTTGAGTATAACTAAAATGTCTAGACAGTTCTACTTATCACCTCAATGCAATTACCTACGATGCCATCAAGATACAATTGTTAGTTTGGCGGAATACAAAATTGCTTTATCAATACATTTTAATTACTTATGAATGTGCATGTATAATTAATAAAAGTATTGGCGCCCAAGTCTTAATACTCGATTGTGGTGGAAAATAATGATAATATTTACATTAATTTCCAAAGTGAGTGTTTCTTCGGAAGTCATGTGCAACAACAGTGGGATATTAACCGTGAATTGTCCCTAAGAGGAGACAAATGTAGGAAATCGGAACAAAATGGCTTTAAGGGCTAAAGTTCACTTCTTTATTTCTCTCCGCAACCTCCAAGCAATGGTTATCAGGGTTGCCACCTGGCAGATCATGTTTACTTACTTTCTGATTCTGACCGATATAAATGTGTAACCTTTATTCCGTCTTAAGTAAAAGTATATCCAATAAGCTTGAACGTGGAAAATCTAATCTTCTTTATATCGCTCCCACCAGGTTAAATCAGCCCTACATGACCCTCTATCTTGCTGCCATCAGTGTATATTTGGGGTCTAGTAATTTTGCTGGTATCCGTTTCAAATGGTTGATCCGTATCGGTTATATATTGTTCGAGCTACTTATCTGAGGGGAGGTCGTGTGAGGAAATGTAGTCTGTGGAGATGTTCTTTTAACTTGTTGTGTACATGTTGATACTTCACTTCTATAATTATCTCGGCAACCTCGAAACAAAGATGCCACCTGGCAGATCAGGTTTACTTACTTACTGATTCCAACCGATAAAAATATTATGTTATTGGATTTCTTCTCTAGTAAAAGTATATCCAATAAGCGTTAACGAATTACAGCCAGAAGGCGTGATTAAAATATAGGTTCAAAGAATAAAACCAATAAAAAACAATGGAAACGTCATTTATTCATTTTTCTTCATTCAAGCAACTCGATTTCATTTTCTCCAATTTCTCATTTTGTATTTTTCTCTTTTTATAACAAAGTTCTATTGACCAGAGCAGTGCTATTAACATGAAGGAAGATGTCAGGAGATAGAATGCTGTGTTGTAGCTATTTGTGAAATCTCGAGCGGCGCCTGGAATAATATTTATTTTATTTTAAAAATTTTAGGGAAATTAACAGCTAGCCGATAAAACGTGGTAAATAAACATTCACTGAAGGCCAATTATAAACTTCCACAAATAGCCAAATGAGGTAACAAAACAAAAGTTAATGGACGACATCTAGATGTGTGGAGGAAATATATATACAGATACTACTATACTATGCCACTATACCAGAGACACTATACCAGAGTTTACACGAAATATATATAATTACAAATACAAATTAAGATAAGTTATCAATACATAGACATATTTAGCTTTCAAAAAACTTACAATAATACTTATAATATGAAGAACAAAAAACTTTAAAATAATTGATGGCCTCACTAATATAATCACATTTACAGTTCATATTAATCCTTATCCAAAATATATCAAAATTAATACGAGCATGATGTATTCATGTGAAGAGTTTTTAATTTCACAGATGGTGATGAAAACTAATACATAAAAGAATTGACCGCCCCTGAGGGCGGTCAATTCTTTTATGTATTAGTTTTCAGCTGTTTCTGAAAACAGCTGAAACATTGTCATAGAGCTCTCTGAACAAGTAAATTGCGAAGTAATGTTAGCAAACAAATACAGTTCGAACAAAACTCTACCTAAATGGCGTGCAAATTCCAATTCCAATTCCATTTATTTATTTGGAACAATAACATGGTTGGTTTACAAACATACGAGAATCAATGACAGCTGCAGATGTATAAAACTGTGTCGCAGATGTCAACCTTCTTCTCCGAAAGGTACATATTAAGTTCCACAATGACTAAGGTACTTAAATGTTTAAATTTAAAATTTACATTTTTAAATGCTGTCATAATTAGGTAGGGTCTTAGACGGGGCACTAAAAGTTGGGTGACTTACAGCGAAGATGTATCACATGAACTGTAAAGAAACTTACCAATGACAGGGCCTAATATTAGCAACAATATCCCGCTACTCAACATATAGATTCCCACAGCCTGCGTAAACTGCTTGGGCTCAACTGCCTCGGAGAAGACCAACGGCATTAGAACGTGGATGATGGCGCGAGCTGCGCCTGCTATACAAATAAAGAAGAGAACGGCGTACTGGTTTACAGACCACAGTATACCTGAAAGCAGACAAAATATCTTTGAACAAGTTGTAATCACTCTTATGAAGTTTTTTTTTAACTTAAATGACATCATGTGTTTACGCATTTTAGAGTCCAGTCTAAACTAAACTCAACCCTTACCACGGCAAACCTACTCAGGTAGGTATGCCGTATGATTATAGTGTCTGCACGCCAAATCATACCTTGGACACAGAGGTTCTCTGCCTTGGAATAGGACATAATTCTTTTTATGGTTAGGGGTCATTCATCGATTACGTATTACTTTTAAAAGAGGGAGGGGGATAGCGACGTGTGACAAAGGTGGAGGTTTTGTTCATTGTAAAAATAGTTGAGAAGTGTTTATAAACATCCAAATCGTGAGTGAGTGTTAAAGTAACAGACAAATCAAAGTAAATCACTTTTTGACATCGGAACAATTTGCTAAAGCAACTTATCATTTAGAAATCAATAATTTGACGCCCTATAAACATTCCTCATGTCAACATCTACAAGTGATACAAGTTTATATGATTTGAGCCAATGATAATAGTTAAATCTCAAAATATCATGTTAAATGATACGGTTACAAAATTAAATAAAAATTGACCTTTGTACTCTCTCTTTGGGCTCGCCGAATCGTTTAGCTAGTCAGAATGAATAAACAGTACATCTTATTCTTTACTTGGACAGTAAGGATATTTTAAGCACAGTGGTATTGTAAAGTAGTACAGCAAGTTTGGTTCTTCAGGAGCTTAATAAGTGCGATTCATTTTTTGCACTCTAAGATTTTTTTTAATTAAATGCGACCATATTAGTCAGCAATTCGCACGCATATCAATTGACGCGAGTATTATAATATAGATCTGGGGCTCATTTGAATGCGCTTAGCAAAAGGCCAACATTATTAAATTTGGAAACTATTCTACACATATCTAGAATGGATAACAACGTTGTGACTCCTCGAAGAAGATTGCGCCAATGCAGTTCGGTTTCGGATTTATCTAAAGTTTCCACTTTGTTTCATTCAACAATGTTGAGCTTTCCCAACACATCGATTAATGAAAATAAAACAATTAATGAATTAAACAAAATAGATGAATGAACTATGAGTGTAAGTACGTCTTTCTAGCAGACACAGCTGTAATAGGTAAACCACATGATCCAGTTTCAAAATAAGAACACTCTAGATTAGTACCATTAATTATAGCATGGCACTAATAATCGTTAAAGTTTTGTAAGTGTTAAAAGTAATTTTAAAAATGGGATAAATACCAAGGTTTGCGAAACAAGCCAAATAAATGCCAAAAACGTAAATTTCCTGCGCCCCGAGTTTCAACAGCCATTTGCTCGTAAGCATCAGCAAAGTTCGCATCGCCAAGTCGCCAAACCCATTTATTGATACGGCCAAAGCTACTTTATCCTGTAAAAAGATTTACATTTGAGACATATGGAATTAAAATAAGATGTATCCGATAATCGATTGCTGTGGCTCAATTTTGGCTTGCGTAAAATAATTTTATATCTGACGCCTACTGGCTATGCAAAACTAACCCACCAATGTTAAGTTTTTTTTTGTTTTCCCAGCATCTGCATGCTCTTATTTTAGTTTGATTGCTCAAAATATGAATTACAAAATAAATTTCATTAAAGACAGCTCTCCCAGTTTCAACTGTTAATTAGATATGACTAATAAAAAAAAAACAGATAAGTTTTATTTAAATAAATTTTAAATTCGTAAAGCACGGCAATTGTATAATAGTATATATTAAAGTTTTATTGTAATTAGTTAAATAGTTTAGGCATCATAACAAATAAAAACTTCAGTCACATAAATCCTAACATTTACGAAGTATACATTATATTTACATAATATGTGCCATAAATGTCGTACTATGTAAGATATTATTTTACCACGGTTCATCAAAATCTGTTTCTTCATTGTCACCGTTTAAATATACGTATAGGCAATTTAAAAATATGCACCCAAGAACGTAGCCATATCATTAAAACAAATTAAATCACTTTTACCTGGCTCCATTCCAATGCGTATAAGGTTTGAGGCAGAATTAGAGCAAAGGTGTTTTCAGTGAAGTTGCAAATCGCCGGTCCCATACATGCGCATGACAATAAGAACTTTTTTGCCACAGACACATCTATGAATGCGTCTACAACCTTCCTAAAACAAGAAAAAAACACAGTTACAACAAATACGATAAAAATATTAATTATATGGAGGTCGGATGGCTGCTTGCCGATAGGTGTAGGTAGGTGTTATATGAATGGTATCGTCATGGTAACACCAGATAACTTCCGGTGTTACCATGACGATACCATTCAAATAACACCTACCTACCTATACTGTGGTGTTACGTGGCGTGTCGATGTAAGCTTTGAGTGGCAGAGATTGCTACGACTAAACAACATATTCAGGTGATCTGCATGATTAAATTCCATTTGGATAAGATGCAGTGTGCACCGCTCACACACTTGCATTTAATGCATGTAGGAACATACATAAAGTCTAAAGTCTGTTTTTATATTTGTTCACACAAACAATTCATAGCGCATAGATCTACCTGTCAAATGGTGTGAACTTAGCCGCGCCGCGCCTCTCCACGCAGGCTCACTCCGGCCCGAGACGCCGAGCAGAAAAACACTCCAATTTATAGATGTGTGTTCATTGTATACACGAACATCCTCAACAATATTAAATGTTTGAGTTAGTAATAGGTAGTTCATGTAACTTTGTTACTCATTCAATCAATCAATATAAGTAGGTGTATAATTTTATCCCCAAAAAATGTACGGCCCTAACAAGCAAACTGAAATAACAAGAATAATCTGTATTTTTTCAATGTAAACAAAGATAAAATGGGGGGACTGGGTATACTAGGTGTATATGTATGTAATGCAATGTGCATGAGATTTATCGGCATGTGTAGACATGCCGGCCCAAGGTTACCTTACGATTTAATTGTGATGACCACGTTCAAGCCACGCAATCATCCCACAGCAACGTTGTATAAAGAATGCTGTGTGTTAACGGTCAGGCAGTTATTTGTAAGAGCTATAGTAAATAAGCAACATACTTTAGTCACAAATCAAATCTTAAAAGAACTGAATACTAAACGTAGAACAGATATCGTTT
This sequence comes from Apeira syringaria, assembly GCA_934044485.1. Lineage (NCBI taxonomy): Eukaryota > Metazoa > Arthropoda > Insecta > Lepidoptera > Geometridae > Apeira > Apeira syringaria. The sequence goes on from OW203659.1 coordinate 5,224,625, forward strand.
TCAAAACACCGATTTCGCGGACTAAATTTGGAAGGAAGAGTATAGATAAAATAGGACCAATATTGTACAACAAAATAAGCAAAAATGTAACAATTATAAACAGTACACGTTTCCAGACAAACAAAATAGTTACAAACTATTTGATTATACCACAACCGAGGAATTAATGGCAACAATTGAATAACACAACATTCACTTAGTATAAACATACCACGTAGAACTATGCAATGTCAGACACCTACAACACCCACACACCAATACATACTCACACATCTTCACACACTCACATATCCTCACAAATGCACACACAATATAGCCTAAGAATAAAACCAAAAAAAAACTATGTATTAATTTTATGTAAACAATATTTGTTAAACCTAATCATGGATGAAGTGACCGTGGGGGTCACTGTGACCCAGCTATACAGGCTCATCAGAGACCTAGCGCAGGGAACAGAGAGTCACTAAGGTACTTTAATCTTGTATTATAATATCAAATATTTAGCCATTTAAGCCCTAGTAAATTGTACCTACATTGTTATATCTGCATGAATAAATTGTTTCAGTTCATTTTAATTAGTGCGAGTGATTAGTGATCAGCGAAGAAAGAAGCTTGTTCTTTTGAATGCAAATGCAGGTGATTAATGGAAGTTCTTGCTGATTAGAGTATAATCAGAAATGAGTAACATAACTTACATAGTTTTATTAATTTTAAGGACATCATAGTATTGTAACAAATAGTTGCGAAGTTAATAAAAAAGTTTACTACTTTAATAATTATTATTTGGTGAGAACAACTCCTGTAAATCTTTTGTTAGGATGGACTAAATGGTAATCTCAGAGACCTGTCGCCATAGATCTGTTTCATCGACGCCCGTACCTGATAGTAGACCTCGTCCCATTTTCTTTGATATTTTCTTTCTTTGTATCCAATGATGATCGTATTGCTTTTTCTTCGTCTGTCAGTTTGATTGACGATATTTTTTTAGTATTTCCAACTATCAACAGGGGCTGTATATCTGTAATAATATACACTTTTATGTATGGCCTGCCGTAGGCCATAAAGAAGGAAATTTCTCTCATTAGAAAATGTCTCTATACCAAAGACCTTGTACATAGAAGATCATCGCTTATACGTATCAAAAATATAATAAACCGAATGAGACATCTTTTTGAGTAAGAATTAAAAGGTAATGTAAGTTTTATAATATACTATAGCTAAATATACTTATTTATTACCTATATACTAGCCAAGCGGAAAATAACGTTTTAGCGGAATCATATTACTTTGATATAATTAATACAATTACAATTATACATTATTATATATAATAATATATAAAATATAATGTGGTATCCGGTTTTACTCACGTTTATAGTCATACAATTATACAATTCAAGATACTCAATAAGTTTTGCAGCGAGACAGCCTAGCGCAGGGCTGTCAAACTGACGGGCGCTGGTTCGATCCCCGCCAACGGCCTGAGCTTTTGGTGAAAACAACACCGTTATCAAATTTCCAGAATGGGGTTGTTTTGTGGATAATAACCCTAGAACTTTCGAGTACCTGCCTGGCTAGCTGACATTCTCAAGTTTGAAAAACCATCACCAAATATAGTTGTTCATTCAGCAGTCCTTGAGAGCCGGTAAAAAATCTAGATCAACACCTTAGATCACATCGTCACTGACCATCAAGTGAGAGTTTTCAAACGCTAGATCCAAATAAAATAAATAAAACATTGACTGTCATTGACATTACAATTAAATTACCTGCAATCGGTACAACTTCAACCTTTTTCATGTGCCACTTGACAGGGTGCATAAGACATACTGCAAATATATTGTGCAGCATTATACCACCTACTAGAAGAACTGTTCCACGGAACCCGTACTCTTCTAGTGACCACCTGACGAACATTGGTGCCACCATCGCACTGACAGCTGGAAATAAAAGAAAAATATCATTACGCGTGTGATATTAGGCACAAACCTACAAAATATCTTCTTATTCCTGAAGAGTCGATTATTACGAAGAGACATGGTGCGTGGAACCGCGCCGAAATATCGGGAACTCAATCAAAAACAAAATTATGGTACGTATCCCGTGTTAAACAAAATTTTTATTATGAAAAGCCATGAAAGTTTAAAACAATGCTTTGACTATACTTTTAAACGACTTCAAAAAAAGGTGGTTACTCAATCCGACAGTTAATTTTTGCTTATGTGTGTACGCGGATAACTTCGTCGTTTATGAACAGATTTTGATGATTTTTTATGTTTGATAAAATATACTTCCGGGATTTAAATTTTATACAAATCAGACAAGCGGTTTTTGAGTTAAACTCCAATAACTGAAAAGTGCTACCCATACCTCGACGATTATAGTTGCGGATGAAGACATCGGTGTACAAACACAATGACAATTAATTCCGTGAGAAGCAAATGTCACTGAAAGGGATTAAACAAATTTTTTTACCTGAAAATCAAACCGATTTCAACACTAAAAAGTATGAAATAACGTGATAAAGTGGGTACCATGAAAAAATTATAAGTCTCTTTTGAACTATTATAGTACCAACATCGACAGGTTATTTCACAATTTTAAGTGTTGAAATTGGTTCCATTTTTTGGTAAATTTGTTTTTATTATAACATTGCCTTATTGTTGTATCTACCTCTTTGAATATTATATTCAGAAACGATTGTTGGTGTAAATATGTTTTTTGATGTAATATTTTTGATTTCAGTACTAAGCATTACTTTTCATTTACTTTCCATTTATTCAATCTTGATGCTAGAATTTTAGCATCAAGGTTTTGCCATCGTACTAGCCGAAATGACTTAAAAGCTCATCCAATTGACAATTGGGATTCAAATACTGTGCGATTCCAACGATCATTTTTGACATACACCTCCAAATATAGAATGAACTTCCTCGCTAGATATTCCCAAGTAACTACAATATAGGATACTTTAAAAGGAGAGTGAACAGAGTTAAAAATGCCCTGATGTTACAGATATCCATAGATGACAGTTATCGCTACCTGTCAGGCGGCCTGTTTGCTTGTTTGCCAACTATTTCACAACAAAAAAAAATCCTAAAAAATTTTTTACACGGCAGTCTTCTACGTCACAGCAATTACGCAGTACTTAGTGTTATAGTGAAGCTCCGTTCTTTACACTAACCGCAATATTCAAACAACGAAAAGTACATAAAATGTGATAAATACATGTCATTTTTACATAATTATGAGCATTCAGTTTTTTTTTTAAATTTATTATCATTCACACAAGGTCTTCAGACTTGCCAAACTTGGCAGAGCCTGTTCTATGGTAACCTGATGACTGATATATATACTTATGTACATAACCACATCCAGACGCAGGTCAAACAGACATGTTCCTACACACAAATGCTTGACCTATCCGGGAATCGAACCCGGGACCAGCGGCTCAGAAGGCAGAGTGCTACCAACTGCGCAAACCGGCCAGTCAATTTTAGAATATCTGCAGAATATCTTATAAATCTTACCGATAAACAAGTAGCCCAAGCTGAAAGCGAACATTCTTCTTTTCACAAAGTAGTCGTTAAGAATTGAGCAAGACAAATTGTAGACGATTCCCAATCCGATGCCCTGAAATAAAACAAATAGATACTTAGAAAATTTGATTCAATTTAGATCTTATTCAATAGAAGATATCATTATTAAAAGATGCACATTCGTCAAAATCACCGTCGTCATCACTTGCAACCATTTCTAATAATTATTTACAAAGAAAGAAAGAAAGAAACCACATTTATTCAAGACATTTATTTATTATTAATACTGACGTGGTTTTGACACATTATGAATGTATAAAACACGGGAGTTACTCACGTAATAAGTCAGAGGCTTCCGACTATAGTTACAACCACATTCGGTGGTCTTTTTCAAGGAGAATACGGGGCGCTCGCGGACGCGGTCCCGATTCGCCTAGTACTGAATGTGGTTGAAACTATAGTCGGAACCCTCTGACCTATTACGTGAGTAACTCCCGTGTTTTATACATTTATTTATGTTATAACATAATATAGGTTTGATGACAATCTGAAATCATTAATGCATTAGAATAATAACTCTCAAGGAGCGATGATTCGGAACTAACACACAGGCAGCTAAACAAAAACGTGAAAGTTTGTTCATGCCACCGTGTAGCATCATTTTTTTAGACGTAGAACATCCGCTGCTAGACATAAGCCTCACTAATCGAGTTTCACTAGGAACTGTACGAAGCACCATTTATATTATTTGAAACTTTAATTACAAAGCTGTAGTAAATAATATGTTGATGAATTCAATGGGATATAAAACGTATACTGCTCTAAGGTTTCTTTTCAGGTAAGATTTGAATCAGTTTAAAATCAACAATCAGACACTGACACCACTATACTGATTTTGAGGCAGCAGTCCATCACAGTTTATAATTTCAGCGGAAACCACTAATACACAGAGTTACTTTTGGGATACGTTTCTTATTTCGATCATATTAGAATCAATGATAGATAGCAACAATATATTCAGTTTTTTTTTTTATTTCCCCTTCTATCATCGGTCGACTCGACGTACGGCAATTCGCCATCGCTATATGGTAGATATACCACGTACGTACGAAGCGTTATGATTCCACTTTCTTGATGCGTACTGGCAAAGAATGGAACTCGTTAGCTGAGTCTGTGTTTCCCGATATGTACAATCCTGGAGTCATCAAGTCGCGAGTGAATAGGTACCTTCTAGGTTTGCGTGCTTAATCCTAGACAACGTCATCACTTAACATCAGGTGAGAGAGTTGTCACACGCAAACTTATAATAATAATGAAAAAAATAAAAAGTTTAGGAACAGGTAATTGGAACCTAGACTAGATTTAACTCTCGGCTCGCACGCACCGCTCACACCACATAGCCAAAATGTTTCTGCTGATTATGAAAACAAAACTTGCGTATAATTAATAGAAAAAAGCTCACCATCATAATTCCTTGACAGAGGAAGAACATAGGTACGGATTGTACGAACACCATGGCAATAGCGCCCGCATCATGTATCAGCACGGAGAACAAACACAGTTTTCTTAAGCTCATAAGCTTTAGTAAAGAGTTTGTTAAAAATCCTGAAAAAAAAAAATTATGACGACGTTTTCAATAATTTGAATAGCGGTGACGTAATTTCGCTTGACATAGGCGTGACACTTAAGTATAGGTATAGATAAATTAGTCAGGTATAACGTTTCATGTTCAAACTTAAACCCAAATCGTTAGTTATCTGAGATAGCTTACATATATTTACACGGATTGTGAATCGATATAATCTAAACAAGCGTTATCTAACGTAAAACGCATCATCATTTAACACCAGGTGGAATAATAGTCAAACATCTACCTTATTATGTATAAAAAATGGTACCTAAATTTGACACGACAAAAATCATATCTAGTAAAATGAATTATATTTCAGACATTGTTTGTATCCATTTTTATATACTTACTTGTCTACATGTACTATATATAATATTACAATTCCTGTCCATACAAAGGTTGCCTGAAATAACTTTTTCTACCAGCAGTGTTTTGTATTTATATTTTTTTTTGTTTTTGACGTGATAACGTTTTATAAATTGATGAATGCCAAAATGAAAAATAGTAACGGTAACATTCCAGTAACGTTCCACCTAAGTTTTACCTAGATCTAGATAATATAATCAAAGTCAAAGTCAAGGTCAAGGTCAAGGTCAAAGTAAAAGTCAAAGTCAAAGTCAAATTCAAAGTCAAACTTCAAAGTCAAAGTCAAAGTCAAAGTCAAAGTCAAAGTCAAAGTCAAAGTCAAAGTCAAAGTCAAAGTCAAAGTCAAAGTCAAAGTCAAAGTCAAAGTCAAAGTCAAAGTCAAAGTCAAAGTCAAAGTCAAAGTCAAAGTCAAAGTCAAAGTCAAAGTCAAAGGCAAAGTCAAAGTCAAAGTCAAAGTCAAAGTCAAAGTCAAAGTCAAAGTCAAAGTCAAAGTCAAAGTCAAAGTCAAAGGCAAAGTCAAAGTCAAAGTCAAAGTCAAAGTCAAAGTCAAAGTCAAAGTCAAAGTCAAAGTCAAAGTCAAAGTCACAGTCAAAGTCAAAGTCAAAGTCAAAGTCAAATGTCATATGTCAAATGTCAAATGTCAAATGTCAAATGTCAAATGTCAAATGTCAAATGTCAAATGTCAAATGTCAAATGTCAAATGTCAAATGTCAAATGTCAAATGTCAAATGTCAAATGTCAAATGTCAAATGTCAAATGTCAAATGTCAAATGTCAAATGTCAAATGTCAAATGTCAAATGTCAAATGTCAAATGTCAAATGTCAAATGTCAAATGTCAAATGTCAAATGTCAAATGTCAAATGTCAAATGTCAAATGTCAAATGTCAAATGTCAAATGTCAAATGTCAAATGTCAAATGTCAAATGTCAAATGTCAAATGTCAAATGTCAAATGTCAAATGTCAAATGTCAAATGTCAAATGTCAAATGTCAAATGTCAAATGTCAAATGTCAAATGTCAAATGTCAAATGTCAAATGTCAAACGTCAAACGTCAAACGTCAAACGTCAAACGTCAAACGTCAAACGTCAAACGTCAAACGTCAAACGTCAAACGTCAAACGTCAAACGTCAAACGTCAAACGTCAAACGTCAAACGTCAAACGTCAAACGTCAAACGTCAAACGTCAAACGTCAAACGTCAAACGTCAAACGTCAAACGTCAAACGTCAAATGTCGTCAACGTCAACGTCAACGTCAACGTCAACGTCAACGTCAACGTCAATGTCAATGTCAATGTCATACATGATTATGTCGTTATCACGTAAATCTATCGTCCGTAAACCGACTTTACAGACAACCAATTTTTTTTTTGATGTTCAATAGTGTTTTTAATTGATTGATTTATTAATCTGTTAAATTAAATAGCATTTAAGCAGAATAAAGAAAAATTGTGCTTTAGTAAAATATATAAATACACAAACATACTTTACCAGTTTTGTTATTAAAACTGACGTAGTTTTGACACATAATGAACGTATAAAACACGGGAATTACTCACGTAATAAGTCAGAGGGTTCCTCCGACCATTGTTTCAACCACATTTAGTGGTCTTTTTCAAGGAGAATACGAATATGGGAAAAGTGTTCCTGTTTTGCAATAGAGTCGATTAAGACCAACTTGTTTTTTTTTGACAAATGACATTTTTGGGCGAACCTTACTTATTTTAAAAAACTAAAAATGCAATATATTTTTCTTCAAAATAAGAAGTAAGAGTAGAAGGTTCATAAAAACAAAACCTTCGAACTACAAAAGGAAAGGTAGCTACCCTGAAGAGGCCTCATCATAATAGGGGGGGGGGGGAATCATATACTGACAGCAGTTTGAAAGTTATTGGGGAACATGAATTCTTTCTTCGATGGTTATTATTAGACCCCTGACAGGTTTTGTAAAAATCATTGATTATGGTACTATAAAAAGACAAAAATGAAAATCGTATATTAATAGGATGAATGTGAATAGAATTATTTACCAGCAACAGCAAAAGCAATCCAATAAAATCCATTGAGGAGCGTCACAGTGGTTGAGTTCATTTCTAATTTTATCATAAAGTCGTTATACAAGATTCCGAAACAGCCTATGAACATAGACACGGAAGACTGAAATAGAAAACGAACAGTTTAACTTAGTGATAAGTCGCACGGTGCTGACAAACTCAAGTAAAAAATAAATATCCTGGAAAAGTTGGTAAAGATCGAAGGACGATGCAAGTAGTCAGCTCAAGTTGATAGTACCGAATGGCAATCATGCGATTGCTATTATTCGTTACACGATATTTGCTAAAAGATATTTCAGATGTAAAACCACTATCACAATAGTATATTCTTCATCATTAACTCAGTCATAGGGCGATGGACAGCACAATAGACCAATGCTGGATATATACCTCCTCCATTGATTTCCACAAGGACTGGTTGGAAGCAGGCCGCATCCAATCTTTACCTACGATTAGTTACTACGTTAGTCAGGTTGACTGTTAGTGAACGTTCTATACTGTGCTTGCCAGTCCGTGGTCTCCATTCGAGAATCTTTCAACCCCAACGACCATCAGTTCTTCGAACTATGTGCCCTGTCCCCTGCCACTTCAACTTGCTAATGCGCTAGTGTATGTCGTTGACCTTCTGACTCTTTTCATTACTGATTCGATCGCGTAGAGAAACCCCAAGCATAGCCCCTTCTATAGCTTGTTTTTGACTTTGAGTTTGCTCTCAAGGATGTTCATACCCACATTGTTCGAAAACTTTTGTTTTAAAATTAAATCAAAAATAAAATAATGATCCAAAATAATGAACTATATAAATATCGTTGTGTGATATTTAGGCTATAATATAAATAAAATTCAGATTTTAACACCTTTAACATGATTTATGATAACCATGAAAAATTATGTTAAAGGAGGGCAAATTTAATGTACTTACTTGATGAAGGATTATTTGAAAGTAAGAACACAAAGAACTATGATAGGCAGTATGATGAGTGATGAGGCACTGGTAACTTGTGGAATCCCACAGGGTAGTGTGTTAGATCCGACGTTATTTCTAGCATATGCTAACGAAATGTGTAACTTATAATTAAAGTGTGGAAAAGTTTCCGAGTACGCCGGTGACAATGCGCAAATTTGTATGTTGGTAGCGATTGGAACGAGGCTCAGACTGATACAAAAAGGTCTAGGAATGGTAATTAGAACGTTCCCAAAGAGCTGTGATAAAGATGGCACCTTTCAAACCATTTTAATATCCGACAAAATAATTGTTCAAGAATTGTAACGTGTTGAAGGTTTGTCTAAATACTATATATTTAAGACCTAGACAAAAACACACCACTACAAAAGAAAGAAACATATCACATAACAAGCGGCAAATGAAAAGAGTATTCAACACACCAAAATTAAGCACAAAGTTGCCACACCGGCATCAGTTCTGCCTCGGCCCGTTTCTTTACAACAAAAGTAGCAAGTTACTGCCTTACTTATCAAAGTATACATCACATTAAGCTACCGATGAAACTGAAAAATTATTAAAAGTTATAGTATGGTCTATTCCTTCAATCAGCGTTGCATTCAAAACACATAAACACTCACAAAACACAACCATCCTCATCACACATTCATAACACATCCGTACCCCTATACACATTCACCAGTCATATTATACTCATACAATCACATTATCCCTTCCTAACAATTCTAGGTCAAGTTTTTACTTAGTTTAATAACGTTTTGTACAAAGTGTCTAATATATAGGCTAATATATAGGTTTATAATATATATATATATTATAAAATCTCTATATATAATATATAGGTTTATATTTTTTTCAAAGTATGTCAAAACAGTATATTATATCTTTCATGTTACCTAGCTGTTAGTTTTTCCGATACATAAACACTTTAATTATTAATATTATTCCTCCTTATTTAGTTTTTTTCTTACGCATTTTTTGACAATATAGATATGAACACAAAAACTAATAAACATATTATTAAAAAAATAAACCTAGGGTGCCGCCCCGGCACCGGGGCAGGGCCCAAGCTGTTCCAGGCTACCGGTGGTTAGGGCTGCAGAACCTCCTTACAATGCCAGCAGTTTCAAGGAGCCTTCTGTATCTGACGCTTGATCCAACTGTCTAGCGAGAGCCTCTTAAGAATAAATAATATATTATTATTTTATTAAGGTGAATTGGTATTAATAAGCTTAGGGATCATCATGACAATAGGTATAATTGTTACAGTATAATATATTGATATGAATTTATTAATTAAACTTGTTTCAATTGGTAAAGCGAGACGTGTTTTCAACCGGTTACCTATAAGATGTTTTTTTAATGTTAATGAATTACAAAAAGATTCAATACGCATTGTTTTTAAATAAATTTTGACGTCATAGAACGAAACGGTTTTAGAATAATGTGTCAGCCAACATCAACTAGGACTGAAGCACGGCAATGGTTAGATCAACGCTCAAAGCGTACGTTCGTCCAAAGAGTCCACACATGACCATAAAAGTAAAGAATTTTGAGGTTTTTATGTTATACTCGTACAATTTAACCACTCTATATTCATCGCCTTACTGTATCTGTCTATATCACTTCTACCCGGCAATTTATTTTACAGATATCTGGCGATAGAACTAAGTCAGCTACAATATTACATGGTGCACTTAAACTGTTGATACCTATTTCAGGCAACAAGGTTTTTTTAACTAAATTTGTAAAATATCGTTGATTAAAGAATTTAAAAAAGTTAGCATAGAAGAATGCCAAAATAATACATATAGTAATACTTACAGAGTTTATAATAAATGCGACACATATCAAATACCCCCATCCTCCGTCTGGTGGTACAAGCTCATATTGTACACTAGCCTTAGTTTTCCCCTCGCCCATCTCGGTTCGTGCACACCCACTTTCTGATTGCATCTGTTCAGACTTCATATAACCGTCTTTCATTTATCATTGATTTGATACAAGAATTAATGTCACTACGTTTGTTAAAAGACCTGCTGATAGAAGCTTAGTCTATTGATTCATGCCATGCGTTTGGAAGTGCACGGATTTGTTTGTTTTTTTTTCTGTGAAACTATGAGGACAGTAGAGTATTTTTATAAGATAGTTAGACAAGCATTTCAAAACTCTCGTTTTTATACCTAAAAAAGGTTACGCCATTTTTGTTTCAGTATTTAATATTTATTTATTTACCACTTTCTCCCTCCGGTGTCACCCACGTTTATAATTATATTATAGAATTTATTTTGTAAGTAAATACAGAAATATTTAAATGTATGATAATTGCAAATAAAAAAATTATTCGGCTTAAAAAAAGAATCCACACCGTCTGACGTGATTGATGTCTTTTTTCAGTGGGCGCACAGAGAGAAAATGTTGAATTAACACTTGCATACAAGATATGCCTAATCGGAATATAATATTTTGTTCGGTAACTAGTTAGAAACGAAATTACACAGCACTGGTTTACTGAGATAAAAATAAACAAAACGGAGCGCAAGATACACGCAAGCGCACTACCCGACCAACGAAGGCTCTGCCTCTGGCGAGTAGAGTCCCTTACTATAGACACTATCTGGCTTCACCAGTTGCTGGTGGTCCGTCTACTCAAAGAACAATCGTGTTGCCTCCAACACGTGTCAAATCAAAAACTATATTGATACTTGATAGCTGTTTCCCACATTATATATGAATAGACCATATTACGTCGGGGAATAAAACTAGTTTTACTTAATAAATATCGAGTTTTAAACTATCCAAAAGCCTGCATATTCGGCCTGAGTAATATGGGTAATGAGTAAGCTAATTATATCAATGTTCTGTACTACTTTATGGAATGAACCAATATTTTGAATAATATTAGTCTGGCTCGTTATAAAAATACTTTGTTAGGAATAAAATAATTTTGAGGTAAAAGGTTAGTTAAAAGTGGAGCCCTTGTAATAACCAAACCCTGTAACTTGTCATTAGCATTTGAGTTAAGAGTCAAAACCATTGACTTTTACACTACATGTTACTTGCCTATTCTTTTTTTTTTATTACAGACTAGTCCGGTCAGACGGCCCGCTTCGGCTTGGCACAATTAAAAAATTTCAAAATTAAAAAATATACAGATCTCTAATTTAAAAAAGAAAATATTGCTTTTGTCATTTCGGGATAGTAGAGCTTCCCAACTGAAAGAATTTTTCAAATCGATTTTGTAGTTTCGGAGCCTAATCAATGCAAACAAACAAGCCATCAAATCTTTCCTCTGTATAATATTAGTATAGGCATTTGACTACGCAGCTGCGTATTAATGCCTGTAATTCTAGAATCTCATCTTATGTTAAGTGATGATACCGTAGACGTCTGCTTAAAAGGCAAGATATATTCATTTATTCTCTTTTTGTTTAAGCTTTATAGATTGAGCACTATCTCACTTCATGGTCAGTGACGATGTGATCGAAGATGTTATCACGTTAGACTTACATGAATACTTACTAGCTCTCAGGGATTGCTGCCTGAATACATATAATTCACTACTGAGTTGTACTTATTTTTATTATTATTTAATTTTTATATCAGTTATGATCAGATCGTTTTAAATCATTTCTTTTTAATCACTTCTTTATCCTTCGGCATGTCTGCGGACGCCCACACTACATGCTTTCATGCAACTATGCGCTCGCGTGCCGCGTCCCTGTTGCGCAGAGTTCGGGCCAGCTCCAACACCATCCTGAAGATGATTGCAGCCAGACTCAATTGTACTTACCTCCGGCATTGCTGCGATAGTTATATCGCAATACAGTGCCGGAGAGAAGATACTAACTTAAATCGACATTTACTTTATAATTCATTTTATTTCGACTTTTTTTTATTTCTTATCTCTTCTTATACTATTGAAACTTGACATAAGTAATGCATTTACTGCACTTTTGAACTGACATTTTATTGTTTTCTATGTGAACAGAATGGGTGTAATTTGCCTGAAAATAATAGCTTTGAATGTTTTTAATTTGAATTTATTTCTCTCCGCAACCACCAAGCAAAGATAATCAGGCATTGCCACTTGGCAAAACAAGTTTACACACTTCCTAATTCCTTCTTATGAAAAAAATATGTAACTTTGATTCCTTCTTGAGTAAAAGTTTATACAATAAGCGTTAACGAAAAACATCAAGGAGACATGATTAAAATACAGGTTCAAAGAATAAAACCAATTAAAAACTATTAAAATGTCATTCATTCATTTTTCTTTATTCAAGGAACTTGTCTAAGACCGCTTTTCCGTAAGTCATCACTGGTAACACTATGTTCGAAAAAATCATACAAAGTTATGTTCATAAAAATTACATGCGTTATATTTTTATTATTACCATTATATTTACCAAAACCTACCTACATTGTTCGTATAACTAATATGAAACGTAAACAATAAGACCGAGATTTAGGCTAAAATATCAGTAAAATTCAGATCTGGACCGCGATGAGAAGTTATGGAGGCCGAATTTCATTAAGGTAAGTAGGTAAGCTATAAGGTATCATCAACTTATTGGGTTCTACTCATTATTAAATAAAAATGACATTTCAGAAATTATGCCTTTTTATTATGAGCATTATAATAATAGAATATAAAGACCAGAAATAGAAAATTGTAACGTGCTCTTGGTACGGCCTATGTCTATATAGAAGTAGAATGATACGAATGATGAGGAAAATTCTGTTTAATCAGTCCAGCTTAATATTCCGTGGGTTCCGCGGAAGCTCTCTTTTAGGTAATAACCAGGGGATGCAAGCTCCTCACGGATAATTTTTAACCGACTTCAAAAAAGGAGGAGGTTCTCAATTCGACCCGTGTGTTGTTTTTGTATGTTTGTTACCTAAAAACTTTCGACTGGGTGAATCGATTTGGATGCTTCTTTTTTTATTCGAAAGCTGGTGCTTCCCGTGGTCCCATTTAAATTTCATCAAAATCGGAGTAGCGGTTTCTGAGTTGTACTCCAATAACTGATAAGTGCTACGCATACGTGGGTTGCGGATTCAGCAGCAAAGGGTGAATAAATCCATTTTGGTAAATCATTTTTCTTTGTGCACATTGATATCAAATTATTTTTTCCTCTGCTATGGGCACTGGGCTATCATCAAGTCATTCTATAGTTTGCGGATATTCGAGATACATAGATTTCTGGATTATTGGGAAGTTTTCGTAATCGTGTTATAGTTGTTCTAGCAGGTTCTTGTCATATCTAGGTAAATCCTAAGTCTGCCAACGAGTCATATTTAAAAATAGCGTCCTTTTGCATACTTAAATTCTTAGCTCCATATGACATTGGTCATTATCAAGCAACTTTTTTAACGATATCAATGTGACGAATGAAGTTGACGGTCCAGAGTGTGTGGTTATGAATGGATTTTGGTTTTTTCCACCGCATGTATCAGAACAGACAGTAAGATGTTTCGCTTTTTCCCAGTTTTAATATAAAAGATAACGTAAATAATCAAATACCAAAATGAGAGCTTCTTTCTTAACCGTTGATCTCAGTTTAAAAAAATCATAAGCTTTATTTGGTAATCGTGACTCATAAATAATCAATTCAATAGAATCAATGTTCCTAAGACTCCGATTATTCTAAAATCTCCGAGTTTTCCAATATCAAACCATAGCGAAAGATGCGGTGGCAAGTGAACTATTTTTCCGATACATCTGAGTATGGTATATTGTGGACCTTCATCCGAATAGGCACTAGGCCACTACCAAACAAGTGCATAGGTTCTTTATTAGTTGTTCAGTCATCATTGTGGTCCACACTTGTTGGGTTTACAGTGAAAAAGTTTGCTCTCGCTCTCAAAAAGAATTCTCTCGTGTCCCGTGAATATCGATATGAAGAACGTCCACTTGTTGGGTTCGTGCACCAAGGTTTTCCTACCACCATGCGAGATTATTTGTGCTTAAAATTGAACTCTCCTCAATCAGATCAACATAGGAAGTATGTATAGAAATATGGTCTGCATGGGGTCAATAGTTTTTACCTACCATCACCGAATGAATTAAGAGCAATTTGTAGCCTATGTGCATTATCACGGTACATTGAATACGCCTAACATTAATATTTTGTTAATAACATAGGTATAATGATCTCTCCACAATCTTCAAGCAAAGATTATCAGGCTTGCCACCTGGCAGATCAGGTCAACTTACTTCCTGATCCGGACCGACAAAAATGTGTAACATTGATTCCCTCTCAAGTAAAAGTGTATCCAATAAGCGTTAACAAAGAACATAAAGAAGAGATAATGACAACACAGGGTCAAAGAATAAAACCAATTAAAAACAATCGAAATGTCATTCTTTCACTTTCCTTGTTGCTTTCCCCAAGCAACTCGATTTTATTTTCTCCAACTTTTTCTATTGTATTTTTCTCTTTTTATACCAAAGTTCTGTTGACCAGAGTAGTGCGATTAATACGAAAGATGACGTCAGGAGATAGAATGCTGTGTTGTAGCTGTTTGTGAAATCTCGAGCGGCACCTGGAATAGTATTATTTATATGTAGACTAAAAAAAATTTAAGATAATTGATGGCCTCACTGGTATGTAGGTAATCCTTATCCAAAACGTGTCAAGATTAATACGATGTATTCAAAGAGTTTTTATTGTGTATCGCATTAACCATATGCTAGGAAGAACGTATGTTCAAATATTTGAAGGAAAAAATTCGGCTGCTAGTGGGACTTGAACCCACGACTACAGAATACCATCCTGTCGCTCTGTCCAACTGAGCTATAGCAGCCCATACCACTAGGGCCGAATTACTTCCTTCCTTATTAACATCTGCGGGGGATGTTATTAGCGCCATCTACCTTTAATTGTATGAACATGTTGGTCTATCAGTCCTATTAAATAATTGTTGTAAACGTTACAACAATTATATAATAGGTCGTTACATGTAAACGATGTATTCATGTGTAGAGTTCTTGATAAAAAATAATAAGTATAAAATAATTGACCGCCCTCAAAAATAGTCAGAACACTCTCACAGAGCTGTCTGAACAAGTGAATTGCAAAGTAATGTGAGCGGACAATAACATAGCTGCGAGCATGGATCCTTAACTCGATAAAATTCGACAATTAGTGCTCGTTCAGATATGGGCACGCGAATCGTGCGGCACCCGCGCGGTTCTATTACTATGGAGATTTTCAAACCGCGTGGATATCGCCGTGTCTGAACAAGCACTTACTGTCTTATTTTATCGAGTCGACGATCCATACTAGCAAAGCAGATCCAACAAAACTGCCTGATGCCGTGCTAATGCTAACATAATGAATATGAATATATATGGGTAGAACCCAGGAAGTGGACCTGACGGTATTCTTTTAGACGGGGCACTAAGAGTTGGGTGACTTATAGCGAAGATGTACTATATGAACTGAAAACAAACTTACCAACGGCAGGGCCTAATGTTAGCATCAATATCCCGCTACTCAACATATAGATTCCCACAGCCTGCGTAAACTGTTCGGGCTTAACTGACGAAGAGAAGACCAATGCTTTTAGAACGTGGATAATGGCGCGAGCTGCGCCTGCAATGCAAATGTAGAAGAGGACAGCATACTGGTTTTCAGACCACAGGATACCTGAAAGCAGACAAAGTATTTTTGAACAAGTTGTAACTGATCTTTTGAAGTGATGACGTTTTCTAGGATTTAATACGCAAACCTAGAAGCTACCTATTCACTCGTGACTTGAAGACTTCAGGATTGTACATATCGGGAAACACAGACTCGGTCAACGATATTAAATTATATTATATTTATAACTTGTATGACATCATGTATTCTACACGCATTTTAGAGCTTAGCCTAAACTAAACTCAACCCTTACCACGGCGAACCTACTCAGGTAGGTATGCCGTGTGATTATAGTGTCTGCAAGTCAATTCATACTTGTACCTTGGGACACAGATATTCTCTGCCTTGGACCTCTCTCTACGGACACAACTCTTTTTGTGGTTTAGAGGCCATCCATCAATTACGTAATACCTCTAAGGGAGGGAGGGGGTTAGCGAAGTATGACAAGGGTGGAAGGATTCTGAAGCTATGTGATGTCACATGTCAAAATGTTATTTTAATCTTGAAATGTCTCCTTTTATTTTTCGTCAGTTAGCGATGTGATCGACGGCGAAACACTCAAACTTAGAATTATTGTACTTATCTCAGAAAACAAGGAGGTTTCATAATATTATACCCATATTTCCTCTTTGACAAAAGAAGATCTGGGGACGTCAAATTATTTAAGTATAATAACTTCGAGATAAAAATAGGCATTACGTGTTTCGTCACAGCGGGTGGGGAAGGGGTCTTACAAATGTGACCTGCGACAAGGACGTGAGGCCTGGATGCGGGCCGCTTCCAACCGGTCCTTATGGAAATCAATGGGGGAGGAATTTGTCCAGCAGTGGTAGTATTATGGCTGAGATGGTGATTATGATGATAGGTTCCCATGATAGGTTAGTTGACAGTCCAATGATGGAGTTTTAATACGGCTCAATAGCATTTGACGTGGTCTAACGAATACAATCCAAACATACTAGCACAAGTTGCTGTCACGCAATTTATTTTTATAATCTTGCATAGATTCTCGTATATGTAAAACCGTAATGCACAATTTACTCAAATTAATAGTTTTAGCGGTAGAGCTGATTGCTCGTGGGCAAGCTAGAAAGACTACCCTACACGAAAATTATGGTACGGATTATGGAAAGGTACGTTGACGTAATGCAATATTGGTTCAACACGCATCTAGTCGCACAGTAGCCGCTTTTACCATACCCGAGTTAGCATACGACAATTTTAAGTAACTTTTAAGTGTATTTAAAAAATTGGGATAATTACCAAGGTTTGCAAAACAGGCCAAAACGATAGCAAAAACGTAAATTTCCTGGGCCCCGAGTTTCATCAGCCATTTGCTCGTAAGCATCAGCAAAGTTCGCATCGCCAAGTCTCCAAACCCATTTATTGATATGGCCAGAGCTACTCTATCCTGTAAGAAGATTCACAATTGAGACATATGAAATTAATATAAGATGTGAAAAAGATAAGCCATTGATCTGGCTCAATTTTGGCATACGTAAAATCTTTTTATAACTGACATCTACTTGCTATGAGAAACCAACCCACCAAAATTAAGGTTCTTATTTATTTTTCCTAGCATTTACATGCTCTAATTTAAGTTTTATTGATTATTAAAATATTTGTAAAGTAGTTTTAAATATAGATCAGCCCTCCCAGTTTCAATTGACATTATCTATGACCTGTCATGTATATATTTATTTATAACAGATAAGTAATATTAAATTAAATTTTACATTGATGAAGCTAAATTTTTAAGCACAGAAATCCTTATATTTTCGAAATATACACTATATTTACATAATATGTGCCAAAAATGTCGCGTAACAAATGTAAGTTATCATTCTAACACGGTTCATCGAGATCCGTTTAAAAGTTCCTTCGTTATCACAGTTCAAAGATACGTACATGCAATTTAAAATTCGCGCCCAAAAACTAAATATCAGTAGAACAAATTAATTAACTTTTACCTGGCTCCATTCCAATGCATACAAAGCTTGAGGCAGTATTAACCCCAATGTGTTTTCAGCGAAGCTGCAAATCGCCGGTCCCATACATGCGCATGAGAATAAAAACTTTTTTGCCGACGACACATCTATGAATGCGTCTATAACCTTCCTAAAAGAAGAGAAAAACATAGTCACAACATATTATAGCATACAAATGTAATTATACGGAGGTCGGATGGCAGGTGTGGATAGGTGTGGGTAGATGATATCGTATTTGGTGTTATCTCGAAGCGGCTCCATTCAATAACGAAGACTTCCTTCTGATCCAAGCGTTTCAGGCCCAGGGACAGTTCGTGTTTGAAACGTATTTATATTTATATGTGGTTTTGCAAATTTCGCGGCGCCATTGGTTTATATTTGAGAACAGCGCCCTCTATTGGCTTGCTCCTGTATCAGCATTGAATTATTATATACTGTGGCGTGTCGATGTAAGCTCTGTATGCAGAGATTGCTACGATTACACAACATGTTCAGGTCATCTCCATGATAAAATTCCATCTGGTTAAGGTTTGCACGAAGACCGCTCACACACTTGCATTTAATGCATGTAGGAACACATTGTAAAGTCTAAAGTTTGTTTTTATATTGTTTGTTTGAATTAGTAATATATACTTCATGAAACTTTGTTACTCATTCAGTCAATAAATATAAGTAGGTGTATAATTTCTATCTAAGAGACCCGTATTCATAGATCTATTTCATTGAGGTCCGTACCTGATATTGGACCTCGTCCCATTTTGTATATTTTCTTTTTTTCTATCCAATGATGATCGTATAGCTCTTTCTTCGTCTGTCAGTTTGACTGTCGATATTTTTTTAGTATTTCCAACTTTATACAGGGGCTGCATTTCTGTAATAATTTACATTTTTATTTAAGGCCTCGTGTAGGCCAAAGAGGAGGTTAGAAAATGTCTCTTATACCTCTAAAAATATTATCAAGTAAATGAGACGCCTTTTTGTGTAAGAATTAAAAGGTAATCTAAGTTTTTCAATATACCACAAGTACCTGTACCTACTTATCATATAACCAGCTAAGCGGAGAACATATTTTTAGAGGAATCATATTACTTTGATTTATATATATATATATACCTATCTACCTATGCTAGCCACATAGACATGAACATTTATATGTTGCATTAACATACATATAGTTACAATTATCCATTCCATTAAGAAGAAGACAAATTTTAAACACATTCCACTTGTTCCAACTTTCAACAAAACCTCGGCTACTAGAGGAATTTGAAACCATAACCGCGGTGGATTAGTCTGTCACTTTGCTAACTAGGCTATGAGCATGTTACTTTACAGCGACATCTGTTGTAAAAAACATTCATACTGCGCCTAATTAATAATATGAACGATTCGTAAGTGACTGACTGAACGTATTCCAAATATTAAAAAAGGTACGTACAATTTGACCTATTTAGTCTATAAAAATATGTATGCACGGACACCCACCTATTTACATCAGAGTTCGTTGACTAGTGACTTTTGACAGCGTTCCCACGCACTCCACACCCCCGAATCTGTGATCCTGCGCCACTACTATTACCCATCACTTTTAATGTTCTGGAGTGTTTTGAGCAGTCTATAAGCATGCAACCAGGCATTTTTATACGTATTGAGTAAACACGACACGTCGCGACGGGCGTTGGATACTCACTCGATAGTTGCGGTACACTGTACCGCAACTCGTGGCGCAAAACCATGGTATACGTAGTCATCTCTATACATAGTAATAGTACCTCAGTGTCCTGCGCCCGCCGCCTAGCGCTCTGCGCCCTGCACCCAATTCGGCATGTTACTAAGGGCCCAGCGCGCGCAACCGCGATTGTTTGCAATAATAAAATTGTTGTTCCGTGTTTGTTTATCCTATCTTGGCTAGTTTGGCTATCGCCCGCGCGGTTACTGTTATGACCCTATGACTTATTTTCTGAATTTAGTCTAGGTTAATATATATATATATTTTTTTTTATTGGGAATAGGCAAGCGTTTGACCATTATCTCACCTGATGTTAAGTGATGATGCGGTCTACGGTGGAGCACGCCTGCCTAGAAAATACCTATTCACTCGTGACTTGAAGATACCCAGGTTGTATGTTTGCGGAAACACAGATTTAGGCAATAAATTCCATTCGTTAGCTGTACGCACTAGGAATGTGGTAGCAAAACGCTTCGCTTCTTATGGTTTAGCAATATACTTTTTTACATTTTATCGGTTAATTATGATTATTAAATCGTGTCCTTTTATGTCTACAGTCTTTTACCAGTCAGTCTGTGTATAATAACGATAAAAAGTACTCAATTAATTTCTAAAAAAATTTATAGGACGAATATGAAAGCATAACATTTCTACCCACAATGTCGAAGCCTAAGGTAGCAAACATGAAAATAACAACCAAATTGATGACCTCCTCTTGTTAAGAAGTCAGTTAAAACTATTCTTTTGTATTTTATACAATTTAAGATACTCAATAAGTTTTGAAGCGAGTGACAGCCTAGCGGAAGAAGTTTCGGCTATCAAACTGACGGACGCTGGTTCGATCCCCACCAACGGCTTGAGTTTTCGGTGAAAACAACACCGTTATTGAATAATTCCCAGCATGGTGGTAGCTTCGTCGATAGTACCTACCCCTAGAACTTTCAAGTACCTGCCTGGCTAGCTGACAACCTCAAGTTTAAACAACCGTCACGAAATATAGATGCTCGGGCAGCAGTACTTGAGAGCTAGTATAAAATCTAGATCAACACCTTAGACCACATCGTCACTGACCATCAAGTGAGAGTTATCCCACACTAGATCAATATAATAATAAATTACTTATATAATTAAATTTACCTGCAATCGGTACAACTTCAACCTTT
This sequence comes from Apeira syringaria, assembly GCA_934044485.1. Taxonomy (NCBI): domain Eukaryota; kingdom Metazoa; phylum Arthropoda; class Insecta; order Lepidoptera; family Geometridae; genus Apeira; species Apeira syringaria. The sequence continues at coordinate 5,245,708 of OW203659.1, forward strand.
TTCATGTGCCACTTGACAGGGTGCATAAGACATACTGCAAAGATATTATGCAGCATTATACCACCTACTAGGAGAACTGTTCCACGGAACCCGTACTCATCTAGAGACCACTTGACAATCATTGGTGCCACCATTACACTGACAGCTGGAATTTAAAGGATTATTTATATTATATTAGGTAGGTGCAACCACAGCCACTGGTTCGGCTCATGTTTGTGCATTCTATTCACTTCATTACGACGACTGTAGGCGCACGCGCCGCGCGCGTCGTCTTGGTATGGTTATAGTAACAATACACAATTCTAGCGTCACCTACACTATCTCATTTTAAAATATATTATGTAAGTACCTTCAGATTATTATATATTGTTGTCCAGAGGTTGGAATCGTGGTAGGTGTACTAGGATTCCCTGTGTTACAACGACCATCCTAGGTGTATATATAGGTAACTTACTACTGCTAAACTGTGTAACTTAGGATAATATCTATTAGTAATAATTTTTTATGAATACATTATTTGAATTATTGTTTGAAATGAATTATTTGAATTATAAAATTTCTTCTTATTCCTGAAAAGTCAACACAACATGCATTATTTCACACTGCTTCATCACCTTAGCTTTCAATCAAATAAATTATCTATTTACGTAGTTATTTACGTCCTTATTAAGTTACCAATATTGTCCGTCTAGGTATTCACAATAAGAATGCTTAGACAGTGCGACTTTAGACCAAAACTCTGAAACATAATATTTGATGTTGTTGCTATTCAGCGGGGCAATGCTGCAATCATTTCGGCTACGCTGCCAACTGTAGGCATTTCATATGGAGCATTGAGCCGAAATCGCTTAAAACCTCATCCACATAAAAATAACTGACACATAGAATTCACATACTGTGTGATTCAACCGGTCGATTAGCCATACACCTGCAAAACGTTAAATGAACTTCCTCGCTAGATATTCCCAAGTAGCTACAATATGGGATTCCTCAAAAGGACAGTTAACAGAGTTATAAAGCAGTGGACGTGTCTTGGTGTTACAGATATCCATAGACAACAGTTATCGCTAACCATCTAACGGCCCGGCTGCTCATTTGGCACCTATATCATAATTAAAAAAAAAATGACAAAAAATGGAACCGACTTTGACACTCAAAGGTGTGAAATAACTTGTTGAAGTCTGTACCATGATAGTTCACAAAAGTAACTATCATCACAATATTGTGCTCATGGTACTGACTTCGACAAGTTATTTCACACTTTTCAGTGTTGAAGTCGGTTCCAATTTTTGTTAAACATTTTTTTTCACCCTTTTCAGTGACCTTTGCTACTCACGGGATAAATTGTCATTGTGTGTTCTCCGATGTCTTCAACCGCGACAATAATATCATCGAGATATACGTAGCACTTTTCAGTCATTGGAGTATAACTCAAAAACCGCTTCTCCGATTTTGGTGAAATTTAAATGGGACCACCAAGTATGATAGTATATTCTATCTAATAAAAAAAGAATCATCAAGATCGGTTCATAAACGACGAAGTAATCCGCGAACACACATAAAAAACAAAAAAAGACATTATACAGTCGAATAGAGTAATCTCTTTTTTTTTAATTCGGTTCAAAAGGGTTGAAAAACATTTTTTACCGTATAATACAACGTGAAAGCAGTTACGCAGTACTTACCCATAAACTCAGACATTAACGGGTATATGAAATTTAGAATATAAATACCAAATAATTGTTATTGTTAAACAATTATGATTAAAGCATTCAAATTAGTACCGTGATGGTACCAGCCTAGAATAGTACTCCTTTATCTCTTCCCGTGGGTGCCATGGGCGTCTTCTGAGGATTGGAAATCATACTACGCTTGCCAACCTGCCTAGCGTGGCGAGTATTGGCAAATCCCCCCTATATGGGGGAGGCATATGTCCAGTAGTGAACCTCTTATGGCTGAGATGATGATGATTATTCAAATTGTAGGATAGCAGAAATTCTTATAATACTTACCGATAACAAAGTAGACCAAGCTGAATGCGAACATTCTTCTTTTCATGAAGTAAAGGTTCAGAATTGTGTTGCTCAAATTATAGGTGATTCCCAACCCGATGCCCTTAAAACAAATATATACTAAGAAAATTTAATTCAATTTAGCTCTTACTACATAAAAAATCATTATTAATAAATGCACATTCGTCAAAATTAGCTTGATGAGACGACGTGGTTCTTTAATGAAATCATTAAAGAACTAGAATAGTAACTCTCAAGGAGAGGAAGCCAGTACCAACAGACAGGCAGATAAAGAGAAACGTCAAAAGTTGGTTAATGGACCGTGTACCATCATTTCTTCGTAGGACATCCACTGCTAAACATAAACCTCACTGATCGAGTTCCACTAGGAACTGTACGAAGCCCCATTTATATTAGTTGGAATTTTATTTACAAAGCTGTTCTGACATTACAAATAAATATGTCGTTGGATGTAATGAGTTATAAAACGTATAGCACTCCACAATTTATTTTGAGTTAAGGTTCAAAATCAACAATCAGACACTGACAATACTATACTGCTTTTGAGCAATCTGTTACAGTTTACAATTCCAGCGGCAACTACTAAGACCTTGAGAGGTAATTTATAGATAACCATCTTATTTTCAACTTGTCAGAATCAATGATAGTTATGAACATTGTACACTCTAGTACTCACGTAATTGTAAACTAGAATAGATTCAAATCTCGGCTAGAACCGCTCTCACCACTGAAACATCATTGGTTCAAAAATGTTTCTTAATCTAGGTGATTATACAAATAAAACTTGCGTATAAGTAATAGAAACAAGCTCACCATCATAATTCCTTGACAGAGGAAAAACATAGGTACGGATTGTACGAACACCATAGCAATAGCGCCCGCATCATGTATCAGCACGGAGAGCAAACACAGCTTTCGAATGCTCATAAGCTTTAGTAAGGAGTTTGTTAAAAATCCTGAAATAGAAATAAATATTTTGATGACGTTTTCTTCTATTCGAAAATTTGAATCGCGGTGACCTAACTTTGCTTGGCATATCATAAGCGACACTCTTTATTATATATTATAACAATAATATTTAATATAATATGACACGTATGTGAAAACGCGGCTAGAAAGTTTTCAAAAGTGAGTTAAACGGCATTACTCAGCTGTATAACATTATTCTGAAGTATTATAGCCCTAGCCGACAATTAATGAGAAAGCCACTAAAAGAATATAATTTAATCATATACCTACTTAAAACAGCAATTTTAATGCTAATGGGGAACTACATACAAACATACAGTTACTCTTGTTTCGTAGGTTGTTATCAGTCCCCTGACAAGTTTATTTGAAAATCTTTGATTTGTTAGCATTATAGGAATGTGAATAAAATTAGTTACCAGCAACAGCATAAGCAATCGCATTAAATCCATTGAGGAGCGTCACAGTTGTTGAGTTCATTCCTAATTCGATTATGAAGTCTTTATACAAGATTCCGAAACAGCCGATGAACATAGTCACGGAAGACTGAAATAAAAAACGAACAGTTTAATTTGGTGATAAGTTGCACGGAGCTGACAAAATCTGATAAAATATAAATTTTCTGGAAAAGTAAGCAAAGATCAACGGACTATGCAATTAGTCAACTCAAGTTGATGTAACGATGAACGAATGGCAATCGCATGTATATGTCTAACGTAAAATTACTGTCACAATATTATATTATCCATCATTAACTCAGCTATAGGATGTCCACTGCTGGATATAGGTCATTGATCTGCACAAGAACCGGTTTGAAGCAGGCCGCATCCAACCATATAAATATAAATTCAATAAAATTGTCTTGCTCACTAGGAGTATTGTTTTTAGGTAGACAGTTGTCAATAAACTAAGGCTATATTATTTTTGTAAATGTAGGAAGAGGGCGCTGCAAGCAGAAACATAGGCGATGAGCCTAGTTCAGCAACAAATAACCCATAAAATTAAAAATAAAATAAAATTTATGAATGTGCACTTATTTGAATAAATTGAAAATTTAAAACCTTTTCCTGTGATCTTAGTCAGGTCGACTGTATGTATACGTCTCATGCTGCGCTTGCGAGTCACGGTTTCCATTCCAGAACATTTCGACCCCAACGACCATCAGTTTGGATGAATGATTACTTAATGCATGTGTGAAAATATGCTCTCTAAATGGAGAAAAAAATATGTTTCATTCATTATTTTCGGGTTGTATCACCTCCCATGGAAATAAAAGCCTATTTTGGTTGTACTACACAAAACTGCAATTTTTAGAAATTATTGCAATTTCTGATAACTGCAGTTTTGTGTGGTCGAACTATTGTAATTTCTGACAGTTGCAGTTTTGTGTAGTCTGTCTCAACCATTTCATATTTAGGAATAAAAAATATGGATCTGCAAGTGTAGTTGCAGATCCAAACTTAATAATCAAAGTCTATAATGCGCTCTGCATACCACTTTTAACATACTGCATTACATCTTGGGGAGGTGCACGTCCCACTCATTTAATTTAATTAGAACGTTTCTAAAGAGCAGTGTTAAAAGGAGCAACTATCAAACCAATGAAATATGTGGCAAAAAAATTGTTTACTGTGTACTGTACTGTACTGTGTCAAGGGTTTGTCAGTTATACATACTTCATCTGTTACTGACTAGGCAAGAATACACAACTACGAATGGACGAAACATATCAGATATTCAACTTAATAGAACATATTCGTACAACGGCATCAGTGCTTCCTCGGCCCGTTTCTTTGTAATAGAACTAGCAAGTTTTTGCCTCACTTAGGTTAACAAAGTAAACAAATACATTAACCTAAATCTGCATTAAATGATGAAACTAAAAATGTGTAAAAAGTTATCGGCTGATTTATTCCTTCCAATAGCTTTGCATTCACAGCACACAATCACTCACGACCCCCAACCATTCCCATCACACACTCTGGTTCACATTTTCACTTAGTTTAATAACGTTTTCACAAATGTACAAAGCGTCTAATAAGTTTTTATTTTTTGTCAACCCCGTTCTATATTCAATGTATGTTAAAGAAGGAAGCAGATCCCATGGTGAGATTGGTAAGTTTTTCTTTGAAATAAACACTTATTAATATTATTATATTATAATTTTATTACAATACATAGACAATACATGTATTGTCTTACAAGTTTTATTACATTACTTTTAACATATTATACATGTGTATAATATGTTAAAAGGAATGTAATAAAACTTGTTCCAACTGGAAAAGCGAGACGGGTTTTGAAAGGCTAACCATAAGATATTTTCTTAATGTTATTTAATTACAAATAGTTTTAATTTGCATTGTATGTAATTATTTATTTATTTTATGGAATTAAACGGTTTCAAAATAATATGTCACCTAACATTACCTAGGACTGAAGCGCGGTAATGTTCAGATTAACGCTCATATCATACGTTCGTCCGAAAAGGCCACACAAGACTCTAATAGTGAATAATATTGAGGTTCATATCTTTAATGTTTATTCGTTATTCAATATAATCACTCCATAAAAATCACTCATTATATCTATCTAAATCACTTTTACCTAGCAATTTATTTTACGGATGTCTAGTGACGGAATTGTCAGCTACTTTGTCAATACTTATTTTAGGAAACAAAGATTTTTACTTCATTTGTAATATAGCGTTGAATAAAGTAATACAGCATGGAAAGAAGCCATGAATATAAGTATAGCATACTTACACAGTTTATAATAAACGCGACACATATCACATACCCCCATCCTCCGTCTGGTGGTACAAGCTCATATTTTACACTAGCCTTAGTTTTCCCCTCGCCCATCTCGGTTCGTGCACACCCACTTTCTGATTGCATCTGTTCAGACTTCATATAACCGTCTTTCATTTATCATTGATTTGATACAAAAAATAACGTCAGTTTGTTTGTTAAGAAATCTGTTGATAGAGGCTTCATGCCATTTGTTTTGGACTGCACGTGTTTGTGTGTAATTTTTTCTTTGTGTTACTCTGTTAGGTCAGTACAGTATTTTGATAAGATAGAGCCCCAGAAGCAGTTCAAAACTTTCACTTTTTACAACTAAAAGTGATATTCACGCCATCTCTGAATATTTAATCGTATTTATGTAATGCGGATGACGCCCTCCGGCGTCTTAATCACACGAAATAACACTTCACTAGTTCACTGAGATAAGGTTAAACTAAACGGAGCGCAAGATCCACGTAAGATCACTACCCGACCGACCAACGAAGGCTCTGCCTCTGGCGAGTAGAGTCCCGTGCTGTAGACTCTATCACTTCAAACTCGTCAATCCAGCAAACATATTGATAGCTGCACATCAGGTACATGAAGAGAATGTCTTGCGTCGGGGCACAAAACTAGTTTTTTAATACAAAGTAAATATCGAGTTTCAAACTGTGCAGAAGCTTGTATATTCAACCTGAGAAATACGATTAATGGTTGAGGAAACAGTATTTATGTTTTATACAATACTTTATAGAATGAACAATCTAATATTTTGGACATAGATACTTTTCGGGAGCGACGAAATGAATTTTTAAAAACTATTAAATTAAATTAACTTTATTAATTATTATATTTAATAATTAATTAATATTAATTCTAAATTACACGTCCGCTTGTAGAGCTGGATACAATACGAATGAATCTAGACACCGGTGGTCCTCGTCACGTTCCCAGCGACGGATGCGATAACATTCTGCTGACAATGCGTCTGGGAGAGTGGCGTGACTCTAGAATGTTCCGAGAAAGGCGTTATGGGAACATAACTCCTCCCCCCTTAGCTCGAAGTTATTGGGAATACGTAGTTTTCCAATAACTTCGCTTACATCTAACGAGTAACTAACAAAACGGGTGGCTGAGGCTGGTTCTCATGTTGATTGACATGTAATTCACTAGCCTGCTCTCTTCCACGCCTTACTATAATTATATTCTTATATCTAAGGTAAACTAGATAACTAACACATGATACAATTATTAACACATACAGTACTATAATAGCGACACTGACACTGTTGAGATTTTCACTATATTGCCCATAATCACTTTTATCACTTTTCACACTTTTCTTTAACAGGTAGTTTAGATGCTGTACGTCGGCTAGGTCGATCCCCTTAAGATCGATGGCTTCGGTGTTTGCTATAAGGCTATTTCGCTGCTGTTCGTGGGTGAATACATCAGGTAAGGTAATGATCGGAACGGGGTTGTATTCCGTATCCAGTGGGTGATAATGACGTCCGTATATTACGATCTCATCTATTGACACGTCACATGATTCAAGAGTGGTTAGTAAGTATGTTCCTTGCAGAGTATTACGGGTGACATCATGGCTACAAGTCTGAGTAAGTATCTTGTCGTATTTAAAGTACAATATCCAACGGGTTGATCCTATTCTCTGGAGTTTGAGATCCTCTGATATGACCTTACGCGGAAAGCACCGGGACAGGTTGCGCTGGTACTCCATCAGCTGCTCGATACAGGTCTCAGGGGCATATGGATTAAGGTCATCTTCAGAACATAAGTATTCGTTAGCGGTTATTTCCTGGCATGGACGGGCGGTTGGACGATATTTCTTACCTTCTACTAGCAGGAAAGGATATTCGGGAATAATGACGAAGGTTTGGGAATCGTGTGATACGGGTAAGGGGTACAATTTGAAATAATTATAAGTACTATTAATAACTAATGGAACATCAATTATAAACCTTATTTCATCATCTTTAAGGTAAGCTCTCACGGAAAGTGTTTCTTCAATGTTAATTAAGTTTTGCTCACTAACTGAATACATTAAATTGTCATACTTTGACACTTCATGCAGAATGGTTAAGAGTTCATTCGAATCGATTACAGATTTGTGTAGTACAGATACCTTGCTAAGTGCTAGAGCTGTTTCTAAGTTGTTAAGTTTAATATACAAAGTTCTAAAGTTTGCAATGAACATATTCAGGACGTTAGTTAAGTATGATACGAAGATATACATGTTTTCTCTAGATAGATCTGTCACAATACTTTCTATGCGTTGTAAACGCTCATTCATAACTTTAGTATTTTCATCGATAACTTGAGTAGTGTTAAGGAAGTGGTCCATCATTTCGGATATAAGGGTGATTTTGTTTGAGATGCCCTGTTCTCGAGTCTTAATTTCAGAAATAAGTTTGTCGTATCGTATTGCGTCATCATGATCCAGATTACCGGTAACAATTTTTAAGATAGAGCCGAGGGGATTGATTAGACCGCGTTTGTATCTTTTGGAGGGAATCAATTGTTCTATTTTGTTTAGGGTTTCATCACGAAGGTAATTAACCTGGTTGGTTAATTCTAGAATTTCGTTGATATACGACCTATTCTGACTAATGATCCTCACGAAATCAGAATATTTCTCTACATTATAATTTGTATCTGTAATAATGCCTTTGAGGTTAGTCCTAGACCTTAATGATTGACCACTTATTATGTTGCAGGAAAGCACGACCTTGTTTGACCGGTAATATACCTGGGTTTTGTTCAAGTTTTACCACTTGAAGGCCCTGGCTGTGGGGAACTTGGCAGAGGATGATCCTGATCATCGTCGTCCATAGTAGGACATGGTACCACCTGCGGAAGACGTTTAATGTTTTTAATAGGAGTTTTGGTGTATCTCTCGTTTATTTTGACTGGTACAATATTGCGTTCTATTTGTCCAGTAACTATGGCCTTATGGAACTTTGGTTTATCTTTAGATTGTCTCTTGTTTACAGCTTTGGCAAAGACCGTTTGTCCTATGCTTAAATCTGGTCCTGTCTCACCACCACGTTTCTTCACTATTTTTTCCTTAAAGGTATTCATTTTGTCAGAAAGATGTTTATATAGTTCGTGTGTCCTTTTTTTGTGATCTTTTATTAACTGTTGCCTGTAAGATTTGTCAAAGTCAATATCGAACGCGGAATTAAGTTCTGTATGGCCGAATACGACTTCAAATGGAGTTAGGTCTGTTGCACTATGTATTGTGTTATTATAAGCCATAACGGCGTATGTCATTACGGATGCTGTGTCTGTGTACTTTCTTTCGTACTTGGCTAAGCGATAAATTTCGATTATTGTTGAATGAAAGCGTTCAATCATACCCATTGAACTGGGATTATTGGGTGTTCCTATATGCAGTTGTATCTTATGTAAATCCGTAAGTTCCTTAAGTAGTTCATTATTGAACTCAGTACCCGGGTCACAACTAATTTTGCGTGGGATACCGTAGAATGCAAAGTATTTTAATAAGGCCCTGACTATTTCTGGGGTGGATCTCGATGGCACTTCGATAGCTTGTCCGATTTTGCTAAATGCGTCTATAAGAGTAAGATATTGTTTGGATTCTATTGAAAATGTATCAATGAAGATCTCTTGAAACGGAGCATCATGTGTTTGTGTAAGTTGTAACATCGGTTTTATTGGTTTACGGTCATATTTGGAGGCTCTACATTTTACACAGGCGTTAAGCATTGCCGCTACTGTCTCGTGCATATTTGGCCAGTAATAGCTACGCCTGATCCGTTTAATTGTTTCTGTGATTCCGCGGTGACATGTTTTCCCTTCGTGTATTTTATTAACGATCGCCTTTTGTTCTTTCTCATCTTCTATATATATGACTCGTTGTGTGCACTCGTGGAAATTAACTGTTCCTCTCTTAAATAATGTAATTATGACTTTACTAAAATCTTTGCGATGTTCTTCATTTTCGAAGTAAATGAAGTATTTGGTTTTTGGCTTGATGTACTTCTTTAAGAAGTCTTTTATTAGATCTTCGTTGTGTATGGGTAGGAACACTTCAAGTACTCTTTGATTATTTCTTGATAGATCCTTGACTTGCATATTATTACGGAACCAACTGAATACTAAAATTTGGTTTGGTTTGGTGTCAATTGCTTCGTGTAATATGGGAATACCTAGCGATTCCATATCGTTAGCGGAATGGATTGTCTCTGTGGAATCAGATTCGGATCGTACGGGGTATTGTGTTTGCTCGTTGGGTATATTTGTGTCGTGTATAGATTCGTGACTAACAGAAGCCGTACCTTCAGAATCAGATACTGTTAGAGTCCTTGAGTCATCTGAACGTCGTTTTGTCAAAGTCGCGATTTGTTCTGTCAGTTGTTCTAAATGTTCTTGTAGCTTGTGCTCACTATCGTCAATGTTAACTATCATAGAATCATTGTCGTCGTTTCCTAGTGCATTCAATTGTATACGGGATAGAGCATCGGCGTTCGCATTTTGTTTTCCGTTTTTATGTATTATATCAAAATCGTATTCTAGTAAGCGTAAGCGCCAGCGAGTTAGTTTGCTACTGACTTCTTTAAATTTATTCAACCAAGCAAGAGGCTGGTGATCCGTATATACTGTAAACTTTTTGCCGTATAGGTAAGGTCTAAAATGTTTTGTAGACCAGACTATGGCTAATAATTCTCGCTCAATTGCACTGTATTTTCTCTCTGTGTCTGTTAAGGTCCGGCTAGCGTATGCAACCGGTTTGTCGGATCCAACTGGTCCTTGTGATAGTACGGCGCCGATTGCTACTTCCGAGGCGTCTGTCGTCAGAATAAATGGTTTGGTCATGTCAGGGTATTGTAATATAGGAGCATTCACGAGGAGCTCTTTACACTTTTCAAATGCTTCTATGAACTTATCGTCTGTCACTACTCTTTTGCCCTTCTTAAGGCAAGCGGTCAAAGGTTGCGTGATTTTAGAGAAATCCTTGACAAACCTACGGTAGTAACCGACAAATCCTAAGAACCGTTTGATTTCTGTTTGAGTTTGTGGTATGGGATATTTCAGAACTGCTTGTATTTTGTCGTTGTTCGGTCGGAGTCCGTCTTTGGTCAAAGTATGTCCTAAGTACTGTACTTCCTTGCGTAAAAACTCAGATTTGTCAAGTTGTATTTTGAGGTTAGTTTGTCTAAGTCTGTCAAATACGGCGCGGAGTTTTTGAAGGTGTTCCTGTAAGCCATTTGAGTAAATTAAAATGTCGTCCAAATAGACTAGGCAGTGGATGCCCTGCAGCCCTCTTAAAACGTTATTCATCGTTCTCTGGAAAGTTGCAGGAGCCGTTTTAAGCCCAAAGGGCATACGAAGGAACTCGTAATGTTCGTTTTGTGTAGAGAAGCCTGTCTTCTCTCTATCGCACTCTTCTATTTCAATTTGGTGGTATCCTGATGCTAAATCGAGAGTAGTATAGTAATTACTCTTTCCGAGTTTATCGAACAAGTCACATATGTTTGGGATGGGGTACCTATCATCTACTGTAATCTCGTTAAGTCTTCGATAGTCCACGACCATTCTATATTTAACTTGTCCAGAGGCGTCCATCTTTTTCGGAACCAAATGAACAGGTGCACTCCAAGGCGAATGCGACTCTCTAATGACATTATCTTTAAGCAACTTTTCGACCTGACGTTTGATCTCTTCGGCTTGGGCCGGTGCCTGTCTATAGGGTTTGACGTAAATTGGGTCTTCATTAATTGTCCTAATACGATGTTTTACCTGATTCGTAAAGGTCAGAGGTAAGCTCTCGCAATAAAATATATCCTTATATTCATTGCAAAGTTGTTGAATGGCCTTGCTTTCTTCATCATTAAGGTGGTCTAGTCGTAGTTTGGATAAATTGTCGGTCAAAAGTTCGTCCATTTGTATGTCACTAAAGTCAGAACTGTAATTAACTTCACATATGTCGTTATTAAAGTTCGTTACTGTAAAAGGTGCCGTTATTGTTAGCGTGACGCGGTTTTCTGTAAGGTTTTGTATTACGGTGGTTGCAAAATAGTTTTCACACCGGACTATTGCTGTAGGCATACGTACGCCATCATAGAACTGCTTAAAGTTTAAAATTGCGTCTCCGTTTTCAAAATTTACTGGCAATGTCACTCGATGTTCAGAGCGTGGTTGGATTTCGATGACGTGATCGTCATTATAAATGATGGGTATTTTTGAACACTGTGTTTCTAATGTCTTATCTTTAAGGTTTATGTTAGCTTTGAGCCGTGACATGAGGTCACATCCTATAACCCCGTCGTAACGTCTATCCACATCATACACATAGAATTTATGATAACCATCTTCTTTAAATATGGAGAAGAGTGGAATATTAACGACTTCACTGTGAACGCTGGATGCATGGGTGCTGGTGACCATAAAAGGTTCATAACTTTTTAACATGGCGAAATATTCATTCGCTTTTAGTGGACTCAAAAACGAACGCGTACTTCCAGAGTCTAGCATAAATTTTCCATCGATATCTGATATGTATATGTAAGGGAGTTTTAAGGAAGCATCATAATTTATTTCTATCATTTCGTGCTTGTTGGGTCTACGCTTATGTGAAAATTTTCCACAGCACTACATACATCTTGATTGTGGGGCGCTGAAGGCGTACTATCGTGTGAATCACTTTCGCAGATTTTATTATCAGTGGGGTTGTTGTCGATTATAGGCTCGTCATATGTGTAAAAACCGTCATATGCGTCAGGAGTCATGTCATAGTAACAATCATAAGTCTCATAAGGCTGGTAATATTCTTCATACTGACCTTCCAGTGCATACGTTTCGTTTATGGGTAGCTGTTGAGGTCTCGCTGCTGGAGCAGTCCTCATAGAAACGTCATTATCATATTTATGACTGACGTAGCCTTGAGGCTGTGGTGGTTTATAGCCAAACTGTCCAGCTTGGGGTCGGAACCCAAACTGGTTTACCGGAGGCCTATATCCAAACTGATTTGTCGGAGGCCTATATCCAAATTGGTTTGGCGGAGGTCTATACCCAAACTGTCCTACCTGAGGTCGGAAACCGAATTGTCCCGTTTGTGGTCTTGGTCCAAATTGTTGTTGAGGGGGCCCACCTGGAACTACCGGTGGTTTGAAACCCATTTGTGCTGGAGGTCGGTATCCAAAGGTACCTACTTGTTGGCGTGCAAATTGTTGGGTTGGTAATTGTTGCCGCACCAGATGCTGACTGGTCTGGTTTGGGATACCAAATTTGAACTGGGTCTGAGGTTGTGGTGCCATAAGTGGCCTAAAGTTAGACTGAGATGGAAACGTTTGAGGTCGATTCTGTAACATTTTGGTGCGTTGATTATATTGTTCTTGAAAATTTACTTCTTCTAGCACGTGTTTTAGTGCATCTTCTAGCGTAGTGGGGTTTTTGATTCTTATAAGTCTCACCATGTGCTCTGGTAGATTATATAGGAACACATTTAGAGAGGTATTGTTGTATATAATTTGTTTAGCTTCTTTTAACTGTGCGGAATGATTTTGATTAACTTTAGATAATAGAACGGCCCGAACGTCCTGTATACGTCCACAAAATTCTAAGAATGTTTCATTAGGCCTAATTTTTAAAGTTTCTAATTCGATGGCTACACACTCCTCGCTTCGTGGGTCACCGAAATGTTGGAGAAGGAGGGCTTTTAATTCATCGTATGTTGCGAAGTCGCTTCTTTCGCTAATTAAAGCCGCAGCTTTGCCCGATAGTCTACTCGTCACATATTGCATTAGGAACTCATTTCGCTCCTCGGTGCCTTGATAACGTTGAATGACATACTCACATTTTCTAAGAAATAAATTTAGAACTTTGGTGTCCCCATTAAACTCGGGGATGAGACCTAAAATTTCGCGTGGCACAGTTTGCTGATTTGCCAACAACCGCGGTAAATCAGCGGGCGCTGCTGGGGCTCCAAGTACCCTTTGTTCGTTAGCCATAATTATATAATTCTAGCGGACGTTATACAAATTCTATACCTAATAGTATTCCCTAAGATACTACACTATAACTTATATATATTTCCTTATACTATTCTATTATATGCCTAGCAAAACAACTCTAAGTTAAAGACATACAAGGCTAAGCGCAATGAGATTCGCTTTCGACCTTAACGTAACCTAATGTGCAATTTTATTCACATACAAACTAAGTATAACAGTTTACAAAATTCAGGGAGTTTAGGGCAAGGTAGGAAGTAGAAGGATTTTACTGTACTCACTGTCCAATCGCCGAATAACTCGCCATAATTTTCCGGTCCCCTGTATCGTATTTGTTTGGTTCGAGGATAGCCGCGTAGCACGAATCACTGAGTCTAAGTATAGTCGCACTAACGGATGCCACTCGCGAACTTTCACTTAAATGTTCGGATTATACGAACGCGGACTTCGCGATGGCACGTGCCGGCTATCCTACCGGCTGCGCCAGATACTTTTCGGGAGCGACGAAATGAATTTTTAAAAACTATTAAATTAAATTAACTTTATTAATTATTATATTTAATAATTAATTAATATTAATTCTAAATTCAATTTTCAAAAAAAATTTGGCCGTGGTGGTACCGGCCTAGAATAGTACTCCCCCATCTCTTCCCGCGGGTGCCGTAAGAGTCGGCTAAGGGATCACGTACCAGAAGGTGGGCAGCAGCGCCTTCTGAGGATTGGAAATCATACTGCGCTCGCCAACCCGCCTGCCAAGCGTGGCGAGTATTGGCAAATCCCCCCCTATATGGGGGAGGCATATGTCCAGCAGTGGACCCACATGGCTGAGAGAAGAAGAATTCTAAATTACACGTCCGCTTGTAGAGCTGGATACAATACGAATGAATCTAGACACCGGTGGTCCTCGTCACGTTCCCAGCGACGGATGCGATAACATTCTGCTGACAATGCGTCTGGGAGAGTGGCGTGACTCTAGAATGTTCCGAGAAAGGCGTTATGGGAACATAACTACATTTTAGTGTCGCTTGCTAAAAAAATATTTTGTTAGGGAATAAAATAAGTTTGAGATAGAGAGGTTAGTTAAAATTAGGATACTCGTGGAGCCTCAGTATTAACAAAACCCTGTAACTTGTCATTATCATTACAGTTTAGTTTTAATATAATTGACCATTACACTACATGTTACTAATACTATTATAATGTTCATGACATATGGAATCTAGTGTTTCTTTTTATTACAGACAGGTTAGGCATTTCTGAAATCTCATCTGATTTTTTTTTTTATCACACTCAGACCCCCGCACTAGGATTCCCTGTGTCGCGGGAGGCACGGACACACACAATCACAACACAAACAACCAAGACCCAGGACACACACCTATACTCATCGCACAAATGTTTGCCCCTGCCGGGATTCGAACCCAGGGTCCCGGAGACACAGAAGTCATGTCACTGACAGTAACCACCGCGCCACGGCGACTGTCAAGATATTGTGTTGTAGTGATGATAACGTGGACGTCTGCTTAGAAGACAAGATTTATTTATTTTTTGTTTCATATACTTTATATTGGCCGTTGGGGCCGAAAGGTTCTCGAATGGAGACCACGGACTGGCAAGCGCAGCATAGGACGACCACCGACCACATTAATTGCCAAAGTGAGTGTTTCTTCGAAAGTCATGAGCAACAATAAAATAAATATTAATACTAAATAATATAAATAATAAATAAATCTGTGTTTCCCGATATGTACAATCCTGGAGTCTTCAAGTCGCGAGTGAATAGGTACCTTCTAGGTTTGCGTGCTAAATCCTAGACAACGTCATCACTTAACATCAGGTGAGACAGTTGTCAAACGCAAACTTATAATATGTAAAAAAAAAAAAAAAACAATAGTGGGATAGTAACCGTTAACTCTCTTTATGAGGGCACGATGTCGAAAAGTAAAATAAAATGGCCTAAACTGTGGCCTAGCTAAACATCACTTCTTTATTTCTCTCCACAACCTCCAAGCAAAGGTTATCAGGCTTGCCACCTGGCAGATCAGGTTTACTTACTACCTGATTCCAACCGAGAAAAATATGTAACTTTCACTCCTTATTAAATAAAAGTATATTCAATCAACGTTAACGAATCACATCAAGAAGACATAATTTAAACATAGTCAAAGAATAAAACCAATTAAAAACAAAAGAAATGTCTGTCATTTATTTTCCTTTCTTCAAGCAACTCGATTTTATTTTCTCAAACTTTTCCTTTTGTCTTTTTCTTTTTGTATACCAAAGTTCTATTGACCAGAGCAGTGCTATGTTAATAGCACGTTTTTTTTTTTTTTTTACATATTATAAGTTTGCGTTTGACAACTGTCTCACCTGATGTTAAGTGATGACGTTGTCTAGGATTTAGCACGCAAACCTAGAAGGTACCTATTCACTCGCGATTTGAAGACTCCAGGATTGTACATATCGGGAAACACAGATTTATTTATTATTTAGTATTAATATTTATTTTATTGTTGCTCATGTACATGTTAATGAAGGAAGGTGTCAGGATATAGAATACTGTGTTGTAGCTGAAATCTCGAGCACGACGACACGTTCGACACCTGGAATAATATTAATTATAATAATGAGACTAAAATAGCGTTACACAAATTGATGGCCTCACTGGTATTATCACATTCACAGGTCATATTAATCCTCATCCGAAATGTATCAAGTTTTTTATGCCGTTTTTATGTATAGAGTTCCGTAATACAAAAGTATATAAAATAATTGACCGCCCTCAAACACAGCCGATGTTTGGAAACCGAGTTTTCATCCCTTAGGTTTTTTATTATTTATGGATCTACGGATTACTAGACTAATGTTTTACTAAATAATCGGTAACGGTGTGGTGGTATCACATTATAACTAAATTTATTTGAATACAACGGCACACCAAAACGGGACAGTTACGACACTAAGAGTTTGGTAACAGATTTGCAAATTTTGTTATGAAAACTTACGTGGTTTAAACACATTATGAATGTATAAAACACGGGAATTACTCACGTAATAAGTAAGACGCTTCCGACGATAGTTTCAACCACAATCAGTGGTCTTTTTCAAGGAGAATACGGGGCAGTCTCGGTTCGCCTAGTACTTATACTAGTACTACGGTACTAGGCGAACCGCCACCGCGTCCGCGAGCGCCCAGTATCTCCTTGAAAAAGACCACCGATTGTGGTTGAAACTATAGTCGGAACCCTCTGACTTATTACGTGAGTAATTCCCGTGTTTTATACATTAATTAGATTTGCAAATTTTAATAGACCTATAAAATTAAATAGCTTTAAATGTTGACTGAGACAAGGAAACGGTACTATGCATTGTTAGTATCAAAGGCTAAATCAGCTTTACATATATCAGATATATTTGTTTACATTTCGATTAAATTATATTTTCAATTAATTTAGACATAGAATTTTTAAAAGGTAAGTACTTCTATATTTGTATATTCTACAGATAAGCTGCTATTCTCGGATCAGCTGGATCCTACAAATCAGATATCAACAAAATCGGTATATCCGTCCTTGAGTTATAAATTGTGTAAACGACTTTGTTGTAGTATTGTATTGTATAAATCTTATTAAATTTATAAATGAAATATAAAAATGTATAATTCATGATGATACAATTTTATAATTACATCTATTCACTGGTAATGTATTTAAGTTGATTTTCGATGGGGAATTGTAAACTGAGTAGCATAGAATTAATATGTACTGTTGTACGTAGTACATATTAATTCTATGCTGAGTAGCAATTTCCTGACGTTACATAGATTGAAATCAAGAGACTAAAATAACTTTTGCGTATATTTCATACTTTTATAAACTCTATACCAAATCAAACAAATTGAATTCTTACACAAACACACTTTAAGTAACTTTAAATCATAGGTTTATATGTTATCATATGTTAATAATTATTGTTCTTTAAATAAAATGTCTGCATGGTTTGGGACGTCATTGTGTGATAGGGACGCAACAAACCACTATTGTAAGTTTGGTCAATATTCGTGTCCACAGATTAACTCAGGTCTGACAGCTATTCTGTGGTTCCAAGTCTGATAGCCATTCTGTGGTTGTGTCGTTATTGGAAACATATCTATTTGAATTGTTTATGTAATTATATTATTTCTCAGATTTCATTATGTCTTGGAAAGTCTGCATTTGGCCAGCTTCAAAAATAACTTTTCGTTGTAAATCCTGTGAGGTTTATTCAATAATAACAATATTGTCTTCAAATCACAAGTGACTAATGTGCTCGCCGTTAATATTGATACAGCAATCTTTTTAATCTTGTACCTTGAAAAACTTAAACGTTTGTAAATCCCTATCCCCCTCGTCTGATGCTTCTGCTTCTATCGTCTTGGTATGTTCAGTCGGCTGATTATGTAATTTGACGGCTTAGAAAAAGGGAATGTATTCATTTACATTTAAAGGCCTGATGGCTTACGGCACTGCGTTTGCAGCCTTCTTGAGCTCAATCCACTTCTGAAACCATAAAAGTCGGCTGATGCATCTTTTGCCAACGTAAGGAGGGCTGCTGTTCCGAAATCTCAAAGTGCCATTTAAAGAACCAAGGAGAATTTTCAACTCTACTTTTGCCATACATTTTTCTGTTAAAGTTACCTATCTATACTTATAACATAACCGTTTTCTCCACTTTAATGTATTTTTCTCCTTTATAAATTATCCCTTCCGGATAGTGTGAGGTAGGTCATTTATTTGTTTAAAATCAATTGCTTTTTTCTTCTTCTTCTTCTTCTTCTTCTTCTTCTTCTTCTTCTTCTTCTTCTTCTTCTTCTTATATGATTACTTTGTGACTATTTTTCGAAAATCTGTCAAATTTACGCCATTTTATAAACCATTTGGGGGTTGAGTAAAAATAAGACCAGTGAGAAAATTCATTCTACACCATGGTGAAAAATCACACAGCTAAAATAAACAACATATGCAACATACAAATTCTATAGTAAACACAGCAAAATTTATCAATGAGATATAAATCTCAGACAGAAAAAGACAGGACAGAAAAACTTGATCCTCTCTTACTTTTTCGCGGAAACACACGCATGCATTTAACCCTGATCCTTAGTTTAGAGTGAACTGGAGTGAAAAAAAATATACCAAAAATGGAACCGACTTCAACACTCAAATGTGTGAAATAACTTGTGGAAGTCGGTACCGTAAGTTTTTTAGTATTTTTTAACAAATGTATAGTTTTCAAACGTGCACCCTACAAATTTTTGTTACCTTGAGAGTGTCGAAGTAAATGTCGAACACTAAATGTCAGAATATACATTTTCGTTCAAAAACTAAACGGAAGTAAATTAATGTGCATTCCATCTAAGCATACCGGTGTGAAGTTAGCGGCCAAAAGTTAGCGGCCTTCGATAACCCGACCAAATGAAGAAGTCGCACTTTAAAAAATATCTATTATAATATGTAAGCGAAAAGACGAAATAAAGAGAAGTGGGAGATGGAGTAAGATTCAAGGGTGAATCGTATGTTACTAAAAGAACGCCGGGCGTACAAGTGCGAAAAAGTCGTTAGATCTTTGGCCTCTCGGTGTTATCCTGCAGATTTGACCGTGTTATCGAAAAGGTATCAACTTGCGAAAGGTACCGTTAGATAGCTCTTGTAATAGGCTTTCAAAAACATATTGTGAAAATTAGTGCAGACGTTTGCAAGAGTCCAAAAATATTAATTTTTTATTAGCCGCTAGTTTGCCCACGAAGATTTGACCGTGTTATCGACAAGGTATCAACTTGCGAGTAATACTGTTAGATAGCTTTTGTGATGTACGTTCTAACGTATATCGTGAAAATTAGTGCAGACGTTCGCAAAAGTCGTAAAAGTCCGTTTTAATTTAAAAAATTGAGATTTTTGCAGATTTGACCATGTTATCGAAAAGGTATCAACTTGCGAATGGTACCGTTAGATAGCCCTTGTAATAGGCTTTCAAAAACATATTGTGAAAATTAGTGCAGACGTTTGCAAGAGTCCAAAAATATTATTTTTTTATCAGCCGCTAGTTTGCCCACGAAGATATGACCGTGTTATCGACAAGGTATCAACTTGCGAGTAATACTGTTAGATAGCTCTTGTGATGTTCTTTCTAAGGTATATCATGAAAATTAGTGCAGACGTTCGCAAAAGTCGTAAAAGTCCGTTTTACTTTAAAAAATTGAGATTTTTGCAGATTTGACCATGTTATCGAAAAGGTATCAACTTGCGAATGGTACCGTTAGATAGCTCTTGTAATAGACTTTCAAAAACATATTGTGAAAATTAGTGCAGACGTTTGCAAGAGTCTAAAAATATTATTTTTTTATTAGGCGCTAGTTTGACGAAGATTTGACCGTGTTATCGACAAGGTATCAACTTGCGAGTAATACTGTTAGATAGCTTTTGTGATGTTCTTTCTAAAGTATATCATGAAAATTAGTGCAGACGTTCGCAAAAGTCGAAAAAGTCCATTTTATTTAAAAAATTTAAGATTTTTGCAGATTTGACCATGTTATCGAAAAGGTATCAACTTGCGAATGGTACCGTTAGATAGCTCTTGTAATAGACTTTCAAAAACATATTGTGAAAATTAGTGCAGACGTTTGGAAGAGTCCAAAAATATTAATTTTTTATTGGCCGCTAGTTTGCCCACGAAGATTTGACCGTGTTATCGAAAAGGTATCAACTTGCGAGTGATACCATTAGATAGCTCTTGTCATGTACTTTCTAGCGTATAGCGTGAAAATTAGTGCAGACGTTCGCAAAAGTCGTAAAAGTCCGTTTTACTTTAAAAAATTGAGATTTTTGCAGATTTGACCATGTTATCGAAAAGGTATCAACTTGCGAATGGTACCGTTAGGCAGCTCTTGTAATAGACTTTCAAAAACATATTGTGAAAATTAGTGCAGACGTTTGCAAGAGTCCTAAAATATTAATTTTTTATTAGCCGCTAGTTTGCCCACGAAGATTTGACCGTGTTATCGACAAGGTATCAACTTGCGAGTAATACTGTCAGATAGCTTTTGTGATGTTCTTTCTAAGGTATATCATGAAAATTAGTGCAGACGTTCGCAAAAGTCGTAAAAGTCCGTTTTACTTAAAAAAATTGAGATTTTTGCAGATTTGACCATGTTATCGAAAAGGTATCAACTTGCGAATGGTACCGTTAGATAGCTCTTGTAAAAGGCTTTCAAAAACATATTGTGAAAATTAGTGCAGACGTTTGCAAGAGTCCAAAAATATTATTTTTTTATTAGCCGCTAGTTTGCCCACGAAGATTTGACCGTGTTATCGACAAGGTATCAACTTGCAAAGGATACCGTTAGATAGCTCTTTTCATGTTCTTTATAGCGTATATTATAAAAATTAGTGCAGACGTTCGCAAATGTCGCAAAAGTCCGTTTTACTTAAAAAATTTGAGGTTTTTTGCAGATTTGACCATGTTATCGAAAAGGTATCAACTTGCGAATGGTACCGTTAGATAGCTCTTGTAAAAGGCTTTCAAAAACATATTGTGAAAATTAGTGCAGACGTTTGCAAGAGTCCAAAAATATTATTTTTTTATTAGCCGCTAGTTTGCCCACGAAGATTTGACCGTGTTATCGACAAGGTATCAACTTGCAAAGGATACCGTTAGATAGCTCTTTTCATGTTCTTTCTAGCGTATATAATAAAAATTAGTGCAGACGTTCGCAAATGTCGCAAAAGTCCGTTTTACTTAAAAAATTTGAGGTTTTTTGCAGATTTGACCATGTTATCGAAAAGGTATCAACTTGCAAATGGTACCTTTAGATAGCTCTTATAATAGGCTTTCAAAAACATATTGTGAAAATTAGTGCAGACGTTTGCAAGAGTCCAAAAATATTAATTTTTTATTAGCCGCTAGTTTGCCCACGAAGATTTGACCGCGTTATCGACAAGGTATCAACTTGCGAGTAATACTGTTAGATAGCTCTTGTGATATTTTTTCTAAGGTATATCATAAAAATTAGTGCAGACGTTCGCAAAAGTCGAAAAAGTCCGTTTTACTTTAAAAAATTGAGATTTTTGCAGATTTGACCATGTTATCGAAAAGGTATCAACTTGCGAATGGTACCGTTAGATAGCTCTTGTAATAGGCTTTCAAAAACATATTGTGAAAATTAGTGCAGACGTTTGCAAGAGTCCTAAAATATTAATTTTTTATTAGCCGCTAGTTTGCCCACGAAGATTTGACCGTGTTATCGACAAGGTATCAACTTGCGAGTAATACTGTCAGATAGCTTTTGTGATGTTCTTTCTAAGGTATATCATGAAAATTAGTGCAGACGTTCGCAAAAGTCGTAAAAGTCCGTTTTACTTAAAAAAATTGAGATTTTTGCAGATTTGACCATGTTATCGAAAAGGTATCAACTTGCGAATGGTAACGTTAGATAGCTCTTGTAAAAGGCTTTCAAAAACATATTGTGAAAATTAGTGCAGACGTTTGCAAGAGTCCAAAAATATTATTTTTTTATTAGCCGCTAGTTTGCCCACGAAGATTTGACCGTGTTATCGACAAGGTATCAACTTGCAAAGGATACCGTTAGATAGCTCTTTTCATGTTCTTTATAGCGTATATTATAAAAATTAGTGCAGACGTTCGCAAATGTCGCAAAAGTCCGTTTTACTTAAAAAATTTGAGGTTTTTTGCAGATTTGACCATGTTATCGAAAAGGTATCAACTTGCGAATGGTACCGTTAGATAGCTCTTGTAAAAGGCTTTCAAAAACATATTGTGAAAATTAGTGCAGACGTTTGCAAGAGTCCAAAAATATTATTTTTTTATTAGCCGCTAGTTTGCCCACGAAGATTTGACCGTGTTATCGACAAGGTATCAACTTGCAAAGGATACCGTTAGATAGCTCTTTTCATGTTCTTTCTAGCGTATATAATAAAAATTAGTGCAGACGTTCGCAAATGTCGCAAAAGTCCGTTTTACTTAAAAAATTTGAGGTTTTTTGCAGATTTGACCATGTTATCGAAAAGGTATCAACTTGCAAATGGTACCTTTAGATAGCTCTTATAATAGGCTTTCAAAAACATATTGTGAAAATTAGTGCAGACGTTTGCAAGAGTCCAAAAATATTAATTTTTTATTAGCCGCTAGTTTGCCCACGAAGATTTGACCGCGTTATCGACAAGGTATCATCTTGCGAGTAATACTGTTAGATAGCTCTTGTGATATTTTTTCTAAGGTATATCATAAAAATTAGTGCAGACGTTCGCAAAAGTCGAAAAAGTCCGTTTTACTTTAAAAAATTGAGATTTTTGCAGATTTGACCATGTTATCGAAAAGGTATCAACTTGCGAATGGTACCGTTAGATAGCTCTTGTAATAGGCTTTCAAAAACATATTGTGAAAATTAGTGCAGACGTTTGCAAGAGTCCAAAAATATTATTTTTTTACAAAACCGCTAGTTTGCCCACAACGATTTGACCGTGTTACCGACAAGGTATCAACTTGCGAGTAATACTGTTAGATAGCTTTTGTGATGTACGTTCTAACGTATATCGTGAAAATTAGTGCAGACGTTCGCAAAAGTCGAAAAAGTCCGTTTTACTTTAAAAAATTGAGATTTTTGCAGATTCGACCATGTTATCGAGAAGGTATCACGGCATGCATGCAAACGTTCTCTCAATTTTTTTTAGTAAAACGGACTTTTTCGACTTTTGCGAACGTCTGCACTAAATTTCACGATATACGCTAGAAAGTACATGACAAGAGCTATCTAACGGTATGACTCGCAAGTTGATACCTTGTCGATAACACGGTCAAATCTTCATGGGCAAACTAGCGGCTGATAAAAAATTAATATTTTTGGACTGTTGCAAACGTCTGCACTAATTTTTACAAAATGTTTCTGAAAGCCTTTTACAAGAGCTATCTAACGGTATCATTCGCAAGTTGATACCTTTTCGATAACATGGTCAAATCTGCAAAAAACCTCAATTTTTTTAAGTAAAACGGACTTTTACGACATTTGTGAACGTCTGCACTAATTTTTATGATATACGCTAGAAAGTTCATGAAAAGAGCTATCTAACGGTATCCTTCGCAAGTTGATACCTTGTCGATAACATGGTCAAATCTTCGTGGGCAAACTAGCGGCTGATAAAAAATTAATATTTTTGGACTCTTGCAAACGTCTGCACTAATTTTCACAATATGTTTTTGAAAGCCCATTTAATTTTTATGATATACCTTAGAAAAAATATCACAAGAGCTATCTAACAGTTATCCTCGCAAGTTGATACCTTGTCGATAACGCGGTCAAATCTTCGTGGGCAAACTAGCGGCTAATAAAAAAATAATATTTTTGGACTCTTGCAAACGTCTGCACTAATTTTCACAATATGTTTTTGAAAGCCTATTACAAGACCTATCTAACGGTACCATTCGCAAGTTGATACCTTTTCGATAACATGGTCAAATCTGCAAAAATCTCAATTTTTTAAAGTAAAACGGACTTTTACGACTTTTGCGAACGTCTGCACTAATTTTCATGATATACCTTAGAAAGAACATCACAAAAGCTATCTAACAGTATTACTCGCAAGTTGATACCTTGTCGATAACACGGTCAAATCTTCGCGGGCAAACTAGCGGCTAATAAAAAATTAATATTTTTGGACTCTTGCAAACGTCTGCACTAATTTTCACAATATGTTTTTGAAAGCCTATTACAAGACCTATCTAACGGTACCATTCGCAAGTTGATACCTTTTCGATAACATGGTCAAATCTGCAAAATCTCAATTTTTTTAAATAAAATGGACTTTTTCGACTTTTGCGAACGTCTGCACTAATTTTTATGATATACCTTAGAAAAAATATTACAAGAGCTATCTAACAGTATTACTCGCAAGTTGATACCTTGTCGATAACGCGGTCAAATCTTCGTGGGCAAACTAGCGGCTAATAAAAAAATAATATTTTTGGACTCTTGCAAACGTCTGCACTAATTTTCACAATATGTTTTTGAAAGCCTATTACAAGACCTATCTAACGGTACCATTCGCAAGTTGATACCTTTTCGATAACATGGTCAAATCTGCAAAATCTCAATTTTTTTAAATAAAATGGACTTTTTCGACTTTTGCGAACGTCTGCACTAATTTTTATGATATACCTTAGAAAAAATATCACAAGAGCTATCTAACAGTATTACTCGCAAGTTGATACCTTGTCGATAACGCGGTCAAATCTTCGTGGGCAAACTAGCGGCTAATAAAAAAATAATATTTTTGGACTCTTGCAAACGTCTGCACTAATTTTCACAATATGTTTTTGAAAGCCTACAAGACCTATCTAACGGTACCATTCGCAAGTTGATACCTTTTCGATAACATGGTCAAATCTGCAAAAATCTCAATTTTTTTAAGTAAAACGGACTTTTACGACTTTTGCGAACGTCTGCACTAATTTTCATGATATACCTTAGAAAGAACATCACAAAAGCTATCTAACAGTATTACTCGCAAGTTGATACCTTGTCGATAACACGGTCAAATCTACGTGGGCAAACTAGCGGCTAATAAAAAATTAATATTTTTGGACTCTTGCAAACGTCTGCACTAATTTTCACAATATGTTTTTGAAAGTCTATTACAAGAGCTATCTAACGGTACCATTCGCAAGTTGATACCTTTTCGATAACATGAGCAAATCTGCAAAATCTCAATTTTTTTAAATAAAATGGACTTTTTCGACTTTTGCGAACGTCTGCACTAATTTTTATGATATACCTTAGAAAAAATATCACAAGAGCTATCTAACAGTATTACTCGCAAGTTGATACCTTGTCGATAACACGGTCAAATCTTCGTCAAACTAGCGCCTAATAAAAAAATAATATTTTTGGACTCTTGCAAACGTCTGCACTAATTTTCACAATATGTTTTTGAAAGTCTATTACAAGAGCTATCTAACGGTACCATTCGCAAGTTGATACCTTTTCGATAACATGGTCAAATCTGCAAAAATCTCAATTTTTTAAAGTAAAACGGACTTTTACGACTTTTGCGAACGTCTGCACTAATTTTCATGATATACCTTAGAAAGAACATCACAAGAGCTATCTAACAGTATTACTCGCAAGTTGATACCTTGTCGATAACACGGTCATATCTTCGTGGGCAAACTAGCGGCTGATAAAAAATTAATATTTTTGGACTCTTGCAAACGTCTGCACTAATTTTCACAATATGTTTTTGAAAGCCTATTACAAGGGCTATCTAACGGTACCATTCGCAAGTTGATACCTTTTCGATAACATGGTCAAATCTGCAGGATAACACCGAGAGGCCAAAGATTTAACGACTTTTTCGCACTTGTACGCCCGGCGTTCTTTTAGTAACATACGATTCACCCTTGAATCTTACTCCATCTCCCACTTCTCTTTATTTCGTCTTTTCGCTTACATATTATAATAGATATTTTTTAATGTGCGACTTCTTCATTTGGTCGGGTTATCGAAGGCCGCTAACTTTTGGCCGCTAACTTCACACCGGTCCGAAATAATGGAAAATTTACGATCGCCTTTTGGTTCATTTTCAGAGTAAACGTTGAAGTGGAGTCCGGTGAAAATGAACCGATGAACAATCGTCAGACGAAAGTGACCCGTGTTTATATCTCGCGGTATTATTATATATTTTCCGGGATAAAAATTGGGCAAGGCCAATGTGTTTATCCTGAGAGACGTAGATAAAATACCACTAGGCGTGAGGAGAAGCTTTTAGATGTCCGCGATCCAGATATTTGGTTTACCGTTTCAAGTTTAAAATCAATACAGTTAAGAATTGGATTAAATTGTATGTCCTTAAACAACATCACATATCACCATCACATACCACCAATTTCACATTTTTGTTACAAACACGACATTGTCTTTAATTTTAATATATATTACGACTAAATTAAAGATAATGTCGTGTTTGTAACAAAAATGTGAAAATAATTAATATAACACATAATATATGTATTTTTTTGTTATTTATATTATTTAGTTAATAATGAGTAGATATTTAAACGAGGCCAAATTGATTATAT
Source organism: Apeira syringaria (assembly GCA_934044485.1). Lineage (NCBI taxonomy): Eukaryota > Metazoa > Arthropoda > Insecta > Lepidoptera > Geometridae > Apeira > Apeira syringaria. The sequence continues at coordinate 5,272,609 of OW203659.1, forward strand.
TCTTCGCATACAAAGATTCAGTAAAAAACAGGTACCAAAAAATTGAACCGACAAAAACTCAAAAGTGTGAAATAACTTTTTGAAGTGTTGTTTTATTTCACCCTTCTCAGTGACCATTCCTACTCACGGGATCAATTGTCATTGTGTATGTTCACCGATTTCTGTACCCGCTATTATAATGTCATCCACGTAGACGTAACACTTTTCATTTATTGGAGTGTAACTCAAAAACCGCTTTACCGATTTTGATAAAAATGAGAATACACGAGAAACTTTCAAATAATAAAAGAATCATCAAAATGGTTTCACCCAGTCGAAAGTTCTGAGGTAACAAACGTAAAATATAAAAATAAACATATGGGTCCAATTGAGAACCTCCTCCTTTTTTGAAGTCGGTTAAAAAACATATGAGCTGCACAACTGCTGGATTGCGACTAAAGCAAATTAGCAGCTTATTTATACGGGCCACCTCCAATGTGCTTGTTAAGTGCTCCCATCTCCCGTTTTTATAAAATGATTCACTCACTGTACGATATAAACTATTACGCACCTGCACCCGAAGCTAGGCATATAGCCAATAAAATGAACAATCCTTTCATTGTGAAAACTCTATAAAACTGTACAATAAATCCTATACAACCCACATATTTATAATAAACAAGTAAGATATCTATATGTACCTAATCAGTAAGATAGCACACAAAAATCCCAGGCGCAAATCTGTATTTCCTCAATAGTATTCGATCTTATCAATGGGTTTTTACATCAATTAAGTAATTAATTTTGATTATTTACACAAAACTTTTCAATATGGGAGGTTTCTGTTATACAGGATATTAACTTAATTCGGAAACAGGACCTCCTTTTGATGGTTCGGTGGCTGGACAATGACAAATACGTGTACGTAATACATGATTATGTATATAAGCGAATCAATTTAAATATATAACACTTATATATAAGAATATTATATACCTATTAATTAATTGTTCATACAATTAAAGGTAGATGGCGCTAATAACATCCCCGCAAGATGTTAATAAGGAAGGAAGTAATTCGGCCCTAGTGGTATGGGCTTCTATAGCTTAGTTGGACAAAGCGACAGGACGGTATTCTGTAGTCGTGGGTTTAAGTCCCACTAGCAGCCGCATTTTTTCCTTCAAATATTTGAACTGATATATATAAGAAAACTAGTATGCATGTACATTTTAAATAACATACAACATTGTTAACATTCTTCTTCTTCTTGTCCTTATCCCACACTAGGTGGGGTCGGCACAACATGTTTTCCTCTTCCATTCTCTTCTGTCATTAGTCATCTCAGTGCTCACACCTTACATAAACATATCATTCTTCACACTGTCCATCCATACCTTTTTCGGCCTTCCTCTACCTCTATATCCATCCACAATCCACATTCATGTTAAGTACTCTTTTTGATATATGTTCTTCATCCCTCCTCATGACGTGCCCATACCAAGCCAATCTATTCGCATATGCTACCATTTCATATCAGTGCATCATAAAGATCATAATCTTTACAATATCAGATTGTAAAAATGCGGTCAATAACTGTATGTCATGTGACTCTTCGTGGTTATTATTGTGTAAAATTATGTCAAAAGATAGTACATATCGCATGCGATATTATGCACACGACGGTATGCAGAAATGATTCAAAATTATTATGATTTGTATATCATCATCTCAGCCATAGGGCGTCCACTGCTGGACATATGCCTCCCCCATTGATTTCCACAAGGACCGGTTGGAAGCGGCCCGCATCCAGCCCTTGCCTGCGATCTTAGTCAGATCGTCTGTCCACCTGGTCGGTGGCCATCTTATGCTGCGCTTGCCAGTCCGTGGTCTCCATTCGAGAACCTTTCGACCCCAATGGCCATCGGTTCTTCGAACTATATGCCCTGCCCACTGCCACTTCAACTGGCTAATCCGCTGGGCTAGATCGGTGATTTTCGTTCTTCTACGGATCTCCTCATTTATGATTCGATCACGTAGAGAAACCCCGAGCATAGCCCTCTCCATAGCTCGTTGTGCGATTTGTATATGGCGGCTAAATTTTGTTGAAAATTTTCAATAATGCAAATGGGCAAAATATGAAGTTATTGCACGTCTTTCCTACATACAGTGAGTATTGAACAATGAAATATATGTTTGACCAGGGATATTAAGTTCTATAACATTTTTGTATCGTAATAATCGTAATCACTGAATCGTTGAAATAGAGGTTGAAAGTTTGTATGGGATTTCTTAATTTTAAAAGATAAAACCATGAAACTTTATATTGCACTTGATAAGAAATAATTAAACATTTGTTCTAGCGTTTTTGAAATTTCGACCTGTGAGGGGATGAAATAGGGGTTGAAAGTTTGTGTGAAGTTCGTCATTTAGGTTAGGAATACTCTGCATCGCCGCCGCTGCCGTCGGTCGTTGGTTGTCGTCGCGCACATTCGCCGAAGTGTGGCGGCAGGCAACGGCGCTGTCTCTTGGACATAAAGGACCAATAAATTTTCCTAGGTACTTTCTGCCACTCAATGGAGTACACCTTATACCTACTGTAAACAGATATTTTTTAATTTTTTTAAATATACCTACTCTCATTTAACCAAATGCTATAAGTACCCAAATCTATACCGTTCTTTTAATATAATCCATAATATTCAAATTAAAAGTACGCAGACGAAGTCGCGGGTACCAGCTAGTTATTTATATGTTGACTCCTATTTTAATAATTTTAATCGTAACTGTTAATCCTACTAATATCCCATGTGTAAGTTTGTGACTGTGTGTTTGTTACTTTTTCACGCCCAACTTAATGCTTAACAAAATTATCTAAATAGGTGTTTTGCTTGGAAAAAACACCGAGTGAAACTCGTTCACCTACATACTGGTTTTTAAACTTCTGACGGCTATTAAGCGTTATACCCATATTTTTTTTTGTTCATATCAAATGGAATATTTTTATTTTTATTAATATATTTAAAATCTAAAGTGTTGTGGATATGGAAGACATAGGTATGTTGACCAAAGACAAACAAGTATGAGATGTCCCATGATAAGCAATTTTTTTTTTCATACTTACACACAAAAGATAAAACATGTAAACAAAGAGTTTATCTCTATAGATATTTCTCGTGAGCATTAATCATTGGCGGCGACAACAAATATTGCAATCCTGAGTGCATTAATCCTGTTTATATCAACGGCTAGCGTTTACTCAGTTCTTTATAAAAATCCAACACTAAAGGTACTGTGTGTGAATAACAAAAGTTTAAGCAGACATTATTTAAAGCGTAAAAGAAATGTGCATTCATGGCCTCTTTGATGCTAGGCGCGTTTATTTACTTTAGACAAGACAAATAGAAAATTAGTGCTCGCAATCACAGACTAAACCGAAAATCTAGTGTACTTACCTGTACCTATATAGATAAGAAATTGAACAATGTGAAAGAAAAAGAGGTCGAGCGTATATAAACAAAAACTTTTCCCAGTGTTTTTTTAGCCTGTGACTTATTTATAAATAGAATTACGGTGACGCGACCAAAATAAGCACTATTTTACCAACTTCATATTAATATGTTGGTAGACATAATGACAGAAGAGGAAATGTTGCCAGGATTAGAAGGATATGCATCGCTTGTAAATGGAACTACAGGTAATACTTATTCATTTTTAAAAAGGGTAAACTATTTATAATCTGATATACCTTTATATTGCTAATTTTGTAAACTCTCGTTTAAAACTGGCCTGTTGGCGCAGTTGGTAACATTCTGAGCCGCTGGTCCCGGGTTCGATTCCCGGACAGGTCAAACATTTGTGTGTATGAACATGTCTGTTTGACTTGTGTCTGGGTGTGTATACGTATATAAGTATGTATTTAAGTATATATATATCAGTCATCAGGTTACCATAGTACAGGCTCTGGCTAGTTTGGGACCTGAAGACCTTGTGTGAATGTTGTCCTATATTATTATCTGCAATTAAATAAGTTTGTATATAGAAGGGTGATTTCCGGTTAAAGGAAGTTTTAATCTTTTGTTTGACCACTGATCCTTGTCTATGGTCTTGGGTTCAACCCTATCGGTGGGCGTCCTACGCTTACCTGTTTCTACTTGAGAACCTTTCGTTCCATTATTTTTCAGTTATGCAGGATTTGTGCCGTGTCCACTGCCAATTTAAACCACTAGTTAGTGAGGCTATGTCGGTGACTTTCGTTTTTCAACGGACGAGAGAAACCCAGAACATTGTGCATTCTTCTGCTCGTGGTGAGACCTTAAGAATACAAAGTCCAGGGTTTCAGTTCCATACGTCGTCGCCAGTCCCCAACTGACTATCAGTATAGGGATGGGCACAATATAAGCATTGGCCTTTTTTTTTCTTTTTAATGTTCATTGTATATCCAAATCGCCAGGAATCTTGATTTAAGCCTTTGAACATTGCGCTCATATCTTCATAGACTCTGCCACTATGTGTATATCGTCAGCAAGCCGAAGGTTAGTGCAGTACTAGCCATTGATGTTGGTGCCGAATCTTTGCCATTCGAAAACTTGATGTTTGAAGTTATATTCCAATTTAATAGTGTACAGTTTCGGAGATAATGTCTCCTTGTCTTACGCCTCTTTGTAATGGTATTGCTTTTTACATTTATTACCCTACTCGGACTAATAGGGCGGCGTTGCATAAGCAGTAATACTTCCATATATTCATCCGACAACAGTCGAATTCTTCATTTTCTGGAATATTTTAATCGATACACAATGTCTTTTTGTATTTATCATAACACTTAATATACCAATGTGAAATATGACACTGCTGAATCTACTTACTCTTATTAAGTAATATATTCAGCGAGTCGTGTATAAAATATAATTCTTTAGAAATGAAACTTGTAGATAATTGGCCCAGTGAAACTTAAAGTTGTACATAGATTTAATAATTAAGCTGTAAGTTTTTCAATGAAAATAATTGGAATAATTGGGAATCGTTGGATTCCCAGTGATACCAAAATTGATACATTTTTTTCCTTTTACGAATTTCGCTAAATCTAGAAAATTCTTAGAATTCATTCTGAATAAAATTTTGGATCTGGTATAGGACTTCTTCTTCTTCTTGTCTTTATAGCACACTAGGTGGGGTCGGCACAACTTATTTTCCTCTTCCATTCTCATCTATCATTAGTCGCACATTCTTCACACAGTTTCCATACCTTCTTCGGCTTTCCTTTACCTGGATTTGGTATAGGACAGCCGCTAGCTGGCCTAAATTATAACTTGCATAACTAAAAAAAAATAACATAAAATGCATAAACTTGCTCCTACTTCAGGGATTTAAGGCCATAGTTTAACGTTATTTTTAAGAGTCCAATATTCGTATAATCGCCTATATTGCACCACGATAAGAACCCGAATTTTATAGATCGTTATCGAGTATTATCAGATTTTATGACAGAGTTAATTGCATGAGTTCAAGACCCTTGGTATTCTTTGTTTACCGTCTGTGTTATCAGTCACATGAACGGTATTCGATAGGGGATAACCTACTTTTACTTGTATAAATATAATTTCCTAACATCGGCCGGGACAGTTAACATTATTTGTTTAGTGTAAGTGATTTACTTATCTATTTTTGTGTTTTATCAATTATTTGTGGGGAAATGAGACTGCAGTCTGGACAGGACCGAGATGGTGGAGCGGCAGAGGCCGCGCTTCTAACAGGTAGGTGATGATTTAGCTTAGACTACAACTTAACATACTAGTCTAGTTAGTCGAGTAGTTAACTTATTAGTCGAGTGGCGTGTGTCAATTCTCATAGAGAAAGTGACTCTTTGAAAAAGTGACTCAGAAGGTCACGCAACCAGTCGGGATATCCGCTCGACTTATATGTAAGTTAAACCGTAATCTTACGTAATATCGAATACTGACGAAACTTGCAACCAAGAGGTAGGTCATGGTTATCTCCGCGTCATATGAGTTTATATTATTCAAGCCAAACAAAGACCACGCGACAACAGAGTGAGCGTAAACTTTGACCTGGTAAGTAATTTTAGATAAACCTTGAACTAGTAGGATATTGCGTGATAAGTTTTGTCCTCACGTGATACAATTGAACTGTTATTTTAGTATTTCTCTATGGTCGTCAGTGAATATAGTGATTATAATATATTTTTATAGTTCGTTATGCGTTATATAGATGCGTTTGCTGCAAATGCAGAACCCAGATCCTTTCCGGGAGCAGATATACATATATGTCAGCTAACCTCGATATATATTATATAAGGAGGTAACGAATATCGGAAATAACGCTGATAACTACCAGTGCCCGAAGTAGGAATCACTGTCGTAGCGCAGCCCTATCGCAGCGTAAAACAATTGAACTCAGTATTAACTGTCATTTATCTGGTGACACAAATGTGCGTTATTTCAATTGCTTGTACAACTGCGATTCGATTACTTTGAAGTAAAGTATTCATGCTTTAGGGACAAAACTTACTTACTTATTTGTATTTTTATGTGAATAGTATGTATCTGAATAAATGATTTCCTTTTTGTATCTTATATATTAAGTATAGTAAATTGTTTAAGTAATACACCAGTTACCTAAGTTATAGTTATACACTATTAGTTCAAGATTTAGGATAACTTTGGAGTACTTTCGAAAGTTGTGGCGAAAGATATTGATGTAAGGACCTAAGTTTTGATTTGTTTTCATATATTAAGGTTAGGGTGTTTGTTAATGTTTAATAATGTTGGAATGTGAAAGTTATTGGTGTTACTGATTTGTATTTCTATATTATACCGAATTGAATCTCAATTCATATCCTTTTTATTCAAATGCATAAACAAAAATTGGAAGTGAAACCTACGAGTCGTAACAAAAACAATTAAAAATGGAAGAAGCCAGTCATAAAGAGATGCGTTATTTATTGCACCATATTTGGGTGATACCCCCTATCTGTGTTGACAGCAAAGATCAATAGTTCGTTATCTAAATTTTTTGCATCATTCTTTGTATAGTCACCGACAAAAGTCATTGAGTGATAACAAGTACAGTTGTTTTTTTATTTCTCACATTACAACTACAAACATACATATCCTAGACATATATGTATTTTAAACTAGCTGCACTGCGCGGTTTTATCTGAATGGACTACATTTTTTTCGTATAATTTTTTAAATTTATTAACTTATTGAACTAAACACTAAATTTGAAGTGACGCTTACCATAAAACATGTATTTAAACCACACCTACATTCTAAACAGCTCTTCTACTATAACTGTATTGAAATGTTAACTTTTTACTATTAAGATACAGTAAAAGGCTTCAGATGGACCAAGGAGGTTGCAATGCAGTTTTTCTACATGTAGTCTGTGGACGCGGCGTAACATGCATGAAGAAATTGTTTTTAGCGGTAAACATTAACAAATAAATTGCAAACATGATTTTACGTAAATTTCATTGTCCATTTTATGAGATTAGATAAAGTAGTGCAAGAACTGTACATAATTTGGTCTTAAAACACTCGTGTAATGCTATAAATTAACTCGCCTACTGCTCTTTTTTTTAACTTACACTCGTGTTTTAAGAACCCTTATTATAATACAGTTTCATAAACTGTCACTCAAGTTCTGTTTTAGATAAAAAATATTTTCGTTTAGAAAAACTTGTGCTACGAAATATGGTAGCTACAGATTTTTAATTTTTTGCATAATGATATTGCATATAAAATATTATATTATATTCATATAAAATATCATTATATCAGGTAGTAGCCATTCTGAGCGTTTGACATACAATTAAATGTACTATAATAAGGAATAGGCCTTCGGCTCCAATACACAGTGAAAACTAGTTTGGAGCCAATGGGTTCATGTATTGTTAGACCTATTGTTATGTCAAATAAATATATTTGTATTTGTTTTTGTAGTATACACGTGAAATCTGAAATACGGGCAGTGTATACAAGTTTTAAGTAATATTATTATGCTGCTATTAGAGCAGCAACGAATAATTTAATAGTCGGTTCCATTTTTTGGTAAATTTTTTTTTAAACAACGTAACATTATCAAATCTGCAGTACTTTTGTACAGTACAGTACAAGAGAATGGTATAAAATTTGCCTTGAAACCATATCATCTAATTATCGCTTAATTAATCCAGATCTTAATTATTCCACTTAATTAAGCCGGCAAAAAATTAGCCTACGCATCCTAATGGTGTGTTTCGTTTTCACTGAAAAACAATATTATAATTATTTTAAGTGTAAAAAGTATTATATTAAAATTTGAGGGTCGCCGTCGGCTCAGTAGTCAATGACATGACTTCTAGGATTGCGATTGCGTTTGCCCCGGGTTCAAATCTCGGTAGGGGCAAATATTTAAGCGATGAACGTAAGTGTTGGTGATTGTGTATTTCCATGCCTCGCACGACACAGACAATCTTAGTGAGGGAGCTTGAATGTGACAAAAAAAATTACAATTAAAAAATAAATACAATAGAACATCAAAAGCAATATAATCTCAAACGGAAACCGCTAACAAAAGTGAAGATATAAGATTTTCATTTGTTTTCTTTTCTAAAGTCAATTTTCATGTTAAGCCTCGTGCACACTTTCTTAGCATTATAATCTATTAGTAGCACCCCGCTGTTTCACCCGCGTGGACTACGGTTTTCCTCTTACCTGAGTTATACATCGTAGCGTGATGTTATTTATATAGCATATAGCGTGAAGCTTTCCACGATAAATGAACTAACACTACACAAAAATATTTGTTGTGTAGTGTTAGTCAAGACGACGATGAAGAGGAAGAAGATGATTAAAATTATAAATTGTAGTTTTTGTACCCATTATTCCATTGTTTTACATTTTAAAAATAAATGTATTGAATGATATTTTTTAATAAAAAGATTAATTCATTTTTCATTATGTAAGAAGTTACAAATAGTAATTAGTATAAAACTCAAATATAATTCCCATATAACCATTAAAAATTTTGCAATTACGTGGGCAGGAAAGTGTTGTTAAATAAATTAATACTGAATAAAAAGTGGATAGGTTAGGAAAAAAATGATAAAATATAATATAATAGTTAATAAAAATTGACAAATATTTATAATCATTGATTGGGTTCATCAACTATATATGGCGCGTTTTCGACTGGAGGCACCGGTTGACCTGAAGTGATGCTGTGACCGCGCGCTCTCCGCCCTCTATCTCGGAAACGGTTCACCGTATGAAATTTTTTTTAAATAAAATTCGTATAGAATTTTGTATTCTACAATATTGATAGATACGCAAAAAAATATATACGCGGGTAAGCACGCACGTTGCCAAGGACTATCTTAAATACCTGGTAAAAAGGGTTCAAAGCACTTAAGCTCTTGTTACATCGTCTGTACTAGCTTTAGACGTCTAGGCTAAGTGTTATGCTTCTTTAACAGTATGCTCTCGCCTTAAGGCACATTAGGTAAGGATTTATGTAAGTGCCTGGGCTGGCATCGCAGACATTGTTTGTCCCCCGAGTTTCGACTTTATTACCCCCGTCTGATGAAATCAATGACGCTCTCTTGATAGAAGATAAAACTTTCAAAGTTTGAGCAGGAAACCTGACGAGCTTCCCGATTTACTGTTGATTTGAATTACAGATATTGAAGCCGAAACTTAGCTGGTTAAGTTAAAATTGAACAGGACAGGTCAAACAATTGCATGAAAGCTTTAATAAGAATATGATTTGTACAATTTTAGACTTATTTTGTTTGTTTGAACTTTTTTCAGTATAGTACAATGTCGGTTGATTCAACAATTCGCAGGCATGGTGATGGACACACAGAGGAAAAAGGAACACCTTAAGCCTGAGTCTTAAATTTTATAATTGGCTTTATTAAGAACCTACTCATTCATTTAGTTCCTATTTGATATCATCGTTTAGGGCAATTTACACAAGTGCGCTGCCATGCTTTTAAATTCCAAAAAGCTAGATGTTAGGCCCTTTTTTTTCTTGTCCCGGGAATATCTTTTGTGTGCTTACACCGTTATGAGGGAACGGGGACTCCGTTAAAAGAAGGTGGCATAGCCCAAGCCCGGGGTCTTCCACCGTCGTCGACTTGTGTGGGGGGGACCGCTTTCGCATATTCCGCAGCCCCCGTCGACGCCGCTAGACCACCCTCCCCCCCTCTTAAACGAAGTCTTCACCGAACATTTGGCTAGACTTATATCATCTCCTGTGCGCTCTGATAAACAATGCGTATGTATATGTATATACATAATTTCTGTAGGTCATTCTGGGAAATTGATCAAAGCTTTTTGTGAGCTCTTTGAAAACCTCACAGAATATTGCCTTCGTCAAATGTTTATGGCAAACAAAGATCAAACGTTACTAGGCATTTACGAATAGCAATTCTTATTTTGGTGGAGCACATTATATGACTAGACCTATTTGGTCATGAATATTAGATTTCTTATGATTAAAGCGTAGGCATAAGAAATACTAGTACAGATTATATTGTGCAAACTAGTAAGTATCATAGTGAGATAACTCAATTTTTACGGGAGGTAACAGAATAAAACGTAGTCCATGCGGCAAAATTACAAGGTGTAGCTAGTAATATTATACTTTAACGCAACAAAGGCTTCGAATTTTAAAAACCTGAATTTGAATGTTCAGTCATTCAAAATGAAGCTATTTGTAAATCAGCTCACGAGCGAGCCACAATGTCTGCGTTGTACGGCAAACTAATTAAACTGTTCAGTCTGCGTCGACGATTTAAAAACTTAATTAATTCGTTCTGTTCGAATAAAACAGGTAATTGTTGAACTTGGTAGCTGTGATAAATGGGAGGCTGATTTTTATATGTATTACTGTTGTACTGAAAACCTTGACATATTGAGCCAACCCCAAGGTTAGCGAAGTTCTAAGGTACACGTCAGTATTTAACATCAGGTGAGACAGAGGTAAAACACAATCTTTTCAGACTTTTAAAAGGCGATTTATAAAAGACTAGAGATCTACTCCGGCAACGCATGGCTAAAAATTTTTTTAATTAAATATGTAGTTATAATATTGGCTATGGCTATGTCACCTGGGAATAGTTAGCTTTCCAATAAAGAAAGAATTATTCAAATCGGTTCAGTAATTTCGGAGCCTTTTCAATGCAAACAAACAAACAAACGAGGAATCAAATCTTTCCTCTTTATAATATTAGTATATAGTTAGTGGCTGGTGGATTGCTCAAGTATTATTGTGGTAGTTGCAGTATTGCAGTTAGATTATTAGTGTTTTATTTTTTAAAAGTTAGCGCTTATCTACATAAAAATACGAATACTGAATATAAAACCTCCTTTATGAAACCAGTGGAAAATATGTAATACTTTTGAAGACATTCATTTATGTTGTATAAATTGCCTACTAACGCAAAGAATCGACTTGCACTCACACACACACACACACATATATATAATTCTTAGCCCCAGAAACATTACTACACAAAATTGCACAACTCTTATTATTTGCATGACAATAAATTATCGCAAATTCTAATATATTTTCGACGTCACAATAACAAGAAGGAACTGTTACCTTGTAACACAGTTCATACTCGTACGGGGTACGAGTATAGACTGTGTATTTTATAATCAAAATTCACCAATATTGTGTGTCCTAAGGATGTAAATAAAGAATTTATTTAATATTATTTATTTATTACTTATGATAATCCCTTATCGAAAATGTACAATCGGCACTGGCCTTAATATCCTAGTTAGATTAAACTGAATTTGAAACACAACTTCATATATACATATATATACATTATAATATATATGTATATAAGTATATATATATTAGTATGTATTATGTATATAAGTATATATATCAGTCATCAGGTTACCATAGTACAGGCTCTGCCTAGTTTGGGACCTGAAGACATTGTTGGAATGTAAAAAAAAAAAAAAAAAAAAAATTGTATTGTTCACAAACAAATATTTGTGTATGTGTATGGAGCAGATTTGTCAGCAATTTATTCGTGTCAGCATTTTTATGTAAATCCCATATTTTGACGGCAAGAATGTGATTTTACACTTTACGCTTCCGTAGATGTGAGAGCGCTCAGTGTGAATTAACATATTTTAACGCTTTCATTTCATTTTTCATGATTTCATAAATTTTATTATTGCTGGAAGATATACGTGAAGACAGAGAGCTAGTCAAAGATAAAAGTGAGTAACGACTCACAGCTTAGGGGGCGTCCATTAATTACGTGAGGTGTTTACGGGGGGGAGGGGGTCAAGCCGAATCTCACCCAAACTCACATGGGGGAGAGGGTGGGTTCGACAAATACTGACGTAATTTTTTTCCGCAAGGAACATTGTAATGTAGCGAGACAACTAGGAAAAATTAGGTAAAAATATTTTTTGTGTAGTTCTATACTACGATATTAATAATCTCAAATAACAAATCCACATTAAATCTAAGAAAATTAAGCACATATTCATTTATTTACATTAAAAATATGTATTTTCAAAAGTCTCACGTGAGATTATGGGTGGGGGGAGGGGGTCCAGCAAAATCTCACGACATCTCACCAAGGGGAGAGCGGGTGTTGAAAAATCGCTAAAACTACCTACCTATTATTATGTATGAATCTGTGTGTTGGGCAGCAAAACTAGTTACGTTCTCTTACTGCATACACCAGTGAAATCTGCTGGACCATGAAGTGTTCAGGGGACTTAACTTAGCCGTAGGGGACTTAGCCTGTAGTGTTAATCCAGGCTCTCAACTATCTTCGTACCAAATTCCATCGAAATTGGTGTTTTTTTTTTACTTATTATAAGCTTACGCTTGACCACTGTCTCACCTGATGTTAAGTGATGACGCGTACTGTAGCCGTCTGAGTGTGAAGACGTAACAAACATACACACAAACTTTTTCATTTATAATATTAGTAAGAAGTAGGATAAGGTGGAAGAGATGTAAGCTCTTGGTCTACACAGACACCAGTCCATTCTCGGTTATAAAACAATATTATTTCGTTATGCACGAAATGTGCGAGCGATACGCGAAATATACAAAAGTTGAAAATTTACTTTATTTGAATTGTTAGCTGTTTTTTTTTGTTTCTGTTAGCTGGAATTTTGTTTTTTGTAAAGCCCAAATTCCTTTTTGTGTGGTTGCTTTTGTACGTTTCAAAATTTACCTGCCCTATTTCTTGTAATATAATTTCATTAATTGAAGCCATCATTTAGAAATTCATATCCAAAGAAAGACAGATTAGGCGGTCGCCGTGTCTACAGCAGTATTCACAACCTAACCTAACAGAGGTTGCATGAAAAATATAAAAAGGAATATAATATGTATTCATATTATAATAGAATTAGTTAATACTTTATTTGATCGAAGTTTTGGCATGCTATTAAAATTGGCAAATTTTATAATAGAATAGTTTAAAATACTAATATGTAATATATTATGTACTCAATTTTCACTCAACTTTAAAATGATTATTCTATTCTTATAACATTTTACACATTTCACACTTTTAAACTCTATCATTACTCATGAGTTTGAAGTTTGAAGAAAGCTTACGCTTTAATTAATTGTTTAGACGAGAGCCTCCAAAGTTTAGCGATGAAACTCATTCAGGCTGTATAATGGCCACCTGCGGACTTTGAAAAGATACTCAACACTTTGAAGGTAACTCGAGACTTAAATAACGATATTATATTAGTTTAACAGATAAGACTGGTTTCTGGGATCCTCGGTGCAAATCCTGGCAGGGGCAAGAATTTATGCGATGAGTGTAGGTGTTTGTCCCGGGACTTGGATGTTTGTGTGCTGTAATTGTGTGAGTCCGTGCCTCCTGCTACACAGGGAGTTCTAGTGCGGGAGTTAGTGTGAATAAAATAAAAAGACTTAGACATGGCCTGTACAATGATATACTCACTTACCTACGTATATACCTATTTATACTTTACTTCTAGTAATGAGTTCTTATGTTGGTGTTGCGAATGTTTCATGGAATAAAATACTTATAACTAATTACAATAGTACAGGTCATACAATAACATTTGAGGTATCCACTAGTCTTTGCCAACTTATAGATAAATAGTGTTTCATTGTTAGGTGTCTTGAAGGCCTTTGTCGTACAAAATTTGTTAACAGGTTATTTATATTATTTACTAGCAATTCGGCCTGTGTCTAATACAGGCGGTTTCGCCTGTATTAGATTGCAAATTTTTATTAGGATATACTACTACTATGAGAAGTCAGTGTAATTGTGATGGTCAAACCTTTTGGAAATCCGCTATGAGGCTTAGGAGAACTTAGCGGATTGACACACAGACGGACGCGTCGGGTCACTTCCTTTTATACTATGTACTACTCTTCATTCACAACTCAGCAAATTCTCTGCGGCTATTTATGATCAGCTTACTATCAAGTTAAAAAACCAATAAAAAATAGACAAAGCCTGCCGGTGCAGCCTACTTTTAATTCTGTAGCATTTCTGAAATTTGCTACATGCCAGTGCTACGCTTGCTACGGAATATTCCGTACTTCTACGAAAATATTTCAGTGCGAAAATTTTATATTATATTTTCCATTTTAGTATTGTTTTAGTTGTATTTTTGACTAGAAGAAAAATATTATTAGTATAAAATACTTGTAGCGGATACACAAGACTTACATCTGACAGAAAGCATCACGCAATTCCATGTTAGGGCATCAGATGCCGGTGACATTACAGAGGCTTGCGGGTGTTTACAGGCAGAGAGGGCGGGACAAATCCTGATGCGTGTTGATTTAAAATATTGCATATAAGTACTTTACTGATTACCTACAATCTTTTTTTAACACTAATCACATTTTTAAGCATTTCAATTTCTTTTCTTCTGATGTAAGACAGCTCAAGCGCATTTGTCGTTACGCGATTTTTTTATAAAGCAAAAATTGGGTCGCTCGAAAATAGGTTTTCACTTATAAATTAGCAAATAAAATCTAATTTCGTTCAACCAGAATTAACTTTCGGTAACGGTATTTTTCTAAAGGTTTATTAAGCTGAAAAGAAATTGTCAAGCCTTAAGTTATACCAGATAATTTTCCAGCTGTTTTCTCAATGCAATAACCAGCCTGTGAGTCTATACGTCATATTCATTTTAACGTGTATAATTGCTTAATTATTATTATTATTATTATTTATTATTAACAGTCACACAAGGTCTTCAGGCACCAAACTAGGCAGAGCCTATACTATGGTGACCTGATGACTGATATATATACTTTGAAACATATGGAAACAGGCTCACACCTTCGCATTAGTTTGACTTTGAATGCAAAATCAATACTTACTTGCTTAGTCTCAACATAGAAATTGTTACTTTTATTAAGATACCCTGTTATGGTAAACCAAAAACCTAGGTTCTAGAAAACTCCTAAGTTACAGTGATACAAAATATACTTATATCTGCGACGTGTAAAATTAGGGGTAAAGAAAAACCTTTATTAAGCATTTGTTAAAATATACCTGTAAACGGTGCTAAGGTCTTCCATTATCAAGTATTTGCAAATGCCACCCACACGGCCACTTTGTAGTTATAATAAACTAGCTGTGCCCCGCGGTTTCACCCGCGTCGATTATGATTTTGCCGCTACCTCAATTATCCCATAGGAACCAAACTTTCTTAGGGGAAATCTCAAAATCCTTTCTTAACGGATGCCTACGTCATAACATCTACCTGCATGCCAAATTTCAGCCCGATCCGTCCAGTGGTTTGGGCGGTGCGTTGATAGATCACTATGTCAGGCAGTCAGTCACATTTGAGTTATATATATTTAGATTACCAATTGACCGACACAACCAACGGCACAGACAATTGCGTGTAATCACGACACGCACACAAGCAAGCCGAGGGGGTTGCGTGATGACGTCACAAGTGAGCGAGACAAGCGATATCGTAATGAGCGGGTGTGAAAAGGAGCAAATATAGGCCAAGCACCGACCCACCTTTAGCCAGTGGTACAGTCGATGCCCACTTCATTTGCAAAACCAGTAGCTTACCTTTGGTTCCCTGTTTTTATTCTAAATATACCATTTTTATTTACTGTCGAAATCGAGAGTAGGCTTTTTAGTTCAATAAGAAAACACTGTTAATGTGAGGACAATACCGCCGACTATTATACTGACGCATATCGGCAAAAGTTGCCCTACGCTTACATACATAAATAAATTAAGAGATTAGAGACTTAAGAGATTGTCAAATATAATACTAATATTACTAATCTACTATCGGGATGTTTTGTGTTTTTATGCATGACGCTGTTCATCTTGGATGAAATCATGACCGCCACTGAATATAGTTAAGTTTTTTTTTTGTTTCAGCTGTCTCGACAAGGATTATTGGTGGTTCTTTAACATCCATCGATCGGTACCCTCATATAGTTAGCTTGCTTTCGACTTTCGATGGTAGCACATTTATGCAGAGCTGTGGTGGAACAATCATCAACACGCGAAACATTTTGACGGCTGCGCATTGTACTACGTAAGTTAACACCAAACTGTAGAAAGAATTCTGGCAACTATATTCTAATTTGTAAACTCTAAGGCTTTCACGGCCGGCGTTGCATGTTGTATGTATTGCTTTCGGGCTGTTTGGCCGTGGTCTATGTGAAACTTGTGTTCCAGACGTTTCGTCGATCACTGCGGTCGACATCTTCAGTGGTTCAGGTCCGAGCGGCGACAAGAGCGTAGAACTCTCCTCCGCGGCGTCTTCTCTGGTACTGATGCCGAAACAGCCCGAAAGCAATACATACAACATATTCTTATTTGTTTATTCCTACTAATATTATAAATGCGAAAGTTTGTGTGTATGTGTATATGTTTGTTACTTCTTCACGCTTAAACGGCTATACCGATTTCGATGAAAATTTGTATGGAGATAGTTTACACCCTGGATTAGCAAATAGGCTACTTTTATCCTGGAAAAAGTATAGTTCCCGTGGGATAATTGAGGTAGCGGGAAAACCGTAATCCACGCGGGTGAAACCACTGGGCGATACTAGTTATATAATATAAACAAAAGAACATGAGTCGTTTTTTTACCCGACTTTTACACTCCAATAAGTGAAAAGTGCTACGTATACCTCGACGATATTACCTACGAGTATAATTACGGGTGAACACATCGTTAAACATACACGATGAAAATTGATCTCGTGAGTAGCAGAGATTACTGAAAAGTGTGAAAAAAAATTACCCAAAAATGGAACTGACTTCAACACTCAAAAGAACTTGTCGAAGTCGGTACCATGTGCACAATATATTGATACTAGTTACTTTTGAACTATCATGGTATCGACATCGACAAGTTATTTCACACTTTTGAAGTCGGTTCCATTTTTAGGTATTTTTTTGTTTCTCTTACAGCTTTATAAGGATCAAATCAGAACAACATAAAGCGGCAGTTCATCGAGTAAAGTACCTAAATAAGGAATTTTACGTATGGAGAACGCCATCATTAGGCGCATCATTAGTAGGCGTTATACAATACCTACTGAAGATTGAAAAAAAAAAAATTTTCTTCGTTCGTTCTTTTGTTTCTTTTTTCAATCTTCAGTACTGTATAACACCTACTCAAATAATGGCGTTGTTTGCTCGATAAACTGCCGCTTTGTGTTGGTTCTAATTTGATCCATATATAACTGGAAAAGAAACAGAACAGTCTCATGTTCTTTTGTTTTTCTTAATTTTCAGTACTTCACTTACTGAAATCATAGCGATGTTTGATATTTTTGTGAAAGAATTTATTGTTTTCACACAAAAATGATGGGGTTTAATTTATTTTTGTTTCAGCCCCGCTCAACCTGCTAGATATCGAGCTCGCGTTGGTTCGACGTGGGCCAACAGCGGTGGCATGGTTCACACTGTCACATCTGTGATTAACCATCCCAATTACAATGTACAATCCTTTGCGGACAGTGACATTTCAATAGTTCGCACGGCGTCTTACATAACATATGTTAATAATGCTGTACAGCCGGGAGTCTTTGCTGGAAGTTATTACGATACTGGTGACAATGCGGTCGTCTGGGCTGCTGGCTGGGGTGTAACAGTAAGTTCAAATCAAATCAAGTCAAAATTATTTACTGCATTCAATTATATTATTATACTGTATAGCTGTCTAGCGTTTCACGACTTGATGGTTCATGACGAAGTGGTCATGGTAGAATTGTGCCCCCCCCCTTCTAGTACCTAATTCGGGTAGATACCCGAATTAGGAGAATTGTGCCCCCACCTTCTGGTACCTAATTCGGGTATATACCCGAAATAGGAGAATTGTGCCCTCACCTTCTGGTACCTAATTCGGGTATATACCCGAAATAGGAGAATTGTGCCCTCACCTTCTGGTACCTAATTCGGGTAGATACCCGAATTAGGTACCAGAAGGTGGGCAGCAGCACTGCGGATACAATGAACACACTGTACTGCCACCTGTCAAGCGATAAGGCGATAATTGGCAAACCCCCCTTAATATATAACCTCAAATGATAATGATGATGATACCTATATCTACATTTCCTAGCAAAATCTATTTAAGTTACAAAAAAAAAACAATGATTACCAATACATCCAAAATAATTATAATAAATTAAGAAAAAACATAATGCTCCTTCTTTCGCAGTCGGGTAAAAATAAGTACTGCCAAGGAATGGAACGAAATGCCTGAGTCTGTGTTTCCCGATAGGTACAATCCTGGTCTTCAAGTCACGAGCGAATAGGTTCTTTCTAGGCTTGCGTGCTCCATCTTAGACCGAGTCAACACTTAACATCAGGTGAAACAGTGGTCAAACGCAAGCTTATAATAATTTAAATTATTACAATGCTTACTTTGTCGTTTCACTTATACTGAATCTTAAGACATAATGAAATTTACTTTATTTGTAATATATATAAAAATGAAACCCGTTTTCCGTTGTCACGACATAACATGAAAACGGCTTGACCGATTTAGATAAAATTTGGTATAAAGATACATGGGACTTTGGAGAAGGACATAGGCTACTTTTTGTCCTGGAAGAAGTATGGTTCCCGTGGGATAACTGAGTCAGCGGGAAAAACGTAGTGCACGCGGGTGAAACCGCGGGGCGCAGCTAGTTTGTAATAAAATTATTCTTATCCTAACTATAAATTGTTATGCACCTTGCATTTAATACATTGAAGCATTAAATACACTTCGTAATGAAACATATTTGAATGATTTTACAAAAACTTGTCTAGTAAATACTCATAATAACTAATACCTAATTAAAATTTGTATACAGTAGTGTGGTTTATATTTCGTCAAATTATATTAATGTACTTTTCTGTATTTAACAATAAATTCATACTACAAAAATATAATTATATTTATTGTGACAAAGGAACGGTTGCTAAACTAATAGTCAAATTATTTTTTAGGAATTGGGGTCTCCGTCCGAACAGCTTCGACATGTCCAAATGTGGACAATAAACCAGACTATTTGTCGTCAACGTAACGGCAATATCATCACCGACAACATGCTGTGCTCTGGGTGGCTGGATGTGGGCGGCCGCGACCAGTGTACACAGGACTCTGGTGGCCCTCTCTATCACAACGGGGTTGTGGTCGGAGTCTGTTCCTTTGGCTTTGGCTGTGGAAGCGCTTACTACCCTGGTGTGAATGTTCGAGTTTCTCGCTTTACCGACTGGATACGAGCTAACGCTTAATTTTTATGAATTAAAACATTTTTATTAGGAATTAAAACATTTTTATTAGGAATTAAAACATTTTTATTAGGAATTAAACATTGTTATTAGGAATTAAAAATCTTTTTTATGAAACATATTTCTTTCAACTTACTTTATCACACTAATTTTATAAAGACCAATGTTTGTCTGTTTGTTTGTCGTTTGTATGTTTGTTAATTTTTCTTACTAAAACGGCAGAACAGATATACATGAAATTCTGATTGAAGATAGCGTTAACTTTGAAATAACACATAGACTACTTTTATCCCGGAAAAACTATAGTTTAAGTGGGATAGTTCAGGTAGCGAAAAAATGTTAGTATACGCGGGTAAACCGCGGGGCGCAGATATTAATTTATAAACAAATGGTTTATTAAGTTTATTAGTTGTTTAGTTGTTTCTTTAGTTTTTTTTAGTATTTGTACACGCGAGGCATACAAAAAATTACACGATTCGTTTCTGTTTCACTCAAATGTATTAATTTTGAAAAATTTACGCACGGGGATCGTAGAGAAAATAATATCTAAACATACTTCGGTTAGTTATTTCTCTGGGGATCTCAGGATCTTCATCACATACTAAACGATTAACCCGATCATTTTTACGATCCACCAGCAAAATATAGAACGAGCTTCCTCAACCAAGCCAACTCAAATATTATCCAAAAACGTTCAGCAGTGGTACCGGCTAACCACCAGCT
Source organism: Apeira syringaria (assembly GCA_934044485.1). NCBI lineage: Eukaryota > Metazoa > Arthropoda > Insecta > Lepidoptera > Geometridae > Apeira > Apeira syringaria. The sequence continues at coordinate 5,293,079 of OW203659.1, forward strand.
TTTATGAAACCGCGTCACCAGCACACATCACGAGATGAGGTGACATTTCAATGTCAATGTCAGTTCTCACCCGGTAAGGCCGCTTGTCATTTTAGCACGGACAAGTAACAATTTAACGTACACTTTGTAATAAATACTATATTAGTAACGCTCCGCGGTTACACCCGCATGGATTGCGGTTTTCCCGCTACCTCAATAATCCCACGAGAACTATACTTTTTCAGCGATAAAAGTAGCCTGTGTCATTCTAGGGCCTAACCTCCATACCAAATTTCATCGAAATCAGTACAGCCATTTGAGAATGAAAGAGTACACGGGAACAGCAATTAGGGATGAAAAATAGCCTAGTGATTATCTAGAGTCTAAACTATCTCCTATCTACATACAAACTTTCCTCTATATAATATTAGAAGGATAACGGTCACTAACTGCATGGCATTACTTATGTGTAAAATTAATATGTAGAAATATTATTTTTGTTTTATAAATGACATACATACATAAGTACATTACATACATTCGTAATTTGTGTGCAGAATTACCACCGTATTTCATGTACTCTTTCTAGCCACTGTCTATCTGGGGAGGTTTTAATGATCTGAGGTAAGTACAAACTATTTTATCTCAGGTGAGGCTGTAGGTGAGAACTTTAACTGTTCAGAGAATACATTTGAAGCAATATATAATATACGTTTTTGAAATAAAGAAAACTGTAAGACAACTGCAACTGTAAGCAACTGTGTAGAGAATGATTTAATATGAATTTAATGGGAACTGACATTTAAAAAACTCGCGCGCATTCACACAAAAAAAGCCGTTCCGATTTGCTTACGAGCGTCAGCACTGTTAGTACTAAATTCATCTCGGAACAGCCAAATCCTTACGTACGAACGTGTGCACTGTGAGCCCAAATTTAAACGCAGCCCATGACGTAAGTAGGTACGCGCAACAGCGTTTTACCAAATTTCGAATACCTACGGGCATTCTACACTTGGCTCTAGTTTGTGTCCTGTAAAATTGGTATAATAATATTAGGATTTCATATTATGATTCCTTATCACTTATCAGTTGCTGATTATCGCACATTGTTTAAATTAATACGGCTCTTATGACATTGAAAATTGTATATATAATATTATGAATATTTACAATTTCTTGCGCTGACTGACTTGTCATTTCGGAAAGGAAAAAATATTAATAAATCTCACAGCTCACAATCTGCGCTCTCTGTAATAGAGATACCTAGTTAGCGAATTATTTGGAAACATGTACCTGTACAGTGGCCTATTTACATTTACCTTTATTGCTTATTTCTTATTTAATAGTGTGTGTACCTACTGGACGACTACATAACTCCTTCCCTACTTTGTGACATAATTTAAGGTAACATAATGTAGTTTTAATCTGACTCATGTGCGGTCTATCAATTAACTAGACATATAAGAATTATTCCTAAGCTGTGAAACTGTGTTAATAAATAAATAAAATCCATTTTAAATGTTAGTAGTTGAAAATATTAATAGTTTAATGCAACAGGAAGAGTGTGCAATTGTTAATATGCGCACTGTGATATTCAACAGACTAAATCTAAATCTTGTATTTTAATTAATTTATGCACACACTAGGAGTATTTTGCATAGATTTTAATAATATCTTTGTAGCTGGCACGGTTTAACTCCGATTGAAAATGCGGTTTTCTTGTATCCAGGATGTATATTTGGCGAAAATTAAAAGCTCAAACAAAACGATACAATTTAAAATAAACACAGAGAGCGCGCGGATTTGCTTGTCGGCCGGCGAGGGCGTCCCGGTGACTGGTGTGCCAATTGTACACTTGTGACAGCTCCCGCGCGCCTCGCTCCGCTCCAGCCCCCTCTGGTGCGGACGGTTAATACAAATATGTACATGATAAATATTACAAACTAGGTTTTATAAAATACATTATTAAAATAAATTACGTGTCGCTTACACTCTCCCCCCTAGTGCTGCCCTGGCAGCACTCACTCTCCGTAGGTATCCTGGCGACACGACCAACAGATCTCTTAAAAGTACCGGTAGACGTGCGGACTGCAACAACGCGTACTCGACCATCTTTTCCGGGAAACGTTTGCTGTACGATGCCTCGCGGCCATACTCCTCTGGGGGTATCAGGATCTGCGATAAAAACTAAATCACCTACAGCTAGCGGCCGTCGTTGTTCTATGTTCCATTTTTGACGAGGAATCATGTCTGGCAATATCTCTCGTACCCATCTCCTCCAGAACATATCTGCTAGCGCTTGAGATATGCGCCACTGCTTTCTTAGATAAAGGTCGGAATCGTCAAAAACTCCTAGAACGGGCAGGTTAGATGACGAACCGAGGAGAAAGTGATTTGGTGTCAATGATTCTCTGCTTCCAACTTCAACTGACACATGATTTAATGGCCTACTGTTTACCATATTTTCCACTTCAGCTAATAAGGTATTCAGGGTTTCGTCCCTGGGTGCGCGCTCTTTTAAAATTACTTTTAAAGTAATTTTGACACTTTTTATGAGCCTTTCCCATGCTCCTCCCCAATTCGGACTTTTGGGGGGGGAGAAAACCCAGTGAGTCCCGTAATTGCTAGCCGTTGTTTTGAGCATCTCTTCGTCTAGCTCTTGTATGGATTTTTTGATCTCCGCATCGGCACCACGAAGGTTAGTTCCATTGTCCGAGTAAAGGTAACCCGGCCACCCCCTTCTGGAGGCCATTCGGCGCAGTGCCATCAACAAAGAGTCAGTTGTCAGAGATTGCACAACTTCTATGTGAACTGCCCTTACAGTAAGGCAAGTAAATAATACACCATATCTTTTTTGTCGGTGTCTAGCGACGGTCACCTCCATAGGTCCGAATAGGTCCAGGCCGCAGTGGGTAAACGCCCTCTGGTGGTGAGCTACTCTCCCCGCAGGTAAGTCACCCATTTTAGGTACCTCAGGTTTAGCTTTCATAATTCTACACAACATACACTTCGATGCGACGTGCTTCACTGTAGGTCGTATCCTAAGTATGCAATATTTTTGCTTCAGTTCGTTTACTACCATCTCCTGATTACCGTGACCTGCTTTAATATGGTGATGTCGAACAATCAACCTTGTAATATAATTTTTACCATCTAGTATTACAGGCTGCTTCACTTCCAGGGGAACGTCAGCGGCGGCGTCGATACGTCCACGGACACGAAGGACGCCGTGCTCATCAAAAAACGGTGATAACGTAAGTAATCTACTATTTTTAGGTAGACTTCGCTGAGCTTTCAAATCATCTATGTCGTTACTAAATGACTGAATTTGTGAAACCTTCAACAACAGGCTTTCAGCGCGGTACATTAGCGAGCAATCACTAGTAAGTACTTTACGCCTACATTTATCTATAAATTTCAGCATGACGACCGTGCTTCTCATCAGACGTAACCACGAAGAAAATCTACCTGGATCTGGCACAGGTAAACTTTCAATAACCTCTCGCACGGTAGATACACACTCTGCCTCACAATTAACTAATGCAGTGTTTGTGTGCGACATTATGTCCGCCGGCCACATATTTTCACAACAGTAAAGAAATTTCGGTCCAGTGAACCATTCATTTTGAAACACTGAATTATCATAGGACTCTCTTGTTCCGATATCAGCAACATTTAAATCCGTAGGACAAAATCTCCATTCATTTATATTCGTCAACTCGTCAATTTCGCCTAAGCGATGAGCGACGAATATCGGGTAATCGCGTTTATTATTACGTAACCACTGCAACACCGTCGTTGAGTCGCACCAGAATACACGGCGCTTAGCTTTGATCCGGTGTTCCTTTTGTACAGTATCCGCCAGCCTAGCGGCCATCAAGGCTGCCTGTAGTTCTAACCTCGGAACTGTCATTGGTTTAACGGGTGCGACGCGACACTTACTAGATACAAACGCAACTCTAATTTCGTTATTTTCTATCCATCGCCAAAAGGCTACAGCGCACATAGCCTGAGTCGAAGCATCGCTCATTATATGTAACTGTAAGTCACCATAACCATCAGAGTTATCGCTATTATGAACACTATCGCTCGCAGCTAAAGTAGGTGAATAAGTATCTATGTTCGATACGCGTTGGTAGCATCGTGGTAAGCGTATGTCACTAACAGACTTTAACAACTTTAACCATTTTAACCATTTTTCATAGATTACATCATCAAGAGTTTCGTCCCAATCAATATTAGACTTCCAAGTTTGTTGCAAAATTATTTTTCCGTTTATGGTAAAAGGCGATAAGAAACCATAAACATCAAATATAGACATTATAAGTCGTAATGCCTCCCTTTTAGTAGGTCGCTTTCCGTCCATTATTTCTGGAGGAATTCGTTTGAACGTGACATCAAACCCTAGGGTATCATCTCCGGGGTACCATATTAGTCCTAGGGTACGCTCACCATCTCGCTGTTGACCTATTTTTAATTTGTAGGCATTCGACGCTAGCGTTTCACTAGGCAAATTATTTAACACCTCAGTACTATTACTCAGCCAGTTACATACCACAAAGCCACCTTCTTTGTGAATGGTATCTACGTCATTAGCCAACTTAATACAAAATGAATCGGCCGGCTGACTATCTATATAGTCATCCATATAGTGCTGTTTGCTTATCGCTTCAACAGCTGACGGCATTGTTGAACTAAAACGTTGCGCGTTTTTATTTTTAATGAATTGAGCAATAAATGGGGAACAATTCGCACCAAATATTAAAGATGTCATCTTGTAGGTTTTTATGGGAGATTTCACGTTATCGCGCCACAGAAATCGTAACGAATCTTGATCCTCCGGCAAGATTTTAATCCTTAAAAACATATCCTTTATGTCTCCAGCTATCGCGATTTTATATTCACGAAATCGTAACATTATTCCGAACAAAGACGAAAGAAGATCTGGACCCTTAAATAAATAATCATTTAATGATAAGTTTTGCGATTTAGCAGCCGCGTCAAAGATTAAACGTAACTTCTTTTTATTCGGATTATCCACTCCGAAATGAGGTAGGTACCATATTTTCGAACCTAATTGGTTCTCCGTTACCTCCTTGGCAAAATCATTTTTGAAAAGATGATTGACCCGGTCCATATAACGCTGTGCGTAATCCTCGTTCAAGGTCATCTTCTTTTCCAGCCCTTTTAACCTTCTAAGCGCAGTAGGTTTGGAGTCAGGCATGACACACGATGGGTCACGCCATGGAAGTCCCACATGCCACCTATTATTAATTAAAGTGGCTGTTTTTTCGAGATGTTCGACTGCACGTAAATCATCAGCGTTCTGGCGTGGTTTCGCCGTTATTCCTAAAGAATCTATAGTAAATGATTTACGTACCTCATCATGCAGTTGTTGCAGCTCGAACCCCTCATCATCCCGCGGCGACTGAGCACCACCCTTGATGAAAAGCGTAGCGTGGGGATGACACATGCGTGATGACGTCACCGGTATCCTTCCATGAACGCACCAGCCCAAGGGAGTGAGTGTTGCACAGGGCTCATTCAGCTTACCTGGCCTAGTTTCTAACGGCAATAACAAATGATAATTATCCTGCCCTATTAACATTTCGGGTTTAATGTTTCCTGTACATAAATTTAAGCTTATATCTTTCAAATGACTGTAGTAATTACAATTTACAGAACACAAATACTGATTAGGTAAATTAAGCTCTTTAACACTACGCGCATTAAGTTCATACGTATTTCCGTCGCAGGTAGACATCTCCAAACACACCACTTCAGTTTCGCATACGAGTTCGTTGTTCCACGCTCCGAGCGTACGTATTGTGTCGCGGCGACCGCGCAGCCCTAACCGTGACGTCAGAGCTGCACTTATAAAACTCAACGTCGACCCGTCGTCGAGTAACGCATAAGCACTGATAATACCGTTAGGTCCATGAAGATTAACACGAACTACTTTTAGACACACTTTACTCTCAGAAGTTGAATTCATGTTTATACTTTCAGGTTGCAGCTCCGCTTGACATTCGGAGACCAAGCGTTCGCTCGATCCTCGACCTTCAATCCGTTCACATAAATTAGTGTCATCGCTTCTCGGTGCCGTAGGCTTCGATAATTTATAGTGCAGTAGACGATGATGCGCAAGTCCGCAGTTATCTATATCGCATGCAGCGGCCGGACAGGTGTCCCTTCCGTGTTTAGATAATAAACACTTGTAACAAAGTCTATGCCTCTTTACATAAGCCCATCTGTCTTTGCGTAATGACTTTATAAACTTTTTACATTCTGTGACTTTATGTTTCGATGTATGGCAGTAACTACAATTATTGTCAATGCTTTTCTCATTATTTAATAAAGTAGTATGTAAACGGTTAGATGTAGACTCTGGACATTTCTTTTTATAACTGTAATTATATTCTAACGTACTGCGCGTATTTATTAACGCCATAGAATTAATTTTCAGAGCTTCTTCATTAAGAAATTCGGCTAATGTATGCAGTGTGGGTCGCTTACCTTGTTTGATGAGCGGATAGCTATAGTCAGCCCATTTCGATAGGAGAACGGTAGGTAACTTAGAAAGCACGCTCGTTATCACATTCGTTGCCACTAAATACTCATCGCGACCGATAACACTCACAGCTGCCACATAGTTTCGTATTTTCACAGAAAATGACACTATATCTTTATGATATTCTTGCGACACAGGGTGCAGTTTTTTAATATCTAGCATTATTCTTGATAGGATTAGGTCTGGGTTCCCGAACTGCAGTTCTAATGTCGACATTACCATTTCAGGCGTACTAGCGCTAATCAGCAAAGCTGAGACAGCTTCGCGTGCCGGTCCTCGAAGACATTTTCGTAGTCGCCACAGGTTTTCCTTTGAGGTGAAATTACACACTTGTGACGACTCTTCGTAAGCCTGCTTGAATTGCAGAAATTCCATAGGGTCTCCCGAGAAGGTTGGTAAGTCCCGAGAAGTACTAATACGACTCAAGAGCGTCGAATTCATGCCATTGTTGGCAGAGGCGGTTGTCAAATCTTTCAGAGCGCTGGCCAGAAGTTGCACTGTTCCATTTTCGTTACCGACATTATTTGACGTCGGCGGTGGACACTGCGCGCCCGAGTTGTGACCATGATCGGGGGCGGGCTGAGTCCCAAGTTCTAAGTGCTGATGGCTACGTTCCAACCACTTTTGCACATCACTATGTGTATGAGACGACCGTTGGGACCGTACGCTGCATTGATCGTCAATATCAGCTAGTTCCGCGGCCAATTTTTTGTCGATGAGCTCCATTTGAATTTTCGCCTTCGCTTCGGCTGCCTCTAATTCCAACTTCGCTTTACGTGCCGCAACAGATGACGAAATCGATTTCTTACAATTCGTCTTTACAGATCGAGGATGAGTTTCCATTTGCGAAACCATTTTTAAAGGCGGTTCCGATTTCACGACGCTACCCGCTTTCGTATTCGTAACAATTGTGGGGTTAATTGTCGATAACTCATCACTTTTCTGTCCATTTGGTTCTGTTTCAGGCTGAAGATTTAGAGACTGTCCATCACGTTCTTCCTGTTCCCGTTGTTCGCGTTCTTTTCGAAGTAGCCGTCTTGTTGCCATTTTTCTCGGCGGTGTTTGGAACATAACGATCCGGTTTCGAATGACCAGTGTAGCTGGCACGGTTTAACTCCGATTGAAAATGCGGTTTTCTTGTATCCAGGATGTATATTTGGCGAAAATTAAAAGCTCAAACAAAACGATACAATTTAAAATAAACACAGAGAGCGCGCGGATTTGCTTGTCGGCCGGCGAGGGCGTCCCGGTGACTCGTGTGCCAATTGTACACTTGTGACAGCTCCCGCGCGCCTCGCTCCGCTCCAGCCCCCTCTGGTGCGGACGGTTAATACAAATATGTACATGATAAATATTACAAACTAGGTTTTATAAAATACATTATTAAAATAAATTACGTGTCGCTTACAATCTTTTTGTTGCAAATATAGTTATCATTATTGATTATGTTATCATTCTTCTGTTATTGTTTACACCTGTTGAACAGAGAATATTGGAAATCTATATGACTCATGGAAGTAATATGTACAGACAGACCCAACAATAACAGATGCGATATCCATACTTAGTTATCCTTGTGTATAACAAATGAATGGAATTTATTGAATTAGTCTGTAAGTGTTTCCGTAGGTATAGATACAATCTGGACTCATATACTTATTATATAAGTATATTCTAGGCAGGCGTGATTTATCGTGGACTGCTACAACACTACATTAGGTGAGATATTATTCAATTACCAGCCTAATTTTAATAAGAAAAATATTGTATAATCTTTAGATTTTGTATTTAAGTTGGACGGTCTCTAAGTGCCAAAACTGGAATTAAATACCCGATCTCATGTTGGCCGTGATGTGATGGAGCAACAATCCCACAAGTCAATCTGTTTATTATCTACAGGTATACTGTATTTTACAGATGGCAAGACATTATATCATACCAGCAAAGTCATCGTCAGTGATTATCAGTAAGATATGTCAAATATTAGTATTACCGATAATTATAAGTAAACAAATTAGTCGTTGGCCTCAAAGTAAAAAATAGCAAACTTCCAATTTTCCTACATCTTTGATGTTCTTGACATTAATTATATATTCAGTTAACTATGGGGAAATAGTTAAAACTCAAGTATTCCATAAGTCAATAATTTTCTTTCATTTTATGTCTGACTGGACAATTTATTAATCTTATTCTAATTGAGGGTGCTTGAATCCTGTACTAACGTCCTGCTTGGGGTGTTTTGTACATTCTCCCTGCCAACCACTACCCGAGCCGTCCTAACTCCTTTATATAACGAAGCATGGTCCTGGGTCGCTGGCATAGCTGCTTCAGTGGTGTATGCGGTTGTTCCATAGACAATAAAGAGTCAACCTTACACAGCCCAGTTGGCTGACTGAACATAATTGTCTCATTTTTAAACATTTAAATTTCCCATTATGGTGTTCAACCCTAATATCATTATAACTCTTCAGACAATATATCTGATTTGATGAACCAGGTGCCGATAGCTTAAGTCGGACATTACATTTTGGGTAGTTAGTTGGGACGACATATAAACTAGCTAAGCCCAATGGTTTCGTGTGCGTAGACTCAATTTCCACTTCCACTTTCATCCCACGGGAACAGGTTTTTTACGGATTAAAAGTAGCCTATAAGCTATTCGAAACTAAAATTTATATATGTGCGAAATGTTATTCAGCTCCGTTCAGTCATTCTGAGTTGATTATTAGTAACAAACATCCTTAATATTAATTGGATATAATAATAAGATAATAATCTCCCAAAAAGCCATTCGCCTCAATTAGAAAAGAAAATCTTAGATACCAGTAAACACAAAATCTCAACCGCACTTCATTTCGTTAATCAGTTGTTAGCGATAACAAATCGGATTTAGTTTTTCGTATATATACAAAGCATATTTGAGTCCCAAGACACTGTTAATTTTGAGTAGCAAACATGAAGACTATTGGTATACTAGTTTTATTTATTGGAGCTGTGGCAGGTATGTGCAATATTTTATAAACTTACTTCACACATTTAATACTCGGCATAGAACCGTAATGATGTTTGACCTGATGATGTTTGGTTCCATTCCTTCTATAAGCCGGATTATCTACGTCTATAATAACATATTCTTCTTCACCGTTTCCTTCATTACTGAAGGTCATGCCCATCCTGGAAAGTTTGAGTGGAGCCAATGCTTCCTTGATTGCCTGTTTTCGTTTTGCCTCAGAGCGGTTGCCACTGACAGTCGGTAATAGCCTTTACTTGGTCAGGCTAGGTGATCAGCTTCATGGTCTTTTCCATTCATTTTTCCTACTATGGCCAGTTTATCGAGGCTTCCTGGTGCCACACGACCAAATTAACTTAGAACTCTTTGGTAGCAGATGGTCCATATGTCCATGGTTTCAGTCCTATACCATCTTTCCTTCTCACTAACCTTACCTACTAACTAACCTAACTTACTTATCATTCCTCTGGAAGATCCATGTATAGGATGTCAGTGTGATTTAGTTACCAACCATTCAATGCTAAAATAATACCTGGACGTATCTGTTCCTTAGTATACATATTTTCTTAAGAGCTCATGTGATTTTCATACAAAGTGTCGGCAGCTTGTGCAAACACTCGCTTGTGCATTAACATGTTAATGCATGCATATGTAATTAAATATGTCTTTGACCTAATAAGCTAATGACATAGATTGTATCGAAAAGTTTCACACAACGTGTTGGCTTAGGCACATGAACGTTAAGCATGCGGGTTGAAGTTTATAACTGGACAGCTAAATATGCCAAAAAAAGGAGTTTTTTATATGGTTTGTCTTGCAAGAAGAGATTGATGAGCCTTATTATCTAAGTGTGATTTTTTTTTTAAATTAACATTCACACAAGGTCTGGTCTTCTGAGGACTGATATATATACAATATACATTTACACACCCAGACACAGGTTAAACAGACATGTTCATACACACAAATGTTTGACCTGTCTTGTATTCGAACCCGGGACCAGCGGCTCAGAAGGCTGGAGTGCTACCAACTGCGCCAACAGGCCAGTGTTTGTGCCCGGGATGGATTATTTGGAATAGAAGTTTTAAAGAATATGGAGAAGTGTTAGCTTGATTTAACTACTGTGATGACGTATGATTTTCAAAATTATCTGTAGTTAAAAAAGGCGGTCGGGCTGATGCTGCTAACTACACATCGGCTAGATAAAACAGACTTCTCAAAACAAGTTATTTGTATTTTTCAGTTGTCTCCTACTCCTTGCTACTACGTCATTTTGGGCTCACTATTAAGCGTTACGACCATTTACGACACATTTTTCATACTGAATTACGTATTAATGTATAATTTCTAATTTATCAGCTGTCCCGACAAATCAACAAAGGATAGTGGGTGGTACAGGCACAGCCATCAGCCAATACCCGAGCATAGTCGCTCTGCTTTATACAAGGAACTGGTCTACGTATTTACAAGAATGCGGGGGAACCATCCTCAACATAAGATCCCTTCTCACATCTGCAAAGTGTTTAGAGTGAGTGAATAATATTCTTTATTACTAACTAACTACACCATCACCTTTCTATCATCGGTCGACTCGACGTACGTCAATTCGCCATCGCTATATGGTAGATATACCACCTATACGCGCGAAGCGTTTTGCTTCCACTTTCTTAATGCGTACTGCCAAGGAATGGAACTCGTTGCCCGAGTCTGTGTTTCCCGATATGTACAATCCTGGAGTCTTCAAGTCGCGAGTGAATAGGTACCTTCTAGGTTTGCGTGCTAAATCCTAGACAACGTCATCACTTAACATCAGGTGAGACAGTTGTCAAACGCAAACTTATAATAGTAAAAAAAAATATAAAAAAAAAACATTACTTCTTAAATCTTTTTTTTTCTCTTTTAAAAACATAATAAAATGTAAAAGCAATTGAGATCATTGATATCCTAAACTATGTCTTAAATGACACTTATTTGCAAGTTTCATGACGTACATGTTTTTTTAAAGTACATCTTCATCAATAGGTGCCTCTCTATTACTGGAGTTTGGCCGCCAGTTTGGCGAACTTTACCCTATCTTGTGCCAAGGGAAATAGGTCTTCAACGCTGGCAATATTAGTCCACACCTGGATGTTGCGTAGCCACGATGTTTTTCTTCTTCAGGCACGCCCTTATACTTTTACTTTTTTACGTTGAAGAAGCCGATATCTCTCGTTTCGCAAAACGTAGCCGAGATAGGCGACCTTCGCTTTTTTCGGTTTGCAAGAGCTCTCTGTTCTTACCGACGCACTGGAGGACTTAATGTAAAACTATGTATATGTAAAAGCAAATTTTATTATACTTAAAAAAATACCACCGGTTACATCTACTAATATTAACAATTTAAAATGCTGCTCGGAGGAAATGTGCTCACAATGTCAATTAATTAATAGCCGAAACGAATATTTTTTCAAACTACGAGTTAAATTAATCATTGGCTCTAATTACGTTCATGAGGAGAACAAGGTAAAAGTCACTAAAATTCTGATAATAAAACATGACTAAAACATAAGTATTAAAATAACACTATTTACGCTAAAATACATATTCGTATAAATCCACACAATAAAGCTAGAGATAGCGTCTGTAATATTACACGGATTTTATCTATTTTCTGCTCAACCTCCGGTAGTTTTTGGTCGCATAACTATATACTACGTATAACTATACAACTATAACTATAACTACTCGTTACTATAATAAAATCATCTAATTTTAATACTGTATGTCACACCGATTTGGACTTTGCCATAACCATATAAGAATTATCTTTACTTATGTAAGTTTTAATAATTTTAGTTTAGACTATCTATAACAAAACCTAAAGTAAACAATTACAGCATATAGGATGTAAAAACATTTTGTACTGATACTGTATCTTTTAGGATAATCGAGATGATATTATAAATAAAATAAAACATTTACACTAATATAATATATTGTTTTATTTATATAGTACACTAAAATACGGTGATCAGATTTTTAAAGATAAAAAGTGTCTGTTCCGATTAGGCAGCTCAAATAGTTCCCGGATTAGTGTCGTGTTGGGGTAGTTTTTCATAAAGTCTCCTTTTTATGAGATATTACAGGTTTTATTTAGTTATTTAGTTTATTAATGGGTTCTATCAATAGTTAATGTTCGGCGATGTCTCTTGTAAGTCTTGTAACATATATTTATATATTTAAACTTTCAGTCGTTTAATAGGTATAGTTTTCATTTCTAGTTAGTATAAGAAATGTCTAGTTGTCACTTTTTAATTACTTTTTATTTAAATATATTACTTAAATAAAATAAAATCTTTTTTGTTAAAAGGCTTAATAAAGGCGCTATTAACCTGCCGAGCCATGTCTGATATTTACATAAGTACTTGACAGTTCATGTAATTGTTGTTCGTTTTACATGTTTTAATAAAGATCTTTGCAAAACAAAACAATACGAAATACGAAATATATTTAATTTGTTTCTATTTAAAACTATACACTCCAACCGGTATCTGAAATCGTTTTTCAAATCTATATTGTTTTGTTTACTGTTTCAGAGGTGACGTAATCCCAAGATGGCGTGTACGTGTTGGTTCTTCTTGGGCTAACAGCGGTGGTGTGGTCCACAACGTCCAGCAATTTATCATACATCCTAATTTCAACCAGTGGTCTCTGGATAATGATATTGCAATCATATGGGTCGAACCGTTCATCACATTAGTGCCAAATGCAGTAGAAGCAGCTTCTATTTCTGGACCCACATATGTCGTGCCAGATAATAGCATTGTGTGGGCTGCTGGTTGGGGAAGCACTGTTGTAAGTCTATCTATATTATTGCATGATTATAAGGAAATTCCTAGTCTGCAGCTGGCAATATAACTAGTTGGAGCAAATTATATAAAAATAATTCGTATAAATAATTATGTTACCTTTGTCGCACTCGCGGTTCTCAGAGATTGAGAAGTTTTGTCAATTATCGACAACCTTGCAGTGCCGTTGCTAGCGCTCGTATTTACTAATAGTAAACAACATTTTTATTACTATTATTAAAAGTGGTCGATATTATACGTTCATCTTCCAGAACGACCAGACGGACGGCAATGCGACATCCGTACATGGTAGACGTTCCAACGTTCCAACTTGTCGCAGGAAGCGTGTTGCTTTCACATTCTTAGTGCGTATAGCTAACGAGTGGATTTCATTGCCTAAGTCTGTGTTTTCACATAAACACAATCTGGGTGTCTTCAAGTCACCGGTGAATAGGTATTTTCTGGGCAGGTGTGTTCCATTGTAGACCGCATCATCACTTAATATCAGGGAGGTCCAGTTTGCATGAGGAACGTGATAGCATGGGTGATAGTAAAACGATATCAAAATTAAATTATAATATAATATAATTATAATAATATCTATTTCACTGAGTAAATCGCATTGCAGTTTCAAAAAACAAATTATTTCGATCATTACATCACGTTTTAGTGGAAATATTTATATGATTACTAGTAGCGCCTCGTGGATTACGGTATTCCCGCTACCTCAATTATCCCACGGGAACTATACTTTTCCGGGATAACAGTAGCCAGTGTGTAAATTCAGAGTTTAAACTATCTCCATACCAAATTTCACCGAAATCGGTGTAGCCGTTTGAGCGTGAAGAAGTAAGAAATATACACACATATACAAGATACACACAAATTTTCGCATTTATAAAATTGGTGTTTACGCGGTCTGAGATGGAGCAAGCAAGCCTAGAAGGTACCTATTTACTCGTGACTCGAAGACTCCAGTATAGTTCCTATCGGGAAACACAGACACACTCAACGAGTTCCATTCTTTGTAAAATGGAAACAATAACTTACGTTCTACAACTTTAAGCTTACCTATAAAAAGAAGAGCAGAAAAAAAAATGTTTCAACTCATTATGTTATCTCTGGGAACACATGCTGATTGAAAACTGATCGAGGATATAGCAAGATAAGATTAACAGGGTATGACGTGGTAGATATTAGCTTTGATAAAGCCTATCTATACAGTTGCACTGTTTACACTTGTAAAACTGTAAGCCTGTGTTGGTACCACCATTCATATGGATATCCATGGGAATATTAAGATTTACATATAATTATATTTTTCCTTGGCATAGGGTACCGGCCTAGAATTCTAAATAATATAAAAATATATTCTAAGAGTGTTAAGGCAAGGCCACAGTTTAGACAAATAGCGCTCAAAGTTATCTGTATAACGCTAGGAATATATGGGAGATTGCAAAGAGATTAAGCATACGTCCGAAGTTGATAGTGGTCACGGTCAGAATGAGCGAGTGGTGAGCAGCGCAGACTAACCAGCTGAGATCTCGCGATACAGAAGGTAGTACAAATTATACAAAATGTATAATATTTAATTGCATAGTAAAATTGTATTTATACAGTTCTATAAAATCAGCAATTATGGATATTGCATCAAAAATAATGACCTATCTTTCGACTTTTCTTATATAAGATATTTAAGCCTACCCAATCACTTAGGATAAGTTTTGTATGAACATTATTCGTATACATATTGGAAAATATAAGTATATCCTTTTTTGAGCATGGTTTTGAAAAAAATAATGCAATCGAGAGAATTATACATAGCCGTATCTAAAAAGTGTCAATTACTTTATTCCTTATTTAAAAATAAAGTTATTATTGAAGAAAAATAAAGTTAAAATAAAGTTATTATTTATACTGAACCAAAGACAAAAAAAAATACTTACAGCTCAGCTTGCACATGATTTTTAATAATTTTAAGTTGCAATATGTGTATGTAATAGCGCCTTAATGTTAGACGTGTCAAATATAGAATTTCTGTGTGTTGTATGTATTGCTTCCGGGCTGTTTGGCCGTGGTCTAAATGACGACGACGAACAGACGTTTCGTCGATCACTGCGGTCGACATAGAATGTATTATAAAGAATTTCTGTTTTTATGTCAGATTGGAGGTCCATTCGCTGAGCAGTTACAGCATGTCCAAATATGGGCTGTGAACCAAGCCGCTTGTGCCACTCGGTACGCCACCATCGGCGCCACTGTCACCAACAACATGCTGTGCTCCGGGTGGCTCGACGTCGGCGGCCGTGACCAGTGCCAGGGTGATGCCGGTAGTCCTCTCTACCACAACGGAGTCGTTGTCGGTGTTTCTTCATGGGGCGAAAGTTGCGGTTTGGGCGACTTCCCCGGGGTCAATACTCGTGTATCTTCTTATACTTCCTGGATTCAAGCCAATGCTTGAAAAACTTAATCAATATATACCAAAATTCAATGATAAATGTGTTTCTTTTTTATCTTACATAATCCATACATTCACGCCTCTATCCCCCTGGGGTAGGCAGAGACTACATCCTTCCAATTGCTACGATCCCGACACACTTACTCCGGTTCATCCACGGTCATCAGACCTTTCATACTAGAGCGTCGGTTTAGAGTACTCTTGACCTGGCCCTTTTCTCAATTTGATTTCGGAACATTTGCCCAGATCTTCCTCTTCCAACACCACCATTCACTTCACCCATGTGTACCTGCTTAGTCAATCTCCTTTCGTTCATTCTCTTTACATGACCAAACCAACCAGAAGGATGGGCAGCAGCGCCTTCTGAGACTCACATTCTGTACTGCGCTCGCCAACCCGCCTGCCAAGCGTGGTGAGTATTGGCAAACCCCCCCCCCCCCTATGATATTACAAAATTCGACCAGGCCCCCAGTCCCCGGCAGCTCCGCTAAAGCTGGCTCCGGTAGCGGCCAGTGTAACGGTGGAGCAGGGGGTGCGAAGAATCCCCGGCAGACGCACGGCTACCACTCCCTCATTAAACGACCTCTGGCCCTGGTAACACATAACGTAAGAACTTTGTTGGCAGACGAGAGGATCGTCGAGCTGGAAGAAGAAATGAGTAAGTTACACTGGGATATCCTAGGGTTATGTGAAGTCCGTAGAGAGGGTGAGGACACCATAACCCTTAAATCCGGTAACTTGCTCTACTACCGGGAAGGCGACCAAAAGTCCCAAGGTGGTGTCGGATTTCTCGTTCGCAAGTCCCTCACTAACAACATCATTACCATCGATAGCGTTTCGAGCAGGGTGGCATACCTAATACTCAGAATATCTAGTAGGTATTCGTTGAAGGTCATTCAGGTATATGCACCGACCTCGAAACTCGGAACCGATGAGGAGGTAGAGGCTATGTATGAGGACATTAGTAGGGCCATGCATACCTCTAAGACCCATTATACTGTTGTTATGGGGGACTTTAACGCAAAGTTGGGCAAAAGAAGTGATGGAGAGTTGAGAGTGGGGCAATTTGGTTATGGACAACGGAACCCCAGGGGACAGAGGCTGGCCGACTTCATGGAGAAAGAGGGACTCTTTATGATGAACTCTTTCTTCCAGAAGCCGCCTCACAGGAAATGGACCTGGTTGAGTCCGAACGGTTCCACGAGAAATGAGATCGATTTCATCATGACCACCAAGAAACAAATATTCAATGATGTCTCTGTGATCAACATGGTGAAAACCGGTAGTGATCACCGCATAGTAAGAGGCATATTGAATATTAATGTTAAACTTGAGAGGTCCCGTTTGATGAAATCCACGCTCCGGCCTCAAAATGTCCATATTCAAAACCCCGAGAGCTTTCAACTTGAGCTATCCAATCGCTTTGCTTGCCTTGAGAACTTTGCGTCGGTGGACGAGACCAACAATAGGCTTGTAGAAACTGTCCACGAAGTGGGGTCTAAGTTCTTTAAGCCCCGCCGTACAAATGGACCTCAAAAACTCTCCAGCCATACCCTTGACCTCATGGCTGAACGACGCTCGTTGCAACTGCAATCATCCGATGACGCTGCGTCGTATAGGCAGCTCAATAGACGAATATGGAAATCCTTGCGACACGACATCCGTACCTTTAATACAAATCGTATTAAAGATACGATCGAACGGAGAAAAGGCTCCAAAGTGTTTGCAAGAGACCGGTCTATTGGGCAAAGCCAGATGACTAAGCTGAAGAGAGATGATGGCAATATAGCGTCGACCAAAGCAGAGGTGCTTGGAGAGATTGAGAGGTTCTATGGACAGCTATACACTTCGGTCGCTAAACCTGTTGATAGCTTGGCCAAAGACCCAAGAGCCAAGCTAACCCGACACTATACCGAAGACATCCCGGACATCAGCCTGTACGAGATTAGGATGGCTCTGAAGCAGCTTAAGAACAACAAGGCGCCGGATGACGACGGAATCACATCAGAGCTTCTGAAAGCGGGTGGCTCACCGATACTGAAAGTCCTTCAGAAGCTCTTTAATTCCGTTGTCCTCGAAGGTTCAACGCCGGAAGCATGGAACAGAAGCGTAGCGGTGTTGTTCTTTAAGAAGGGTGACAACACATTGCTTAAGAACTACAGACCCATTTCGCTTCTGAGCCATGTTTACAAGCTGTTTTCAAGAGTCATCGCGAATCGTCTCGAACGAAGGTTTGATGACTTCCAGCCTCCCGAACAAGCCGGTTTCCGAAAAGGCTTCAGCACCATAGACCACATCCATACGCTGCGGCAAGTTATACAGAAGACCGAGGAGTATAACTTGCCCTTATGTCTAGCGTTTGTGGACTATGAGAAAGCCTTTGATTCGATCGAGACGTGGGCGGTGCTTGAGTCTCTCCAGCGTTGCCGTATTGACCATCGGTATATTGAAGTGTTGAAGTGTGTGTACAATAACGCCACCATGTCGGTCCGAGTACAAGAGCAAATTTCGAAGGCGATTCCATTGCAACGAGGCGTGAGACAGGGAGACGTTATTTCTCCGAAACTGTTCACTGCCGCATTGGAAGACGCCTTCAAGCTCTTGGAATGGCAAGGATTCGGCATCAACATCAACGGCGAGTACATCACTCACCTTCGGTTTGCCGACGATATCGTGGTCATGGCAGAATCCATGGAAGACCTCAGCACGATGCTCGAAGGCCTCAACAGAGTTTCCCTAAGGGTGGGCCTTAAAATGAACATGGACAAGACGAAAATTATGTCGAATGTCCATGTTGCGCCCGCCCCCATATCAATTGGGAACTCGATTCTCAAAGTTGTTGACCATTACGTCTACCTAGGACATACAGTCCAATTAGGTAAGTCCAACTTTGAGAAAGAGGCCAATCGTCGAATTAAACTCGGCTGGGCAGCGTTCGGGAAGCTACGAGACGTCTTCTCGTCCAAAATACCGCAATGCCTGAAAACGAAAGTCTTCGAACAGTGTGTGTTACCAGTGATGACTTACGGAACCGAAACGTGGTCTCTGACTATGGGCCTTCTGAGCAGGCTCAGAGTCACACAACGAGCTATGCTCGGGGTTTCTCTACGTGATCGAATCAGAAATGAGGAGATCCGTAGAAGAACGCAAGTCACCGATATAGCCCAGCGGATTAGCAAGTTGAAGTGGCAATGGGCAGGGCACATAGCTCGAAGAACTGATGGCCGTTGGGGCCGAAAAGTTCTAGAATGGAGACCACGGACTGGCAAGCGCAGCATAGGACGGCCACCGACCAGGTGGACAGACGACCTGACTAAGATCGCAGGCAAGGGCTGGATGCGGGCCGCTTCCAACAGGTCCTTGTGGAAATCAATGGGGGAGGCCTATGTCCAGCAGTGGACGTCCTATGGCTGAGATGATGATGATGATGATGATGACATGACCAAACCAACTTAACATACTTTTCTCAATTTTAGTCACTTCATCTTCGTCTTAACCACAACGTTCCCTTATGTGTTCCCTATTCTTTACCCTATCACTACTCAGTTTCGCTCCAATTGTTTTTTTTTTTTTTTTTTTATAATAATAATAAATATTTATTTCCAAAAAGTAAATTACAATATATATTAAAGGTTACATTCACAATTTTCACAATTTTGTCATCTTGGCGGTACGTTTTAACCATAATCTACGTTATATTAATTACAAAAATTTCTATATATTGTGATAAAATGTTAATAACTTCTCATAGTCTCTTTTTTTGTATTAACATTCACACAAGGTATTCAGGTCCCAAACTAGGCAGAGCCTGTACTATGGTAACCTGTTGACTGATATATATACTTATATACATATACACACCCAGACACAGGTCAAACAGACATGTTCATCACACAAATATTTAACCTGTCCGGGAATCGAACCCGGGACCAGCGACTCACAAGGCCGAGTGCTACCAACTGCGCCAACCGGCCAATCTTAAACGAGAGTTTACTAAATTTACAAAAATATAAAGGTTTATCAGAAAAATAATTTATTATAGATGTAGGTAAGAATTGAATGTCGGCTACAAAACACACACAAGTGCATAAATATAATTACCTTTACTAGTTAACTATTCCACATAACCCAACATATTCATAGATAATATAAATATACTCATCAAAAAGCTATTGTATGCTATCTGTGGTACTCGACTGTTCAATTGCAAGATACACAGTTATCTAGTATGAAGTGGTTGCATATTTATTATATAAATGCAGCCGACACTAACAGAAGTTATTAGCATTGTATCACAATTTGTAGAAATGCGTGCGATTTTGATTCTTGCGTGGTGCCTTGCCATGGTCGCTGGTAATTATTCCGTTCATTATTATGACAGATTACTTGATATATATTTTATGATTTGTTTACCTACTTCCCAACGAATTAGGATGTTTAGAATGTTTATAGTTTTAAAAAAATATATTTTTGGACATAATGCCATTATTTTTATAATCCGATTTGAAAAGTTGTATTTTCCTTCGATAGGATATTTTTTCAGATGTCTCAATAAATTTCATCAAAATTACTGCAGGTTTTATCATTCGTTTTACGAATGGATTGACGAATTTCCTTGTAGTAATGAGGTAGTTACCTCATTAGTCAGCCATTCACGATATAAAAAGAACCTTTTTTATTCAAAAGACGAAGTTACAGATTTGTCCCTTAGAATTTATATGAAAATCGGTGGAATACTTCTTATACTTATGAAGAAAAATGTTTCTTTGTCTGTTTAGATCAGGCGTTTGACCACTATCTCACTTGATATTCAGAGACGATGTGGTCGCAGGTTTTATCACGCTAAGGCTAGAATGGATACTAGCTCTCAAGGACTGTTGCACACACTATTTGCTTGGCAAATAAAAAAGTTAAAAAAAGTTTTGACAGTATTTCAAACTTGAAAACCAACCGAGGGTTCCGTACAAATGTGTAATTATCAAAATTAGATTTTTATTTACTTAAGTAAAAAGGATTTTTTTTCATTTTTCGTCATAAATCGAAAACGATATATCAAATTAAATAAATCTAATCTGTTGCAGCTTCTGACAATGAAGCCCTTTCATACAATACCTCACATGACACGGTTAACTCAATTCAAAGCTTAGACCGCCATTGTAGTAGTATTGGCAAATCCCCCCTATATGGGGGAGGCAAACGTCCAGCAGTGGACGCACATGGCTGAGAAAAAAAAAAAAAAGTTACACATATTTCCCTATACTTGTAGTATATATAAGACGATATTATTTGCCAAATTTCATAGTTATAGGTCAACGGGAAATACCCTATAAATTTTAATCCCTTTGAGAGTGTCGAAACATGGGTTTTTGCAACATAAACGGCTGTATCTTTTTGACCTAGAAAGTTGATTTTTTTATATCTTCAAGAGACTGTGGACTTGAGTATATAGTTTTAATTTCAACTCGATACCTGCACTCATTTCCGAGATAAAGGGTCTTTACAGACAAACAGACGGTCGAACAACAAAGTAATTCTATAAGGGTTCCGTTCGAGGTACGGAACCCTAAAAACAAGTAACATTTCAGTTTATACTTAATTAATTTTCGTTTGTCCAGCGAATCCAAAGCATCCACAGAAGATCGTTGGTGGTAATGTGGCCACCATTAGCCAATACCCCACTATTGCCGCTCTGTTGTACTCATGGGATCTGAGTAATTACTTCCAGTCCTGCGGTGGTACCATACTCACCACCAGAAGTATTCTTACTGCTGCTCACTGCCCTTAGTAAGTACAGTACAACTGCTTATATAAATTCTTTGGAGCAATTGTAATTATTATTATAATAATAATTATTATTATAATAATAATAATTACAATAATATAATAATAATATAGGACAACATTCACACAAGGTCTTCAGGTCCCAAACTAGGCCGAGCCTGTACTATGGTAACCTGATGACTGATATATACTTATATACATATACCCAGACAAAGATCAAACAGACATGTTCATACACACAAATGTTTGACCTGTCCGGGAATCAAATCCGGGACCAGCGGCTCAGAAGGCAGAGTGCTACCAACTGAGCCAACCGGCCAGTATATACTGGTTCTTTGGACAGTTGTTAGGCAAATGCTTTTCAAAGTTTGTTAAGTACATGTAAGAGCCTGAACGTGTTATTTTTTTAATTATGCATTTCATTACATTATACTAAAAGCAAAAACATTTTATAAGTGAATAATACATTTGCATTTCAATTTGTTACAGGTGTTTAAATGAAATAATTATGTATGTTTAATATACGTCTGTCTTCATATATTTTAAAGTAGTTTATTTATGTTGTAGTTAGTTCACTTATATATTAGTAACTTTAAATCGCAGTTTAGGTTTTAGAGTCTCTTTTATAATACTAAATTTAGTTAAAGTGATTACGAAACTAAAATATTGTATCTATTACTAAATGAATGAAAATGCGATGGTAGGTTCTTTTTTATTTATAATTGAAATATTCATTAGCTGAGAACATTGATAGGGCTCCTAATACGATGTAATATTGGAGTATTCTGTTTGTAAACTTTCAAATACTGACACTATGATGTCGCATACTGTGTCGCATACTGACTTTATGGTGGACATTTGAGATGGTGAGATTGTAATTTATTTTAATTCTAACATGAGTCAATCTTCAGGTGCCCTCAAAAAGGTTGTTGATGTTTTAAACAAGAGTTGCTAGTGTTTTAGATCATGTTTTTATAGTGATCAAACTCCAAAAGCGGAGGAAGTCAATTTCGTTGATTTTTATGATTGTTACTTCAGACCTTCATCATTTTAATATTGTGTCTCTTACACGTCACAACTGTTTAAAAATCCTAAGGAAGTGGCTATTATCAAAGAGTTATGAAGAAAATGAGCAGCTGATACAAATTTATGTATAACATTAAAGTGGATAACTGTGGCCGTGGTGGTACCGGCCTAGAATAGTACTACCCCATTTCTTCTCGCGGGTGCCGTAAAAATCGCCTAAGGGATCACGTGCCAGAAGGTGGGCAGCAGCGCCTTCTGAGGATTGGAAACATCCTGCGCTCGCCAACCCGCCTGCCAAGCGTGGCAAATATTGGCAAATCCCCCCCTATATGGGGGAGACATATGTCCAGCAGTGGACGCACATGGCTGAAAGAGAGAGAGAGATAACTGTTTTTCAATGCTTAAGCTTTCGTTAGCCGGTTTGTCAACTCTTTAGTTGAGACTTACAATAAATATTTAAGAAAAAAGAAACATGCGAACTGCTCAAGTAGGTATATAAGTTGATTAATACAACTATAGTCTACCAAATTGGTGGACTTTTAAGGAGCACGTTTCGCTGTGCGAGCCAGCTTCTAGCATGGGTGATGTCGTAATCTATTTCAAGGGGCAGAGTTCCGCGTCGGCGACGCTTCCTGGCAGAAATTTTATTCATAGCTGGTGTCATCTTCTGTAAAGCGCAACATTTATGCAGAACGGATACATCACCACTAGTCACGTCCACTGCAACAGGCACCATGAAAACAAGCTTGCTAGGTAGATCCTCGCATGCCATACAAATTTGAGCGCCTACTTATCTCAACAACCTCTTGAATCTCGCGATGCACTAAAGCATCAGGTGCCGGCCTTCGGCTTCCTGGCTTTATCAAAACGGATCTGGTGCAGTATATCCGAGGTAAAAGAAAAAAAATGTAGAAGAAAATTTTTTTCTATTAAATAATAACACGTTGATTTTTATAGTTTACTAGTAGCGCCTCGCAATTTCACCCGCGTGAATTACGGTTTTCCCGCTACCACAGTTATCCCATGGGATCTCTATACTTTTTCGGAATAAAAGTAGCCTATGTGTTATTCCAGGGTCTAACCTATCTCCAAAACAAATTTCGTCAAAATCGGTGCAACCGTTTGAATGTGAAGGAGTAACAGAGGTTATTGAATTATTTGCTTATCCCACGGGAGCAGCAACTATTTTCGGGATGAACAGTAGCCTATGTGTTATTGCAGAGGCTAACCTATCACCATACCGAATTGCATCTAAACCAATTCTGTAGTTTTTGCGTGAAAGAGTAACAAACATCCCTAGAGGGGTGATCCAAACTTTCACATTTATAATATTAAGTGGGATTTCGGCGTAGTTTAGGACTAAATACATGTATTTATTTCAGTGGTGATGCAGCCATCAGATGGCGTGTTAGAGTCGGATCCTCGTATTCCAATAGCCGAGGATTTGTCCACACTCTAGCTTCTTACGTCATCCACAGCGGTTTCAACTATACCACTATGGACAACGACATAGCTATATTGCATCTCAACTCAACCATTACTTATGTTGCTAACTCTGTCCAACCCGCTACTATTGCGGGGCTAAACTATAATCTCCCTGATAATCAAGTTGTTTGGGCAGTTGGTTGGGGCACTACCATGGTAAGTAAATTGTTAGTACGGAAACTCGTTATAGTGCCATTGGGCCTTGTTTTATATAAGAAATGAAGAATTAAAAAAAAAAGATTAAGATTATTCAACCCGTAGTCGTTCGGTATAAAAACCAGTATCAGTCTGACACTAAGTGAGTCTGTGTTTCCCGATATGTACAATCCTGGAGGCTTCAAGTCGCGAGTGAATAGGTACCTTCTAGGTTTGCGTGCTAAATCCTAGAACAACGTCATCACTTAACATCAGGCGAGACAGTTGTCAAACTTATAATATGTAAAAAAAAAAAAAAACTAACTCTACTTACTCTTCGCGACCTAGTGTCGTGCCGTTGGCACCTGAGTAGGTACACTTCATTGCACATTTACGTTAGTCGATGTCATTTTGTAAGTTTCGTTACACCATACTAAACTGCGAAAATATACTGTACTTCTTACGGAGAAGTTATAAAAAAATATGCATGATGCTACTGTTTTCTGAAACACATTGTTCAAAATAATCCAATTACGTATTATTATTACAAAATACCCAGTGGAACATCAGTATATCTGAGTTAGATATTTGTAGATTGGCCACATTCGCTACTAATTTCTAAAAAGAAAATTGATGACAGTAAAAATGAGAAGGAAAATTATATTAGAACATTCTCGTTGATGAGAATCAAATACTTTCAAAAATCCTTAATAATAATAGAATATTATATTTATATATATGTGACAAGTTATATGACAAGTTTACGTGTACTTGGGATTCTAGATTCTAGATCTAGCGTGATTATGTCTTCGCCCACATCGTCGCTAAACTAAATGTTTTTTACATATATTTGTACAATATATTATTAAATTAAAAAACGCCTAACGCGCTTCACAGATTTTGATGAGTTTTAGTAGGCAGATAGTTGGAACCATAGTAGATAATAAGGAAGGTGTTGGTCATAACCTATACTTGATAATAGCTCTAATTATACTAGGTAGAACTTATAGAGTAAGAAGTAGCATAACTTCATTAAAAGTGAACATATGGAAAATTTATTACTTTTACTAATATTAAAGTTTTGAATTCGATGATCTAGTTCGTCTAAAAACACGTTGATTTCTTACTAATCAGCATCCACGTTTTCAGTCACTACCGTATTATGTAGTGCAATAACAGGTATTATATTATGTCAATTATTCATTAGAAAATTCATGAACGAAGTGTATATTTGACGATTATCTTACTAGGTCGCATCATGCTTCAGTTATTTGCCGGTTATATCAATATAAGCCCCTAAAACGGTTCTTTACAACTACTTTTGACGTGATAACGTTTTATAAATTGATGAATACCAGCAACACTCATGAAAAATAGTAACGTTCCGCGTAACGTTCCACCTGAGTTTTGTATTACATAAAATAATCAAAGTCAAAGTCAAAGTCAAAGTCAAAGTCAAAGTCAAAGTCAAAGTCAAAGTCGAAGTCGAAGTCGAAGTCGAAGTCGAAGTCGAAGTCGAAGTCGAAGTCGAAGTCGAAGTCGAAGTCGAAGTCGAAGTCGAAGTCGAAGTCGAAGTCAAAGTCAAAGTCATAAATGATTATGACGTTATCACGTAAATCTATCGTCCGTAAACCGACTTTACAGACAACCAATTTTTTTATTTATGTAATACAAACGGTCTGTCAGTAATTATTGTTATTATATGAGGAGTGTTGCTATTATATATTGTTATGGTTGATTAAATGTGCGTTTATAATGTTACAGTCTGGGGGCACGACTTCCGATCAATTACGATACGTTCAAATTTGGACAATCAATCAAACTGTCTGCGGCCAGCGTTACGCCACCCTCGGGTATGCTATCACCGCTAACATGCTGTGTATAGGCTGGCTGGATGTTGGCGGTCGGGACCAGTGCCAGGGTGATTCTGGTGGTCCTCTTTACCACAATGGCGTGGTTGTTGGAGTCTGCTCCTGGGGAGAAAAGTGCGCTTTGGCTTATTACCCTGGCGTCAATGCTCGTGTCTCACGCTTTACGCCCTGGATCCAAGCAAATGCTTAAATAGTTATTCGATATCAATCCAAAGTTAAGAATCTTTTTTTGACAATATATTTGATAAACAAAAGGATTATTTCGTTTAGTTTTGTCCTTAATTTATATCATACTGATCGTCACAAATTGAATATATATATATGTACTAAGTAGCTGCGCCCCGCGGTTATACCGGTGTGGTGATGATTGATGATGATGATGATGGTATATGATCCCGGGACCTGAAGTATCTATATACCAAATTTCATCTTAAACAGTTTTACCCATGTGGAGATGTAAAAGGGTGATAATGGTGATGATGAAAATAATCCTATGTATCTTGTACTGCTTAAAATTGCTAAAGCTGTAGTCATTACCTAATTCACTTAGTAAATTTCCGTATAAGAATCTGGTATTATCTATTATTTGCCTTTTTTTCCCCATCTCTGTATTGCATACGATATTTTGATATTGAAATACATTGATATTGTAAATTAACTATACTAATGGTCTATAGTATAGAATCGAATACAATAGAATCACTTATAAACGTTGTTACCTTCGCCGAAAGCTCAAGCTGTTGTTGGGGATCGAATCAGTGTCCTTCAGTTTGACAGCCAATGCTCCCCCCGCTGAGCTATCATCGTTTTAAAAGGCATAAGGCATTCCTACATGCCCCACATGCCCCATGCAGAGATTCGGACATTCGATGTGATTGGCTTTATTTAGCTCTTTTGTCTCCCTAAACTAGTCTTGATATGTTTTTTTGTGCAATATTAGTTTTTTTTTAATCACATTCAGGACCCCGCACTAGAATTTACCTTAATTTATTTTCTAGTGCGGGGTCCTTGGCGGGCGGCTTGGATACACACAATCACAGCACACAAACACCCAAGACCCGTGACAAACATCTACACTATTCGCACAAATTTTTGCCCCTGCCAGGATTCGAATCCAAGGTCCCGGAGACACAGAAGTCAATGTCACTGACCACTATACCACGGCGACCGTAATATCAGTTAGCCAGGGTGGTTGGTTGGTATTTCATTTGACCGGTCGGAGAGAAGCGTGGACTTCGTAGAGGTTTATTGACTTATTGTTAAAACTATCAGTCAATATGTAAAGATTTTTAAAGACTCTTAAAGATTTAACTAATTTTTTTTTCGTAAAAAGCACTAAAACTGTACTAATATTTGAAGTGTCTAATGGAAATCTGCTAATTAATCAATTATGATTACGGCCTACCGGTTCAGAAATGTAACGACTTTATTCTTAAAGACGATGAATGGACACCGAGCTGATTAGATAATTTTGATGACACGTTTTTGATAAATGGTATTGTAATCTGTAATGATGTCTCTCTTAATCTCTAATGGATTATTTTAACGTACAGATAATGCGAATGGTAGGTAAGTTAAAGGATATAAATACATAGGGTTCGATGGGAACTTCAGTCAGTTCTAGTTGGAAGGAAATGATGCGTGCTGCTATAGTCCTTGCTGTGTGTGTGGCTGCTGTGGCAGGTATGATATCCAAGAGCCATTAAAATTATCTCTGATGAAGTTTAATTAAAAAAAAAATTTAGTTGATACACTGTATTTACGCTGCTAGTTCTTGGAAGTTCATAATTTAGAAGTGCCAAATGAAACTATTGCTGGTCGCCGAACTACATAAAATACATATATAAAAATAAATTGCAAATACAAAGTGTTGATAATGCAAATTAAGTTGCACTACTAAAATAATAAGTTTATCTTTTTATACTTTATAGGTCAAGCGTTTGACCACCATCTCACTTAATGGTCAGTGACAATTTGGTCGACGATGTTATCATGCTAGAACTAGAATGCTTCCTCGCTCTCAAGAGCGAGACTGCTGCCTGAACACACTATGTGTTTGGTGATAGTTTTTCAAACTTTGCTGGCCGTAGCTAGTCTGGCGGGTACTCGAATGTACCACCATGCATGGTAATTCTTACCTTCACCGGAGGCTAAAACCGTTGGTGTGGATCGAACCGGCGTCCGTCAGTTTGATAGGCGACGCTCCCACCGCTGAGCTATCATCGCTTCAAAAGTCTTCAAAAATATGTTTGCATCAACTGTGTATTGGTACTATTCTTGAATATGTATTAGCTTATTCATGTATTGAAATTGTAAAGTTAGCGGAAAAAGTAATTATTGCTTTATTACCATAAGAACAAATATTTTTTATATGACTGACATTGAAATAATCTATGGTCATTTTAAAATGATATAAACATATATTATATGACTTGATCAATTTAGATAAATGCAGGATAAAGAACTGTAACAAAAATATAGATAATCAAATATCTTACTTTGCATAGTCCCTAAATACACGTTCTTCAAAATGTATTATGTAAATGTGCTGAAATGCATTTACATTCTGTGCAAATGGTATTTTACAGCTGTCCCAAGCAACCCACAGAGGATCGTGGGGGGTTCTGTAACCACCATCCAGCAGTACCCTACTATAGTCGCCTTGCTCTACTCAAGCAATCTGTCCACCTATCGGCAATCCTGCGGGGGTACCATCATCAACACTAGAAGCATCCTCACAGCCGCTCATTGCCCATTGTAAGTTATTTTTTAACCGACTTCAAAAAGTGAAGGAGGTTCTCGATTCAGACTCGTATATTTCTTTTTATGTTTGTTACTTCAGAACTTTCGACTGGGTGAACCGATTTTGATAAATCTTTTTATTTCAATAAAATCGCCAAGCTGGTACTTCCCATGTAGTCTCATTTAAATTTAATTAAAATCGGTCGAACGGTTTTCGAATTACTCCCCAATAACTGAAGTGTTAGGTCTATCTGGATGATTTTCTTATTGAAGGTGAAGAAATCGGTGAACATACACAATGAGAATTGATCCCGTGAGTGTTACTCAGGGTCTACTAAGGTCAATGAAAACGGGGAAAAAAATATTCACCAAAAAAACATAACCCTCCTTCTTTCGCAGTCGGGTAAAAATGGAAGCGACTTTAATACTCAAAAGTGTGAAATAACTTATCAAAGTCGGTACCATCTGCACAATATTTTGATAATAGTTACTTTTGATCTATCATGGTACCGACTTCAACAAGTTATTTCACACTTTTCAGTATTGAAGTCGCTTCCATTTTTTAGTGAAATTTTATGTCTGCTCGGTTTTTTTCAAATTAAACAATTTGAATGTCATAAAAGTATCTTTACAAGTTCATAAAAAGTTTGGTCATTTAAAGACTGTGTATTTTGAACGTTTCATTTAAATTTCAGTGGTGACACAGCTAACAGATGGCGCGTTCGGGTTGGCTCTACTTGGGCCAGCAGCGGCGGTACCGTTCACAGTCTGGCTTCTTTTGTCATCCATCCCAGCTACAACCCCAACAATGTTGATAATGATGTAGCCATCATGCGTACTGCCGGTACTATCAACTACATAAACAATGCTGTTCAGCCAGCTACGATAGCTGGAACTAACTACAACCTTGCTGATAACCAGGTGGTCTGGGCAGCTGGATGGGGAACCACATCGGTAAGTTTATCTTTATTTCTTATTAGCGGTCCGCCCCGGCTTCACATGGGAAAAAGAATTTTAAAATAATTATTATAAGAATCCCTATTTTTTTTGAATATATAGTAAAGCCTATGTCACCCTTGGATAGTGTAGCTTTCCGACAATGAAATAATTTCTCAAATCGGTTCAGTAGTTTTGGGGCCTATTCAATGGAAACAAACAAATGATCAAATTTTCCTCTTTAAAATATTAGTTAAGATAAGAAACTATTTTATTTACATGATCATTCCAACAAAAGTATAATTATTTTCGTTACCGTACAAAACAGATAGATAGGTAGTAGAAACATTCTCATAATCGATCAAAATAAACTAAACTTGTGAAATATAAGATATTTATTTTATGGTTACGATAAAGTCCAAATTAGTATGACACAAATTTGGGCGTTGTTTCACATAAATTAAGTCGTCTATTTTGCGCCAACTAAAACTACGCGCGCCTAACTAAAATTTGAATAGAACTTGCCCAATATTAGAGACAGAAAATAGAACAAACCGGTCTTGCCCTCACAGAAGGATAAGTGCATACACCGATCGATGTGTATCTGGAAGTGGCGCGCACATTCCCATTAATTTTTTAACAGTTTTTATTAGGTAGTAAACTATAAGGCTTTCACGGCCGGCGTTGCATGTTGTATGTATTGCTTCCGGGCTGTTTGGCCGTGGTCTAAGTGAAACTTGTGTTGTGTTCTCTGTAACAGAGATTACGCCGCGAAGGAGAGTTCTACGCTCTTGTCGCCGCTCAGACCTGAACCACTGAAGATGTCGACCGCAGTGATCGACGAAACGTCTGGAACGCAAGTTTCACTTAGACCACGGCCAAACAGCCCGGAAGCAATACATACAACATGAAATCTACTACAGTTAAAATTTTTCTATCCGATCTGTTCAGACCAACAGTTTGCCAAGTATTCATAACTGGTGAATTCAAAAGTGAACATTTGGGGTCTCATATAAAAAAAACTAAGCCAAAATATTATATGTAAGGTGATGATTTAATAGACATAGTAGCATTTTGAAATCATAAAATTCTTACGAACACAAATTTTACTCAGGTATTTCAATTGTTAAGCTCTGATATAGGGCCTTATCATTAACATAATCAAAGCCTTTTTTTCAAATAACTGATTAGCCTATTTTCGCAAATTGAACACGACATTTAAATTTGCTTAATTTTCAGCCTTTAGGACAATTATCTGAGCAGTTACGTCACGTTCAAATTTGGACGGTGAACCAAGAGACCTGCAGGAGCCGCTACGCATCTATTGGCAGGACAGTCACCATCAACATGCTGTGCTCCGGGTGGCTCGACGTCGGCGGCCGTGACCAGTGCCAGGGTGACTCCGGCGGCCCTCTCTACCACAACGGAGTCGTTGTCGGTGTCTGCTCTTGGGGACAAAGCTGCGCTTTGGCTCGCTTCCCCGGCGTAAACGCTCGAGTTTCTAGATTCACAACCTGGATCCAGAATAATGCTTAAATTGAACTGCGTATCTTTAACAACATAATAAAGTTTTATTACAAAGACGGTAAACATACGATTTGTAATTTCAATCTTCATAAAACGAAGGTTAAGAAGGGTGAAAATTCAAATAAAAATATATAATATAAACATATCTATAGGCTATTGTGACAACTTAACAATATATACATGGGGGATAATGAGTAGCCCATGCGTTAATACAGGTTTTAAGGTACCTTCATTCAGAATTTTACACAGTATATTATAAAGGCTGTTAAGGCGTGATCTGGAAACAAAAACAAACAGAGGTTTGCAAAAGCGGCATGCGATAGCGAATTGGGCCACTTAAATTATATGTTCATCGTTAGATCGTCCATACTTATCTCTGATCGATATTTTTTTTTATAGACAGATTTCTATGGAAGGAAATTATAGCATCATAATAGCTTCTACTTGGGAGTAAATACAGTTTTGTTTGTCTCAAAATTTAGCAAATTACTTCAAACAGATGCCAAAACTTCCATTGATAGATAAATAATTATTTGTTTTGCTCATCGATTATTCTAAACTAACACGTATTGCTCATCAGAAATCTCTCCAGACAACAGCTGGATGGAGAGAAATAATTCCGCTAATTTGCTAGGGCCACCTACTAACCGTCCGCAACGCTCATGTCACTCCGAACCCGCTATCCTCCGCGACTAGTTTCTTGATGCAGTGATACATTCTGTGCATTAAGTTGCTCTGCTGGCAGTGGTGCAACTATTCTGACCCGTCCTCCTTACATGGCGCCATTAAGCACGGTGCCGTATACATTAAACTGATAGGCCAATTTTTCGCACGGCTTTGTTCAGTGGTGATCAAGAAGCACGGCCGAAGCCGCCATGTCACAGAGTAACACCAACGTGTTTGGGTTTCAAGAACTTTCTTAGCAACTGTTACGGGTATTAGTAAATAAAACCCAAAAAAATATGTCCCTTTGCCGAGCTGAGAGTAAGCTAAGCAATAGTACAAGTGTATGTCACATATTTATGAAGCGGTGGGAGCGTTGGCTGTCAAGATGACGGATGCTGTTTCAATTCCTACAATGGATTAAGCTTCGGGTTAAGTTAACACCACTATCAGATTTTCTCACCATTAAGCCCCGTTTGATTTAATAACAATGTGTTCGTATCGCGAAAGTCTAAAAATTACAACCACTATCAGATTCCCAGCATGGTGGTAGGGTACTTTCGAGTACCCGCCTGGCTAGCCACCACCCTAATGTTAACAAACGCATAGTGTGTCCAGGCAGCAGTCCTTGAAAGCCCAGCCCAGTTCTTCAAACTGGAACACAGTAATGCGTACACTACTGCCTGGAGTTAGAAATAATATGGTGGCAGTACCTACTTCTACGGATGAACTCTCAGAAAGAGTGCGCACTCTTACTAATGTGTAGAGCATAATTTACATATCAATAATCAGTTCAATTGGATACAATATATCGAGATAAGCTACTGAACTGTAATGCCCTGATAAACTTTATATACCAAATATCGTTTTAGCATCACCTGGCATAACTTATCTTTGCTACTTGGAAAAATATAATTAAATCGTGAATAAATAAGATATGCCTAAAAAATATCTTATTCTTATCTTTATACCAATATATATAATTCTAAAGTGCGTCTGTGTCACTAAACTCTTCCTAAAAGGCTGGACTGATTTAAAGGATTTTTTTGAATGCGTTTTGGTGGCGCCCGGGGTATCAATTCTACTAACACATTCCTAATAGATTGTCAATGAATCGTCGTTGTTTCTAGTTTTGATATTCTCCTTGGAGTGTAATTGTAATGGCTTCACAGGTGTAATTTCTACCGTAATTCAATTGTCTACAATACAATCGAATACAATTGTTATTTTAGCGGAATAACAAGTTTATTTATGATAGCATTTGAACGACTATTGCATTGTTTATGAATGGACTGTCTCTATAAATAAGAGAATTGGCACCCTGGATGGCTTAGATTCATAATAAAACAAAATTAAATTAATTTCTCCTGGCGTTGCCTGCAGACAACGTCTGTCGGGTCCGCGACTAATATATAAAAATCTCGTGTCACAGTGTTTGTTATCGAACTCCTCCGAAACAATTTGGCTGATTTTTATGTATATTAAAATGCAGTTCTGAGAAAGTCGTAAAGTATTTTTCACTCTTCTACCCCCACCCCCCATTTTCTATCGCAATTTTAGTATGTTAGAAGTGAAAACTGGAACATTAACGTTGTGCATTTTTTAAATATTTTGGAATAGGTATGGAATAACTTCGCACGAATCGCTTTATTTATCAGTATAAAAGTATCTATCTATCACTCATGTGGTAAAATAGAATATTCATTTCATGCGCTATCGTACACAAACATGAAAATAGGTATTTAAGTTTATTGATTTTATGTACCATAAAGCATACAACATGTTAAACGAACGAACGAGGTGCGAGCGCGGTCTGTTTCAAAAAGGTCGTATTATATCTACCAACAAACGAAAATGTTCCTTATTCGTAACACATTTATAAGCTATCTCCAAACCAAATTTCATCGGAAACGGTGTAGTCGTGAAGAGGTAACAAACATACACCGATACACACAACACATACACACAAACTTTCGCAGTTATAATATTAGTAGGATATTACCGTGGCATTAGCCTTGATAACCGCAAAATAGACACAACAAGAGTTTTTTTTAACTTGCATTTTTTTTTAGCTTGCGTTTGACAACTGTCTCACCTTATGTCAAGCGATGACGTTGTCTATGGGATGTATAGCACGCAAACCTACAATGTACCTATTCACATTCACTCGTGACTTGAAGACTCAAAGATTATATAATATATATTATCCAGTAGCCTATCTTAAGATAGGCAAAGTTTATATAGCTAAGATTATTGATAGTAACGTTATATGATACGCATAAAGATATTTTATTATCTTATAGCTTTTTTGTGTGTATAAGGAGCGTTTCACTACTATCTCACTTGATGTTCACATATTCTATGTGCCACTTGTGTGGCACTAATATGTGATTATATAGTAAAGATTATTTATTATATAAGTAATTTATGTAGGCAACATCGCTTTGGTTTTAGCTGTAAAGATGTTTAACCTGTATTTAAGAAGTGTAATAAGTTCAGTGACTATGTGGTCGAAGATGTTATCACGCTAGGCCTATGCTTACTGGCTCTCAAGGACTGCTGCCTGGACACACTATGTGTTTGTTAACAGGTTTTTAAACTTTCGGGTGGGTGGTAGCTAACCAGGTGAGCACTCGAAAGTACCACCATGCTGGGAATATGATAACGGTGTTAACTTAACCCGAAGTTTGAGCCGTTAGTGGATTGAAACAGCGTCCGTCAGTTTGACAGCCGACGCTCCCACCGCTTCATAAATATGTGACACATACTTGTACTACTTGTACTATTGCTTAGCTTACTCTCAGCTTTACATATTTTTTTTGGGAAATTCATAATGAAGGTACCTTAAAACCTGTATTAACACATGGTCTACTCATTATCCCCCATGTATATATTGTTAAGTTATCACAATAACCTATAGATATGTTTATATTATATATTTTTATTTGAATTTTCACCCTTCTTAACCTTCGTTTTATGAGGATTGAAATTACAAATCGTATTTTTACCGTCTTTGTAATAAAACTTTATTATGTTGTTAGAAAAGATACGCCGTACAATTTAAGCATTATTCTGGATCCAGGTTGTGAATCTAGAAACTCGAGCGTTTACGCCGGGGAAGCGAGCCAAAGCGCAGCTTTGTCCCCAAGAGCAGACACCGACTACGACTCCGTTGTGGTAGAGAGGGCCGCCGGAGTCACCCTGGCACTGGTCACGGCCGCCGACGT
Organism: Apeira syringaria; assembly: GCA_934044485.1. Taxonomy (NCBI): domain Eukaryota; kingdom Metazoa; phylum Arthropoda; class Insecta; order Lepidoptera; family Geometridae; genus Apeira; species Apeira syringaria. The sequence continues at coordinate 5,328,317 of OW203659.1, forward strand.
CGAGCCACCCGGAGCACAGCATGTTGATGGTGACTGTTCTACCAATAGTTGCGTAGCGGCTCCTGCAGGTCTCTTGGTTCACCGTCCAAATTTGAACGTGACGTAACTGCTCAGATAATTGTCCTAAAGGCTGAAAATTAAGCAAATTTATATGTCGTGTTCAATTTGCGAAAATAGGCTAATCAGTTATTTGAAAAAAGGCTTTGATTATTTTAATGATAAGGCCCTATATCAGAGCTTAACAATTGAAATACCTGAGTAAAATTTTTGTTCGTAAGAATTTTATGATTTCAAAGTGCAACTACTCGTATGTCTTCTAAATCATCACCTTACATATAATATTTTGGCTTAGTTTTTTATATCAGAACCCTGAATCTCTTGAATTCACCAGTTATGAATACTTGGTAAACTGACATTTGTTGGCCTGACCTGAAATTTTTTAACTGTAGTAGATTTCGTTTAAACCTGTAAAATAATTAGGGCTTAAACTTAATGTACCAATTTTATACCGTTTCATCCTTCGTTGGCTTGGATAGAGAATTTTTATTTAGAAATGGTAAGATTTAAAAGTTTAATTTTTTATCCATTAATATATGGAGACCTTATAAGTGGGAAATTTAGAACAATTTTAATTATATTTATATAATTAAAACAGTTCTACATTTCCTACATTATCGTAGAATTTTTTTAATGAGGCAAATGCCTTTATTTAAATAAAACACGAATAAATAATTACAATACTGCAGCTACTATTAATAGCTATTATTGAGGAATATAAGAAATAAAAATTATTCGTAGAAATTAATGGGAATGTGCACTTAAGCTACCACACATCGACAGATTTATGCACTTATCTCTCTGCGAGGGCAAGACCGGTTTGTTTTATTTTCTATCTTTATTCTATTAAACTCTATCTCTAATATTAGCCAAGTGTTATTCAATTTCTGGTTAGTCGCGCGTAGTTTTAGTTGGCGCCAAATAAGTGACGACTTAATTTATGTAAAACCACGCTCAAATTTTTGTCATACTAATTTGGACTTTATCGTAACCGTACAAAAAATATCTTTTTTTTCACAAGTTTAGTTTAGTTTGGTCGATTAAGAGAACCACACGTTTAACTGTTCCTATCTGTTTTGTATGGTAACGAAAATAATTATACTTTTGTTGGAATTCTCATGTAAGTGAAATAGTTTCTTATCTATACTAATATTGTAAAGAGGAAAATTTGATTATTTGTTTGTTTGCATTCAATAGGCCCCAAAACTACTGAACCGATTAAAAAAATTTTTTCACCGTCGGAAAGCTACACTATCCCCGGGTAACAGGCTAAATTATATATTCAAAAAAATTATAATTATAATTTTTGAATTTTCTTTCCCGTGTGAAGCCGGGGCGGACTGCTAGTAAGAAATAAAGATAAACTTACCGAAGTGGTTCCCCACCCAGCTGCCCAGACCACCTGGTTATCAGCAAGGTTGTAGTTAGTTCCAGCTATCGTAGCTGGCTGAACAGCATTGTTTATGTAGTTGATAGTACCGGCAGTACGCATGATGGCTACATCATTATCAAGAGTGTTGCGGTTGTAGCTGGGATGGATGACAAAAGAAGCCAGACTGTGAACGGTACCGCCGCTGCTGGCCCAAGTAGAGCCAACCCGAACGCGCCATCTGTTAGCTGTGTCGCCACTGAAATTTAAATGAAACGGTCAAAATATAAAATCTTTAAATGACCAAACTTTTTATGAACTTGTACTTTTTTGACATTCAAATTGTTTAATTTGAAAAAAAGAGCGAACAGACATACAATTTTACTAAAAAATGGAAGTGACTTCAACACTGAAAAGTGTGAAATTACTTGTTGAAGTCGGTACCATGATAGTTCAAAAGTAACTATAATCAAAATATTGTGCGCATGGGACCGACTTTGACAAGTTATTTCACACTTTTAAGTGTTCAAGTTTTTCACATTTTTATGGTTTTTTTTTCCCCTTTTCATTGGCTTTTGCAACTCACGGAATCAATTATCATTGTATAAGTTCACCGATTTCTTCACCCTCATTTAGGAAGTCATCTAGATAGACTTAACACTTTTCAGTTTTTGGATTGTAATTCAAAAACCGTTTGACCGATTTTGATTTTATTAAAATGGGACTACACGGGAAGTACCAGCTTGGCGCTTTTATTGAAATAAAAAGATTTATCAAAATCAGTCAAAAGTTGTGAGGTAACAAACATTAAAAAAAATATACGAGTCCGAATCGAGAACCTCCTTCACTTTTTTAAGTTCTTTAAAAATAACTTACATTGGGCAATGAGCGGCTGTGAGGATGCTTCTAGTGTTGATGATGGTACCTCCGCAGGATTGCCGATAGGTGGACAGATTGCTTGAGTAGAGCAAGGCGACTATAGTAGGGTACTGCTGGATGGTGGTTACAGAACCCCCCACGATCCTCTGTGGGTTGCTTGGGACAGCTGTAAAATACCATTTGTACAGAATGTAAATATATTTCAGCACATTTACATAATACATTTTCAAGAACGTTTATTTAGGGTTTTTTGCGATAACCTGGAAAAAGTATTGGTGTTACAAGGAAATTTTCAAATCGCAGCTTCCAATAACAACTAAGAAAATTGTCCTGGATTCTGAAATACTACCATGCCTTACTTACGGTTGCCAAACATGGACATTCGATCGAAAGACTAGGAGTAAAATCCAGAGTACTCAAAGAAGGATGGAGAGAAGCTGCCTGGGTATAAAATTAAAAGACAGAGTGAGGAATGTCGAAATTCGAAAAATAACTAAAGTCAAAGATGCCCTCACCTTCTCACTTCAAAGAAAATGGAAGTGGGCAGGTCACGTGGCCAGGCTTAAAGACGACCGATGGACAGCGAGAATAGTCAAATGGAATGGACCACGAGGAATTAGAAGCAGAGGCAGACCTAACGCTAGATGGGTAGACGAAATAGTTGAGGTGGCGGGCCGAAACTGGTTAAACACAGCCAGCAATAAAGAACACTGGCACTTCTTGGAGGAGGCTTTTACCCGAAGGGGATCCGTTTAAATTGCACAACCAAACTTTAGTGTACTTCTCTTTATTCTATTATTAGTATTAAACTACATTGTGATTTACACGGAACTAAATAAGGCTTTATTATTATTATTATTATTATTTAGGGACTATGCAAAGTAAAACATTTGATTACCTATATTTTTGTTACAGTTCTTTATCCTGCATTTATCTAAATTGATCAAGTCATATAATATATGTTTATATCAATTTAAAATTATCATAGAGTATTTCAATGTCAGTCATAGAGGAATTGATTTGCAAACCATGTGAAATGAAATATATGTTTACTATGGTCATAAAGCAATCATTACTTCTTACATTAACTTAAAAATTTTAATACATAAATAAGCTCAAGACTTCTTTAACTTTTGCCATTATTTAAAATTAACTAACTAACTAAGCTCAAGACTAGTGCCAATACACAGTTGATGCAAACGTATAAGACTTTTCAAGCGATGATAGCTCAGCGGTGGGAGCGTCGGCTATCAAACTGACGGACGCTGGTTCGATCCACACCAACGGCTTTAGCCTCCGATGAAGAAATGAATTACCATGCATGGTGGTAGAGTACTTTCGGGTACTCGCCTAGCTAGCTACGACCAGCAAAGTTTGAAAAACTAACACCAAACACATAGTGTGTTCAGGCAGCAGTTCTTGAGAGCCAGGAAGCATTCTAGGTCTAGCATGATAACATCGTCGACCAAATCGTCACTGACCATTGAGATGGTGGTCAAACGCTAGAACTATACCGTACAAAAGATAAACTTATTATTTTAGTATTGCTAGTTAATTTGCATTTTGCAATCAAAACTTTATATTTACAATTTGCTACTAGGTATATATTTTATTTAGTTCGGTGACCAGCGATAGTTTCATTTGGCGCTGCTAAATAATGAACTTCCAAGAACTAGCAGCGTAAATACAGTGTATCAACTTATTTTTTTTTTAAATAAAACTTCATCAGAGATAATTTTAATGGCTCTTGGATATCATACCTGCCACAGCAGCCACACACAGAGCAAGGACTATAGCAGCACGCATCGTTTCCTTCCAACTAGAACTGACTGAAGTTCCCATCGAACCCTATGTATTTATATCCTTTAACTTACCTACCATTCGCATTATCTGTACGTTTAAATAATCCATTAGAGATTAAGAGAGACATCATTACAGATTACAATACCATTTATCAAAAACGTGTCATCAAAATTATCTAATCAGCTCAGTGTCCATTCATCGTCTTTAAGAATAAAGTCGTTATATTTCTGAACCGGTAGGCCGTGATCATAATTTATTCAATAGCAGATTTTCATTAGACACTTCAAATATTAGTACATTTTTAGTGCTTTTTATGGAAAAAAAATATATAAATCTTTAAAAGTCTTTAAAAATCTTTACATACTGACTGATGGTTTTAACAATAAGTCAATAAAACTCTACGAAGTCCACGCTCCTCTCCGACCTGTCAAATGAAACACCAACCAACCACCCTGGCTAACTGATATTACGGTCGCCGTGGCATAGTGGTCAGTGACATTGACTTCTTTGTCTCCAGGATTCGAATCCTGGCAGGGGCAAAAATTTGTGCGGTGAGTGTAGATGTTTGTCACGGGTCTTGGGTGTTTGTGTGCTGTGATTGTGAGTGTCCAAGCCGCCCGTGACACAGGGAATCCTAGTGCGGGTTCCTGAATGTGATTAAAAAAAATCAAACTGATATTGCACAAAAAAAACTTATCAAGACTAGTTTAGGGATACAAGGGAGCTAAATAAAGCCAATCACATCGAATGTCCGAATCTCTGCATGGGGCATGTAGGAATGCCTTATACCTTTTAAAGCGATGATAGCTCAGCGGGGGGAGCGTCGGCTGTCAAATTGACGGACACTGGTTCACATTCACCCGTGACTTGAAGACTCCAAGATAATATAATATATTTTATTCAGTAGCCTATCTTAAGATATGCTACTGGATAAAGTAGCCTATCTTAAGATAGGCTACCGCAAAATTAATAAAGATAAGTTTATTGATTGAAACGTATAAAGATATTTTATTATCATAAACCTTTTATGTGTGTGTAAGGAGCGTTTCACTACTATCTCACTTGATGTTCAGTGACTATGGGGTCGAAGATGTTATCACGCTAGACCTATGCTTACTGGACACAAGGTTTACTTTTAGATAGGAGGTTTGGCCATAATCCAACTGGCTGGCCAACGAGGGTTGGCGGACAGCTCAAAGTCGGTTTCCAGCCCACCCAAAGGACAACGACGAGCTTATTTATTTCATAATTGTGAAAGTTTTATTTTTGGATGTTTGATGTTCAATCACGTGATAAATTCTAAAAGGCTCCGAACGAGTTTTGCCATAGAAGTTATAGTGTAAAATACCACATAGACTACTTCTATTTGGAAAAAATACGGTAACAGGAAAACCGTACACCGCGCGGAAGATACGACGCAAAAAAGCACATATACTACTTCTATCTGAAAAAATACAGTAACAGGAAAACCGTACACCGCGTGGAAGATACGACGCAAAACAGCACATATACTACTTCTATCTGAAAAAATACAGTAACAGGAAAACCGTACACCGCGCGGAAGACACGACGCAAAACAGCACATATACTACTTCTATCTGAAAAAATACAGTAACAGGAAAACCGTACACCGCGCGGAAGACACGACGCAAAGAAGCACATATACTACTTCTATCTGAAAAAATACAGTAACAGGAAAACCGTACACCGCGTGGAAGATACGACGCAAAACAGCACATATACTACTTCTATCTGAAAAAATACGGTGACAGGAAAACCGTACACCGCGCGGAAAATACGACGCAAAAAAGCACATATACTACTTCTATCTGAAAAAATACAGTAACAGGAAAACCGTACACCGCGTGGAAGATACGACGCAAAACAGCACATATACTACTTCTATCTGAAAAAATACAGTAACAGGAAAACCGTACACCGCGCGGAAGACACGACGCAAAGAAGCACATATACTACTTCTATCTGAAAAAATACAGTAACAGGAAAACCGTACACCGCGTGGAAGACACGACGCAAAACAGCACATATACTACTTCTATCTGAAAAAATACAGTAACAGGAAAACCGTACACCGCGCGGAAGACACGACGCAAAGAAGCACATATACTACTTCTATCTGAAAAAATACGGTGACAGGAAAACCGTACACCGCGCGGAAGACACGACGCAAAATAGCACATATACTACTTCTATCTGAAAAAATACAGTAACAGGAAAACCGTACATCACGCGGAAGACACGACGCAAAATAGCACATATACTACTTCTATCTGAAAAAATACAGTAACAGGAAAACCGTTCACTGCGCGTAAGACACGACGCAAAACAGCACATATACTACTTCTATCTGAAAAAATACGGTAACAGGAAAACCGTACACCGCGCGGAAGACACGACGCAAAACAGCACATATACTACTTCTATCTGAAAAAATACAGTAACAGGAAAACCGTTCACTGCGCGTAAGACACGACGCAAAATAGCACATATACTACTTCTATCTGAAAAAATACAGTAACAGGAAAACCGTACACCGCGCGGAAGACACGACGCAAAGAAGCACATATACTACTTCTATCTGAAAAAATACAGTAACAGGAAAACCGTACACCGCGCGGAAGACACGACGCAAAACAGCACATATACTACTTCTATCTGAAAAAATACGGTAACGGGAAAACCGTACACCGCGCGGAAGACACGACGCAAAATAGCACATATACTACTTCTATCTGAAAAAATACAGTAACAGGAAAACCGTACACCGCGCGGAAGACACGACGCAAAATAGCACATATACTACTTCTATCTGATAAAATACAGTAACAGGAAAACCGTTCACTGCGCGTAAGACACGACGCAAAATAGCACATAGATTACTTCTATCTGAAAAAATACGGTAACAGAGTTTGAGTATATGATATTCTCGATACCATCCCGAGGACACTGCAGTGACAAAGAAGACTCACACTAGGATGCACCAACGCAGCCATTAGCACCCTGCCCCCCGCAATAACATAATTATGTCATCGCGTGCGCAGCGCGCGGCTGCCCGCAGTACTAGGCGAACCGCGACTCGATTTAATGTTATCTTTAATTTTAGATGGGTTCTTTTCAATTGCTGGCCAATTGCAGGTAGTTTTAGTGGGCACCAAATAAATGGCGACTTATTTTAGGTAAGACTACCAGCAGTCTTAATAAATAAATCTAGTTTAAGTGCTGTTACGGATAAATGTCATACTGATTTGGACTTTACCGCACCATAAAAGTACCTATTTATCTTACATATCATATGTTCCAGAATTCTAATGTATAGTTTAGTTGAACAATAGAATCACTCCCTATATCTATCCGTGCGAGGCCAGAGCGGGCCGCTAGTATATAAATTGAAACGGCTATTTTATTATCTATTTACTTTAGCACGGACATGAATTTTACAACACTACGATGAATTTGAAGCGTCTGCTTGACACTAATGTATCTTCGTGCAGCACGTGTCGATGGCTATGCAAGAGCAGTAGTAGCCACCGATCACTTGCGTTGATTACGATTTTTCTGCCACCCCCAATTGGAAACTGTACTTTTTCCGGGATCAAATTAGTCTATGTATTATTCCAGGGTTTAACCTATGTCTGTACCAAGCTTCATCGAAATCAGTACAGCCTTTTCAGCGTGAAGAAGTTATTTAGATTTTTGAATAATTGGCTTAGCCCTCGGGATCAGAATATTTGCATTTATTTGTAAAAGTTTTGCGCCAAAATACATTTGCTGATCGGGCATCCATGTTTCGCCGTGTCCACAGATCATATAGAAAAACTGTATTGCAACCTCCTTGGTCCAGCTGACCAGTTATATTTTAATGATAAACACATTCATGCCATGCCGTAAATAATTTCAAATGTTTTACGTTTTTCGTAACAAGAAATATTTATATATCAGCTTCTACTTATTAGATAACATATAATCTCTCCTGCTATACTCATGTCTGTGTTTTAACGCGAAGTAACACGGAAGTGTATGAGAACATTGTTGCAACGTAGGAGCACGCTTCAATCCTGCATTGTGGGTTGTCAGCTCTAGGCCTTCCGATTTCACTTCTTTAGGTGCCTCTCCTACTCTCCTCTATCCTCTAGGTAGCACAGTCCATCAATGAGCGAATTACATATGGATGTCAGTCGAGGCGGACTCGATCACTCAGGAAGAGCTCCTAGCAGGACCTGAAGGCGTCGATGGCGACATGGAATGATGTTAACCAAAGATAAAGAATAGACACCATAGCCGGTAAGCATTTAAATTAGGTATGTAGACACTTGTGGCAGACCTTGTCCATTACCTTACGTTACCAATGTTGAGTGACCCAAGATGAACTCGGCTGATGATCGGGTAAGTGGCGACGTGGCGACTGGTTTCCGATCAGAGGTCCAGTATCACGGTGCGATTGCCAATGTATCAGAGTAACGCTCCATGTGGAGAGTTCTTTCTCTCTAAACTAGCATATGTGTTCATGACATGATAAACCATTTTGCCGCTCACGGCGTCGCTGTTATTAAGTGTTAGCTAAGTTTCCCCAGAATGGACAAAGCTGATTTAAGACTCTCCTAACGTTGTTTTTCAGTATAATTTAAAGAAGTTTTATCAAATAAAAACATATTTAACGGCAATTTCGCTCGTAAGCGGAACAGTAACCAATGTAACAATTATTGTGTCCGTTACTTTCCACCGTCGTGAATTTAAGGCGTTTAGTCACGGATACTAATATTTCACATTATTTCGTATATTGTGTATTTCAGTTATTAGTTGCGCCGTTTCAGTCATTTAATTAGCCTTGACCTTTTGAACTTTGATCTGATCTGGACGATGGATGGCAGGTTTATGATTTTGTAGTTGTCTACTTAATAATAATGTGCAGGCCCTAATCCTGTTAATCACTCGAACTAGCTAAAGTTCACTGAAATTCTTTAAAGTGCTCGTATTCTATTTACAATTAAATACAAATTCGCATAACTCCATACAATGCTGTAACTAATATTAGACTAGTTTTATTCCATTGGTGGCCAATTGCGGGTAGTTTTAGTAGGCTCCAAATAACTGGCGATTCAATTTACCTAAAACTACCCGCAAATTTTTAAAAATCATCTAATGTTAGAGTTGATATTGATAAGTGTTATACTAAATAAACTTTATCTTAACCATGTAAGAACTTATCTTACTTAACTTATTTTCCAAAATTTTGGTTTAGTTAATTTGAGCAAACGAATTACCTTGAACCTAAACTACCTTAGATTATAAGGTCACTACCATTTTTGAATTTCCTTCCAAGGGCCAATCGTGACGTGCGCTATTATGATCGTTACTGCTACCATATTTTATTCGATTTTTAATAGCCCTCCTTAATAATATAAAGCATGGCTGTAAAAACCAACCGCCTTAACAGTTTTCAATCTGCCGGAGAACAGTTCCCGACCACTTCGCAACTTTGTTTCCGTTTCAGCTTATCTGGAGCACAGCTGTTGTAGAACTGAACTTCGCATCGGATGGAACTGTTATATAACATTGTCAGGTATAATGTCACCTCTATCCAGCGCTATTATGTATTCTACTGTTGAAATGAAACACAACGTTAGATCTTTGCCCATGCTGTTAGCTTACTTTCTAGTTTGATAATTTAATAAAATAAAAAGAAATATGTTCCGCCACTCGTTTGGGTGGAGAGTAGAAATATAAAAAATCTAGTTACACCATGCGGTTTCACATGCGTGGACTACAATTTTCCATGTATTCGATGGTTAAAACTATGTTATCCATTTAGATTTCTAATGTAATGTATTCTGTGTAATAGTAATACATTCAGTTGCGATTCCGATTCAAGATGATTCCGTGCTAGATCCCAAAGCGGCCGATCCCACTATCTCTACGATGCCAAAACTGTAGGAATCTCAGTGTTTGAGCAAGCCACTTCCTAAGAATTCGTTATATACTGTCGAATTTTACTTATCCATAAACCTCTTCATCTTACAGGTAAGAAAGCCTGCGACTAAACCCTGTCACTCATGTCAATATTTAAAACTCACACCAATGTATTCTTTACGATGTCGTCCAAGCTAGGAGCTCACTATGTTTCCACAGCTGACAATGTCGAAAAAAGTTAGTAAATTTAGCCACAAAAAGACAAAATCTAATAGTCGTAAATGCCATAAGAGCATACATTTTGAGCAACTTATCTGTAGATATCATAAAATTTTGAACTGAAAATGAATTATCTAGTATTGGTGATCCCAAGAGACGCAATGAACAATTTTCTACTAGTTTTGAATTGAATTTTTCAATGACCAAAGTAAAAAAAAAGTAATTTTTGAGTGCACTTTGTAAAATTTACATCCAAACCAATTCGATGAAATTCGTCTATTAGGATTTGTAGTCATTTAAAACTGTGTTCACCTCACCTCCTAAAGTTCCGTCATCCAAATACCAAATTTCAGTTTGAATTGAAGAAGATGAAAGATTGGATGATTGGCAAGGCTCTTAATAATAAGATTGGTCAAAGACACGGATATATTTATCAAACGCATGCAAATAGCCGTATAAAGGGATAAACTACGATATGATAATAAATATCTATAAAAGTAATCAAATTATCATATCTTGTAAATTTATAACTTAATTTATATTTTATCAGAATACGCAAAAACAGTGTTATTTTATCTGTAATTATTAAAAGAAGTCATGATAACCAGTGTTTCTGAGAGATATCAATGCTCAAAACCTGCTCTAAGAATCAGAAAAAATATATTTAAAAAAAATATCGTACTTGTACTTGCATGTTCATTTTTTTTAAAAAAAACATAGGCATATATAGCTATACTAATATAATAACGGGGCAAGAATTTATTGTTTGTTTGTTTGTTTGCATTGAATAGGCTTCGAAACTACTGAACTGATTTGAAAAATTCCTTCACTGTTGGGAAAGTGCACTAGCTCATGGTATAACATAGGTAGCTGTTTCCACAGCTGACAACGTCGCAAAAAGTTAGTAAATTTAGGCACAAAAAGACAAAATAATAATATAATAATCATAAATGCTATAAGAGCATACATTTTGAGCAACTTATCTGAAGATGTCATTAAATTTTGATTTTTTTCTTCTATGACAGGAAAAAATGATTCATCTGGTATCGATAAACCCAAGAGACGCAATGAACATAGGTATATTGTATTAAATAAAAATTAGGGATCCATTTTTAATATTGAATTTTTTTACTCGTGCGAAGACCGAGCTGGCCGCTGGTATTTTATAAGAAGAGAAATAAACATTTTTTTAAGCCCAGCGGATTAGCAAGTTGAAGTGGCAGTGGGCAGGGCACATAGCTAGAAGAACCGATGGCCGTTGGGGTCAAAAGGTTCTCGAATGGAGACCACGAACTGGCAAGCGTTGCATAAACGGCCGCCGACCAGGTGGACAGACGACCTGACTAAGATCGCAGGCAAGGGCTGGATGCGGGCCGCTTCCAACCGGTCTTTGTGGAATCAATAATGTCCAGCCGTGGACGTCCTATGGCTGAGATGATGCTTATGATGAATTGAGGCAGCGAGAAAATCGTAATTTAGGTGGGTGAAACCGCGGGGCGCAACTGTTGCTGTTAATAACTGACAGGCGTTACTAGTAGATTACATTACACATTACATTTGAGAAAAATTTGAATGACTGGCTCTTAAATAAGTGTTTTTATACCGTTAAGGAGTACTTAAGTGGTCGATTTTAGGTATAAGAATCCAAATATTTGCACGTCTGCTTACAGGCTGAAACTTGTTCAGAAACTAATTTGTATTAAAACCTAAGAAGTGACATTGTTTTCTAGCAAATAAACAAATGATTTGATTTTACGCAATGATAAGATTTTAAATATTTACCATAATGAATAACGAAGACTAAAGTGTAATGACGATGTAATTCAGACTGATATGATTAATAAGATAGTAGGTAATTTTTAAATATTTTGTTATCTCGAACCGAAAAATCGTTTATTTATATTGTATATTTTATAGATAACAGAACAATATACTTATAATTAATTATATTATCTTTCATCAGTATGACATTTTCGTACTGTAATTGAAATATCAGTTTCATATAATTAATAACTCAACTCGGTTTTCAGCATATTAATAATCTATTCAAACAATTATTGGTTCTTCTATAAGTGCGAGCAAACTAGGTGTTTTCAAATAGACTTTTTAAGTGCGCGTAAATAGTAGATTGTATCACATGAGACTAAAATAATATTTCTACGGCGAGGGCGCTGTTTCGAATCCAGAGCGGAGCGAAGGACTTCTGAGTAGAATCCCGAGCATAGCGAGGACACAGCACTTATGAATAAAAGCGTCTACTACATGGCACCAGTTATATATAACAAAGTACCGACATCAATAAAAAACTTTAATGCCAATTTATTTAAAAAAAGGATGCATTCATTATTAACCGACAAGTGCTATTACCATCTAAGTGAATTTCTGACGGATAAATTTATTTGAACAATTTTGAAATTTATTGACATTTAACCATTTTAGATATATTTAAATTACGCTATTATTTGACATTAAGTAGTGACATGAAAAATTCGACAATTTTAATAACTAGTATACGAGTAGAAGTACATACTATATTATTCTTGTAAATATTATATTTGTATGCCTTGATAGGCAAAACATGTTTGTTCAACTTTATTCATAAGATCCTGCATGCTTAAATAATTTAAGTATGCAAACACATGTTTTATGCAAATAAATATTTGATTGATTGATTGATTGAGGGATTATTTTGTAATGTGTGAGTTGTGTGTGTGTGTTATATTGTGTGTTTCTTTGTTTATACTTCGCCAGAGGAAAAAATATTTTTACGACCGTGTGATACTTTTCATCCCACTATGAGAAAAATATATGACACTTTTTAATTGTACTACTTATCTATTTGATAAATAAAAAAGTACATTTTCATCACCATGACCATCATTGTCATGTCTACCATAAGACGTCTACTGCTAGACAGGTCTCCCCCATCGATCCCCACAAGGATGCGTTGGAAGTGGCACGCATCACATTGTACATATAATTTAATATATTGTTAGGATCAGAAGTAGAAATATTTAAAAAAAATATACAACACGCGTTCTCCCCAACCTCAAAACATCTTTGGTTTATTAATTGACCATTAAATCACAATTGAAATAGAAAGGCACATGAAGTTGATCACAAAATAACAAATAATGAGTCTGACACAGATGAACCATATAAAACAATTAGAAATACGTATGTCACTCACTGTTCGCACCGAACAACAAACCAGCAGAGCCCCCGCACGCAGCCGAGGCCGAAGGAAATATGCGTCACTGGTCCGGCCCGCACTGGCTTTTATAGAGACCATAGATAAGTAACTATATACTGAGAAGAGACTGTGTCACTCCACTACTTCTAGTTTATGTTGGCAGCTATCACGGCCTCTCCTGACCTTCTGACGTCCTCGTCAGGTTCTTAGAGCTTCTTTGCTGCAAGAAGGCTTCAGATTGACCTGAGTGTTTTCTCATCATCGTAAAATGTGTTGGCTCAGCCACTTTATCACTGGACTAGTAGTCAGTAATGCAGATGTTGATGCGGTTTGGCTCACAACCCGTGAAGAATTCTGCACAGGCAGCTTGCGGCATCCATTCACCGCATTAGCAGTGTAGCAGTAGCAGCAACAGCGGCAGCGCCAGGGGCAGCGCCTGCAGCAGCGCCTCCGCTAGCGCCTGTGGCAACGCCTTTGGCAGCGCTTGCGGCAGCGGCAGCAGCAGTGGCAGCAGTAGCATCAACAGCGGCAGCGCCAGGGGCAGCGCCTGCAGCAGCGCCTCCGCTAGCGCCTGTGGCAACGCCTTTGGCAGCGCCTGCGGCAGCGGCAGCGGCAGTGGCAGCAGTAGCATCAACAGCGGCAGCGCCAGGGGCAGCGCCTGCAGCAGCGCCTCCGCTAGCGCCTGTGGCAACGCCTTTGGCAGCGCCTGCGGCAGCGGCAGCAGCAGTGGCAGCAGTAGCATCAACAGCGGCTGCAGCATCTGCCTAAGCTCCAACTCGTGCCGATGATGAGCGGGCACATGACACCTATTCTCCACACCAAGCTAGCTGGTCTAGTAGAGCATTAGCTTACAGAATAACTATACCCTGGCTAGTGAGTCGAACACTACAGGATGCAGCGACTTAACTGTGTTAACGCTGCGCATTCATAAACTGTTTTCCACATTAGGTATAAGGTATGCGACTTGATTATTGGTCTACGCTCCCACGGCTTGACGATATAAAGATATCGTCAACGTTGAGGCGGCTAGACAACAATATCAACGCTCTAACTAAGCATAGCATTAGTCCGGCTAGTAAAATCACTACGAGCAGTAACAACTTGGCGAATATTACTGTTCGGCTAGCGAAATACTACGGATGACAGCGTCTTGATAAGTGTCAACGTTAAGTCTGGCTAGCTAAACCGCTACAGACAACGGCTTGACAGTCATCAACGCAAGTTAGGCTAGTGAAACGTCACTACAAACTTTACTTACTGCGTTACATACTGGCAGCTTAATTCTAAACTTTCAGACCGATTCATATGTACCGAAATGTATTCAAATCCTACACGCATTTCAAGTCAGCTTTGTATGAGCGCGTCTGCCAGGCCGGAGTCCACACACAGCATGCGCGGCCGCCAGGCTGATGCTCGCCTATCAGAAACTTGCATGTCGGAACTCTGCGGATTTAAGCAAACAACAAACACAAAATTTCTGTGCGGTATACACACGTGCCGGTTACTGTCACGCTTGAATAGATTGGTGTTCACGTCAGTGTATGCCTGAGACATCTAACTGAACCGTCCATCTTCCCGACTCGGCCGTACCTGACCCCGACTTGTCAGCCTCCCGAATAATCTACTCGGCGGCTAGGAATATGGACTTATCTAACAAATGAAGAATAATGAGAATCTAAGCGACTCAATTGAGTCCTCGCTCAATCGTATTTGAAACAGTACAAATTTCAAGTCCAAATAAAATCACCCTTTTTTGGTTAAAGTGCCCGTACCTTATCGCACAGGTGCGTTTTCAATTTAAGAACACAAAAAAACAAAAAAAAATACACCTGCATACATCTATATGAGGGTGTGCTTCAAATTGAGCTTTGAGCACAGAGAGCGTGCTTAAAGTAATTCCAAAAAGCACTGACAGCTGCACACAAAATGTATATGACGTCATCCATGACGTCATCATCCTGTGCTTAGAACGCTCACGAGTACGACGTAGAGCAGTGTGAGCGCTGTCAAACACATAGATAAATAACTATGCACTGAGAGTCAAATATCCGACTCATTATGAGAATCTGTCGGAAAATTGGTAGTCCGTCCACAAAAATTAAAAACGTAATTTTATATATCAGAAAAAAAATGACCCATTTAGTGCCCATGAAGTACGGAAGAGAATGATTTAATATGAATTTAATGGGAACTGACATTTAAAGAATTCGCGCGCATTCACCCACAAAAAGCCGTTCCGATTTGCTTACGAGCGTCAGCACTGTCAGTACTAAATTCATCTCGGAACTGCCAAATCCTTACGTACCAACGTATGCACTGTGAGCCCAAATGGAAACGCAGCCAAAGACACCACAGTTGTAACAATACAAACAGGCTTTATTTACTGACTACATCATATTTGTGTATTGTGTACACGCGTAAGAATTTTTATTTCATTCAAGGCATTTAATAGCCGAATAAGTATTTGACATTTCGAACGACTTCACAACCCTTTGTCATTGTGACAATAATATTTTTATTTCAAAATTGTGACACAAAATGAAAACACTTTGAACGCGACCCAACAATCACACTATTGCGGGAACCAAACAAATTTAATTCACGTGCTAAACTGCAGGTAGTTTGAGAATCAGTTTTCTAATAAACAAAAATCAATTCCACTAAGTAATTATGTTCTTATCTGGTATTAAGGTAAGACACGGCTAGGCTACTCTCAAATGAACGCACCGTATTTGCATTGCCTTGCAATACATGAAGCCACAAGAATTTTTAGTGCGGTGAACGTGGTGGCTCTAAATACAAAATACTCGACCCATCTTCAACAGCATTTTATTATCTAATCGTATTTAGGATCGTATCTAATTTATGAATTCGGGATTCATACAAACTCTTGAACTTAAAGTTCAACTCTTATACAAACACATGGTGATAGTTTTCACAAGTCTATTTCACATGCTACGTCCCTATGTTATGAAATAAAACTGTACTTCTAGTTCGCCAATAGACTCACACAAATTCAAACAAAACATTCGGAACAACATAAAAACTAAAAGCCGATGTTTGAACCTCTTTCGTGGTAGGTATGTAGTCGTCAACAAGTTGCAAACATATTTTAGCGCATATTATCACTTGTCAGATATCGCATCGCAATTTTGTCCAGTTTCTGTTACTTACACAAAGCCATAGTAAAAGTGATTGATCAGGCGTCATGGTCTATACCAATCTGCTGAAATCATTGAAATACCCAACTAGCCATCAATAAAATAACCGTGCGGTATGCTTCTTACATAGTGACAGCCTGACAGGTTAAGGTAGATTTGATATTAAACATGACGTAGGTAGTAGCAGTTTATCAGTAGCTCGGTCGCCAAAGATCTATATCACACTACAAGTAGGTACGTTGGTATAGTTGATGGATGCGCCTGCCGGTACCTACAACCTTTTTACTCTTTGTTAGAGAGATCATAACCTGCAATTTTGTCAAGTCGGCTTAGGATTCAATTCTAAAGGTAATTGCTGGCACGTGTCTGTTAGACTGCGATATCGATACGAGGTGTATGAAACATAAGCTTATGGCGCAGACAATAACATTTACACACAAATCTCAGTATTCCATGGTTGGTGCGCGGTATATTTTGTTTATCTTAATCTGAGGGTAAACGAAGGTACGAACACGATACAAATACGGGTAAAATATATTTTTACCTAATGATCTTACTTTGAATTATGTACGGTGGTAAGGTATGCGAATGAATCAAAGGTTCACTACGCTAAAACACATTCGTTCTTTTATAGGTATCGGTTATCTCGTGGATTACGATCGCGGGACACATCTTGGTCGCATTGAACATTAAGTATGTAAGTAATGACCTTCAAGTGTACATAATATGAGTACCATCAGTTCGCATTATTTCAAAAATAACATAATCAGTATCAACCTTGTCTAGACACAAAAAGCTACGAAGTTTACGTAATTGATAAATGTTCGCGAACTCTTGCACTGGGACAATATCTATGACCCAGTCAAGGACACGTTCTATCGTCAGATTAATATAAATTGGGTTGGTCTCACCGGGTTAGCAAGTCGTTTAGCACATGGATGCTGCAACCTGGAGTGGTCACCGTGCTCGAAGCAGTCCGCGTAGACGAGACATTCCGGCGTCGTCGCCGTGGATGCAACGGCTCCTCCGCACGGTCCACCGAGGGACCCCGAGGCGCCCGCACGTCACCAACAATTACGTCATGTGCAGGAGTACACCACCGACGCTAGCTTCCCCACGAACTCGTACACGACGGGCACAATGTAAAAAGGCATAACACAAATCTATACAACACATACGAAGAAAATGTATGTTGAGGGTAGATGAATAGGTTATCTGATTAGTGCCTTTCGCTTGTTTCGTTTTAATTTTCTTCAAAACAGTCAGAACAGGTTAACAGAGACATAAGAAATAACCAAAACTACTTGTTTACACGGAGTCACCGATTACAAGCATTTTTGTAACATGTGGGCATGTGTGTCCTTTATCTCACTTCTGATGTTAGGATCAGAAGTAGAAATATTTAAAAAAAATATACAACACGCGTTCTCCCCAACCTCAAAACATCTTTGGTTTATTAATTGACCATTAAATCACAATTGAAATAGAAAGGCACATGAAGTTGATCACAAAATAACAAATAATGAGTCTGACACAGATGAACCATATAAAACAATTAGAAATACGTATGTCACTCACTGTTCGCACCGAACAACAAACCAGCAGAGCCCCCGCACGCAGCCGAGGCCGAAGGAAATATGCGTCACTGGTCCGGCCCGCACTGGCTTTTATAGAGACCATAGATAAGTAACTATATACTGAGAAGAGACTGTGTCACTCCACTACTTCTAGTTTATGTTGGCAGCTATCAATATATATATATACTCGTATTGTAATAACGAAAAAAATATATTGATACAACCCGTGCCTTGCGGTTTTACCCGCGCGGTGACGAAAAACGGTGATTATGGTGATGAAGAAAATAAGCCTATACTGTGGCATCCATGGTATAAGCTATTGCCATACCAAATTTCATCCAAATCCATGTAGTCGTTTAGACGTAAAAGAGCAACTACAAACGAAAAATACATACAAACTTTCGCGTTAATAATATTATGTGTGATTTGAAACATTTCTGCACTTGAATTTTTACTACGCTTCCTCGACCAGTTTTCATTCGCGCGTTTTTCATATGTTTTTATTTTCACGTTTATAATATTAAAAGTTTTAATAATTATAATAATTTATAACATTAAAAGTTCGTCATGTATAGAGTGCAACAGTACACCATATAGTAGTATCACTTTAAACTACTCTATGGTCACGGGCTACCACGGCCGTAAAACCAAATATTACCTATTTGGTTTTACCGCCGTGAAAACCCGTAGAAAAAGTATTTTATTGGACGGTTATAAAAGTAGCGCGAAAATAAAAACAAATGCAAAACGCGGGAGTGGGAATCGTTCAAGCCAGCGCGCAGCGTAGTAAAACTCCAAGCGCAGAAATGTTTCAATACAAACTTTTAATATTGTAAACGAGAAAGTTTGCATGAATTTTTTGTTTGTATGTTACTCTTTCACGTCTAAACGGCTGGATGGATTTGGATAAAATTAGGTATGAAGATATTATTTACAATAGTCTACAACATTAACAAGGTAACATTAACATAATTTAAAAATAATTTAGAATGGCAATAAAATAATCTAACTTAAAATAAATAGTCTTATTTTATCATGCCCATAATCACCGTTTATCATCACTACACTGATAAAACCGTGGGGCACAGCATTTTTAACCGACTTCAAAAAAGGAGGTTACTCAATTCGACCGTATATATGTTTTTTTTTATGTCTGTTCACGGATAACTTCGTCTTTTATGAACCGATCTTGATGATTATTTTTTTGTTAGATAGAGTATACTTTCATTGTGGTCCCATTTAATTAATGACTAAATTTCATCTCTTCGGTTTTTGAGTTATACTCCAATAACTGAGAAGTGCTACGCATATCTCGATGATATTATTGTCGCGGTTGAAGACATCGGAGAACACACAATGTCAATTTATCCCGTGAGTAGCAAAGGTCACTGAAAAGGTAAAAAAAATTTTTTATCAAAAAATGGAACCGACTTCAACACTCAAAAGTGTGAAATAACTTGTCAAGATCAATGAGGGAGGTGTATGTCCAGCTGTGGATGTCTTATGGCAGACATGATGATGATGATGATGATGATGATGGTGGTGGTGATGATGATGATGATGGTGGTGGTGATGATGATGATGATGGTGGTGGTGATGATGATGAAGATGCACCTTTTTATTTATTAAACTCATAAGCAGTACTATTGAAAAGTGTCATACAAATATTTTTTCTCATATTGGGATGAAAAGTAGAGTGTATCATACGGTCGCAAAATTATTTTTTCCTTGTGTGAAGTATATTGAACTCCTCGCTACGCTCGGGATTCTACTCAATAATCCTTCGCTCAGCTCTGAATTCCATATAGGCTCGCCGTAAAAATATTATTTTGCTCCCTTGTGATACAATCTACTATTGTAAAACAATGCTTAAAGGTGAAACAAATTATAATTAGCTCCTATGGACTCTTACCACATAACAACAAATCACTGAGTTCTCTCACGTCACCTACCAGCCCAAACGAAAGACCAGCGCTGGTTGTTCACAACCAGCACAACGCTGAGTTTGGACTGATTCGTAACAAAGAGCTACATAACTTTTAGATTTTTTATGAACGTAGCAATATTTTATGTAATAACTTTGTATATATATTTTTTGTTACGAATAAATATAATTCTATTCTATTCTATTCTCAGGTGTTTCAAGATTGGCATGCCTAATGCTTTTATAACGCCAATCTGATTTTAAGATTCCCTTTCTTAAACACATTTTTAACACGATAGTTTGGACTGTGAGCACTAGTTGTATTTGGAATGTATCTGCAGGTGCATGTAAATTCGGGTTAGTTAGAAACCTCTATAACCGAGAATGAGATTGTGCTCCCTTGAATTCTCGCTTATCCAGGTTCGACTGTATTTCACGACTTATCTCTCCTATTGAAGAATCCCATAGTGATCAAAAAAGTTATGCGACCGATAAACGACATGCAAGTTAAGCTGATATGAGTAGAAGCAGCGTTTTTCTTATAGCGTCTAGAAACGCTTTTCGTAAGTGAGCGTAATAGGCGTAACGATTACACATAATACCGATAAAATAGCTCAAAACCGGTAACAATTTTTGTGAATAAACAATTCTTTTTACCGGTTTTGAGGTATTTTGGCAGGCATGATACTTCTTGTTATGTACATTATTTGAAAACGATAATCACTTTGTAAGAATCCCTGTTGATTTTTATAAGAGTAATGCTGCAGCGTTCATAAGATAATGATTAATGTGTTTATATGATATCGTATCGAATGCTTTTATAATGATTCATTTTAGTAAGCTCAATATTTCTGTTTAATTTAAGCTCCTTTACGCGAGTAGGAGTTAACGTTTTTTTTTATTTTCACATTAATACAATCTGGGTTTCGCCAATTCACGAGTAAGCAGGTATCTTCTAGGCAAGCGTGCTCCATCGTAGACCGCATCATCACTTTACATTACGTGAGATGGTAGGCAAACGCTTTACTATTCTCGGTAAAAAAAACCGGTTTGATATTTATTAAAATATTTTTTACACACAACTAATACATATGTTCATTAGCACACAAAATAATTCTACCTTGCATTAATTTAAGACTGTTAAACTAACTTAAGCTCGCCCACTCCTGGGTAATATGTATAAAGCGACTAACCGTTTAGCAATGATAAAAGATTACAATGGATGGTATTGTCAATAGGTACAATTAATTAGGAAGCCGACACATTCGATAGATACCGAAATATTAATCTATTGTAAAACTAGATAAGACGTGCATCGTAAACTGACATATATATAAATACAGGTATACTTGTACCGTTCTGCATAATTAAAGAAAAGTTTCAAGGTGAAGATGCGTGCCACAATCCTCCTGTTGGCTCTATGCCTTTCGGCAGTGACTGGTGAGTGAATATTACATGCTATTGAAAAACAAAATCTTTTTTTTCACAAATTATAATAAAGTAGTTGGAAACCTATAAAAAGACGAGTTTTATGGTTCATTGCCATTTATTCACGCCATACTGAACTATTAATCAGAAAGATAGACGAATGTTGCAATTGGTAACGTTTAGAGCGATTGCATCATACCTTCGACGTCGAGACAATGAACCCTGAAACTCCTTGAATCAGGATATTTTACCCTATTTTTAACCGACTTCAAAAAAACGAGGTTACTCAATTCGACTGTATATATGTTTTTTTTTTGACAGTTTACAAAAGTAACTATCATCACAATATTGTGCTCATGGTACCGACTTCAACAAGTTATTTCGCACTTTTGAGTGTTGAAGTCGGTTCCATTTTTTGGTAAACACTTTTTTATACTGTATAAAACACGCATAAAGTAACATTGTTTTAATATTATAGCTGTCCCCCGCAACCAGCAAAGGATTGTAGGCGGCAGTACCACCACCATCTCTCAATACCCCGGTATGGTTTCCTTGCTGTTCTCGTCGAACCTGGCTACCTACTGGCAGTCCTGCGGCGGTAGCATTCTCAACACCCGCTCGATTCTTACAGCTGCTCACTGTGTTATGTAAGTTAATTGTATTTTATTTTTTCAATCTAGATCATTGTTTTTAGGGTTTCGTGCCTCAAAAAACCCATAAGGGTTTTTTGAGGCACGTGATCCTATAAAGGATCACTTTGTTTTCCATCTGTCTAGACCCTTTATCTCGGGAACGCTATGAAGTGTCGAGTTGAAATTAAAACGACATAGGTACTACTACTTTTGATGATGTGGAAAAATCAAACTTTTAAGGTAATGAAAAAAAGATACGGCCGTTATGCCGCAACAAACGTATATTTCGACACTCATATAGGGATAAAAATATAAATAGGATATTTTCCTTTGACCTAAAATGAATTATGAAATTTAGCAAGTAAAAGCATCTTTATATACTAAAAGTATAGGGAAAATCTGAAAACTATACATTTGTATTTAATTTATGAAAAAACAGGGTCTTTGTAAAAGAGACGGTGGTCCAAATTTTGAATTGAGTTAACCGTGTCATGTGGGGTATCGTATGAAAGGGCTTCTTTGGCACAAGCTTCAACATATTTTTAATTATTTTAATGATGTTTTCGATTTATGACAAATAATGAAAAAATCCTTTTGAAATGTAAGAAAGTAGAGTGTAGTAAATGAAGAACTATTTTCTAATAATGTATGGAATAATATGTACCTATTAATTTGTACGGAACCATCAGTGCGCGAGTTCAACTCGTACTTGTCCGGTTTTTTACATATTACAAAACCTTTTTTTTATTTACAGCGGCGATACAGCCAACAGATGGCGTGCTCGTGTTGGATCTACCTTCGCTAATAGCGGCGGTACCGTTCATAGTACACAATCGATTGTCATGCATCCAAGTTACAATGTTGGGGCAAGATTTAACAATGATGTCGCTCTTATACGCACTGCCTCAGCCATTGCTTACGTCAACAATGCAGTTCAGCCTAGCACTATTGCTGGCGCCAACTACAATATTGCTGACGGCTCAGAGGTCTGGGCCGCTGGATGGGGCACCATTTCGGTACGTATCTATTCAAAGATGAAATACGCAAACAAAACCGCTCCATTGAATTTCCATCCTCACGCCCCCTCATTAGGCTTGATTGCATTATTGTAATTTAATTAGGTCGACGTTCGCCATGGCGTAGTGGTTAGTGTCAGTGACATGACTTCTGTTTCTGCGGGACCCTGGGTTCGAATCCCGGCAGGGGCAAACATTTGTGCGACGAGTGTAGATGTTTGTCCTGGGTTCTAGTTTAGTTTGTGTGCTGTGATTGTGTGTGTGTCGATGCCTCCAGCGGTAGGTATGTGTGTGATAAATAAAAAAAAATAGCAATTTATAAGTCGCCTTGTGTGTTGACGGGCACATTCATGTATTATTATTAATTGCCTTTTTTTTTGTTTAGTAATAAGGCTACTTTTATCCCGGAAAAAGTATAGTTCCCGTGGGATAGTTGAGGTAGCGGGAAAACCATAATCTACGCGGGTGAAGCCGCGGGGCGCTACTAGTATTAAATAAGGTTGTAAAATATATTTCAACTAATTCAATTTCGTACCTTTGGATTTCAGTTCAGAGGCCCACCTTCTGAGACTCTTCGCCATGTGCAAATATGGACAGTGAACCAGAACACTTGCACTACACGATACAGAACTCTTGGCATGACAGTCACCAACAACATGCTGTGCTCCGGGTGGCTCGACGTCGGCGGCCGTGACCAGTGCCAGGGTGACTCCGGCGGCCCTCTCTACCACAACGGAGTCCTTGTCGGTGTCTGCTCTTGGGGTGAACAGTGCGCTCTCGCTCGCTACCCTGGTGTCAATGCTCGCGTCTCTAGCCTTTCTACTTGGATCCAGCAAAATGCATAATTCACTTTGTAAATTACAAAAGTAAATTATTGGAGATAATATATTGTGTGCATTTTTTTGAACAAGAAAATCTACGCACCTCCGTTATATAAATAAATTAAACATTTATTACGATTATAATTTAAATTACATATGAAAACTATTGATAATTGTTTATTTATACAATATAATATTCAAGAAACAACTAAAAAAACAAAAAAAAAACAACCGGTTACACTACGGGAGTGCCGGCAAAAGTGAAAACTTGAACATGATTGATGATGATAATGAAAAGTAGCCTATGTGTCACCAAATTATCCAAATCCGGTCAGGCGTTCTGGCGTGATCGAGTAACAAACATCCATCCATTCATCCATCCAAACTTTCAGATTTATAATATTAGTGGGACACATAGAATTAAGATGATGACGTTTTATTTTTGAAACAATGAAATCTTTCCTCTTTATACTAAAGGCGTTCTGCTAACCGAACTCAATAGTAGGTATTTTTAACAAAACGACTTTATTAAATAAAACTACCTACAAACGAGAATGTTCTTTATTCGTAACACATTTAAGTTTAAATTTCAACGGCGGTCATGACGATGTGACGATCTGACGATCATACGATCTGACGCGAGTTTAATATTTTTTTCCCATACATAATACATAACGCCGCTAAAGAAGTTTTCACTTCAAAAATGTTACATTTTAAAACAAATAAGATATTGAATGGGACATATTGCATTTATTAACAACTATTAAATGTCTAGAAGCTGTTGAACGTAATGCTTGATAAACCAGTGTATTAAGCGTGTTTTAAAAACTTAGATTAGGTACTTCTTTAAAATTCTCAGGCAGCGTCTTATATACATAAGAACCCATTATATGACTGGTTTTGGGAGACATCGTTAATGAGTTTCTGTGTTGTGTTTACACATCTAGATTTGCCGTTACATTTATACAGAAATATGAAATGTTACAAGTGCAGCCAATATAAGAATACCCAAACGCCTGAAATGCGGACGAACAGAGATGCTTCGTGAGATCCTCGCGATAGCTCAGATGCATGCGTTTCTGCATTTCATTATATTTTTTTAAGTTATTTATTTGTATTCAAAAATCAATACATATGTATAACTCTAAGTATTCACAAACATTTTTTTACCAAAAATGGAACCGACTCAATGAATGGAAACAACACAAGTTATTTCACACTTTTGAGTGTTGAAGTCGGTTTCATTTTTTGGTAAACATTTTTTTAGACCCTTTTCAGTGACCTTTGCTACTCACGGGATCAATTGATTGTCATTGTGTGTTCTGCGATGTCTTCAACCGCGAAAATAATATCATAAAGATACGCGTAGCACTTTTCAGTTATTGAAGTATAGCTCAAAAACAGCTTGTCCGATTTTGATGAAATTTAAATGAGACCACCACGAATTCAAACAAAAAATATAATTTCAAAATCAGTTCATAAACGACGTACCTATATATCCGCGAACACACATAAAAAATACATGTATACGGTCGAATTGAGTAGGGGAGCGAGGGGCTGGTTGTAACAGGAGTAAGTAGTAACAGGCTCTTTTCACTAAGATCTTAAACTTTATTAGCGTATTTCTTTGACTCGATTTGACCTATAAACCGCGCCGCATCTTGTTGCCATAGCATAGTGTCCCGCCGGCCGGCGTAGAAGCGGAAGTGGCACGCGCTTGGTTTTTTGCCAGGTAATATAAAATTATACTGTCGTAAAGTTTTGGTTTGCGTTATTATTATCGACTAATTTTATACTTTCTATATCTTATTTACATTCAAATTGATCTATCTCTGATAATATGTAATATTTTTTAAGATTGCTAAATTGTTGAAATATTTATCTTGATAAATGTTAAAAATCATACCATGGGGTAAGTTGTAACAAAAATCCCGGGGCTTGTTGTAACGTGTTACAACATGCCCCAAGTTATGATGTAGATACCTACTTATTTTATTCCTTTCTTCTAAAATGAGGGCACATGTAGGATGTGTTACAGGAGACACTATATCTTTTATTTGTTGTTTGTTTGTATTAATTGTAGCTCTGATGAAGACTGAATTTAATTATAATGAAACCCACCAAATGTTTATTCTTATGTGTTTAAGTGCAATACTTTGTTAGATATTAAAAAGTGATAATTACGAAGCATACCTTTGATATAAATAATTTAATTACTTACTGTGATTTAAAAGTGCCATGATGATTATAAGTAGGGTTTAACTAAATGACACTGTTAATTACTTAATTTTTAGATGTTATTTACATAAAACGTGTATTAAAGTTGATTTTTGATAAGAAATACATAATACCTACTTTAGAAAGATGTCAATTTTGTTAAAAATAAACAAAGAATAAATGATTAGAGGTATTGTTGTTGTTTTTTTTGTCGTTACTACTTGCCCCGGTAGACGTTACAACTTGCCCCAAGCATGAGGTAAGTTGTAACACCGCACTTCTTCTAGAAAATAATTGATTGTAAAATAATGACCAATAGTTTTGGTATTATTTTTACTTGATTTGGTAGAGGAAGAGTTACAGCATCCATCCATATTTATTTAGTAGCAATTTAATCAACGGATCTCAAGATATATTAGTTTTCATGAAAACTGTTACAACAAGCCCCTCGCTCCACTAACCTCCTTTTTCGGAGTCGTTCAAAAACATTTGTAATAAACGATGTAAGTCACCTTGGTATATCACCTAGGATGGTCGTCAGTAGTTCGAAGTTCGAACAAACTATCTCTGATCGTTATGAGAGATAGCGGCTAATGACAGAAATAAATAATCAATCGGCAAAATATGTAGCAACAGGCATATTGCTTTGCTATCTTAAATATGTTAGGGGGCAAAGCACATTGAAAGAACTGATACCGGATTGATCCTAAATTAGGTCAAGTAGATATCACGGACCAACGAGCAGGGTGCAGAAGTTCCACCGATAGTGACTGGAAAAATAGAACAACCTAAAAAGCAAAGTAACAGGAAAACAACGCTTGAAATAAACAGACGCATACTGTTTTTTTTTATATGCATTATAAATAACGTTATTTTTTTATTTATTTTTGGTATCGTAAAGCTTAATTCTATCAGAACCAAAACGTGATCTTAAAAATCACTATGGAACTTATATACAAGCAAATTGAGGCCGCACAACAAGCTATACATGCTTGCGGGTAGCTTCCAAGCGGTCCTTGTGGAAATCAATGGGGGATGCCTATATCTGTGACATCCTATGCCTGCGATAATGATTATGATGATGAACAAGCTTTAAAAAGACCTATGGTCTTGGTTTCTCTAAAAGTTCAAATCAGAAATGATAAAGTTACCGTGTCCAACAAATTTTATCCTAGTTTTTATTTTAATTATAATTAAATTAGTGCAGAAAACCACTTGTTCATGATTGTAATTATTAGTGGAAAATACACTGTGTGCTGTGTTACTGGAGCTTAAATACTTTTAGCGCCATCTAGTGCTGTACCTGTGCAACTACTACGATATCGGTAAGTCACAATTTCACAAGACTACGTCATGACGAAGTGCAAGGTATGCGGAAAATTTATATCGTCCGCGGGTGGTACCGCTTGATTCGGCTGTAAAAGTGTTTACCATAGCCTATGCATATCAAAAGAAGTATCTCGTCTTCCAAAAAAATGGTTGTGCATGTTATGTGCTCCAGAAAATCATCATCACTTAACATCAGGTGAGACAGTTGTCAAACGCAAACTTATAATAATTTAAGTAAAAAAAAAAATTAAATAAGAACAGGATCGTGTTACCGCAGCTACGTCATCATGCTATGGAGATTCATCGTTTGAGCAGGGTACTGACAATAAATTATCAGAATACACATTGAGCGATCTTATCCGATCTTATACCGCAGCCGATTTTGGGCTATGTGATACCATGCTAACGCGAATATATTTTAATGAGCGCTTAACAAGAGAAATCAAAAAACTATTGCATAAAACTAAGGAAGAAAAGAAGAAGTTAGATTGGAAATTTGTCTGGGTGAAGAATGGCAGAATACTGGTGAAACGAGGCGCAGGAGAAAAAGTATTTCGCATCACTTGTGAGCAAGATATAAGCAACATATTCAAGTAGAACTTATATATTTGTTTGAACTTCAGTAAGCATACATCAATGATGTTACAATCGATTCTGTATATGTATATAGGCACTTATATACATGTAACATATATAAGAATAAGGTTTTGTGATTTCATAGAGCTTATTGTTGTTTTTCTTTTGTGCACATTAAAATAAGTGCCCAAAAACCATATCGGTGACTTGCATTCTTCTACGGACCTCCTTATTTCTGATGTGATCACGTAGAAAAATCCCGAGCATAGCCTTCTCGATAGCTCGTTGTGCGACTCCTGTGAGTGAATGATGCACGATATCGCATTTTTATAAATAAATACTCTGCTTAAGAAGACAGCGAGCAGTTTAAAAAAAATAAAAGGCTTTGACTCCAACTCTATATCTATGCTGGATATCACTGACTCAAAAACTTTTTTCTTAAATTCCCAAATCCCAAAAAAAATAATCCTAAATTACATAGAACATCAAACATTGACATTATTATCACTGACTGATTATGGACTGACATATGCATCAAAATATTTTACACTCAACGTTATCCGGATGACCTAGAAGTGAAAATGGACTCGTTGGAACTCGTCGTATGATTTCGACTAAAAAAAACATCAAAAAATAGTATACTTTTTGTCTTAAAATATTTCCCATGATATCTATTTTTATTTGCACGTAACACCTTTGGAAATTGTAATAGCAACAGTATATTTTTTTTATATAAATATGTAGATAACGCGACTCAAACTTTAAATGCGCCTTTATGAATGAGGTCTCACATATGCGAAGCATCGTCGTTGTGTCAAAGCAATACGAAACAAATTTGCGTGTAGTTTATAAAAGACAAGATATATACAAAACTATAGATAAAAATGGAACCGATTTCAACACTCAAAAGTGTGAAATAACTTGTTAAAGTTGGTACTTAACATGATAGTTCAAAAGTAATTTTTATGAAGATTGTGGTCATGGTACCGACTTCGACAAGTTATTTCAAACTTTTGTTGAGTTTTTGTTCATATTTATCGTCTATGATATGAATGTATTGTTTCAAGATACTGCGACATAATTGCTGAAATAATAAACGTGTTAATTAAATATAGTTTACAGGTAGATTCATAAATATCACGTTATAAGAACAATACTTTATGACTTTCATAGTCATAAAGTATTGTTCTTATTACTGTTAAGGATTACCTTTTCTTCTTCATCCCAATGAACGGAGTGAATTGCGTTTTTAATTCAAATTTAATAATTTCGTTAAATTACCTATTATAAAATGTTCAATCATATATAAGACGTGATCCAAGGTCTTGCTCTAACCAAACCGCAGTACTCTATTTAGTTTGTGAACCAGACATTTCTTCTCCTTCTTCCTAAATTGTGGCCTTTGCAACCAAAACTTGAGAAACAATTAGTCAAATCAGTCCTCAAAATCAATATGGCGTCTGTCAGTCAGCAAAGTGTTCATTCTTTTTATTTATAAATTTTGATGGGTTGCCATTGCATACGCGTTAAACCTGGTGTAAGGATAGTATTGTTACTCACTATTTATTATTAACGTTGTTAAGAGATGTTTACAACTTCGTTACTCTGGAACTAACTACTCCAGGGCTTTCCAAACTACACACCCTCGCGGGCTAATTAAATTTACTACAAAACGTGGAGGGCCGCAGAAACTTTTATTTTTATTTTACAAGTAAAAAAATACAGGGTAATAATTTCAATATATTTATTGGTTCTTCCTTAATTTAACTTTAACAATCATACCGATATAACGTCAACGTTTTCAGACACATTGCAAGAAGAAGTGACTTATCACGTGACACTTAAGATCTATGCCTACTTAGATTTTTTAAATCTTCATTGTTGAGTACGCGCTTTCACATAAACAAGTGGTGCACATCATCGATCCCATTTTCAAATCAAAATTTGTTAGTTTGGGAAGCGATTACCAAGGATCTTAACTTAAAACCCATTCCAGTTTCTGTTCTACCCTTATAAAAGGGATTTGACTGTACGTCACAAAATTGGAACTGCTATTCAGTATTTACGCTTTTAATTTGAATTGTTAATGGATGTAAAAAGAGACTAATAGCTCTCTTATTCTACAAAATCTGCGAAACGCTACTCAAATTAAAAAATGACCTCGTCAAGGTACTTCAGGTGGTCAGAAAAGTTTGCATCCTACAAAATTTTCCATTTCTGTAAAATGTTGTCTGCACCTCGGAAAAAAAGAAAAATCATTTTTCCCAGTGACGCCTTGAACAATCTCAGTTTATTTTTGAACCCATTCGCATATCCATGGTTGTATGATGCAATGGATGAACCTCAGATAAATGAACTGTGTACTCAAAAGAATGAATGGGCAATCAATGCCATTTTGTTTTCGAAGTCCCGTAAGTCCTGTAACGTTGCGTGTCATTGCTTTTGCTCCATCGGGCACAATACGAATATTAGGGAAAGCACAAGCTAATACTACACAACTAATACGTTTGCTTTACGGAATAAATAAATACGGACACCAACAAATACTCACTTTACAAAATAAAAATACTTTTCGGGAATTCTCCCAATAATAGTAAAAGATAGCTTCACTTTTAAACGATGTCATGCGGATGGAATGTTACATTAATAAAGATAAATAAATTATACCAAATATTGATTATACTATGTTTTGAGAAAGAATTCTATTATCCAAAGTATTTATGACCAAAACTATTTTCTGATTTAAACAAGCTGCAGGCCGCATGCGTCCCGCGTGCCGTTATCTAAACCAGCCCTGACTAGTCCAAGGGTAACGTCGAATTAGGGGTGAATTACACAATATTTATTAATAATACCGCAATAGATTAGAGAGTGTTCGTTGGTTTAATCTACCGTAGTTTTAGATAATGGATAATCAAATCAATATTCATATAAATACTGATATTCGGCTACCAATTGGCACACTAGAAAGAAGTTTCAAAGTGAATATGCGTATCATAATCCTGTTGGCACTATGCCTCGCGGCAGTGACTGGTAAATTTATAGAACCAATCATAGAAAAATATATTCTCCAGTCTAGTACAGTGCTTGGAATAGTAAATGTAGATATAACAATTCTAAGAGGAGCCATCTAAGGAATGATCATCAAGGCATTACAAGTTCCAAAATGTAGTTACTTAAATTCTGAGAAATGGAATCCATGATATATATAAACAGAGGCTCGGTCAAATTTTTAGTCTTTTCATTTCCTGTTTTCTCGTGACAGACATAGCTCAAGCGCATGTTTTGTTACCACGAGAATTTTTGATGAAGGAAAAATATGGTCGCTAGAAAATAGTCGTTGACTAATAAATTAGTAAAAGTCAAATTATTTTCAATAGAATAAACCTTCTTGAACTGTTCGCGTAAGTGGTATATCTAAAGTTTATTAAACATGTAGGACTTTCAGCAAAATAAGCTGAAAAGCAAAGTGAAAAGAACGAAAAGACTCAAAATTGTATATCAACATAACAAATTTACAAGCATATATAATAATACTATAGATTTTTTTGAACAAGTCTAGTGAAGACACATTTAAGCGAATGTAGGTACATAATTTGCCTAGTGAAATTGTAAAAATAAGTTCTGAAATATTACAAAAAAATTAACATACATTAATGTATGAAATAATGGAATATTTTAAGAACACTTTTGCGACAACATTGTTTTTAAAGTTTCTATTTTTTTATGTTTTAGCCCTCCCGCGATCGCAGCAAAGAATTGTAGGTGGCTCGACCACAACCATCTCTGCCTACCCTAGTATGGTCGCCCTGCTCAGCACATGGAACTTGAATACCTACTACCAAAGCTGCGGTGGTAGCCTTCTAAACACCAGATCCGTTCTGACAGCTGCTCACTGCCCCGGGTTAGTAAATCACATCATTTTATCTTAAAATATTAAGCGACAAATTCTTGTAAATATTTTTCATTGTTAAGAGTAGCAGCACGCTATGTGTGAGTTTGCTTGAGAAAGTACTTATACCATCTAATTCTACCATGTTTGCGATACTGTCTTCCGGTTTGCATGCTATGGTTTCCGGTGAAATAACAGACGCATGAGATGCGCCAATTCTGCGAATTGTGTGTCTCAAGGTGACGTTCGCAGTGCAGTTCTTTACGAATTGTACTTATCTGTCTATAGGTAGAGGTTACCACTTAAAATCCTGTGGGCCTTTTGCTTGTTCCGTCACATTACCCCATAACAAACCTGGGATATAAAGTGCTCGTAGCGGAGTTCATGTATGCGATCATCTACTTTACATTTAATTGATTTGGGACCCTCTTTTAAGCATGGAAATACCTGTGTTAGAGGATCCCGCTCTTCCGAAGTAGGTTAATTATTGATTAAGTATGTAAATAAAATAAAAATAAAGTAATAAAGTAAAGTATACCTTTGTTATACCTATTAGTCTAAACAAAGATCAGACTAATAGGTATTAATCAAAATAAAGATTCTAAATTCTAATTTACAAAATTATGTTTCTAGTTAATTAATTAATTAGTGTTTTGATATTTTTTTAAACTGCATTATATACTTTTCATTTTCTATATTACTTTAAAACGCCATTTCTCACTCAAAGCGTCACACGATCGTTTAGGGTTATTACTAGTGATCGCCAACTGGTCGAAACTGGACCATAATTATTAATTGTAATAAACACACGCATATATACTCTTTTGTTCATTGTTCAAATCTGTGGTCAAATTGAGATTGTGAGTAGATCAATTTTGTTTGTCTTTAAAATTATTTATTGATTGTCTTACTGAACGTCAAACACAGAGACCGTTGATCTATCAACGGTCAAACATAACCTTAATAAATTTGAGTCTGTGGTTAAATACATGATAGTGTGTGTAATATTTCACAAACTAAATGGTATTTTTTTATTGATTTAATGTATTAGTTATGCAAAAATAAAAAAAATATTGCATTCTACACTTCTTCTCTATATCCTACTAATATTATAAATGCGACAGTTTGTGTGTATGTGTTTGTTTTGTTTGTTTGTTTTGTTTTTCTTACACTCAGACCCCCGCACTAGGATTCCCTGAATCGCGGGAGGCATGGACACACACAATCACAGCACACAAACATCCAAGACCTGGGACAAACATCTACACTCATCGCACAAATGTTTGCCCCTGCCGGGATTCGAACCCAGGGTCCCCGGGACACAGAAATCATATCAATGACACTAACCACTGCGCCACGGCGACCGTCATGTCGTGACCGTGTGTAAGTGTATGTTTGTACCTCTTCACGCTCAAACGGCTACACCGAATTCGATGAAATTTGGTTATTTGGAGATTTGGAGACAGCTTATACCCTGGATTAACATATAGGCCTATTTTCATCATCACCATCATCACCGTTTGCCATAACCACGCGAGTACAACCTCAGGGCGCCGCTAGTAAAGTATAAGTGTATGAAATTTCATACTCCTCCGTCCGTGCAATTTTCGTAAGAAGGGTCACACAGTATTTGCTTCACGTATTAATATTATGATGATGATGATGATGATAAGTATGCAATCTCATCATTACATTTTTATAGTTTCATAATCTTTCTATAACTTACAATTTTTTATATATTATATTTGCAGCAGAGAGACACCCGTCTGGTGGCGTGTACGCGTTGGATCTACCTTTGCCAACAGCGGTGGCGTCGTTCACAGCCTTGAAAGGATCATCACTCATCCCAGTTTCAATGTCGGTGCATCCTTGAACAATGACATTGCTATCCTACGCACTACCTCCGCCATTACTTACGTCAACAATGCTGTTCAGCCCGGTACAATTGCTGGTCCTAATTACTATCTTGCTGACGACTCTGTAGTCTGGGCCACTGGATGGGGCCGTACGTCGGTATGTGTTTAACTTTTTTTCTATATAAACTTAAATAACATTATTTCTTTTTTATTAAAAAATAAATAAATATCATTTATTTCGGGTTACTATGACCCATACACTAACACTGTTCACTATTCTCAATAAATCGAATAAAATGAAATTAAAATAAAAAATAAATTAAATTAAAAAATAAATTAAATTAAAATAAAATTAATGACATTAAAAGAGAATTAAATTAAATTCAAATTAAATTTAGTCACACAAATCATTCTGACAAACGGCACTGATGAAACATGCCTGTGGCAGCAGTGCCGCACGTATAGTCCAATCTATCGACGTAAATTAATTTTTAATGCGTTTTTATTATATTTCATTGGATTCTTATCATGTAATATGTATGATATCAACCAATAAATACCTAACCCATCTGGACTCCGGAGCTGGAAAATGCAAGAAATGTTTTCTGTCTAAAGTCATTTTTAGGGCTTCATACCTCAAAAGGAAAAAACGAAACCCTTATAGGATCACTTTGTAGTCCGTCTGTCTGTTTGTCAAGACCCTTTTTCTCAGAAACGCGTGGAGGTATCAATCTGAAATTCATGACAAATACTCAGGTCTACTGTCCCTTAGAGCTGTGGAAAAAATCGATCTTCTAAGCCAACGCAGTGAAAATATACAGCCGTTTACGCTACAAATTTTCGACACTTGTAAGGGAATCAAAAACTACAGATTACTTCCCTTGAACTCAGAATCTCGAAATTTGGTACGAAGCAACGTCTTATAGCACAGATAAAGTAAAGCGCAAATCATAAATTGTTAGTCACATCATATAATAAAAATATTTTTAATAATGTTAAACTTACTACCCCTTCCTTTTGAACAGAACACTTGGTGTGCGAGTCCGACTTGCACTTGGCAAGTATTTTTATTCAATTTTCAGACGTGAATCGAAATAAGCTTTATAATTCTTGATTTATCAGTTTAGACCAGACACAAAGGAGCGTTCAATAGATCATTTAAAGGTTAAAAAATATTCATTTAAATTTTCCATTTCAGTTCTGGGGCCCGTCCTCTGAGACTCTTCGCCATGTACAAATATGGACAATAAACCAGAATATTTGCGCTGAACGCTACCGTTCTATCGGTCACACTGTGACCGACAACATGCTGTGCTCCGGGTGGCTCGACGTTGGCGGCCGTGACCAGTGCTCCGGTGACTCTGGCGGCCCTCTCTATCACAACGGAGTCATTGTCGGTATCTGCTCTTGGGGTCAAGAGTGCGCTCTCAGTCGCTTCCCTGGTGTCAATGCTCGCGTCTCTATCTATTCTAATTGGATCCAGCAAAATGCCTAGTTCATTATGTTATTATACGTTCGTTCAAAACTTGTAAATGTATTCTATATTTTTCTCCGAAAACCCACCAGTTTAAATACGGCCCCTTGGAGTAATATTAACTATGTAGATAGAATGAAAAAAATATCGATGCATAATATGTCACCGATTTCACACGAATCAAATTACGAGTGTGTCCATTACCATTAATCTAAATACCTCTCTTAAGGGGCAGACACTTTGTTCTTTTGTTTTTTATTAATAGCACTAAATTTACTCCTCACTGAGATTTCACTATATAAACTGAAAAGGCTTTTTTCGCTTAAGACTTTTTACTATATCCATGTTGGCAAGAAGCTGTGATGAATTTCATTGCATATCACACTAATATTTAAATTTAAATAAAATTTCTGTTTTTTTTCCCCACAACAATATTTGCCATTTAAAAATAGGGCAATGTGAATAGTACATTTTTTATTATTCTATGCTGATAACTAACACTCTCCCCGCAACGATAAACTTGGCTAGATATATTAGACAATAGATTACCACCCTGAAGTTTTTCAACCTACGTAGATACCACCATTCATGAAAACAAAAACGGGTGTTTGCCTTCACTGATACCTTAAACCGGTGGTGGGGATCGAACCAGTGTCTACCCGGTAAACAGCCGACGTTTCCACAGCTATATTTGATAAAAATGTAATTTATCAATACAATTTTGTTTTTCCTTATTTCTTAGATAAAAGTGGGACGCCTGCGTGACGAATCTTAAGACCTTGCGTTTATCTACAGATAATCTGCTCAGGTTTATAGGGCTACGATAATAAAATAATATTAAAATTACGTGTCTTAATTAAAAATATATAATGTTATATGCCGGTCGAATTGTAAATATCTGTACTAAAAAAAAAATATAGATACCTGTAAGGGGCGCTAGGGCCTTGTACAGCAGTGCACATCTTATGGCTGCGATGATGTCGTTTGGCTGTAATGTCACTTCACGGTCAGTGACGATGTGGTTAAGATCTAATCACGCTAGACTTGGAATGTTTACTGAAGAAATGCTCACTGATCACACTATGTGTTTGGTGACAGTTTAACTTAAGGGTACTCTAGCCAGGCACGTACTCGTAAACCACACTGGGAGTTTTGAAGGTTGCTGCTGATTTTTTTTCTATTGAAATGTCTTATTCTTATATGAACATATATTTTTAAAGCCAGTCTATCGGGCAATTGCTGGCGGCCTCCACGATTACCTGTATTGATTATTTAATATGGTTTGATGATTTGTACCATATGTTTTTAAGTTCAAAGTCGAATCGATTATAGAGGTTATGTCTCTACGAAGGACGTGTCAAGGTTTTCTATTTCCACACGGCCTTTATGACAGACGTCGATAATTGATATTGAATATTTAACATGATATGGTTGGACAGGTGAATAATAAAGTGATTTGTATGCTTGTGTAGATACGCTACTAGAAATATGATGTATATCTTAGTGTAAGAAATGTTTTTTCTTGTCATTGTGCGAGCCGTCTCTTTGATGGTAACAGTAAGTATATATATTTTTCACTTTTATGAATGTTTCAAAGATATTGTACGTGTTGACATTAAACAGATGAAATCTTGTTTGCAAAATTAAAGTTCACGAAAAATTTAAGATTATGTATACAATACATTTTAATCGTAAAAATCTACCAAAATTATTTCCTGATATGAATAGAGATAAGATGAAATTTCACATCATTGTTTCTCACTTCAAATATACTCAAACGATGATCGGAAAAAAGTTTTATATTTTTTTTTATGATATAATAAGGAATTAAATTTTCTATGAGTAAATGCTTTCAGATCTATCTAAGCATAAGGTTAATAATTTCGGGATTTGAGTTAATACTTTTGGTTATATGGACAGACCAATCAGTAAAAATAAAATAAAAAAATTTGTTGACAGCTACCACACCAATGACTACAAAATATTGTTTTTAGGTGTACCATATTAGATTGAGACATTTGACCTATCTCACTTGACGGTCAGTGGCGATGTGGTCGAGATGTTATCACGGTAGACCTAGAGTTCTTATTATACTGCTCTCAAGTTACTGCTGCCTGAACACACTCTGTGTTTAGTGACAGTTTTTTAAACGTGAAGATAGTAGCTAGCCTGGTGGGTACTGGCAAGTAAATGATACATGATTGTTATAATTATCTAAATTATATCTTAGTTATTTATATATTTTTCGACTAACTACGTTCATTTTTAAAAAGTTGTAAGATTTAAAGTAGATTGTATTGATTTCGTGTGATCGGTCGAGACTTCGACGGCTTGCTTGTGATTTGTTCAAGAGGACTTGACCAATCACAAGCAAGAGTATAACAGTGGGGGGTAAGCGAACAGGCAACGCATTTTGGAAGTATGCCGCCATTCGTTTTCCGACTTTTGTCTGAGTAACTTGTATCGTGCCGCTGTAGGCTTTGTTAAGTA
Source organism: Apeira syringaria (assembly GCA_934044485.1). Lineage (NCBI taxonomy): Eukaryota > Metazoa > Arthropoda > Insecta > Lepidoptera > Geometridae > Apeira > Apeira syringaria. The sequence continues at coordinate 5,366,158 of OW203659.1, forward strand.
AGATTGTACCTCTAAATATATATAGCAATAGCAACTAAAGCAATAAAGCTGATTTTCAAGTTCACAAAGAGTGTTTTTGATTCAAAGTCCTTGCTTCTGAGTGTTAAACCAGTACGGTTAATATGATACATTTTATTTATTCACAAAAGTCAGTTACACTTATTGTTAATATTAATGTTTATGACCTCTTATGATCTAAAGATCTTATCTAATTTAATTTAACTTAAATTAAATTAAATTACCACTTCTCGAATAATGAGCTCCTGTCCCAGTACTAGTTGAAACCTGTATTACAGGGTACAGGGCCTTCATTTAAAGGCTTTCATAATACAACTGTATGGATAGGTATATGATCAAATTTATGATGTATAATGTAATAAATAAAATAAAAATAGTTTATATAAAAAGTTAGCACTCTACCACTATGCTAGATAAGAATAGAATAACATAACGGTAAATCTTCATCGGAATGTCAAGGCGTTCGCGTTGTTAGCAATCGAAAGACCAGGATCCGTCAGGTATACAGCCCCATCACACCGGTAAAACTTCTGCGCTGCCCTGCCCTTATTGGGCCTTTTTTGTCTTCCCCAAATAAAATATAATAAACAACACAAAGCAATCTAGACTGGGTTTCAAGTATCGTCTATAGCAGAATCGCCCTACATTTAACCGACTAAAAATAGAGAAGGTTCTCAATTCATCGGAGTATTCAATTTTATTTTATGGTTGAAGAAGAAACAAGCGGTAGAAAACATATTTCGTATTGGCAACAAACAACACTACATTACATAAATAGTAAATAACAGTAAAGCTCAACTATATAAAAACGAACTTTTCATATGAATAGATAATAGATATATTTTATGTAGGTTGCCCAATTAATTGAAGACGCCTGTACGGATTTGAAAAATTATTTTTTCTTTGTAAGGGTCCCATAGCAATTATATATATTCTTGTAGCGCCCCGCGGTTTCACCCGCGTGGATTACGGATTTCCCGCTACCTCAATTATTCCACAGGAACTAAACTTTTTCCGGGATAAAAATAGCCTACGTGTTAATCCAGGGTTAAGGTAAACTATCTCCATACCAAATTTCATCGCAATGGTGTAACTGTTTGAGCGTGAAGAAGTAACAAACATACACACACACACACGCATACACACATATATATGCAATGCAAACTTTATACTTTAATGCATTTAAAATATTAGTAGGATTTTGGGCAAAACTCAGAACCTATTCAGCTAGTTCCAAGCTACTAGTTGCAAATATATGAAGAAAGCAGCCTCTGTTGTACTAAGAATTGAGTGCTATATACTAAAACTGCAACAATACTAAAATTAACCTTCAAAATATAGAAAATAATACAAACAGATTTTTACACATCATTCAAATATATCATCATTCAAATCATCATCATCCAAAACCTATCATCATTCAAAATATATTTTTACAAATTATTTACCTTTTTTAGTGTATGGTATTAAATTAACATAGCACAAAAGCAATTGAAACACGTCCTCTTCTTGCAGTAGGTAGAAAGGTTCTAAATCCCTGCGTGATACAGCTGGATTAATATTTTGATGTTTCATTTAGGTTGATGCTATTGGGAAACCCCAATAGATTAGACAGTGTTTGTCAGTATCTTCTATCTATCTTCGTTTTAGATAATGAATCATAAACAAATATTCATATAAATACTGGTATTCTGCTACCAATTGGCACACTTGAAGGGAAGTATCAAAGTGAAGATGCGTACCATAATCCTGTTGCCACTATGCCTCGCGGCAGTGACTGGTAAGTCCTTAATATAGAAAAATACATTTCCAGTAGTACAATGCTTGGTATAGTAGAGGTAGTTGTAACAATTCATCAAGGCTTGGTGACAACGTGCAGATACATCATATCAGGGGCCTAAGTCTACTATTCAATATGACAATATGGTCGGCTCACAATGGGCCATTTTGACAGTTTTGTTAGTCCGCTAATTTTAATTTCATCAATCTCGACTCATTTCAAGATTCAGTGACGTAACACGCCATTTCTCGTAGTCTGTTAGCATAAAACTTGTCAATTTCGTACAAACCAACAACGACCGAGCATAGGTTCAACAAACAATCAGGTCGCTATGAACTTAGCAGACCACGGATTTTTGACATTTTCTTATTGGCAATGAGTTGGCCTCGCACTGGACTGAATATAAATTGAAATTAGACTGATTTGTGTAGACTCGACACCCATTTCATAGCCTGATAAAATGCAGTTACTTTATTTCTGACAAATGGAATCCATGATGTATACAATCTTCGTCATTAGCTTTGTATATGCTCAAGCGCTTGACAGATGCCGATGACATTACAGAGGCTCGCGGGTGTTTACAGGCAGAGAGGGGGGGACAAATCCTTATGCGTGTTTATTCAATATACATATTACAAAATAAGGGCTTATGTTTTATTTCTAATCACATTTTTAGACTTTTGCTGTTTGTTTGTTGTACTGTTTGTAGGAAGGTATAGTACGACCGGCCGCGCAGAGTTCACTTTTCAAACGTTTCTGTATGTTGATTTTGACTTTATTCCATTTGTGTGCTTTATCGCCCTTACTATAGTGTTTAAATTGCTGATTTGCTGTATGTGATATTTTAATTCCAAACAAAGTGAAGTGATATTTTTTAAAAGTATTATTGAGTTCGGTTATCAAAACGCCGAATGTTCAAGTTTTTACTTCTGCCGGCCCTCCAGGAGTGCAACCCGTTTTTTAAAATTAAAATATAGTAATGAGTGCAAGTATGGAATATTATAAGAACACTTTTGCGACAACATTGTTTTTAAAGTTTCTATTTTTTAATGTTTTAGCTCTCCCGCGCTCGCCGCAAAGAATTGTAGGTGGCTCGACCACAACAATCTCTGCCTACCCTAGTATGGTCGCTTTGCTCAGCACATGGAACTTGAATACCTATTTCCAAAGCTGCGGTGGTAGCCTTCTAAACACCAGATCCGTTCTGACAGCTGCTCACTGCCCCGGGTTAGTAAATCACATCATTTTATCTTAAAATATTAAGCGACAAATTCTTGTAAATATTTTTCATTGTTAACAATATGAGTACACTCTATGAGAGAGTTTGCCTGGGAAAGTACTTCCACCATCTATTTACACCGTGTTCGCGATACTGTCTTCCGGTTTGCAGAGTATGGTGTTCAGTGAAATTATAGGTACATGAGACGTACCAACTGTTTGTGTCAAGGTGACGGGCGCATTACGTACCATTACGAATTGTATCTGGTTACCACTACATCCTGTGGATCTTGTGCTTGATCTGTCAAATTACCCCATAAAAATCCTGGGATATAAAGCGCTCGTAGCAGTGTATATGTATTTCTTTATTTATTGCAAATTAGAACCGCATATACATATATACATAGCACAAAGTAGAATATAGCCTGCTCCTTGAACAATTCTTTCGACAAGATATTCAAGTTCCAATAAGCCACTCCTATCGTACTAGAAATGTTACTAACCAAAAGCTGATTCAACCAAAATATAATAATATATATGGAAAAAGAACATCTCGATACCTCCTGCCCTTACTAATCAACGAGCTTCCTATTGACATTAAAGAGAAATTAAACTTAAAAAATATCAAAATGGTCTTGAAAAGATACTACTTAACAAAATAAAATTGGAGCATTCTTTATAAGCCCTGTGCCTGCACAAAGGCCCGAGTATCGTTGTGTGCGTGTACGTGGAAGCGGTGTTGAGTGAAACAAAGTGCAACTGTCACATTTATCTATACTTACATATCGTTGTATTGCTTGTTACCTGTTTTTTAACTACATAAACACATACCTACTTATAATTTAAGTTGTTTACTTTAGATACGCGTCGAGAACTTAGTGTCTGGGCAAACCTAATTTAGGTTTTTAGACATTTATAACATTATCACTATTGTAAATTTTATATTGATAATAAATGAAAATATATATATATATAAAAGAATTAGACCAGTAATATATATATGCAATACGAGTGGAACTCATTGCCTAAGTCTGTGTTTCCACATGAATACAATCTGGGCATCTTCAAGTCACGAGTGAACAGGTATCTTCTAGGCAGGCGTGAATCATCGTAGACCGCATCATCACTTAACATCAGGTGAGATAGTGGTCAAACGCCTGCTTATTGTGAATAAAAAAAATATATTAATAAAGAAGTCAAAATAGTTATATAAAAATGTCAAACAAAAAATATAAAATGAGAAATGTCAACCAAGAATACGTTCGATTAGATAAATATTACGCCATACAGTGTATTATGTTTTAGTCGAAATTGTCTTTTCTCTTTCGATATAGTCTCATAGTAACTAAGACACTCCATCAAGATATCTTGCCACCTGTCGTCGAAGAGATCACACTCAGGTTTTGCTTTGGCAAAAGCATTGAGCGAAGCAAGGGATCGCGGTATCGGGGAAACTGCGTGCGCTACCAGTTCTATGTATGCGATCTTAACCGATCAACTGCGGTAAGCAACGTACCTACTTTGCGGTCATATCGACGATAGGTGACAAGCGGTGGTAAGCCGTCGGTCCCAGTTTCAATCTTACGTTAACAGTCCAGCATTTCAAAAGCCCTTCGCTACTTGAAATATTCTTTTAAACTGTATTATTTATTATTCATTCTGTACATTACTTTATAACGGAATGTACATAATCTCAAATATCCCTTACTCAATCCCTTACTAAAAGCGTAGCTCAGTCGTTTTGGTAATTATTATTATAAATATTCAATCTCACCATTTTATTTTTATGGCGTCATAATCATTATATCACTTACAACTGTTTGTATTCATTTTCAGCCGTGATACACCCGTCTGGTGGCGTATACGTGTTGGATCTACCTTTGCCAACAGCGGTGGCGTCGTTCACAGCCTTGAAAGGATCACTATCCATCCCAACTACAATGTTGGTGCAACCTTAAACAATGACGTTGCTATCATGCGCACGAGCTCCATCATCAATTACGTCAGCAATGCAGTTCAGCCTGGCACTATTGCTGGCCCGAACTACAATATTGCTGACAATTCAGTGGTCTGGGCAGCTGGATGGGGTCTAACGGCGGTATGTGTTTAATAGTTTCCTTATAAACATAAATCGCATTATTCCTTTTTTATTTAACATTATTATTTATATTTTATTGGATTCTTCTCATGTAATATGTATGATATTGATACCTAACCCACCTGGACTCCGAAGCTGAAAAATGCGAGGTTAGCTTCTAACTCATTTTTTAATTCTCAGACGAGAATCAAACTCGCGTTTGCTTTATAATTCCTAATATATCAGTCTAGCCTAGACCAGCCCCATAGGATCGTTTATTGGATCATACAAAGGTTAAACAATATCCAATTCTTTTTTCATTTCAGTTCAGGGGCCAACCCTCTGAGACTCTTCGCCATGTACAAATATGGACAGTGAACCAGAATACTTGCGCAACCCGTTACCGTACTATCGGTGACACTGTCACCAACAACATGCTGTGTGCCGGCTGGCTGGACGTCGGCGGCCGTGACCAGTGCCAGGGTGACTCTGGCGGCCCTCTCTACCACAACGGAGTCATTGTCGGTGTCTGCTCATGGGGTGAAGAGTGCGCTCTCGCACTCTTCCCTGGTGTTAATGCTCGCGTCTCCAGCTTTTCTAATTGGATCCAGCAAAACGCCTAAGGCGTTATGTTATAATACGTAAAACGTTCAAAATATATAAATGTGTTTTATATTTTTCTCTGAAAACCCACTAGTTTGAATACCGCGCCTTGGAGTAATATTAACTAGATAGGATGATAAAAATGTCGATGCATAAAAAGGTAACCAATTTCACACGAATCAAATTACAACTGCATCCATAACCTTAATGGTGTATTTAAGAGGCAGACACTTTGTTCTATTGTTTTCATTAGTAGCACTAAATTGACTACTCACTGGCACTTCTCTAAATTACCTAAAAAGGCTTCTTTCTTTTAGTACTTTTTACTATATCCCTGTTATCAAGAAGCTGGATAGCGTTTACATGGTGATCAAGTATTCGTTTATGAGCTTTTGCATGTTCATTGGTTATTTTGATATTTTTAAGACATTTGTTTTTGATTTTACTGATACCTACAACTATATTTGCTGTTTAAATATATGGCTTAAAATCTGAAAAGCAAAATTATTTACACTATGCTAATAACTTACGATCCCTTACCTCAACATTTAATTCTGCTAGATATATTAGACAATAAACCACAACCCTCAAGATTTCAGACTACGTAGATACCACCCATTCATGAATTCAAAAACGGGTGTCTGCCTTCACTGGTATCTTAAACCGGTGGTGGGGATCGAACTGGCGCCCATCAGGTTAACAGCCTTCGCTTCTTAAGCTATATTTGATACAATAACTAATCGATATCATTTCAAATGTGATGCCAATTTGAACTGTTCAATATAAGTGACTAATCTTAACAGATTGTTTATTTCCAGATAAACGGCTTAGGTTTATAAGGCTACATTAATAAAATGATATTATTTAATTATAAATACATACTATTAAACGCTGGTCGAAATATAAATGACTGTAATAAAAACAATAGAATTAGATACCTGTAAGCGATGCTAGGGCTAAGCTTTTGGGGATTAGTGGGGCATGGGGTGGCCCTGATAAAGCATTGCCCAGTCTATGGCTGCGATGGCAATTAGATGTAGCGTTTAGCTACTATCTCACTTCATGGTCAGTGACGATGTGGTTAAAATCTAGTTACGCTAGACTTGGAATATTTATTGGCTCTTGAAGAAATGCTGACTAATCACGCTAATCACGCACGTCTTTGGTGACAGTTTAACTCTTGAGTTAAACTGTCACCAAAGACGTTGCCTTACTCCAAGCCGACCCCAGCCTTACACCAAGAGTGGTGTAAGGCTTTAAAAACCTTACACGACCACAGCTTTACATCAAGGGTGGTGTAAGGCTTTAAAAACCTTAAACCACCCTTAGGTGGTGTAAGGTTTTTTAAAGCCAGTCTATCGGGCGAACGCTGGCGGCCTCCACGATCACCTGTATTGATTATTTAATACGGTTTGAACTTGTACCATATGTTCTTGTGTTCAAAGTCGAATCGATTATAGAGGTTATGTCTCTACGAAGGACGTGTCAAGGTTTTCTATTTCCTATTTCCGGCCTTTATAACAGACGATAGTTGATACAATATTCAACATGATGTGGTTGGACAGGTGAATAATAAAGTGATTTGTATGCTTGTGTAGATACGCTACTAGAAATATGATGTATATATCTAAGTTGGAAAAATGTTTTTTTTTCTTCTTTGTAATGCGAGCCATCTCTTTGATGATGACATAAATATAAGGAAATATATTTGTAACCACTTTAATGGCAGTTATTTAAATGTTATTTTGACAAATTAAAAGGCTACGAGTAATTTAAAATTTTGTATAAGTAAGTTGATATTAATCGAGAAATTCTGGTTAATTCCATGATATGAATGGAGATAAGATGAAATTTCACATTGTTGTTAATAAAATGTATCATACTAATTTGGACTTTATTTTTATCCCACTAATATTATAATGGCGAAAGTTTGTATGTGTGTAAGTGTATGAATATGTATGTGTGTATGTTTGTTACGCCTATACGCTCGGACGGATGCATCTAATTCGATGATATTTGGTATGGAGATAGTTCAGACCCTATATTAACACACAGGTTACACAAGTTACACAGGTTTATCCCGAATATAATTGCTGTTCAGTTGGGATAAGAAAATAATTAAAAAACCTTTGTTATACCTTCACGCTCAAACGGCTATACTGATTTCAATAAAATTTGGTATGGAGATAGGTCAGACTCTGGAATAAAACATATAGTACTACTTTTGTCTCGGAAATAGTATAGTTCCCGTGGGATAATTGAGATAGCGGTAAAACAGTAATCGATGCGGGTTAAGCCGCGGGGCGCTACTAGTATTATATAATATTAGTTTAGTTGAACAAGAGGATCACTACCATTGTGTTCGAATCCCGAAAGTCTAAAAACTACAACAGTTATTAATGCTACAAATGAAATGATTGCGTGTGTGTTTTAGCATATGTTTGCTTACTTAGCGCTAAAACGGCTAAGTGTATTTTTTTCTTACATTTAGTAGCAATAATTCTTAGACTCTAGACTAACACCTAGGATAAATATTAAGGAAAGATAATCAGTTTCTATGGGAAAGACGTGGATCTTCTGTTCTCAAGGAGTTTTATCTGTACAGTGTCGTTCTTAGGTAAGCGCTATAATTGAAATGTTAACTAAGGGCTGCGATTCAAACAAAACGGTATCAAACGGATTTGTTTACAGAAAATTTACATCTATTAAAAGAGCCATCTGCGCTTGAATAACGGTACTGGTTATAACAACAAGATAAAGGAAGATAATATGATTAATAACGCTGTTTTCTATTTCTCAATATTGTTGACGAGTACAGCTGCCTAGGTCAGGTACCGGCAACCTTTTCAGACTAAAGAGCCAACGGTTAAAATTTACCTAATTGTCCAGTCGTCAAAGAGACACAAAGAAATTATTTTCAATATTATAGTCAAATAGGTAAATAAATTGACATTTTCTACTTCTCACTAACAAAGCTTCGAGACGACGACGTGGCTCTGGCAGTTAATTTAAAACCTAGATGTGACGGGTATTTTAAAAAAAATACCAAAAAATTGGTACCGACTTTAACACTTAAAAGTGTGAAATAACTTGTTGAAGTCGGTACCGTGATAGTTCAAAGTAACTATTATCAAAATATTATATTACCATCGTACCGACTTCGACAAGTTATTTTACACTTTTGAGCGTTGAAATCGGTTTCTGTTTTTTTTAATTTTTTTTCCTACTTCTCTGTAATCTTTGCTACTGACGGGATCAATTATCATTGTGTATGTTCAATAATTTCTCCACCCGCAACCATAGTTACTTATCTATGCCCGCAACTATAATGTCATTGACTTGTATGTAGGTAACTCAAAAACCACTAGACCAATTTTGATGAAATTTTGACGGGACAATACGGGAAGCATCAGCTATTAAATAAAAAATAACGATCAAATTCAGTTTTTGCTTGAAAGAGTTATACTTTTTATATGGTTTCATGGTCGTGGTGTTACGATCTAATAATCGAATTCTGGAAAATTCGAGTAAGAACTCTTAACGCGCTTTGACTAATTCTTTAGAGTGATATAAGTTTTTAAACTGATATGGTCACTAATACAATAATTAAAGTTCTTATCAGGATATTTAACAGCAAACAAAACAAATATATAGTGAATATCCCTAAAATAATATAACTTTTTTGTATAGTTAGGTTTTTTTTTTATACTGTATAGATCTAGCGTTTAACCACTATCTAGGTACTCGTACAATTGCTTTTTTTTAATTATGCTTACAGATTGGTCACATACAAATTTCATTATAATCGATCAACACTTACAATTACACAGATATTAAAAGGCAGTCGGTTATTATAGTTTATTTAACTTGTTTTGAATAGTAGCTAATGAAGTTGTTGCATAATAAGACCAAATTATGTGCAGTTGCATACACTACTTTATCTTATCCCATAAAATAGATAATTAAATTTAGGTAAAATTACAGTATATGTTTGCATTTATTTGTAAACGTTTAGCGCCCAAATCCATTTGCTGATTGCGCATGCGTGTTGCGCCGCGTCAGATTATAAGTAGAAAAACTGCATTGCAACCTCCTTAGTAGAGTTGTATCTTAATGGTAAAAAGGTTACATTATGATACAGTTGTCCACATAAGAGCTGTATCATAACTTTTTATTTATATCATATCGTAACTTTTAATTTATTTTGATATATTGTCTATAAAGACTGTTTTATTCAAGTTCTGTTATTGATTTTTTAATTTTTTATTTCAGTATCTGATAAGATGAACGCCATTTATGACAACACTTCTTTCTTCGGAAGTTCAATTTTTGGAACATAAACATAAAGTTTCAGAATGTCCTCTTTAAGATTGTATTAAAATAGTATTAAGTAGGCCATAAGTCGGTTTTAATAAGTTCTATACTAGAAATTAATTGGAAATTTCATTTGCGTATATTAAATGGGTTTGGATCCTGAACCTATATTAAATGCTAAGAACACTTTTAAATAAGTGCTGATCATCTTGCTTAATTTTACAACAAGAAAAACCAAATAAGGCCCATACCAATATTGGGGTTTTACCAATAATTTAAATATCTTATCTTGGTGATTAAATTCGTTAAATCATTTAGTTTTAAGTCGTAAATGGATCGATTGTTGTGGATATAGATTAAGCAGGTACCTAAGTACCTACGTCATTTCCTAGTTTGATTTGTCATACTTTGTTTCATTGATTCCGGGGCAGGAAGAATATTTTTGATTCGCAATACCATTGAAACAATCGTTTTCATCAAGCGCATGTTCGGTGATATATAACTAACTAGCGGTGCCCCGCGGTTGTTCCCGCGTGGAAAATAAGCCTATGTGGTAATCCAGGCTGTAAGCTATCTCCATACCAAATGTCATCGAAATCAGTGTAGCCGTTTGAGCGTGAAGAGGTAACAAACATACACACACACACATACACATAAACTTTAGCATTTATAATATTAGTAGGATTTTATTAATGAGGTGGCGGCTATGATTCAACTGGAGACCCTTAAGGCCGACTTGCGTCACCCAAATTATCCGAGAATACTGCCGAAACATCGGAATAACTCACACACTTGCAGGCAAAATTGTGATTTAATTCGAGATCAGGTGAAAATTGGGTTGGTGCATGACTAAACATGAGACTAGACATAAGAAAAAGCTCTTTACGGGTGCGAGACGGGACCTTTTGAAGAATGCACCGCACTCAAGATCCTGATGAAGGCTTCCGAAATAATCCAAAAATGTTTTATTGACAATCCTGATAGCAACAACTTGTAAGTTTTACGTTAGCACCTGAACATTTGCTAAATAGACAAGATATTCAATAAACTATTGACTTTGTGTGCTATAATCCTAGAGAATGTATCTGTGGCTATAGTGTACTAATCAGCGTCTATAATGCTAGCAAAGTCAATAGTTTATTACTTTTCACGGAACGCTGCCTACAACTGTATTCACGTGAAGCATTGAAGTGCGACAATTGCGTACTAGACGTGATAGTTCAGAAAACAATTATGTAAGCAAACAAAAATGTTAACTCATGTTATTTTTTCTTACATAAAAAGGTACTGCCTAAAATACACACAAAACGTGATACTCCTACGTTAAAAATGGGACCGACTTCAATGTCTTTAAACTGTTGACTCCAAGTCAACAGTTTAAAGCATAGTTTTCGGTTTTTTAACTTATAAAACACGACTCTAAACCGATTTCAATAAAATTTATATAGAACCCGTAGAATGAACTATCAAAGAAAATAGAGTCATCAAAATCCACGAGTACGAGACGGCGTGATCGGTGATCATATTATATTTAAAAAAGGAATCCCACGAATCGAGAACCTTTTTTCCTTTTTTGAATTCGGTTCAAAAAGAAACTACATTCTGCTACAATAAGTACACCTCATAAGAAGTGCTACTATTCGCTGCAAGAAAAGTATCACATTCGGTATCCAGCCAAATCATTTTAATCTAATCGTACTAATTAAAAAAAAAAATATAGCGGCCACCAGTGTACATGTTATCAAACAATATTATCAGACAGAGCATAATTATAATGTCAATTTGATACGCGTTTCAGAATAATCACCTGTTTGTAATCTATATAGGTATGACAATCAGTTTATTCTATACTAGCGGTCCGCTCCGATTTCCCTCGCCTAAAAATGTTTAAATTAAAAATAATAAGGATCCCTAACTTTTTGAAAATATTATAATTATAGTCTATGTAACTCAGGGTGAATGTAGCTTTGTAATGATGAAAAAATTTTTTAAATTGGTCTAGTACTTTTGGAGCCAATTAGTTACAAACGTACTTACATACAAATCTTTCCTCTTTTTTTTTTTTTAAATATTAGTCTAGATAACTTTAAAAAACAGTAAAAATTTAACTAAAAAATGAAATTAATATTGAACTAAAACCTAAAATTAAAAATACTAGAGGATCGGGTTTGATGGCATGCAATGGGAGAGGCTTATGTCCAGCAGTGAACTACATCAGGCTGACGATGAAAAATAATACTAAGACATAATCTAAAAATACAACGTGGAAGAAACAGCTCATTTTCCGAAACCGAGCATACTGGGGACTTTTCTTCCCCTATCTTAGACTCAGTTTTAGTATAAGTTATCTTTAGGTTTAAGTTTTAATATTTATTTTAGGACAAAGTAAATGAAAAACTTTAATATAAATAAATAAAATTTTATATTTAAAAGTAATTCCAAAACTGAGAGCGTTTGATCGATGCGACACGTGACCAAAATGCCGGCACATATTTGGCTCAACAAATCAACATTGCAACTCAATGTTTGCATTGCATTGCAATGCTGCTAGCATTCTGCGCACGCTGCCAATTGGTAGCGGGTTAGAACATTTGAGTCATCTATAGGCTGACAACAGATAGAAGAATTTTAATTAATGGCTAAAGTTAAAGAACATTAATGCTACTGAGGTGGTGTCAAACAGTGATATCGTAAAAAAGACGAAATGAGGTAAAAATACACTTGTCTAAGGTACATTTTTTCACAGAGATGTCACCATACCCAAATAAGCAGCCTTTTTTAAAATTCTGTCTAGCTGCTTCTCCTTAGATTAGCACGCCGCCGCTACGTGCCTCATATACTGTTCGAATACAAATAAAAAACAATAAATGTTATTGAAGTTGAATTTATACTGCAAAAGCCGAAACGTACGAGAAACTCGGCCGTCTTGTGGAAAATATGGAACAAACTTTGAAACTAAAACTTCAAACGAAGACAGAATGAGATCTCGTACGAGAGTATGGATATAAAAAACTTGAAACTGAGAGAAGAGTGGGTGGAATTTTAAACTGAATTTTAGGTAGGGTAGGGCGGGGCAAAAAGGTCCAATTTCACTTTTAGCAATTATATTGTGAAAACCAAACCTACTACATCAAAACAAACAAAACGTATGAAACAAACAACTATCGAACTATGTTTGGCTCAACTCTTAGTTGATTTAACATTATAGAAATATATCTTTTTACTGTTTTTCTAGACATTGTCATCTGTCTCTTTTTGCCCCATAGTAGGGGTAAAAAGGTACAGCGAGGAGGCAAAACGGTCCACTATTTTATTCTTCATTTTAAAGGGTTTTATGAAATAATAACTACAAATGATTTAATGGAAATCAAAAGTATATTTATTTTTTCAAAAAACAAAAAATAACACATGTGTTATTTTTTGTTTTTTGACAAAAATAAATATATAATACGGTTATCATTATCATAAAAAAAATATTCTCTTCATTGAAATATAATTAAATTTAATTAAGAGTTTTAATCAAATAACATTATATATTTTGGAAAAATATAAAGTTTTATTGATAATATCTAACGATCTTAACACTTTAATTAATAATCAGTCTCAGTTGAAGAACAAAGTTAAACAAATCAGATCACAAAATTGTACAATATTAAACATAGTTATTTATACTCTTATAAAACAAAAATAACTGAAATAAACATTAAACAAAAAAACTTACGATATCAATGACGATATCATAAATCCTCATTGTCTTTCCAGGATTATTCCTCATCCATGCATCTTGAGCAGAAGACATAATTATATCTTTTAAAAGGCCCGTATACCGCCACGTCGAGCGGTTGTAATTTGTGTGTGTGGAGGAAATGAAAGCATCACCACACCATTTTCTTTAGCTAGATCTAGTGTGGATACAGATAAGTGCGAAGAGTGGTTGTCTAAAACCAACAGAGCTGGTGATTCTTTACTAGGTCTAACGTTCTTGATAAAATGCTGCATAAATATAAAAGACTCGTCATTAGTAATCCAGCCGCTAGAATTTCCAGCACCAATGCAATCAATAGGACCATCCCGAATAAAATGATCTTGAAACTTTTTGCGAGGGAATATAAACATCGGTGGAATAGATGAACCTGTAGCTGAGATCGCGACTAATATAGTAATATTAGTTCCACATTCACATGATGTTACAGAACCAACATTTCGTTTTCCATTAGCTGCAATTATTTTTGATGGTTTGGTGACAGTTGATACACCAGTTTCATCTGCATTCCATATAGAAGAAGCTGTCAATTTATATCGATCCATAACTCCTGCTAATTTCGAGTAAAATTCTTGCACGTTGGTTTTGTTGAATGACGTTGCTCTGCTGAGGCTTGTTGCTTCAGGTTGGCCACTATCTGTTTTTTTTTTATAGTTCCGCATGCTAAAACAAATAAGAAAGATTTTATAACCAATATGTAAATGATGTGGGGTAAAAAGGACCAACTGGACCTTCTTACCCCAACCACGTGTGAGTATTTATAGCAGTTATACAAAAAAAACCATTCAGTCTAACTTAAAAATGACAACAAACTTTAAAAAACAATTAAATAACGTATACTTGAAAACTATGTTCAGGGATCGTCAGCTCAAAAACAGTCTTTGAAACTAAAAATATTAACAACGGAAAAAAATACTTACGTTAAAATTTGGACTCACGATCGTGTATCTCCCGCAAGCGACGTCGCCTGACTGTCGGCGATGGCGCGTTAGTCCCCCCGCGCCCGCTTCTCTACACTTGTGTCGTTAGCAACAACGATGCATTACTTGTTTTTGAGATATTTGTGGTGGACCTTTTTACCCGCGGACCTTTAAGCCCCGCCCTACCCTATATTAGAACAGTTTTGTGTAAGAAAAGTTCAAGGGAATTTGATCTAAAGTTACTTTGGTAAATTTTTAGTATAATGATAAAATAAGGTAAAACGGATTTATTATTTTTAACACTTAGAACATAAGCACTTAAACTCCCGCACTTGTCTTCTCTGTATTGTATGTGGCATGGTCACATACAATCATAACATACAAACATCCAAGGCCCGGATCTGATACCTAATATTCATCGCACAAATGTTTGCCTCTGCCGAGATTCGAGCCCAGAAGTCACTAACTAAGAAGTCACTAGTTACTAACTAGTGAGCCACGGCGACCGTAGATACGTTTATCAGTAAGTTATCAAAAACCAAAGGAGGATGGCAGGCTCCCATACATTTGCAGCCTAGAAGAAAGAAACCGCGTTCATGAATGAAACTTATACGTATCGATAGAGCAATAAATACATTGTTAGTGCGTACAGCTAACGAGTGGAACTCATTGCCTAAGTCTGTGTTTCCACATGAATGCAATCTGGGCATCTTCAAGTCACGAGTGAACATGTATCTTCTAGGCAGGCGTGAATCATCGTAGACCGCATCATCACTTAACATCAGGTGAGATAGTGGTCAAACGCCTGCCTATTGAGAATAAAAAAAAAACATTGTATATTGTATATTCAATCATTTCCCTAGAAGTTGGAAGTAAAAAGTTATCATGGAAAATCATCTGTATCAGTATGCTAACCACACGTTCATATGCGAACCATTCAATGGATCGCTATCCATCTATAGCATCGTAGACAGAGAAAGCAATATTGCATGGATCGCGCTACAGATACAGATTACTTATTATATTCTGGAATAAACTAGGCATGGGTGTGTTTATGAACGCAGTCCGGGTTTACAAAGCAGCTGACTACAGATTTTAGAGTTACAATTAATTTCAGAGCGTAAGTATTCGAACGCAACAAACATAATGAGAAGTATAGGGTGCGTTCGAAAACTACAAACACCACTTAAATAAATAAAATAAAAGTAGTTCTTATTCCCAACTTTATAAATAATGCAAATTATTCACGGAATCCACAAAAATATAATGTAAATTTTCATATATAAAGAATACATGAACGGGTTGTCATTTCATTTTTCGGGAGCAAGGCTGGTTCTGCCATCCTCCTTTAACCATAATAATTCCATAAGCCAGAGCCAATTCTTATTTATGTTTACGCTTCGCTATTACCTCCAAGAAAATAGTTGAAAGCCTATAATAGGGAGCCGCAGTAATTCTAATATACTAATGTAATACTGCGTTATTACATCACTTGCTGTACCCCGCGATTTCACCCGCGTGGACTACGCAGTTCCCACTACCCCAACTATCCCACAGGAACTATACTTTTTCCGAGATAAAAAGCCTCCGTAGAGGCAGGGTGTGAGGTAGCTTTGTTCCAAATATAATGGAAACTTACTTAGACGTTTCAGCGTGAAGGAATATCAAACATACAAAAGAAAGAAAACAAACGGCAGACATACTTTTGCCTTCATAATTATGTGATGCGATAGTGTGATTGATGTCCAAGGTAGGTACGTAATCTAAATTTCATGCAATTCCGTTTAGCCGTTTCAGCGTAAAGGTAAAACAAACAAATGACGGACAAACTTTCACCCTTATAATATTAGTGCGATATTCGTGAGATAGTCCAAGATATTATGAAATCCGCTGTATCAATTTAGGTGAATGTTTATGCTACATATCGTCTATACGTCCTATAGTTAGTAGTATATAGTTTTATGTCTTCGGTATATAATAAAATGGTGAAAATGATTTTACCGTCGTCGCTCAATAGCAAAGCAACGCTTGACGGGTCAGATTGTCTATATATATACTTATACTTTTATATTATAAAGACTATATCTGACGGTCGCCGTGGCGCAGTGGTCAGTGTCAGGGACATGACTTCTGTGCCTCCGGGACCCTGGGTTCGATTCCCGGCAGGGGCAAAAATTTGTGCGATGAGTGTAGATGTTTGTCCCGGGTGTTGGGTGTTTGTGCGGTGTGATTGTGTATGTCCCGGCCTCCCGCGACCCAGGGAATCTTAGTGCGGGGGTCTAAGTGTGAAAAAAAAAAGAGTTAAAGTTTGTGAGGTTGTACGGGCTATATAATCTCTGGATCTACTAAACCGATTTTCAAAATCATTTTCCCAATAGAAAGCTGCGTTATTTGTGTTACAAACTTTTCATCTTCATTATCAACACGCGGGTCAAACCGCGGGGCGCAGCTAGTTTTATATAAAGAGGTAACGTCGACTGTTCGTGGCAGCCAGGTTCACCTGTTTCCGATTCTGCGCGAGCCTTTATCAGGAACTTTACGAGCTGAGGAATAAATATGACTTATACATAACAATTATGAACTTATAATGATTTGGGTCTGTGACCACAATCATATGGTGACAGGAGTTATTTTTGAGCAGTTTGGACAAAGCCGGTTGTTCCAAACAACCGATTTCATTCACTTGTTTTTTTTCTTCCCTCGATATGTTATTTTTTTGGTAAATAGAGGCCACCTCCACGGCCACCTCGATAGCCTACTCTTTCAAACAATGAGATAATTTTCAAAATCGGTCAACAATTGACGGAGAAATCGATGTAGATACATAAAAAAACTATACAGTGGGACGTTGAATCTCTTCCTGTCATGAAGTCAGTTAAAAACTAAAACAAAAGAATAAATATTTAAAACTACATTTTTTTTTTTTCATTTATTCAGTTTTTACATTATTTAACTTAAGCTAAAAATACTCAAAAACCTAGAATAGGTTTGTCTTGAGTATTGCATCCTCTTAATAATAATAATTACAGAAATACTTAAAAAATAGTAAAACAAAATCTAAAGCCTACAAATGCTAAAAAATCTGCTTCAAACAAGGATACCAAACTTAAATATTATACTGGGTTACAAAGTTAATATAAGCCATAGTACTATTATCTACACTTTAAAGAAAAGACTACCTTCTACATAGCAAACAATCAATGTATAATATGTGCCAGCATTTTGGTCACGCGTCGCATCGATCAAACGCTCAGATAAATTTTGGAAAATCCGATGAGCTCCAGGTCCCCACGAGCCCAATGCCTAGCGTTCTGGGCACGCTGCCGGCCGGTAGCGGGTTAGAACATTTGAGTTATCTATAGGCTACCAATAGCCTTTTGGATTGCTCAAATGTTATTGTAGTAGCTGCAGTATTGTAGTTAGTTTTAGTGTTTTATTTTCATAATGGCATTTGCCCGATCAATGTATCGTAATTAAACGCACTAAGGGCACTGTTGCGAGTCGCCAGATCTGACAGATAAGCATAAAGCATAAAGCGAATGCGCTCGGAATTAGCAGTTCTATTGTCGCTTCTTATCTCTCATCGGATTGACGTACGAGTGTAGCTGGACCATTCATACAAGATGTTGCACATTATTACTGCGTTGGTAAGTATATAGATATAAAGAGTACTACCTTGCGATATGTTGCAGTAGCCATCGGGAGTCATCAGTGGCGTCTCACCGGAGTTGAACATGATGAGTGGTTGCCTCATCAAACTGCCACTCAAATGCACTCACTTAATACACCTTTAGAAACATAATATTCTGTCAATTAATTATTATGGTAAATAATACCATGTTACTCATATTAATAGAGATCAAAAACACTTGCAGTTAAGAATAAGTTTCCCATTTTAGTTTGCGAACAAATAGTAGGTACGAAAGAATACAAAGGGATTCTGTGCCGGCTTTATAACTGACATTTTCATAGTAGTTTTAGTATTATTAATTTAACACTTGATTTGTGTAATATTAAGAATAATTCTACCCCCTACTAATGTTTTAAATGTTAAAGATGTATATTTTGGTTCTTGTTGCTCAATCACGTAAGAACTTTAAATGTGTTTAAATGAGTATGAAATTTAGCAGAAAAATAGATTATAAGCTAGAATAACACATTCTATAGTACTTATATTATGCTTTGTTTGGGAAAATGGACGATAACAGAAAAACTGTAGTACACGAGGGTGGAACCACTGGGCGTAACTAGTTGCTGAGAACTGGTTGCCGTGGCGCAGTGGTTAGTGTCAGTGACGTGACTTCTGTATCTCCGGAACCCTGGTTCGAATCCCGGCAGGGGCAAACATTTGTGCGATGAGTGTAGATGTTTGTCCCGGGTCTTGGGTGCTTGTGTGCTGTGATTGTGTATGTCCATACCTCCCGCGACACAGAGAATCCTAGTGCGGGGGACTGAGTGTGATTATAAAAAAAATGTTTTGAAACTTTATAGAATGATTGCGTGACCATTATGTCACTTGATGGTCAATGACAATGTGATTGAAGATTGAATCACGCTAGATCTAGAATGGTAACTGGCTCTTAAGGCCTGCTGTCTGAACTCTAAATGTACCTACTATGCAGACGTGTAAGAAAAAGTTTTGAATGTGAGAGGGAGCTAGTGTGTCGACACAAGTTGCGTCCAACACGGCCTTCCATGACACCAGGGAATAATGTCTCCTCATCATGCCTTTTACCATCATCACGTGAGATGCTGTTCGGCTCTAAAATAGCCAGCACGTAGAAGTGCGAAATTAATATTAAAGAAATACAGAAGTGTTTAGACAATGGCAAGCTATCAAACAACGGACCATGATTTGCCAATCATCAAAACTTCCTAGACATTTGGACAACGTCTATAAACTCGTTTTATAAGTTAACTCGCTAAACATTGTTTGCCCTCGGCCTTCGCCCCCCAATTTCATTACAGAACCCCTCCCGACGGACGGGGGCTGTCGTAAATCATCGCCAGTGGGAGGTTCCACAACCACCTTCCAGCCCAGCTGATGTTAGCTTGAAATTTGAATGTTACATTATTATTTGTCGATTCATATCATTTGTTCATTCATATTCCCATTTAGCAATATAATATAAGTGAAATGTTATTTGTATTTAAAGTGTAAATTTACACTATAAAAATCTTTCATTTTACAGTTATAAGTAAGACGTCGAACCATAATCTTTTTCTTTACTGTATAGATACAGCGGTCAGTGATGATGTGGTCCAAGATGTTATCACACTAGGCCTATAATGCTCACTGGCTCTCAAGGACTGTTGCCTGAACACATTATGTGTTTGGTGACAGTTTTTCAAACTTGAGATTGGTAGATAGCCAGGCGGATACTCGAAAGTACCCTACCACCATGCTGGGAATTTGATTACGGTCTTAATTGCCTTCACCGGAAGCTCAAGCTGTTGTTGGGATCGAACCAGCGTCCGTGAGACAGCCGACGCTCCCACCGCTGAGCTATCATCGCTTTATAACATACTTCCCATGCAGTTCCATTTGTTTTCTAGAGTTTTTTGTTAATTTGTATTCTAAGACCGATATTGTATACTGGTGCCTATAAACTGGATCTACATCGAATCTTATAAAGATCGGAGTCACTACTACCAAATTCAATCGTCCGATTCTCTCAATATTTCAAAGTTTGTATTGAGTTGACAGAATGAAAATACGGCGAGTTGATCGCCGTATTTTCATTTTGTCAACTCAATAATTTACTTAAGATTGAGGTAGCCAAGATTACTTTCTGTCGGGAAAATACACCCTCTTCTCCTGTTCGTCGACGCCATCCTAAAAAACTTTGACAAATTGTTTTTGACGTCATCAGTGCCCTCCGACCTCCTTTGTTTTACTTTTATTATCTTTGACGATTTCTCAATGACAGAGTAGAAGCAATATAAGAAAAAAATGTTTTTACTACGGTACAAGCAGTAACTTTGTGAGTCCTTGAGAGCAAGTAAGCATTCTAGATCTAGCGTTATAATATCTTCCACCACATCGTCACTGACCATCAAGTGAGACAGTGGTCAAACGGTAAAGCTAAACAGTATAAATCAAATCCAAAGATGAATAAGTAACAATTCTTCTTCAATAATTTTCATTTCATAGACGGCAGTTTACCTTTAGACCACCGCAAAAATGGTATTATCATCATCATCATCTCAGCCATAGGACGTCCACTGCTGGACATAGGCCTCCCATTGATTTCCACAAGGACCTGTTGGAAGCGGCCCGCATCCAGCCCTTGCCTGCGATCTTAGTCAGGTCGTCTGTTCACCTGGTCGGTGGCCGTCCTATGCTGCGCTTGCCAGTCCGTGGTCTCCATTCTAGAACTTTTCGGCCCCAACGGCCATCAGTTCTTCAAAAATGGTATTTGAAAAACAATTAATAAGATCATAATTACATATTATATCAGCGTGTAAAACAGTAAAACCAGTAAAACAGTCTAGCGTGTATCTTCGACCACATCGTCACTGGCTATCAACTGAGATAGTGGTCAAACGCTAGGTCTATACAATATTTAAAAATATGTTTCGAAGATTGCGATAATATAATTGGTAACTGCTGCTAGTAGAATTTCTCAACAGATTACGCTAAAAATGCTTTCCACAATTGCTAATAAATTGTTAAATATTATTTCACATTTTCCATTAACTGACAATTTTTCATAGAAGATTACTAAGATTTTCTTTGCTTGCGGCAGTGGAGGTTACGACAAATGAAACGCTAACAGCGTTCCAGGGCTATTATTATGGGCTATGGTAACAGCGTTGCACGGGAAAATGAACCTTGTTGCTTTATGATGGCCAATAACCTTCAACCGTAGGGTGGTGAACGATATATGGTGGCGATTGTATAATATGATTAGTTGAACAGTTAACAATCACACATACACAGAAAATTTCGCATTTATAATATTAGTGTGGTAATGAGAATCACAATTTGTACACTAAAAAAATATAACAAATCCTTCTTCTCTTTGTCTTTAATCATCCATTATCTAAAACAAATAAGACGGCCTCTCTAACAAATTCTGTTAGGTTCTGTAATCATTGCCAGAAAGAATAATAGATGAACATTTTCAAATACACCGTCATCTTTCTCTGCTACATCACTGCTGGACATAAGCCTCCCCCATTGATTTCCACAATGTTGGAAGCGGCCCGCATCCAGCCCTTTCCTGCGATCTTAGTTCTAAATCTTATCTTAATTGTTGATATAAGTTATAAGTTGGGGTCGAAAGGTTCTCGAATGGAGACCACGGACTGGCAAACGCAGCATTGGACCGCCACCGACAAGATGGTCAGACGACCTGACTAAGTAGCATAAATGTGATGTTTTAAGTAACACAAAACCCATGGCGCAATATATTTCAATACGTTAACGTTACTCCGATTACTAAACTTAACCCATTGGCTAATTTGACAGGTGTACAAGTTTAAATTTAAAATATTAATTTAAATTTTAACTTGTAAAACCATTGTATATATACATGACTTAAAAAGCCTTCAAATATCTTGCAGGTTGTAGTCAATGTACTTTAGTTATTTTGGACTGCAAAAGTACAATGTTCCGCAATTTGTCAAACTGCAAAATTCCGAATTTGCCCTGTTCAAAATAAAATTCAAAGGAATGGCAGAGGACACATGTATTTAAAACTTTTAATTTTGATGATATTTATAATTATAGTGATTGCCACTGTCTCGACTCCAAACGGTACAAAAATGTATTTGAACCGTTAGGGGTCGAAACATTGGGCCCGTGCGGTCCGGGAGCTCATCGGATTTTCCAAAACTAATCAGAACCTTTGATCGATGCGACGCGTGACAAAAACGCTGGCACATATTTGGCTCAACGAATCAGCATTGCAATTTAACGTGGCAATGCTGCTAGGATTCTGGGCACGCTTCCAGCCGGTAGCGGGTTAGATCATTTGAGTTATGTATAGGCTACCAATAGCTAGTGGATTGCTCAAATATTATTGTAGTAGCTGCAGTAGTAGCATTGTAGTAGTAGTATTGTAATTAGTTATCAATGTTTTATTTTGATAAAGTCATCTGCCACTTTAAAAAAAAACGATACTTATGGCGTCCTCAGTGAATGTTTGATATTTAATTTTGATTCCATTTACATATCCGATCATTATGAACTATCAACACCCCTACGGTTTCACCCTTGTGTACTATGGTTTCCTGTTACACCCACGGGGTAAGAAATACAAAATAATTTTAAAGAAATATAGCCTTTATTACTCCGATATAAAATAGCATAAACCTGAAAAGATTCAAAATTAAAACAGTCGGATAGTTTCGGAGTTTATTAATTCACTAGTAACGCTCCGCGATTTCACCCATGTGAATTACGGTTTTCCGCTATCTCAATTATCTCACGGGAACTTAACTTATTTCGGAATAAAAGTAACCTATGTGTTATTCCAGGATCTAACCTATTTCCACCCCAAATTTTTTTTTAAATTGGTACAGCCAGTCTGTACGTGAAAAAAAATAATAAAACTCAAACAAATATGTAGGCCATGTTACTGTGCGAAAACTGTACATAAGTGAAAGAAATTTAAGAAATGTTAAGAAATCTTGTAATTATTCAGTTTATGAATTACCAAACAAATAAAACATCTTTATATAAATATCAATGTCAACAATATAAGTATTTAATCATATAGGTACCCGATATTATTATAAGTGAATCGATATTTGTAAGATAACAGGCAATGACATGATATTATTTCTAATTATGTAATCTAATTTATTAACATAATAAGTAAACAAAAACGTTATAAAAATGAATTTTGTCTCTCTCACTGCATTATTTTTATCAGTTGTTACTAAAAGTCGGTATATTTGCAACATTTTCCCAAAAGCTACCGATTCATTACTCTATTATTAATTTCAAGCACCAATAACTATTGCACCTTAAGTAAATTTTATAAGTCATGTATGTTTAGTTATACATAATACTAAATGATAGTAGTTAAGTTATTCAATATTTAGTGTTTTATGTGAATGGTTATATCATATTAAATCACTTCACCAAAAACCATTATGAGTGTACTTCTATATGTTTACTGGTCACGGGTATATAATATGAAAAGATTTACTATTTATAATTGTAAAGTACAGTAGTTTGACACTGAAAAAAAAAGCGATAGGTCGAGCCTTCCGCACGTTAGTCCGACCGTGATGGTACGACGCCACTGCCACCACCCCAGGGGCCGCCCATGGCCTCGTACCTGCCATGGTGTATTTGTGTAGAGCTTTATGGTGAGTTTGCATGTTATAGGTAAATTCACGACCGCAATTTTCTTTATTGACCGCAACCAATTGCTGTGACAGGTAAGTTGTTAATAAATGGAATTAATATACGTTTTAAACATATAATATACTAGTAGTCCCCCGTGGTTTCACTCGGGTGCATTACGGTTTTCCCGCTACCTGAATTATCCCACGGGAACTATACTTTTTCCCGAGGTAAAACTAACCAAAATGCTATTCCAGGGTCTAACCTGTCGCCATACTAAATTTCATCGAAATCAGTACAGCCGTTTGAACGTAAAGAAAGTAACAAATGTTTTGAATTATTTGCTTATCTCACGGGAAAAGCAATTATTTTCGGGAGTAAAAGTAGCCTATGTGTTAAGCTAGGGTCTAATCTATCTCCATACCAAATTTCATCAAAATCAGTGTGGTCGTTTGAGCGTGGAGGAGTAACAGTAGTTCAGTAGGCCGAACATTTGAAGCGATGATAGCTCAGAAGGGGGAAGCGTCGACTGTCAAACTGACAGACATTGGTTCGATCCCCAACAACAGCTTGAGCTAACAAAGTGGTGAAGTTAACATCATTATCAAATTCCCAGCATGGTGGTAGGGTACTTTCGAATACCCGCCTGGCGAGCTACCACCCTCAAGTATGAAAAACTGCCACCAAACACATACCTAGTGTGTTGAGGCAGCAGCCCTTGAGAGCCAGTGAGCATTCTAGAACTAGCGCGATAACATCTTCGACCACATCGTCACTGACCATCAAGTGAGATAGTGGTCAAACGCTAGATCTATACAATATAAAAAAAAAACTACAGTGTCTCCGGCACCCTGGGTTCGAATCCCGGCATGGGCAAACATTTGTGCGATGAGTGTAGATGTTTGTCCCGGGTCTTAGATGTTTGTGTATGTCCATGCCTCCTGCGATACAGGGAATCGTAGTGCGGAGGTCTGTTATAAAAAACAAAAAAAAATGTAGAGATGTAAATGTACTATGGGATGTGATCTATAAACTCTTTTTTATTTTGAAGTGTTATTGCATCTCGGGAACGCACAGGACGGCATACTTTGCGAATTATTGGGTCGAGTAATTTTCTCTCTGAAGTACGTACCATTCTTCTTATGGACAGACCCTTACTGACGCGAACCTACGCGAAATGTGTTTCGCGACCACACTTTAGAGGTACCTACTAAATAGGCCAAAGCCAAACACATGTAATGTTTCGCTTTGGCCTGTCTAGTAGGTCGATGCTATTTGCGCTAAAATTCAAATTCGTATAACTCCTTACAACGCTATCTCTAATATTAGACAAGTTTTATTTAATTGCCGGCCAATTGCAGGTAGTTTCAGGTGGCACCAAATATGTGACGACTTATTTACCTAAAACTACCCACAATTTTAATTAACAGATCTAAGTTTATTGTTGTTATTGATAGTATCATACCAATTTCGAGTTAATCGTAATCATAGGGGAACTATCACATTTTCAGATTTTTAGTTTAGTTCAGTTGAACAAATAAAATCATTACGAATCTCTTTTTTTGGATTTTTGGTTAAAAAAGTTAAAAAAACACTTCAGAACACATTTTGTACAAATAGCGAAGGTAAAACAAAACGCCCTTATCACATATTCTAACATTTGCTTGTCTACCGTTGTGTACATTCGAGGCCATAAGTGCTTTGGCCTTGGCCTCGCTCAACTACCTTTTTGTCCTTGAACGTAAAACCCACGTATATGGAATGAATATTTAATGCAGCTACGGAGTTACAAGCTAGCTGGGCTATAAGAGGCGGCGTAGTAGCTACTTGTTTTATTCTTAGCTGACCAAATAACATGAGACGTTTAAAAAGTCCTAAGTTTCGTTCACATACGCTGGCATATATTTTATGAAATCGTATGCAAGAAAATAATTAAGATTTATGATTGCAATGACGAATCTTACGTTCAAATTTTTGAAGGAACGAATTCGGACCCCTACTAGAGTGCTACTAAAGCTGTTTTTAATTTAAAACTAAAAATAGAGATTCTTTCATCACACATTTTACAACTGATTTTTTTCAATTAGATCTTAGGTAACCGGTTTGTGGAATAAATATTCAAATAATTTAATCGTCGATCATAGACGCGAAGTAATTAAAATGAAGTATCGTCCCACTTTGACATTTTGATAATTTATATGGCAGATGTGTCAGCTACTTAAGATGAAATATGTTTCAAATTTGACGATTCGTCCTGACGTATAATATACGTCGTAATATCCTCGGGGTCAGGAGAACCCTCCGATTTACTACGTGAGTAATTCCCGTGTTTTATACAGTAATAATGTGTCAAAACCACGTCAGCTTAAACAACAAAACTTATAAAACGTTTTCAGCAAACCAGCAAAAATACCTTACGCTGTCATAATCGCACAGACTTTTGTGCAAGTGCAAGTTTCTGTACAATGGATTTTACAAATACACGAAGCGATTGAAGCGATGATAGCTCAGCAGGGGGAGCATCGCCTGTCAAACTGACAGATACTGGTTCGATCCCCAACAACAGCTTGAGCTTCCGGTGAAGGTAACACCGTTATCAAATTCCCAGCATGGTGGTAGAGTACTTTCGATTACCCGCCTGGCTAGCTACCACCCTCAAGTTTGAAAGACTGTCACCAAACACATAGTGTGTTCAGACAGCAGTCCTTGAGAGCCAGTGAGCATTCCAGGTCTAGCTTGACAACATCTTCGACCACATCGTCACTGACCATTAAGTGAGATAGTGGTCAATCACTAGATACAGTATATAAAAAAATACACTTTACAGGCAGGGAAAACAAAAAAAAAAAAGAAAAACAACGCCACCCCCGTATATTGCCGAGCAAGTTTTCTTTGTGATTGGTTTATAATATTGTTTTTATGTTTTTGCTATATCCAGAACTATAATACTTTATAAATTTACAACTTTAGCAAATACTTTGTTTCAGCGTTTCAGAAAACATTGCTGATGCCTTGAAAAGATGAACGGCGGCCTCATCACAAATGCCAAGAACTTTAGACCTGATAAGCCTGGCACAAGGGAATAACCCACTTGATTCATCTTCAGACGTTACAGAGTAAGCATACAATATAGTATAATGCATTTTTCATGTAAAATTAGCAATGATTTTATTTAACTGATTTTGTTACCTCAGTAAACCTTAGTAAGATTTGAATGGATTTGTATCTATTATTCCAGTGAAGACTTACCTTTTCTAGTAGAACCGGACTGTGATACAAGCACTAAAGAAATCAAAGGTCGCAGAAAAGTTGATATTGCTTTTTTTATAAATCAGTTGCAGGAACAAAAGCATGAACCCCTCTTTGAGTGTGATGTCACTTTCACTTTTTTATATAGTTTGATTTGAGTAAACATAAAAAAGTATTTGGATACTTATACCGGTAATTTTTTGTCATACCGGTATTTGACAAAAACCGTGCTGGTTGTTTAACAAATATCGGTATTGCCGTGCGTTAAATAGTTTTGTCTTTAATAAACAAAGCTATATATATTTATGGTAAATAATTAGCTAACTACTAATGACCATTATCATGGACTTAATCATTTCACGTGGCTTGAATTGCCACTGTGAATAGTACTTACCTTTTTGTTATTGTTTTGGTCATTTATTAGTTCTTAATTGAAAAAATATTCAGCTATATTCTCGCACCTATATACCTATTTACATTCCATGTTATAATTTAGCGTAGTAGGTATGATATTTGTGTCAGTAAATTAAATAATATTTACACTGTATTGGAAGAATTTACGTAATTAGGTAACTTGGTACGTTACCGTGCAGTCGACTTTGAATTAAAAAATCAGTGCCCATACCTTCGATCAAGATGTATTCTTGATAGAAGGCCCATACTGACCTTGCCACTACAAAGAATACTATCAAGTTACCAGCTAGGTGCTAGTTAGGTGTTCGTATGGCTAAACTGGCTATACCTCTCGCACCGCGCGTGATCTGCGTCTGCTTCACCCCTTCAAAACCTGTGCAATGTTTCTACCATTTCGTCTTAATGTATAATCATAGCTAAACACATAATTTGACATTTAGATACACAAATAATAAAAATTAAAGATTTATGACTTCATTCTACATTGTTAGTCAAGTTTTTTTTTACTTAGATGACGGTTTTTTGTTGGATCAACCGTCCTAGGTTTTTTGCTTAAGCTCTTAATTCAGATAAATTATGAAGTTAAGTATAGGTATGTGTACGTTTTGGGAACTTTACCAACTGGTAGTGGATTGTTAGACTACAATTTTGAAGGTACATACATTTGTATAGTATATTAAAGTTTATATTTATATTTATGTTTATATTTATTTTATTTCAAATTATACATAATTCTTATATATCAATAGTATCACAAAGTGTGTGTTATCTGTAGTTAAGTATATTTTACATAGTGTAAAATGTCATAAAAAACTAGCAACATTAAATCCTTGCAGGTTAAATCCTTGTTACGTACATTATTTCTGAACGTAACTAACGTCTGAATATAAACTAAACTATAATAATGGTGGCAGTTTTAACGAAGGAATATCAAACTTTGCTGGGCCGTGAATGCGAACGAGTGAAATCATAGAAAATGTTCTCTGGCCAAAATTGTTTTTGCATTCATTCATTTGATTAAAAATAATAAGAAATTTAATGAACTTCAATAACCTACACATTTTTTATGATACTCACACCTCCTAACTAGGATTCCCTGTGTCGTGAAAAGCATGGACACACACAATGACATCACAACAAACATCCAAGATCCGAGATAGACATCTATGCTCATTACACATGTTTGTGTTTGCCTCAACCCAGGGTCCTTGGGACGAGAAGTCATGACACTGACCATAGCCACGGTGACACGGCTGACAAGTGAACATATTCAAGGTACAGAGATTTTATGGTTTTTAAACTACGTAGCTATTTTCGTAAACTCGCAGTTTATACTAATACGACACTCATTACCCCCCCATCTCTTCCCGCGGGTGCCGTAAGAGTGCGCCGTGATGGTACCGGCCTAGAATAAAACTTCCCCATCTCTTCCCGCGGGTACCGTAAGAGTCGGCTAAGGGATCACGTACCAGGAGGTGGTCAGCAGCGCCTTCTGAGGATGAGAAATCATACTGCGCTCGCCAACCCGCCTGCCAAGCGTGGCGAGTATTGGCAAATCCCCCCTATGTGGGGGAGGCGTATGTCCAGCTCATTAATCTATTTTTCCTGCTAATATTATAAATGCGAAACTTTGTGAGTATCGATGTATGTTTGTTACTCTTTCACGCCTAAACGGCTTGATGGATTTTGATGAAATTTGGCATGGAGATAGCTTATTTCCTGAATTAACACATAGGCTTATTTTCATCATCACTATCATCACCCCTTTTCATCTCCACGCGGGTAAAACGGTTTTAGGTGAAATTTGGCACATAGATACTTCCGGTGCCGGAATAACATAGGCTACTTTTCATCATCATCATCAATTATCTCCAATCGGGTAAAACCGCGGGGCGCAGCTAGTAAAATTTAAATTGATCTTTTATACTTACACACTCATCCCATGATTACACAAGCCAGTAGCATGAAAGATGGGTCGCATACCTGAAAAGAAACACATGTGATGAATATTGATAAATTAATGTCAAGCCGTCAAGATAATGAGAAATAACAATTTGTGTCAACAAATTTAATAGGTACCTAGTTCGATTTTACCAACATGGTAGGGTACTTTCTAATGACTTGAGGGGTAGCTGGCCAGGCGGCCAGCTACCCCTCAAGCTTGAAAAACTGTCACCAAAACACATAGTGTGTTCAGGCAGTAGCCCTTGAGAGCCAGTGAGCATTCTAGGTCTAGCGTGATAACATCTTCGACCACATCGTCACTCACCATCAAGTGAGAGAGTGGTCAAATGCTAGATCTCAAACTAATGAATTTCTTGTGTAAGATTTGAAAATATACG
Source organism: Apeira syringaria (assembly GCA_934044485.1). NCBI lineage: Eukaryota > Metazoa > Arthropoda > Insecta > Lepidoptera > Geometridae > Apeira > Apeira syringaria. Next base: position 5,396,157 of record OW203659.1, read on the forward strand.
GCAAAATTGATAAGTCAAGTGAGTGAGTGAAAAAGTCCATAGGCAGCAAATATCATAAGTAAGGGTTCAATTATATTTCGATTAAATTATATTTTTCAAGACTTGCAATACTGTTTTTTTATACTGGTATTGCCCTTTTCTCTGATTGGTTGGCCAATCAGGGAGAAGGAAGGATCGAGTGGGGAGACTACGAGATACTCACGGTTGGTCTGGAACGCCAGTCTATACGGGATCGTCCAATTGTGAAGTTGTGAAGTGAAGCCTTTATTATAGTAAAATATTCAAGGGAGTGTTTCCATTAATCCCCTCCGGCTAAATAGTTTCCGTATTTGGTAGGGAGTTTATACATAGTACTCTCTGTACGAGCGTAGGCTTCAGAGAATTGCTTGCCTATTGGTGTACTATCGGAAACATGCCGGCGAATGATCATTGGAATTACATAATTTAATTCCGCTATCCCCATTTTATCATCGGTCAACCAGAAGTTACGACAACGCGCCATCGCTATATGATAGACGTACCTATACGTACTTAGCGTTTTTCTTCAACTTTCTTAGTGCGTAGATACTGCCAAGGCATGGAACTCGTTGCCTGAGTCTGTGTTCCCCGATAGGTACGATCCTGGAGTCTTCAAGTCACGAGTGAATTCGCGTCGTCACTAAATATCAGGTGAGGCAGTGGTCGAACGGAAGCTAATCTTAGCTCAATATTTTAAAAAAAAACACATTCTAGATTTCTGAAATCTTGTGTTCGATAAGGCCAGAGCCTCGAGCCACAGATGCCATTTTTGGTGGATCGCAGGAGCATATGACGAAATAAGGGTCAACAAGGGGCTTAATTTCATTTTTAATCGACTTCAAAAGAAGGAGAAGGTTCTCAATTCGTCCCGTATGTGTTTCTTTGTTGTTTGTTCTTCCCGTGTAGTCCCATTTAAATTTTATAAAAATCGGTCAAGCGGTTCTTGAGTTACACTCCAATAACTGAAAAGTGCTACGTCTACTTGGTAGACATTTTTAATGCGGGTGAACAAAATCGGTGAACATACACAATGACAATAATTGATCTCGTGAGTAGCAAAGGTCACTAAAAAGGGTAAAAACAAATTTATACCAAAAAAAATTGGTACGTACGGACTTCAAAACCCAAAATTGTCAATAAACTTGTCGAAATCGGTACCATGAGCACAATATTTTGATAATAGCTACTTTTGAACTATCAATTCATTTTTTATTATATTGTTTTTGTCTAAGCTAAAGTGCAATGCCCACACGTAATAGGTAGCTGTAGTGATAAGTCTAAGTAATAGTGACATTAAAAGAGGGTAGTTTGACTATTCGCTTCATTTAGTAAAGATCTTCTGAATATATCCCAGGAAGTTTAAAATAAAGTTACCTACATTTCCCATAAAAATAACCTGATTTGCACGCATTTAAATAGCTTGCTTATCATGGGTATAATCTTGTGAATATAGGTCGGAAGGGGGAAGGGCAGGCTCAGCCGAGGCGCACGCGATAATCTGTTTATCTGGAGCTGGGGCCCTCTTCAGGAACTTCGTGACCCATTAATGGTTTTTTTGCATAACGAAAACAGTTTTACGTTTTATCCGATGCTATTAATATTTTAATAGCGTTTCAGAATGTGAAGTAATGCAAACTTTAGAGGATATTTATTACGCTGCTAAGTAAAGTCATCAATACGACTAGTAACGTTTAATTGGGAAAATCTGTAACCCTAAACAAAGTAACATTCTAAAAGCGTAGACGCTGTCAGAAAAAAAAGTATGAGATTGACACTTCAATGCAGACGAATATTCGTTAATTACGTGATATATCGAGATCACGTAAGAAATTGGCATCATGAGACATGGAATCTTAGTGAAGAGGCGTACACAAATTATGTATTAGCAATGATAGCATAGCGGTGGGTGTGTCGACTTTCAAACTGATTGACGCAGATTCGATATCCACCAATGCCTTGAGCTTCCTTTGAAGGTAATACTGTTATTAAATACCCAGCGTGGTGGTAGGATACTTTCGAGTACCCACCTGGCTAGCTACCACCCTCAAGTTTGAAAAACTGTCACCAAGCACATAGTGTATTTAGGTAGTAGTCCTTAAGAGCAAGTAAGCATTCTAGTACTCTGGGTTTGACGCCTGCAAGAAATGACTCTTATTTATTTATTTTGTCCATCATTATTTGAGTAAAAACCACTGTGCACGCGGCAATCATTTGACGGATGCAGTACGACCTTCTCAACATCATGAATTAATTGATTTCGTGTGATTAATAATTTAGCATTGAAAATAAATAATTAATTCGACCAAACGAGTTTACATAAAGCCTCAACAATTTTATTTTATACTTTATATATCTTGCGTTTCATCACTGTCTCACTTGATCACGGTAGAACTAGAATGTTTTCTTTTAGAAATCTAAATGCATCTAAATGTGTCGATTGACACAAATCATACAAGTAATTTCTATACATAGTATGCATTTTTTAAGGTGTCACTTTTTGCGCAAGCCTATCAGTTTGTTCGCTAATTCCTTCTTAACGGAACGGATTTTGAAATTTCATAAATTCTAATAAACAATTTATAAACATAAACCTAGCAGTTGTTATATAACTTTAGAAGGTTTCAAAACCCTACTCACATAACATGCACTAAACGTAGTATCTACCTTTCAAAGTACTTTATTACATACTAGCGGACGTTGTCCTGCATGTCCGACTGCAGCGCCATCTACTGGTCCAGCCGGTCCGAGGAGTTCAGTGACATACACACGCACAGTACTTCACACTTACACAGTACAGTACCCTACTAATATTATAAATGCGAAAGTTTGTGTGAATGTGTGTATGTTTTTTACTTCTTCACATTCGAACGGCTTCACCTATTTCGAAGAAATTTGGTATGAAGATAGTTTAAGCCTTAGATTAACACCTAGGCTACTTTTGTCCTTTTTTACTAAGTTACTTTTATCCCGGAAAAAGTATATGGGGGATAATTAAGGGGATAATTAAGGTATCGGGAAAACCGTAACCGACGCGGGTGAAACCGCGGCGCTACTTTTTATATATATATAAAAAATAAACAAAAAGAAGAATGAAATTTGATAAACATTGTCTGCATGACAGTACTACATAAATATATGCATGAGTATAAAGAAGTCACACCCAGCAGCTTTTATTGATCCGCTCGAACCACACCTCTGCGGCATTGCATTTAGAGCGAACACACTTCCACAGTTTATGCATCAATTTTTGTTGATACTGAGGCTGAGTGTACAAAGGCGGGATAAACATATAGAGTTGAATGTCGAATGAATCGGGTGTTAAATTTATTAATAATACAGATAATATTCATCTCTAACTAAAGCGTTTATTCCAATACTCATTAAAGTGAGGTGATTGGATTAAGACTTTCTTGACGTATCGTGTTTCTCATCTACTCGTACAACTACAACTTCACATTAATTTTGATTGAGACAATCAAAAATCAATCTTGTTGCCTAAACATTAATGTTTAGGCAACAAGATTTAGTTTTAGGAAAAGAATAAGTGCTGTTAGGAAAATAAAAAAAAGAAGTTAAAAGAGTTGAGAAGAAGAAGGATGGAAGAAAATATTTTATGAAGGAAATTTTGGCGTAACATTACTAAAAATAAAATTACAACCCATTTCATTTTTCTTAATATCATATATGTATATACTAATATTATGTTTGTTACTATTTCACGCCTAAACGGCTGGTTGGATTTGATATCGACATAACTTATACACATAGGATTAACACATAGGCTTATTTTCATCACCACGCGGTTAAAACCACGGGGCGCAGCTAGTCAAAAATATAATAATTAATAACACACAATGTTCCCATAATAGGGACAGAGAAAGGCATACAAAAGACCTTTGTCTCCAATATTCGATCATTTATGCTAGCCAATGCAATTGACGGATAGGCTTTGGCCTGCCTAATGTCAGGGTTATCAGACCATCTGAGAGCAGAAGACTTAGTCCTTAGTCTTATTTCTCTTGAACAAGACAACTATATTGCAGAATACTTGACTAAATTTGAGCGCTTCTCAAATTGTGATAGTCAATTTTTAATTGAGAAAGCTTTGTCTGCTTAGCGACAAAGCCCTTGTGGAGATGAACGGGGGAGGCATATGTCCAGCTGTGGACATATGCCTCCCCCGTTCATCTCTGATGATAAGGACTAGAATGCCAATATTAAAATCGGATCGTTTTTATTAAACTGCGTCAAGTATTACGTAAAACAAGTCGTCATGCTAGATTTAGTGTTACCCACTAAAACTATTTGATCTAAACTCGACTAATATTGAAGATAGCGTTGTAAGGAGTTATACGCATCTGTTTTATTTCAAGAATTTTAGAGTATTTTAGCTAGTTTTTGAGGTTAACATAATTACGGCTTTTATGTGTAATTTTTAGTTACTTTATGAGATTGTTGTGAGTAGGATTTCAGTGTCGACCGGTGAAGACTTTTATGTCACTCTAAATAAATAATAATTACTATTATGACTTAATTTACACTGACAGAGAAGAACGTACACAACTTTAGTCGAAAATCAGATCATTTGTCCATTTGGATCGTTGGCCTCGATAAGGTAGTACTAAAGTCAGTCAAAGTCAGTAAGTCTATCAGGATATGTTGGCCAAGTTTAGGTATTTTTTCGCTGACGTTATTTTTCCACAATACAAATTTTGATATAATTTATCGGACGACATTAGTGAAATGTTTGCTAGCAAACGCTGCTTTTCCCGTCTCCCTTCTTATCTAATTTAAACTAGATTTTTTTTATAAACTTTTACACAAGGTCTTCAAGTCCCAAACTACCAGAGCCTATACTATGGTAACCTGTTGACTGATATATATACTTTTATACATATACACACCCAGACACAGGTCAAACAGACATGTTCATACACACAAATGTTTGATCTGTCCGGGAATCAAACCCGGGACCAGCGGCTCAGAAGGCAGAGTGCTACCGACTGCGCCAACCGGCCAGTCGGTATTTATCAGGCAAGGATATTCCCATCCTCCAAAAAAAAACTCTTCTCAAAAAGTAATAACCGGTTATATTTCACTTATTAATTACGCGATATTAGAGCGTAACCTATTAGGTACTTATTTTAATTTATTTTAAATATCTCATCACCCAAAAAAATCTGTCTAGACTTACAAGATCTGCAGTTTCTACAAGGTAAATTAAATTATTGTACCTGTGATATGTTTGTACAGTATACTATATAAACAACAGTAGTTCAGGTTTTGCAATACGCTTCTTAAAGGAGATGCTTCTAGACTCTAGAGGTAACCATCTATCTCACTTGATGGTTGAGACAAGGTGGACAAAATTGGAGTCATGGTTGGCCCTTAATATTGACTGGTTGTCATGGATATCAGCCTGTACGCTCTATGTGTTTGGTGATAGGTTTCTAAACGCCAGTTAAGTGATAGTTACAATTATTCCTTGAATAATCTTCCATTATATTTTGAAGCGATAATAGCTCAGCGGGAGGAGCGTCGGTTGTCAAACTGACGCACTCTGGTTCTATCCCCAAACAAAGCTTGAGCTTCGGGTGAAGGTAACATCGTTATCAAATCCTCAACATGGTGGTAGGGTACTTTCGAGTACCAACCTGGCCAGCTACTACCCTCAAGTTTGACAAACTGTCACCATATACATAGCATGTTTAGGCAGCAGTCTTTGAGAGCTAGTGAGTATTCTAGGTCTAGCGTGATAACATCTTCGACCACATCGTTCCTGACCATCAACTGAGATAGTGGTCAAACGCTAGATCTGTACAGTATAAAAAAATCGACTAGGCTTTGGATTTGATGACGATATTACTTTACCTACACCGAAATCTCAAGCTCGTGATGGGGTGGGGGTAGCACCAGTGACAATCATCGACCGCCGCCGCGCCGCCCCGTTTTGAATTTTGGGGCTGTCATCGCTTTAGTTAGCTAGAATCGTTCTAATCATTGCATTTTTGTTGAGAAGAAAACCTTATTTATTTATATATCAAGATTTGGATAATTACTAATGTTTATGGGCTGAAAGAACATTTATTTTTCCATAATTTGGGCCATGCGAAACAACATGCGCAGTAGGTGCTACAGTCCAATGAACTCAATTTCGAAGTTGTAGATTTATGTAAGACCACACTCGGTATTGTATCATCTAATGCTTAAAACTTAAATTTAAAAAATAAATAAATATGAATATGTTTAAAGTTAATTCACTGTTTCATTATCAACTACGTTCTTTTCTATCTTGAGTTACGACCTTCTTATCTTGAATTTTATACAATCATAAACTCGTATTGTATGCATTACCATATCTTAGTGACATTTAATATTAGCATCGGAAGCGTCAACCAGTATTTGGTTTCGAGGAGAGTGACGTCATAGCCTAAAACCTGCCAAGTCAAGGGCAAAAAAACGATACTCATCTGTTCAAGTATAGCTATGAATCCCGGGTATAAGAGACAACATTAGAGTTACTCTTAAGTCACAAGTATAAGCAAGTCATTAGGACCCATCTTCTGAGAAACAGGAGTGTTTTAAAAAAATGTAATGCGTTTTTCCCGTTGGGTAATATACTACGTGTCGGTGGATAGTGCAAGCTATTGACTAGCTCTAGTGTTGGATATTCTGATGGTTTAGGAAAACACCAGCCATCAGTATACTACAAGGCCAGCATTACATTCAGTTGTAATCGATGCAGAGTTTGTTGCTTAGTTAATTGGATAAAAGATTGAATAGGCAAATACTAATATGGCACGCGCGCCAATCTCAGTGAAAGACGGGGTTGGTGGTCACCCTGTCTTCGGAACAGTGGTCTATTTTACGGAAGGGATCCACCCACGGAGGAATGCGAAAGCATATTAGTGGCCCTGGTTTTAGGCGCTGCCTGACGATATACAGGGTTTCTAACAGTCAGTTCGAGTTCGTGCAACTCGAACATAACAACCTCTGTTTCTCCTGTGAAGGGGTGTGCGATATACGATTTTCCTCGTTAATAAAAAATATGAATTAATTAACAATCAAAAATGCTGCAACTGGCATCGTAACGAATTCCTAATGCTTTCGATGATCAATAACTAACTATCAGACATGTCCGAAACCCAAGTCGAAATCTTCGACTATGAACGTGAGTAAAGCCGGTCATACAACAAATTTGTTGCAAGAAATTATTTAGCTCAGTGACATGTTTAAAACGTAACGTAAAATGATATAGGTTCTATTACATGTATGCAATAAGTCAGGTATCCTATATCCTTGTAATTGCATTTAAGTTGACGTGTGAAATAATTAGAGCTATTTTTTATGTATTAATTTTTATTATCCAATCCTTACATCATGAGATTTTTCGCTTTTTGAGTACTTATCTGCCTCTTGTTCTTACAGCGAAATATAACCAACAAAGTTGGATCAGGCATTTATATTCACTTCAAATCACACTACCCCCCACCTTCATAGAACCTTACACAAGTACACTTACTTGAATGTTTTTCTAGTGAGTCAGGTTAAGGTTGTAAATTTGTTTTTTTTTTATTTACTCTTTAATCACCTCTCTAATAGAGCATAGTTTACAGAGCTTATATGATATCTTTATACTTTTGTATCTGATAAGATAGTCTTTATGTAGATTTCCAGTGATTTGACGTGAATGAAAATAAGCAATTTTATTATAAATCTATTGCTTTTCACCCAACTGCGAAAGAAGGAGGGTTATATTTTTCGATTTTTGAAACAAATATATAATTATTAAATCAACTTTTGATTTAAGAACATAAATCGATAACTTAGTAAACTAGATGGTACTCGTTCGGTGACTACAAAATATTCCAAACCTGTAGCGCCATCTAGATTAAGCCTGAAATTATGTGTTTTTTTCCGGCGTACGATTTTATTTAGGCGATTGTCGTCTTGTAGTACGAGTATATTAGTCCATCCATGCCTAAGACAAACATTCATGCTCATCACATAAATGTTTGCCCTTGCTGGGAATCAAACCGACGGCCGCAGGGCTAGAACTCAGAATGTCACTGGTTACTGAGTCACGGCGACCATCAAAGTGAATTATATATATATTTTTTTTAATAACTAAAATAACATTAGTAATGATTTAATCCTATATTTGCACACGTTACATACTTTAGGTGTGGTTTGTTTGAATATTATGTGATAAGAATATTTAAATTGTAAATTTCCAAACACCAGTCGGTGACTCAAGTCTCTGTCAGCGTCTAAAACTATTTGTGTTTTGTAGTGACGTTATTAGAGAGGGTCATGCTTAGAACCGGTGTGAAGTTAGCGGCCAAAAGTTAGCGGCCTTCGATAACCCGACCAAATGAAGAAGTCGCACATTAAAAAATATCTATTATAATATGTAAGCGAAAAGACGAAATAAAGAGAAGTGGGAGATGGAGTAAGATTCAAGGGTGAATCGTATGTTACTAAAAGAACGCCGGGCGTACAAGTGCGAAAAAGTCGTTAGATCTTTGGCCTCTCGGTGTTATCCTGCAGATTTGACCGTGTTATCGAAAAGGTATCAACTTGCGAATGGTACCGTTAGATAGCTCTTGTAATAGGCTTTCAAAAACATATTGTGAAAATTAGTGCAGACGTTTGCAAGAGTCCAAAAATATTAACTTTTTATTAGCCGCTAGTTTGCCCACGAAGATTTGACCGTGTTATCGACAAGGTATCAACTTGCGAGTAATACTGTTAGATAGCTCTTGTGATGTTCTTTCTAAGGTATATCATGAAAATTAGTGCAGACGTTCGCAAAATTCGAAAAAGTCCATTTTATTTAAAAAAATTGAGATTTTTGCAGATTTGACCATGTTATCGAAAAGGTATCAACTTGCGAATGGTACCGTTAGATAGCTCTTGTAATAGGCTTTCAAAAACATATTGTGAAAATTAGTGCAGACGTTTGCAAGAGTCCAAAAATATTAATTTTTTATTAGCCGCTAGTTTGCCCACGAAGATTTGACCGTGTTATCGACAAGGTATCAACTTGCGAGTAATACTGTTAGATAGCTTTTGTGATGTACGTTCTAACGTATATCGTGAAAATTAGTGCAGACGTTCGCAAAAGTCGCAAGAGTCCGTTTTACTTAAAAAAAATTGAGATTTTCGCAGATTTGACCATGTTATCGAAAAGGTATCAACTTGCGAATGGTACCGTTAGATAGCTCTTGTAATAGGCTTTCAAAAACATATTGTGAAAATTAGTGCGGACGTTTGCAAGAGTCCAAAAATATTATTTTTTTATTAGCCGCTAGTTTGCCCACGAAGATTTGACCGTGTTATCGACAAGGTATCAACTTGCGAGTAATACTGTAAGATAGCTCTTGTGATGTTCTTTCTAAGGTATATCATGGAAATTATTGCAGACGTTCGCAAAAGTCGCAAAAGTCCGTTTTACTTAAAAAATTGAGATTTTCGCAGATTTGACCATGTTATCGAAAAGGTATCAACTTGCGATCGGTACCGTTAGATAGCTCTTGTAATAGGCTTTCAAAAACATATTGTGAAAATTAGTGCAGACGTTTGCAAGAGTCCAAAAATAATAATTTTTTATTAGCCGCTAGTTTGCCCACGAAGATTTGACCGTGTTATCGACAAGGTATCAACTTGCGAGTAATACTGTTAGATAGCTCTTGTGATGTTCTTTCTAAGGTATATCATGAAAATTAGTGCAGACGTTCGCAAAATTCGAAAAAGTCCATTTTATTTAAAAAAATTGAGATTTTTGCAGATTTGACCATGTTATCGAAAAGGTATCAACTTGCGAATGGTACCGTTAGATAGCTCTTGTAATAGGCTTTCAAAAACATATTGTGAAAATTAGTGCAGACGTTTGCAAGAGTCCAAAAATATTAATTTTTTATTAGCCGCTAGTTTGCCCACGAAGATTTGACCGTGTTATCGACAAGGTATCAACTTGCGAGTAATACTGTTAGATAGCTTTTGTGATGTACGTTCTAACGTATATCGTGAAAATTAGTGCAGACGTTCGCAAAAGTCGCAAGAGTCCGTTTTACTTAAAAAAATTGAGATTTTCGCAGATTTGACCATGTTATCGAAAAGGTATCAACTTGCGAATGGTACCGTTAGATAGCTCTTGTAATAGGCTTTCAAAAACATATTGTGAAAATTAGTGCAGACGTTTGCAAGAGTCCAAAAATATTATTTTTTTATTAGCCGCTAGTTTGCCCACGAAGATTTGACCGTGTTATCGACAAGGTATCAACTTGCGAGTAATACTGTAAGATAGCTCTTGTGATGTTCTTTCTAAGGTATATCATGGAAATTATTGCAGACGTTCGCAAAAGTCGCAAAAGTCCGTTTTACTTAAAAAATTGAGATTTTCGCAGATTTGACCATGTTATCGAAAAGGTATCAACTTGCGATCGGTACCGTTAGATAGCTCTTGTAATAGGCTTTCAAAAACATATTGTAAAAACTAGTGCACATGTTTGCAAGAGTCCAAAAATATTAACTTTTTATTAGCCGCTAGTTTGCCCACGAAGATTTGACCGTGTTATCGACAAGGTATCAACTTGCGAGTAATACTGTTAGATAGCTCTTGTGATGTTCTTTCTAAGGTATATCATGAAAATTAGTGCAGACGTTCGCAAAATTCGAAAAAGTCCATTTTATTTATAAAAATTGAGATTTTTGCAGATTTGACCATGTTATCGAAAAGGTATCAACTTGCGAATGGTACCGTTAGATAGCTCTTGTAATAGGCTTTCAAAAACATATTGTGAAAATTAGTGCAGACGTTTGCAAGAGTCCAAAAATATCAATTTTTTATTAGCCGCTAGTTTGCCCACGAAGATTTGACCGTGTTATCGACAAGGTATCAACTTGCGAGTAATACTGTTAGATAGCTCTTGTGATGTTCTTTCTAAGGTATATCATGAAAATTAGTGCAGACGTTCGCAAAATTCGAAAAAGTCCATTTTATTTAAAAAAATTGAGATTTTTGCAGATTTGACCATGTTATCGAAAAGGTATCAACTTGCGAATGGTACCGTTAGATAGCTCTTGTAATAGGCTTTCAAAAACATATTGTGAAAATTAGTGCAGACGTTTGCAAGAGTCCAAAAATATTAATTTTTTATTAGCCGCTAGTTTGCCCACGAAGATTTGACCGTGTTATCGACAAGGTATCAACTTGCGAGTAATACTGTTAGATAGCTTTTGTGATGTACGTTCTAACGTATATCGTGAAAATTAGTGCAGACGTTCGCAAAAGTCGCAAGAGTCCGTTTTACTTAAAAAAATTGAGATTTTCGCAGATTTGACCATGTTATCGAAAAGGTATCAACTTGCGAATGGTACCGTTAGATAGCTCTTGTAATAGGCTTTCAAAAACATATTGTGAAAATTAGTGCAGACGTTTGCAAGAGTCCAAAAATATTATTTTTTTATTAGCCGCTAGTTTGCCCACGAAGATTTGACCGTGTTATCGACAAGGTATCAACTTGCGAGTAATACTGTAAGATAGCTCTTGTGATGTTCTTTCTAAGGTATATCATGGAAATTATTGCAGACGTTCGCAAAAGTCGCAAAAGTCCGTTTTACTTTAAAAAATTGAGATTTTCGCAGATTTGACCATGTTATCGAAAAGGTATCAACTTGCGATCGGTACCGTTAGATAGCTCTTGTAATAGGCTTTCAAAAACATATTGTAAAAACTAGTGCACATGTTTGCAAGAGTCCAAAAATATTAATTTTTATTAGCCGCTAGTTTGCCCACAACGATTTGACCGTGTTATCGACAAGGTATCAACTTGGGAGTGATACCTTTAGATAGCTCTTGTCATGTACTTTCTAGCGTATATCATCAAAATTAGTGCAGACGTTCGCAAATGTCGTAAAAGTCCGTTTTACTTAAAAAAATTCAGGTTTTTTGCAGATTTGACCATGTTATCGAAAAGGTATCAACTTGCGAATGGTAGCGTTAGATAGCTCTTGTAATAGGCTTTCAAAAACATATTGTGAAATTAAGTGCAGATGTTTGCAAGAGTCCAAAAATATTTTTTTTTTATTAGCCGCTAGTTTGCCCACGAAGATTTGACCGTGTTATCGACAAGGTATCAACTTGCGAGTGATACCGTTAGATAGCTCTTGTCTTGTACTTTCTAGCGTATATCTTGAAAATTAGTGGAGACGCTTGCAAATGTCGTAAAAGTCCGATTTACTTTAAAAAATTGAGTTTTTGCAGATTTGACCATGTTATCGAAAAGGTATCAACTTGCGAATGGTACCGTTAAATAGCTCTTGTAATAGGCTTTCAAAAACATATTAGAAAATTAGCGCAGACGTTTGCAAGTGTCCAAAAATATTATTTTTTTATTAGCCGCTAGTTTGCCCACGAAGATTTGACCGTGTTATCGAAAAGGTATCAACTTGCGAGTTATACTGTTAGATAGCTTTTGTGATGTACGTTCTAACGTATATCCTGAAAATTAGTGCAGACGTTCGCAAAAGTCAAAAACGTCCGTTTTACTTAAAAAATATGAGATTTTTGCAGATTTGACCGTGTTATCGAAAAGGTATCAACTTGCGAATGGTACCGTTAGATAGCTCTTGTAATAGGCTTTCAAAAACATATTGTGAAAATTAGTGCAGACGTTTGCAAGAGTCCTAAAGTATTAATTTATTATTAGCCGCTAGTTTGCCTACAACGATTTGACCGTGTTATCGACAAGGTATCAACTTGCGAGTTATACTGTTAGATAGCTTTTGTGATGTACGTTCTAACGTATATCCTGAAAATTAGTGCAGACGTTCGCAAAAGTCAAAAACGTCCGTTTTATTTAAAAAATATGAGATTTTTGCAGATTTGACCGTGTTATCGAAAAGGTATCAACTTGCGAATGGTACCGTTAGATAGCTCTTGTAATAGGCTTTCAAAAACATATTGTGAAAATTAGTGCAGACGTTTGCAAGAGTCCTAAAATATATTTTTTTTATTAGCCGCTAGTTTGCCCACAACGATTTGACCGTGTTATCGACAAGGTATTAACTTGCGAGTAATACTGTTAGATAGCTTTTGTGATGTACGTTCTAACGTATATCGTGAAAATTAGTGCAGACGTTCGCAAAAGTCGGAAGAGTCTGTTTTACTTAAAAAAATTGAGATTTTCGCAGATTTGACCATGTTATCGAAAAGGTATCAACTTGCGAATGGTACCGTTAGATAGCTCTTGTAATAGGCTTTCAAAAACATATTGTGAAAATTAGTGCAGACGTTTGCAAGAGTCCAAAAATATTATTTTTTTATTAGCCGCTAGTTTGCCCACGAAGATTTGACCGTGTTATCGACAAGGTATCAACTTGCGAGTAATACTGTAAGATAGCTCTTGTGATGTTCTTTCTAAGGTATATCATGGAAATTATTGCAGACGTTCGCAAAAGTCGCAAAAGTCCGTTTTACTTAAAAAAATTGAGATTTTCGCAGATTTGACCATGTTATCGAAAAGGTATCAACTTGCGATCGGTACCGTTAGATAGCTCTTGTAATAGGCTTTCAAAAACATATTGTAAAAACTAGTGCACATGTTTGCAAGAGTCCAAAAATATTAACTTTTTATTAGCCGCTAGTTTGCCCACGAAGATTTGACCGTGTTATCGACAAGGTAACAACTTGCGAATGGTACCGTTAGATAGCTCTTGTAATAGGCTTTCAAAAACATATTGTGAAAATTAGTGCAGACGTTTGCAAGAGTCCTAAAGTATTAATTTATTATTAGCCGCTAGTTTGCCCACAACGATTTGACCGTGTTATCGACAAGGTATCATCTTGCGAGTTATACTGTTAGATAGCTTTTGTGATGTACGTTCTAACGTATATCCTGAAAATTAGTGCATACGTTCGCAAAAGTCAAAAACGTCCGTTTTACTTAAAAAATATGAGATTTTTGCAGATTTGACCGTGTTATCGAAAAGGTATCAACTTGCGAATGGTACCGTTAGATAGCTCTTGTAATAGGCTTTCAAAAACATATTGTGAAAATTAGTGCAGACGTTTGCAAGAGTCCTAAAATATAAATTTTTTATTAGCCGCTAGTTTGCCCACAACGATTTGACCGTGTTATCGACAAGGTATCAACTTGCGAGTAATACTGTTAGATAGCTTTTGTGATGTACGTTCTAACGTATATCGTGAAAATTAGTGCAGACGTTCGCAAAAGTCGAAAAAGTCTGTTTATCTTAAAAAAATTGAGATTTTTGCAGATGCGACCATGTAATCGAGAAGGTATCACGGCATGCATGCAAACGTTCTCACAATTTTTTTTAGTAAAACGGACTTTTTCGACCTTTGCGAACGTCTGCACTAATTTTCACGATATACGCTAGTAAGTACATGACAAGAGCTATCTAAATGTATTACTCGCAAGTTGATACCTCTTCGATAACACGGTCAAATCTTCGTGGGCAAACTAGCGGCTAATAAAAATTAATATTTTTGGACTCTTGCAAACGTCTGCACTAATTTTCACAATATGTTTTTGAAAGCCTATTACAAGAGCTATCTAACGGTACCAATCGCAAGTTGATACCTTTTCGATAACATGGTCAAATCTGCAAAAATCTTAAATTTTTTAAATAAAATGGATTTTTTTTACTTTTGCGAACGTCTGCACTAATTTTCATGATATACCTTAGAAAGAACATCACAAGAGCTATCTAACAGTATTATTTGCAAGTTGATACCTTGTCGATAACACGGTCAAATCTTCGTGGGCAAACTAGCGGCTAATAAAAAATTAATATTTTTGGACTCTTGCAAACGTCTGCACTAATTTTCACAATATGTTTTTTAAAGCCTATTACAAGAGCTATCTAACGGTACCATTCGCAAGTTGATACCTCTTCGATAACATGGTCAAATCTGCAAAAATCTCAATTTTTTTAAGTAAAATGGACTTTTTTGACTTTTGCAAACGTCTGCACTAATTTTCATGATATACCTTAGAAAGAACATCACAAGAGCTATCTAACAGTATTACTCGCAAGTTGATACCTTGTCGATAACACGGTCAAATCTTCGTGGGCAAACTAGCGGCTAATAAAAAATTAATATTTTTGGACTCTTGCAAACGTCTGCACTAATTTTCACAATATGTTTTTGAAAGCCTATTACAAGAGCTATCTAACGGTACCATTCGCAAGTTGATACCTTTTCGATAACATGGTCAAATCTGCAAAAATCTCAATTTTTTTAAGTAAAACGGACTTTTACGACTTTTGCGAACGTCTGCACTAATTTTCACGATATACGTTAGAACGTACATCACAAAAGCTATCTAACAGTATTACTCGCAAGTTGATACCTTGTCGATAACACGGTCAAATCTTCGTGGGCAAACTAGCGGCTAATAAAAAAATAATATTTTTGGACTCTTGCAAACGTCTGCACTAATTTTCACAATATGTTTTTGAAAGCCTATTATAAGAGCTATCTAACGGTATCATTCGCAAGTTGATACCCTTTTGATAACATGGTCAAATCTGCAAAAATCTCAAATTTTTTAAATAAAATGGACTTTTTTGACTTTTGCGAACGTCTGCACTAATTTCCATGATATACCTTAGAAAGAACATCACAAGAGCTATCAAACAGTATTACTCGCAAGTTGATACCTTGTCGATAACACGGTCAAATCTTCGTGGGCAAACTAGCGGCTAATAAAAAAATAATATTTTTGGACTCTTGCAAACGTCTGCACTAATTTTCACAATATGTTTTTGAAAGCCTATTACAAGAGCTATCTAACGGTACCATTCGGAAGTTGATACCTTTTCGATAACATGGTCAAATCTGCAAAATTCTCAATTTTTTTAAGTAAAACGGACTTTTACGACTTTTGCGAACGTCTGCACTAATTTTCACGATATACGTTAGAACGTACATCACAAAAGCTATCTAACAGCATTACTCGCAAGTTGATACCTTGTCGATAACACGGTCAAATCTTCGTGGGCAAACTAGCGGCTAATAAAAATTAATATTTTTGGACTCTTGCAAACATCTGCACTAATTTTTACAATATGTTTTTGAAAGCCTATTACAATAGCTATCTAACGGTACCATTCGCAAGTTGATACCTTCTCGATAACATGGTCAAATCTGCAAAAATCTCATTTTTTTTAAGTAAAACGGCTTTTTACGACATTTGCGAACGTCTGCACTAATTTTCACAATATACGCTAGAAAGTACATGACAAGAAGTATATAACGGTATCACTCGCAATTTGATACCTTTTCGAAAACATGGTCAAATCTTCGTAGGCAAACTAGCGGCAAATAAATAAATAATATTTTTGGACTCTTGCAAACGTCTGCACTAATTTTCACAATATGTTTTTGAAAGCCTATTACAAGAGCTATCTAACGGTACCATTCGCAAGTTGATACCTTTTCGATAACATGGTCAAATCTGCAAAAATCTCAATTTTTTTAAGTAAAACGGACTTTTACGACTTTTGCGAACGTCTGCACTAATTTTCACGATATACGTTAGAACGTACATCACAAAAGCTATCTAACAGTATTACTCGCAAGTTGATACCGTGTCGATAACACGGTCAAATCTTCGTGGGCAAACTAGCGGCTAATAAAAAATTAATATTTTTGGACTCTTGCAAACGTCTGCACTAATTTTCACAACATGTTTTTGAAAGCCTATTACAAGAGCTATCTAACGGTACCATTCGCAAGTTGATACCTTTTCGATAACACGGTCAAATCTGCAAAAATCTCATTTTTTTTAAGTAAAACGGCTTTTTACGACATTTGCGAACGTCTGCACTAATTTTCACAATATACGCTAGAAAGAACATGACAAGAGGTATATAACGGTATCACTCGCAATTTGATACCTTTTCGATAACATGGTCAAATCTTCGTAGGCAAACTAGCGGCAAATAAATAAATAATATTTTTGGACACTTGCAAACGTCTGCACTGATTTTCACAATATGTTTTTGAAAGCCTATTACAAGAGCTATCTAACGATACCATTCGCAAGTTGATACCTTTTCGATAACATGGTCAAATCTGCAAAATTCTCAATTTTTTTAAGTAAAACGGACTTTTACGACTTTTGCGAACGTCTGCACTAATTTTCATGATATACCTTAGAAAGAACATTACAAGAGCTATCTAACAGTATTACTCGTAAGTTGATACCTTGTCGATAACACGGTCAAATCTTCGTGGGCAAACTAGCGGCTAATAAAAAAATAATATTTTTGGACTCTTGCAAACGTCTGCACTAATTTTCACAATATGTTTTAGAAAGCCTATTACAAGAGCTATCTAACGGTACCATTCGCAAGTTGATACCTTTTCGATAACATGGTCAAATCTGCAAAAATCTCCAATTTTTTAAATAAAATGGACTTTTTCGACTTTTGCGAACGTCTGCACTAATTTTCATGATATACCTTAGAAAGAACATCACAAGAGCTATCTAACAGTATTACTCGCAAGTTGATACCTTGTCGATAACACGGTCAAATCTTCGTGGGCAAACTAGCGGCTAATAAAAAAATAATATTTTTGGACTCTTGCAAACGTCCGCACTAATTTTCACAATATGTTTTTGAAAGCCTATTACAAGAGCTATCTAACGGTACCATTCGGAAGTTGATACCTTTTCGATAACATGGTCAAATCTGCAAAATTCTCAATTTTTTAAAGTAAAACGGACTTTTACGACTTTTGCGAACGTCTGCACTAATTTTCACGATATACGTTAGAACGTACATCACAAAAGCTATCTAACAGCATTACTCGCAAGTTGATACCTTGTCGATAACACGGTCAAATCTTCGTGGGCAAACTAGCGGCTAATAAAAAATTATTATTTTTGGACTCTTGCAAACGTCTGCACTAATTTTCACAATATGTTTTAGAAAGCCTATTACAAGAGCTATCTAACGGTACCATTCGCAAGTTGATACCTTTTCGATAACATGGTCAAATCTGCAAAAATCTCTAATTTTTTAAATAAAATGGACTTTTTCGACTTTTGCGAACGTCTGCACTAATTTTCATGATATACCTTAGAAAGAACATCACAAGAGCTATCTAACAGTATTACTCGCAAGTTGATACCTTGTCGATAACACGGTCAAATCTTCGTGGGCAAACTAGCGGCTAATAAAAAAATAATATTTTTGGACTCTTGCAAACGTCCGCACTAATTTTCACAATATGTTTTTGAAAGCCTATTACAAGAGCTATCTAACGGTACCATTCGCAAGTTGATACCTTTTCGATAACACGGTCAAATCTGCAGGATAACACCGAGAGGCCATTCACCCTTGAATCTTACTCCATCTCCCACTTCTCTTTATTTCGTCTTTTCGCTTACATATTATATTAGATATTTTTTAATGTGCGACTTCTTCATTTGGTCGGGTTATCGAAGGCCGCTAACTTTTGGCCGCTAACTTCACACCGGTATCTACTATTACATAAAATCGATAAAGTGTACTTTATATGATAATTTATTAATAAATTGATGTAATTATATAATTTTATATTTGTTGAACTTTCATGAAGCTTCATGTTTTTTTTTTAATTTAAGTTTTAAGTATATTATTTGTTTAATATAGGCTAAACTGTAACTTTAACCATATTTTTAAGCACTTAACTAAACACATACAATACAACAATATAAAAGATTTCTTTTTCTATTTACTTTTTAGCTCAAACTATTTTTAAAAGCAAAAGTCGCAACGTACTTGTAATTATTTTGAAAACGAGTTGGATAACAGATAAATTAAATAATAATATTCTCGCCGAAAGAACATATGAATAAATTTAACACATATGTGTATTTACACTTCTTTCACACTATCTATGCTTCTCCTCTAATATTATAAAGAGGAAAGATTTCTTTTTTATTTTGTAAAGAGTAAATTGAATAACTGGGTCGATTTCGTAAATTCTTTCATCATTAGAATACTACATTATGCCTGAGTAACAAGGGCTATAATAATTATTACCAGAAAAAAAAATAGGAATTCATACTAAAACTTCAGTAATGTAATCATGAGAAGCCGAAAAAAACCGCTAATCACTACATCACACTAATATTTTTGATTGGAAATTCTCGTCGACCTAGGTCGAAACTTCGACTATAAACGTGAGTAAAGCTGGATACTATATCTATACAATAATCATACTAATATTTTAATGCGAAAAAATTTGTCTGTCTTCTATCGTTTATCTTTTATCATTTGTCATTGTTGTATGTTTGTACTCCTTCACGCTGGTACGGCTGAACCGATTTGCATGAAATTTGTATCGATATTACATCCTGGAAAATCACATGTACTACTTTTTATCCCGTGAAAAGTATAGTTCCCGTGGGAGAATTGCTGTATTGGGAAAACCGTAGGCCACGTTGATGAAACCGCGGGGCGTAGCCAGTAAAGAAGCTATGGGTCAAACTGCAATCATTGTGGGAAGGCATATTTATTACCATACAGCACTCTTCATATCCGTCAAGACTCGCAACAAAAAAAAATATTATGGCGCTCTTTTCATCAACATTTATGCGAGTTCAACGCTTAATAATATTATTAAACCTTAAAGGTTACTAAATTATGTCAATATGTGATAAATGGATCTAAACGGTAAAGTATCATACTATATGTAAATATTTTACCCTTTTAGACTACTGAAAAAAAATTCGTAAATATCAAATAACTGATAATTATTATTTTATTTTAATAAATTTATGGTTTGGTGAATAATTTGTTTGTTTTGTCATAACTACTGAAAAATCTTATATATAGTATGTTGGGAAGCCCAATTTAAAGACAAGTGTTATGCCAGTATTAGGTAGATAGATAGAAACAACAGTTTATTTGGGTTTTTTTTGGTTTTTTTCTTTATCAACATTCACACAAGGTCTTCTGGTCCCAAACTAGGCAGAGCAATATAATAATTTGTTTATCTAAGTGTGACAAAATTAACTTAACATAGTTATGTTTATTTACTGTTAAACACGGATATATTTTCAAACGTCACTTCAAGTACTTTTTTATGTCCGAAATAAAGGAACAAACTCGAACATCTTTGGAAACCTGATCAACTGACTGATAGTTTATTGAAAGCACTATCAGTAGGTGTAATAAGGTCGCACGGAGACTATGTATAGCTTTCAAATTATGCTATTCACTATTTCTTTTATTATGACGACTTCGCGCCTTTTTAGGCAGCCCAATTCAATAGCGAGGCTTCTTGCCTTATTTACGTACTGTTGTTTTCTTTGCTGAATACCTCAATCTGTCTGTAAAGAAAATACACCCACATACTTTCTTGCATTGAGTAGCCGCGTAATGGTCATTTTGATTTGTTTTTTTTTAATCTATTGTGCAGGCACTGCTCTGTGAGTGGTTGTCTAAAGATGAAATTTTACAGTTTTACAAACATACCTATGCTACATGTAGCCAAGTCTTTTGACGTCGGAGAAGGTACAAGTGCGGACTCGGTAGCGCGCTGATCACACCCGCAATCTGTCTACGCTGAGATGGCCTGTATTGCTAGCCAACAGTATATAGGCCTTCTAAAGTGAGGGGTGAGGGAGGACGAAGGCTCCCTCCACGAGATAGGCCTGCTGGAGGGCAGTGGCATCGACTGCGGAGGCTCCGGGCAGCGACGTCAATGGGGGTGGAGGAGAATACTCAAGCCGTCCCCGTCACTTATCGACCTAGATGGAATACCCCGGGTTTTAGCAGAGCAGACACTCTCGCATAGCCTTCTTAAGCACGTCTTTCTAATTGCTATGATTAAAACATACTATTTATGATTCTTCTTTTATGTGTACGTTTATACATGCTCGTCGGTTGCAGGTTTTCTTTACTATATAAACAATTTAATATGTAATTTTCCGAAGATCTCTAAGGTACAGTTTAGCTAACTGTATCAATAAGAGATGAAGCCAGTTTGATCTTTATTGACTATTACTTTATTTTACGACTAACGTAGATAGGATCCATTCGGAAGCTACTGAAATATTTTATGGTAATGTTACGGCAGCGTAAGGCTCCTGGTCATCTTTTTTATATTATTTCATTTAATAACAAGCGTCTTTAAAATGTTAAACAGTTTTTTAAATTCAGTGACTGCTCGTATGTTAATAAACCCATGTACTCATGATCGTGACATGACACTGAGTTGTGTATTATTATTACTCGACAGGCGGAGAGTATATAATGTAATGAAACAGCACAATATTGAAATATATTATTACATATACAACCGAATGGTTTTGGTCGGTTTTTTTGTGGTTTTCATTTAATTTGCGTTAGCTTTTTTGTTATGTTAGCCTGGGTGGATAATGATTACTCCAAACCGATTCTCAAACACAAAGTTCAAAACCTATTTGGCAGTTGTTACTTTGTAGTTAATTTTAAAGCCGCCACTAAGTTTATCATATCCTCTTGACAGACAGTTACTACCTCTTACCTCTGCTGGTGAGTCCTACGCTGAGGTTACCAGTCAGGATCTTTACTTGAGAGCTTTAAACTTGTATAGGTTATATTCTTCATCCAATAGGTTCCATGACGTTCACCGACAAGGTGACTAACGGACTAAGATCGCAGGAAGAAACTTGAATACATGTGGTTTCTTTCTTTCTTTCAAACTGGTTCGCCAGCCGTACAGCCGCTTCTAACCGTTCTTTGTAGTGATCACTGGGGGAGGCCTGTGTCCAGGAGTGAACTTTTTATGGCTGAGATGATGACGATGTTGATATCTTCTCATTTCTGACCCACTTTGCAGCGTTTGTCTATTTATTTATTCAGTACACAGAATAGGTCCAACATGGTGTATGGTAAAACTTAAATAAGTAGGAAGTTCACTCTGGAATCTGCCTTCCTTATCATAAAAAACGTTAATGTCCGGTTCCTGAGCTAGCATGTCGTTGAGTAATTTATTTATTAGTTTACTGTCTGCGGTTAGAGAGTACTTTAAAAAATATAAAATAATGACAGTTATATTCATGTATATTTACTACAGTTTAATAGAAATACACGAAGAGCGGAAATTTCTGATGAAAAACAAAGACATAAGTATAACTTAAGAAATAACGAAAAACTATTTGTTTCACGAGTAAGATTGACAAAGGTTCAAAAACAAGGAATCTGCAATAAAATATTATTATTTAACAAGCTACCATTGACTATAGCCAAATTAAACACTAAGGACTTTAAAAGAAAACTAAAAATTTTTTTTCAAAACCACCCATTATATTCGTTAAACGAATTTGCTGAAATGCGTCTCAAAGAATATTCATTCATCTCGTAGAATTGTATAATATGTTTTTTATTTTATTTTATTATTAATCCTTACGTTCTTATTTATGTATTATAAGCTTATTATTGTAATTTTGACTTGCCCAGTGTAACGACCATTGTTATAAGGCCAATAAAGTTTCTTATTCTTATTCTGTACAGTCCACATAACTGTTTGCGGTGTAACGAATAGTTTGCATACTGTCCGTTCGACTGCGCACTGTGTAGGTACAGTTGCGAAGGCACCGTCAACAAAAAACGTCGGATATAGTCTTACCCCATAGCTTGTAGTGCTCCATAACTTGGTTATGAGATATGTAAAGTGAGTATAATATCTGTGTATATAATGAGAGTAAGTGGATCCTTCAATTGACTTCTCAAATAGACAAAGTTTGCACTCGGTAGACAAATTAGCTATTATATATTACTACATACTTTTAGTAATTTATACCGCTAGGCTGTTCGTATTACTGTGTTCCGGTTTAAAGGGTATATTCTGGTGAAATTATAGGCACATGAGAGTTACCACATTATGTCTCAGGGTGACGGACGCAGTGCAGTTCTTTACGAATTGTATCTGTATATAGGGAGAGATTTCCACTGATCAACTTGTGGGCATTTTACTTGTTCCGTCATCTTATCCCATTTTTTTTTGTCAAAAATGTATATGAATTTGCAACAAGAAAATCACTGAATATAATTTACTCTTGGTTTTTTTCCTCAGTCATCGCAATTGTTCCGAATGACTTTTTGTACCTACATCAAAAAGACATTAGGAACTATCGCGATGGCCTGTTCAAAATACAGTATTATCTCTAACCAACAATATTTATAAATATGTTTTTTTTTCTTTGTATTTCTCCTACAATGTTTGGAATAACTAACAATGTGGTAAGAGCACGGAGTAATTTTATTCTCACAAGTTAAAGTTGTGTCTTGTACTTTCGAAGCAGAGCCTGTGTAACTTTTACTAAGTTCTTATACGCCCAAAGGCTGAGAACTTTGTTTGTATTTATTGAACCGCGCGTTTATTAGAAGATAAATTTTGTGTATATTTTTCAGGTACATTCTAAGAGAAGTTAAAAAGCCTTAGTAAGTAAATTAAGTAACTAGAAAAATAAATTGTAAGTTATGAAAGATTACGCTGTAAAATGTATGAAACAAGAAAATATTCTTATAATTATTATGTATGCACGTATAACTACATGGTATCTCGAAAACTGCTCTTACGATTTGGGTGAAAGTTTGTACATGCATAACGTTATGCTAAGCAAGTTCATATACACGTACCAACTTAATTAATGAGCAGGACGAAGCTCAACCGCTCAGTCTACCAAATAAGAAACTTAATCATAATATACATTTTATTATATTTACTACATACTAGTTGCGGACCGCGTTTTCACCCGTTTGGACTGCGATTGTTATGCTCGCAATTATCCCATGTGTACCGTACTTTAACGGGGCTGAAAAGTATCTAAAAAATAAACTTAAAAAACTGACGTAACTAAAATAGGTACTTTCGACAAACGACAGACAAACTATCAACTTTGTTATGTGATACATAGTGATGTTCATACGACAGACGACCAAATGGCATCCGACAATATGCTACTCTGCTACTTAAAATCGCTGACTGTAAGAAAGTATTGTTTTTGTGGTTGTGAAAAGAAAATATATGAAATAAATAATATAACTAATAAAACTGACGTGGTTTTGACACATTAGGCATATATAAAACACGAGAATTACTCACGTAATAAGTCAGAGGGTTCTTGAAAAAGACCACCGAATGTGGTTGAAACTATAGTCGGAGCCCTCTGACTTATTACGTGAGTAATTCCCGTGTTTTATACATTCATAATAAATAATAAACTTTATAATATCGTTATTTTCAATGAACGAGTGAATAGTATCTTCTAGACAAGCGTGATCCTTAGTAAGCATCAATCCTAACCATCAGATGAGATAATGGTCAACCAAACGTCTTTCTATCTAATAACAAAATAGTTATAGTTAATATATTAAAGTTATAAATAGGCTGCCAATAACTAGTGAATTGCTCAAATGTTATTTTAGTAGCTGCAGTATTGAAATTAGTTATTAGTGTTTTAAAACAAAATTAAATCTTGCTCAGTGCGAGGTCCAGACCATTTTTCAATGCCTTAATCGCTTTGTTGTTATCTTTGCACTTTACAAATGAAAACAATTAATAACACATTAATTGGAATAACAATTAATTGGGAATATGGAGGGAGGAAGCTCGTTCCACATTTTGCAGGTGTATGGCAAAAACGATCGGTTGAATCGCAGTGTGTGAATGTGTCAATTATATATGAGCTTTTGAGCGATTTTGGCTAAGTGGTAAAATCTTGATGCTGGAATAAGGTTGAAGAGTTCTTCAGAACACTACCCGTTGTATATACCTTAGAAAATACACAGAGACCCAATGTCTCTGCAGATTCTGAGTGGCTCTAGCTCTTTGGTGAGTTTGGGGTCGTTGACAATTCTCATAGCTCTACGCTGCAATGCATCCAGGGGCTCCAGCTGATACTTGGGTGCACCATTCCAAAGGTTCCAACTACCGCGCTAACTTCGAAGTTATTGTAAATGCTACATGGTTGCCATTTAACCCTAATTTATTATACACGACACAACCCCAACTTTTCAGGAAAGAAGGTTAATGAACTATATTAGTTCCAGGAGTATTTCTAGCAATACAATTATTTTATCTGTTTCCAATTTTTAAAACTAATTTATCAAGTTACCCCGACTCATCCAACTCGGCCGGAATACTTAATACTACGAACTTCGGTGAATACAAAGCTCGTTATAAGCAGTTTTCATATTTATATACGAAACACATTATTCGAAGCGATGATAGCTCATCGGTGGGAGCATCGGCTGTCAAGCTGACAGACGCTGGTTTGATCCCCGCCAAAGGTTTGAGCTTCCAGTGAAGGTTCTATTGTCAAATTCTCAGCATAGTGGTAGAATACTTTCGGATACCCGCTTGGTGGTAGCTAGCTACCACCCATAACTTTAAAAACTGTCACCAAACACATAGTGTGTTCTGGCAGCAATCCTTGAGAGCCAGAAATAGTTCTAGGTCTAGCGTGATAACATCTGCGACCACATCGTCACTGACGATTAAGTGAGATAGGTCAAATGCTACATCTATAAGTACAGTACTTATAAAAAAGTTGGGGTATTTGTAAGATCGAATATGAAATGAGGAGATCGATAACGTAAGCATCTGTTTATAAATTAGCCACTTGAAACAGATGAGAAACAGGCAGAACAGGTGGCTGATGTGGTCTAATGGTTCTCGATTTAAGACCACGCAAACTCAGCAAAGGATGTACACCGACTAGGTCAACACGCTTGGGAAAGGCCTAGTCTAGCAATAAATTATTATGTTAATATATATATTAAATCATGTTTATTCATTGATATTATTGATGATTATGTTAAAATAACGTAATATTTTTTTGTTTCAGGTAATATATGCACAGCGAACATTTTTTTTTATATATGTAAGTAAATAAAATATAATTACAAACTAGTAGGGCCACGCGGTGATTACGGTTTTCCCGCTACCTCAATCATCCCACGGGAACTATACTTCTTCCGGGATAAAGTATCCTATGTGTTATTCCAGGGTCTAACCTCGATGGCAAATTTCATCGAAATCGTTACACTTACACACATACAAACAAACTTTTGCCTTGAAAATTTAGTTATATTTGTTGGGATTTCAAAATATTGCAATCTATGGTTAAACCATAAGCTATTGCATACACAAGAATTCTAGAACAACTATTGCCTCAATGTATCGATAGATCTACGATTAATACAAATAATCCTTAGTATATATATATATAAGTATAATCTTTAATCATAACTTAAAACATTTCACGACAAAACAAAATTATTATTCATGCCAAATGCGAATTTAAACGTTAAAACTTGCTAGCAGAACGGGAACAATACTCTGAAAGACAAAAGTCAAGCAAAAGATTATAATATAAAGCTCAGTTCCGCGCTGTCATCACAGAGAATAATAGAGACAACTAAAAGAATACCCACATTCTGTTATTCCCATCCTTTTAACGTAGAAAAGCTTGTTTGTGAATATTTTAAAGGCGGAAATTGCTCTGCCCTGTAGAAGGGACCGACCACTCCAAAGTGATCTTTATTGTAATGACACGCCCTTTTGTAGCGGAAATAATTGATTTTACCGTTTGGACACTCAGTTTCGAAACGGCAGAATTACAATTCTTCGCAAATGGCCATTTAAATGCCATTACGGAGAGGTTTGATAACTTTGAATAACGATAATAGTAAGTATTTAGATACAAATTGCTTTCTCGTAAATGGTTATGAATGAAAATTAGTTATTAAGTAAATATCTAATTAATTCGACTTGAAACAGTGTCTATGGTATTTCTTTACAGGTTTTTTTTTATACATGGAGACTTTGACTACTATCTCAGTTGATGGTCAGTGATGATGAAGTTGAAGGTGGAACCACCTAGAATACTAACTGACTATAATACTAATTGACTCTCAAGGACAGCCGCATGAACTTATTGTGTGTTTTGGTGACAGTGTTAAATGTTAACTAGCCTGGCGGGTACTGAAAATTACTCTCCTACTATAAGATTTGATAACGATGATGCCTTCAGAAGGAACTAAAGCCATTGATGGGGATCGAACCATCGTCCATCAGATTGACAGCCAACGTTTAGACCGCTAAGATAACACATGTTTTATCTGTAGATGGGTATTTCAGTGACCATTCCGAAACTGTGAAGTAATTTTTATTATATGTGTGTGTGTGCGTGTGTTGAGTAGGTAACTCCCGAAATGACTTAGATACAACTGGTTCCGGTAGGACAATGTTTGGTAGGAACTCTATTTTTCTATATACGGGTTCTACGATATCAATTTTCCTGTGCGCCGTAGGCAGGGGTAATATTTTCTGAGTTTGAGCGAATTGAACAAATGTTCAATTCGCAAGGATTTGGATCGATACAATAAGATAATACGTTTAATTGAAGGCTTTAGTTTGCGGTCTTTATAATGTAGAACAATAATATCCTGTATTCATACTATATTAGACGTGTGATTATACACTTCAGTGGGATTACTTCATAAGGAAAGGCCCGCAAGAACAGACATTTATGTTCAAATGTGTATGTCTCGCCTAAATATGTAAATGCGAGAATATAGTTTTAGTGTATTTCTGGTGGTAAGGTACCTTCGAGTACCCGCCTAGCTATCCACCACCCTCAACTTTGAATGACTGTCACCAAACACAAACACAATCATAGTGTGTCCAGGCAATCCAGGCAGATCTTGATACCCATTAAGCATTCTAGGTCTAGCGTGTGAACGTTTAGCACCAAAATCCATTTGCTGATCGCGCATGCGTGTTGCGCCGTGTCCACAGATTATAATTGTAGAAAAACGGCATTGCAACCTCCTTGGTCCAGCTGAAGTTGTATCTTAATAATAAAAAAGTTACATTATGATACAATTGTCCATAGAAAAGCTGAATCTTCATGTAATTTTTTTAATTTATTCCGAAATAATTGTCCATAATGACTGTCATTCAAGTTCTGTTTTTAATTTTTTAATCGTTGTATTTCAGTATGAGATTAGATAAAATAAATTTTTATATATTATAATATTCGGTTAACGATATTCATAACATTATTGAGAAAGAAATTATTCTCATCGCTGAATTAAAGATCAGATTTTGTACTTAATCATCATAGTATTAAGGAAAAACGTTTTGTTAAGCTAAAACCGCTCGAAGCGCCCAATAAATATTATATGAGTTATAACCGGATAACGTTGTACCTTTCAGCTTTAATATATCCGCGGCACGATCGTATTAATGCCTACAGAATTATTAACTTATTCATATATTTATCTATGTTATTTTTTTTTCATTTACTCTCTCTCTCTCACACACAATGAGTCTTTCTAGATCGATGATCGCCGTGGCTCAGTGGTCAGTGACACGACTTCTGTGTCTTCGAAACTCTAGATTCGAATCCCGGTAGGGGCAAACATTTGTGCGATGAGTTTAGGTATTTGTCCCGGGTATTGGGTGTATGTGTGCTGTGATTGCGTGTGTCCATACCTCCCGCGATAAAGGAAATCCTAGTGCAGGGGTAGAGTTGAAAAATAAATAAAAAAAATTAAATTAAAAAACGAGCAATTTTCATACCTATATATAGAAATAAATATCTCACTTGATATAGATACAATACTCTGTACCTAAATCAAGCTATATTTTTTTTTAATGTCTATAGCCTTCCTAATTGTAGATCTCACTATAATAAAGTGTTATTGTAGTAGCTGCAGTATTGTAATTAGTTATTAGTGTTTTATTTTAATAAAGGCATTATTGGTAAAACTATAATATTATAAATGTCAATGTTTGGATGGATGGATATTTGTTACACAATCACGCCAGAATGACTGAACGGATCTGGATGCAATTTGGCACAGAGATAAATTATAGTCTGGAATAGCACATAGGCTACTTTTTATCTCGGTAAAATGAATGATTCCCGTGGAATAGTTGAGGTAGCGGGAAAACCGTAATCCACGCGGGTGAAACCGCGGGGCGCTACTAATAAATATATAAATCTCTTTAGATGTATGAATGCAGATGGAGGAATTAAATTACGCAGCTCGGCTGTTATTGAACGTGACTTAAGAGTTAAATATCCGTGAAAGCAACGCGGATATTAATTTTGAGTTAACGAGGGACCCAACCCTCGCGAGTGAACCCGAAAATGTTTACTCAATGTGTATAACACAAAGTTCACTAAAGTCAATTTAATATTTGATCGTGTAGCTACTGGCGACTTTCTGCCCTTGAACCGTAAGCCCATCGTAAAAGTACTCAAATTATTCTTCAAATAAAGGTTGGGTTTTCATATTTCAATGTGTGCCCGGTATAATTGAACGCTTACATTTTATTAAGCGACTTCAATAAAAGAAAGTTACTCAATTCAATCATATTTTTTTTATGTGTGTTTGCGGGTGACCTTGTCGTTTATGAACCAATTTTGATGGTCCCATTTTAATTTCATCAAAATCAGATATGCTGTTTTTGAGTTCCACTCCAATAACTGGAAAGTGCTACGCATATCTCGACGATATTATGGTTGCGGGTGAAGACATCGGAGAACATACACGAGGACAAATTGATCCCGTGAGTAGCAAAGATGAACGCACAGAAAAGGGCGAAAAACATTTTTATTTTTTTAAATGGAACCTTCTTCCACACTCAAAAGTATGAAGTAACTTGTCGAAGTTGGAACAACCTACCTCAGACATCCGTTTCAAAAAGTATAGAACATTCCCTATCAAAAACGAGTTTCTACATTTTTTTTTCTTGGGGCAAATTCCTTTATGAAAATAAAACACTATTAACGTTTTTTTTCCGATTCAAATAATTGTGTTATCTAAGCAAAATAGTGAATAGTAAAATCGTTCATTGTTTCATAATTTTATCGTAGCATTTGGAAGGTGGACCCTACACTAGGACCCCTTTTTTGACGAGGTGGAAAGCATTTACGCCTTCGAGCGCCTGCCCAGGGGAGGGCAGAAGGGATATGTCTAATGCAAAGACTAACCCCGGGCTGCTGCAACCCCTAGTGAGAAGCAAGTCTAGGGCCTCTATCGACTAAACCACCCCGGTGACCAGACGAAGCCTGTCGGGGAGAGATTAGGGTCACGTTAGCACTCACCATCCCATAACAAGGACCCCCTGCGTTGAGGGTGGAGTAGTCTCTTCCAAGAAGGAGGTAAAATATTGACGCTACAATTATGTCCATAGATACGCGAGCATATCGGCGAATATGGAGATTAAAGTCATTATGATCAAAATAATAGAATCTCTTTGACAAGAAGTCATAAATATTTGAGAAATTAATATTTTTTATTGCTAAGATTACCGGTAGCAAATCTTTTTATTATAATTTATGGCTACTATTATCATAAGCTACTGTAAGGCTGAATACATACTGTACTGTACTGTTTGAAGAATAAGCCTGAAAAATTATCATGTTTTTTTTAAATTGACATTTTTCATGTATATTCGGTGTATTATTTAACGCTATTCTATTACCGACCTGAATAAACGAATATATTAAAGCGTATGACTTGTACGATACTTTTTAACAATTTCAATAAATAGGCTATGTTATATATATATATTAACTTTGTTAATAATAAAAAATACCTAACCTTTCTAAGTCAAAAGTCTTATTCTATTTGCGCTCAAATTTATATAACACCTTACAACGCTATTTCTAATATCAGGCGAGTTTTATTCAATTGCTGGCTAATTGCGAGTAATATAGTAGAACAAGAGAACCAGCATTGATTCGAAAACTCTATTGGGTTTTGGATATAATATACATAATATAGCTAGCTACCTATCTAGCGTATTAAGTGCGTACGTTAAGAAGATTAAATAAAGATAATTGGACTAAGAAATTATTCATTGAATTCTAACAATGTCAAATTATTGGAGCATTACAGATTGAATCTTTGTCCAAATCTATTGAACGTTTGTATCTAATTAGATAAAGACGAAGGAGGAGTGAGGAATAAGGAATGAATGTGGACGATATATGCGTTGACACTCGACCAGCGTCAGTTCTTCCCGAGGCACAAGTTAGGACTGGCACAGCGGCGATGCAATTGAAACGGACGAAAGCAAAAAATGTTTACCAAAAAATGGAACCAACTACAACACTCAAAAGGGTGAAATAACTTGTTGAAGGTCGTTTTATTGTAATTTTTTACTTCAATCTTAAGCACGTATAGACAGTGATAGTTGTCTAAGCACCGGCTAGACATAGATTTTGAGTAATCGGGTCAAGTACGTGCACTTACTTGATTATTTTGGCGATAGGCGAGTCGATCGCGCACGCGTTTATCGAACGGGTGCACAGCGCGCGGTCGTTAGGTTTTGACTAATTGTTTTTAATGGCGCGGGCGACGGCTTCGCACCCCTTTCCCCGCGCCATCCCCTGTCGTAGACTCTTGTAGGTAGACTCTTGTTGGGTGTGCATAGATTATGTACGCGCTGTGGTGCGCGTACATCCTCCGGGGCGCTGACGGCAGTCTTTACCGTCAACACCAATCTTCATTAGAAACTTATGCGGCGGTGATCCCCGAGCCCTCCGAGGCTGGGGTTGATCCCGCTGTTCCGGGCGGCAGCAGGCACAATTTGTTGACGGCTCGCGTAATTGTTCCCTTTGTGGTGAGAACTTCTGCCACCCGACAGACTCCATCCTTTCCAGTAATACGTTTTGTTATTCTGCCCATACGCCAATGAAGGGGCATTAGATTGTCCTCCCTTATGACCACCATGTCACCGACTTGAATATTAGGTGTTTCTTGTCTCCATTTAGTTCGGTTTTGCAGTTCAGCCATGAATTCTCGGCGCCATCTTTCCCAAAAGTTTTGTCGAATTTGCTCAATTTGTTGATATCGGGTAGGTCTAGTGGTGACGACGGGTAGCGATGGCACCGACATCAGTGGGCGGCCGATTAGAAAGTGACCAGGGGTAAGAGGAGTTAAATCGGTGGGATTAGAAGAGAGGGGGCATAGTGGACGGGAATTGAGAATAGCTTCGATTTGAGCGAAAAGTGTAGTCAGTTCTTCAAAGGTTAAAGAGGCATTGCCAGCTACGCGTTTTAGCAAGTTTTTAGCGCTCTTCACGCCACTTTCCGAAAGTCCGTTAAAATGTGGTGAGTACGCGGGACTAAAAACAAATTTAATGCCTTCGTTGGCTGCGAAATCGGACACTGCTTGATGACTGGACCGTATCACCCTGCCTAGCTCATTGCTCGCTCCCACGAAAGTTTTCCCGTTGTCGCAATAGATCGTATTTGGCTTTCCACGGCGAGAAACGAATCTACGTAGACATAATATAAAGCTTTGACTAGAGAGATCGCTGAGAACATCTAAATGAATGGCCCTAACTGCTAAACAGACCACCACGCATAAGTAGGCCTTAGTAACACGGTTGCCGCGACCCTTCTTTGACGAAATCATAAATGGGCCGGCAAAGTCCATTCCACAATTTTCAAACGTAAAGTTGACACTGACTCTTTCACTAGGTAAGTTGCCCATTATGGGCTGCATAGTCTTACCTCGAAACCGGGTACAAATTACACATTGTCTCGTGATAGAACGAGCTAAATTTCTACCACCGAGTGGCCAGAACCGTTCACGAAACGTAGAAAGCATTAACTGAGGACCTGCATGAAATAAGCGATGATGCTCGTGCTTCATCAGCAGTTTTGTAAAATGATGCTTAGCATCTAGCAATATTGGATGTTTTTGGTCATATTGGAATTGAGATTGTTCAAGTCTGCCTCCTACTCTAATTAATTGATTTTTATCAATGAATGGATTAAGAGGTAGCAATCTATTTTTAAAATGTTTACTGTATTCAATGTTAGAACTTTCTTTAGGAAATGATTCACATTGACTACACCTTAATAAGAATGTTAGCGAGTTATTGAGCTCGCATGTTGTCAAAGGTCCGGTTAACTTATTTTTATCCTTTTTTACATTGTTTATGAAACGTAATACATAAGCATAGGCTCTGTTAAGTTTTAAATAACATGAGTGATTTTCGAATTGAACAAATGACTTACTGACTGGTTTGTCGATAGTACTTAAGGATTTAACTTCGGGTAAATTGTAGAATGACAAAACGTCAGGTTGAGGAGGCCATTCTGAGACATCTTTCTTCAGAAACGATGGACCTTCCCACCATAACAAATTTGAATTTAGATGTTGAGGTTCAATTCCTCTAGAGCAAATATCTGCTGGATTTAATTCGCTTGGAACGTGTCTTAATTGGAATTCTTTGGTAAGTTCATGTATTTTGTTTACTCTGTTCCTAATAAAGGCGGGAAGAGCCTTTTTTTGTGTGTTAAGCCACCCAAGCACCACGGTGGCGTCGGTCCACAGATACTTGTCAGTAATCTTACATGGTAGGGCCTCCAGAACCTTTGAACAGAGTTGAGCTCCGAGTAGCGTTGAGCATAGCTCAAGACGAGGTATAGTAAGGGCCTGTTTTGAGGTCCGAAGAGGTGCCACTTTAGTTTTTGCACATAGTAAACGGATTGTTATATTGGTTTTATGTACATAGGATCGCAAATACACACAAGCTCCCATAGCTTCTTGTGAGGCATCAACAAAGGTATGAGCTTCGGTGGTGGCGCCATCTATATTGATATCCGAAGCCATCACGAAGCGAGGTATTTGGATATGTGAAATATGATTTAAATTGTTAATGAATTTGAACCATTTGATAGCAAAATGTTGTGGTACTGGATCGTCCCAACCCAACTTGGCGGCCCATAAATGTTGGAGTAAGATTTTGGCCTTAACAATGCAACATGAGACAAGCCCTAGTGGGTCAAACAGTTTGCAGGTTGTTGAGATTATTATTCGTTTGGTCACTATTGGTGCCTGCGAACCATTTGGAGAATTAGTTGTTGGTTGGCCTTCGATTTGACCTGGGAAACGTATGTAATCAGCATCGGATGACCACCTCAACCCTAGAACGTTAGGACCTGTGTTGAAATTAAGTATATCAGTAGCCTTTGCCACATTTGACCGGTTCTCAACTTCTGAAAGGATTTCAGGACAGTTCGAGCGGAATTTTCTCAATGGGAAACCTGCAGATTTCAAGGTTTCAGTTACATTTGTCAAAACATGGGTTAACTCGGATTTTGAATAGCTACCAGTATTTAGGTCATCCATATAGAAATGGGATTTAATCACGTTACCAATAGCTTTGTCTTGACACTCAAGTGCTAATTGAATAAGACACCTTGTGGCTAAAAACGGAGCCGAAGCGGTGCCGTAAGTAACGGTATTAAGTTGGTAAATCTTGATAGGCTCCTCAGGATGATCCCTCCACAGTACGAGCTGTAGATGTCGTTGGGATTCGTCCAAGGGTATGCACCTATACATTTTTTGTATATCCGCAGTAAGTACATACTTATAGGCTCGAAAGCGGATTAGGATAGAAAACAGGTCGCTTTGTACTACTGGACCGACCGCTTGTATGTCATTAAGTGACTTGGATGAGCTTGTTTTCGCAGATGCGTCAAAGACGACTCTCAACTTTGTACTTTCGCTCTGTTCGCGAATCACACAGTGGTGAGGTAAATAGCAGCCAAAACGTGGCCGTTCGATTTCGTTAGAGTGACCTAAAATGTTATACTCTTTAATAAAATTACTATAATGTTCCTTTATAGAAGGATTTTTGTTCAATCGTTTTTCTAATGATAGGAAACGTTTCATTGCCATAGGAAACGAATGTCCGAGTACTTCTTCCGGCTCATCTTTTAGTGGCATTTTGACTGAAAATCTGCCATCTGGTAAGCGACATGTATTTTTTACATAATGAGACTCGCAAAATTGTTCTTCGGTTGAATAGGTATCAGTGTCTGAGGGCAAATTTTCGACCTCCCAGAATCTTTGGATTGAGTCGTGTATGTCTTGAAGTGACGCCGGTGATTCACTCTGCACAAAATTACATTGCACCTTATTATAGGAGCTACCACCAGTAGGACCAACTACTATCCATCCTAATACACTCTCTTGTAAGATAGGCCTATTGGGACCTAGGCTGATTTTGTTTGCCCCGATCATGTCAAAGAAATGGTCGGCACCTAACAGAATGTCTATTTCTGACGGTTTGAAAAATGTTGGGTCTGATAATACAATGCCGTCTGGTATACCTAAAGTATCGACCTCGACATAGACGCTGGGTAAATTACCCGTAATTTTATTAATTACAAAACAAACTATGTTCCTGTTAAATGAGCCGACCCGTGATTTTATACTGATCTGGCATCGCTCATTAATTGGGCAGGTTACACCGTTTATGCCTGTCACATTCATTGGATTAATATCATCTGTTTGTAGATTAAGTTTTTGTTTTAGATTCATAGAGATGAAAGAAGACTGGCTTCCGGTATCGAGTAGCGCACGAGCCAGGTGAGTGGTGTTGGTACGATTGTCTACCACTTGTACTGTAGCAGTACATAATAGAACCTGACCGGAGGATGCCGCCGACAAAGTAATAGGTGTTAATAATTCACCGGGTTTATTGACCATTGGTGTGTTTATTTTCTTTTTATCTTTGCATATCAATGAGTTATGTTTCTTTTTACAATTCCGACATAAACCCTTGAGGGTACACGCTAAATTTGGATGAGCACGTAAGCAGTTACTACACAACTGGTGTTTGGAAACTTCTCGAAGTTTGTCATCTACGTTCATCGCTTTGAATTGAGTGCACTGATAAACATAATGATCTTGGTTACATATTGGACAGCCTTTGCTTTGTGACGCCTGAGCAAAAGTTGCAAATGAGTTGGTAGCTTTATGTTCTTTGTAACTATTATAATGATTTTGAGTTGGTTTGATACGTGACTGTGACTCACTACTACTACGGCTACAATTGGCGGTTTCAAGAACATTTGCACGGTTTTCTAAAAAGGATTTGAATTCTTCTAAGGTAGGTAAATGATTAAGCTGACCTTTGTGTTCTTCCCACTTACTACTTGTGTGAGGATCCAACTTTGCCGAGACCAGAAATATAACCAATGGGTCCCACCCGGCAGTGGGTACCTGCAGTGTGTTGAGTGCGTTAAGGTTTTTTGAAACCTGGTCGCTTAGATACCTAATAGCCTTAAAAGACTCCTTCTGTATACTATTTAGTTGCACCAGAGCGCTCAAATGATTATGTATTAAAATATTCTTATTATTGTACCTATCACACAAAGTTTTCCACGCAAGCTCATAACTAGCTTCAGAAAACTCAATCGATCTTATTGCGACACTAGCCCCCGAAGTCAAAGAATTCCGCAAATAATGAAATTTACTTATAGGTGGAATCGAGTTATTGTCATTAATTAGACTTTTAAACGTGTCTCTAAATTCCAACCATTTTGTATAGCTTCCATCAAATACCGGTAGATTGATGACAGGTAGCTTGATGGGGTTAGCACCATTACGATGACAACAACTCGACTTCATGGAACCCTCGGAGCCGTTAGAGGGTTTATCTTTGGCTGAACATGATTCTATTAACTCCTGAGCGACAGCGATTTGTACAAAAAATTCGCTTTCAGTATTTTCACGTTCAAGTACTTGGTCGTCTACATTTTCTGATAGCTCTTCGATTTCTGTCTGAGCATTATCAAAGGCAGACATCATCTCTTGAATTTGAGTTAGCCTTAGGGATATTTCCCGAATTTCTAGACTAGATAACGCATTAACGTTTTGGTATCTTTGTAAATAGCCTTTGAATACAGTTAATCGACCTTTGTATCCAGCACGTCTGCGTACTAACGCCCTTAGACGTTCCGTAATATTGGATGATTCGACAGTCAAATTTGGTATAGGACTTCGAGACCGGGGTTTCGTATCGCTTTCAGCCATGTTGACGCGAGCAATGAACCAGGTAAATAAATAGATTAAATGTTACTTGAATGGTCGAGTGTACAGTCCCGTAATCCACAGCAGCCGCCGCTTCCGAACGCGTCAACAACACCGACAGCGTCGCACCGACGACGCCAACGGACACAGCGCGCCACGAAAGCGACCCGAACGTCAACGACTGGAATTGATAGGTAGATAAACTTAAACACGATTGAATAATTGAGATATGAACAATAAGAGAAATAGGTAGGTACCTAGTTATAAATGATACAGGAATACCTAATCCTTTATATTATAAATTGTTATGTAGGTAGGTACACAACTCAAACCTTAAAAGATTTGTCGAGTAGAACTCGCAAAAAACATAAGGCATGCATGTAGGTACTTATTATTTCCAGAATAAGTACGCTCAAAGTGATTTTGTGTTATATTTCCAGAATAGGTACGCACAAAGTGAATTTGTGTTATATTTCCAGAATAGGTACGCGGACCAACGGTGTTGTAGGTACTTTGTCTCGTAAATGTTGTAAAATTAATTATGGAACAACATGAATCGGTTGGATGAATTAAAATAGGTTCAAATGGTTCATATATAATGTAGGTAGGTGTACAGTTACCATGCCCAAGATATCATAGTCAACGATTCTAATATGGCGAAAACGTTGTGATAATAATTATACTATAGGTAGACGGGCGCGGGTGGCAACTTCAATACAAAATGCAACGGCTTGAGTAGGTATTGTTTGATGCGTAATTAACCATAAGAAACTTAGATAACCGATTAAAATATTACTTACTTATTGAATGATTAGGTAAAACTGCAAGGCAAAATATATCGGACGCGACGTGAAGAATAGGATGCAACGAAAATTCGAATGGAAATAGGTTATTGGAATAGAACCCGCGCGTGCTTGCTATGTCTCCGAACGATTGTTTACTTCGACTTATTAGCACTTAACACAGCAAACTTGTACTTCCTTGTGGCTATGGCGTTGGTCGGCATGGGGCACTTTTGAAGGTTTCCGCGCAGCACACACCGTTGTCCTTTGTTTGGTTTCACTTCCGAATCACTAATGGCCGCGATGTCGTCGCGGTTTCACGTCACTGATTAGAAAGTTTCACGTCTTTAATAAAGTCCTGTCACGGTCGCCAATTATGTCTAAGCACCGGCTAGACATAGATTTTGAGTAATCGGGTCAAGTACGTGCACTTACTTGATTATTTTGGCGATAGGCGAGTCGATCGCGCACGCGTTTATCGAACGGGTGCACAGCGCGCGGTCGTTAGGTTTTGACTAATTGTTTTTAATGGCGCGGGCGACGGCTTCGCACCCCTTTCCCCGCGCCATCCCCTGTCGTAGACTCTTGTAGGTAGACTCTTGTTGGGTGTGCATAGATTATGTACGCGCTGTGGTGCGCGTACAATAGTGATCTATAAAATGGTATTACATAAGGTGGTTCTTATACAGACTGGATAAAGTCCTAATTAATATGATGAATGACAATAATAAAAGTATTTGGCCGACTAAAATTACCCGCATTTTAATAAAACTGATCTAATATTAGAGGTAGGTTACGTAAGCAGTCATACGTATTTGAACTTTATCAGAAACGAGATAAGATTTTTTTTTATTTTGAGGAATTTTAAGAATTTTGGCTACTTTGAGTGATTAACAGAATTACGGCCTGTCTTGGCGTGGCTTAATGAGATACGATAGGTACATTTAGTACGTTAAACATTATCAGCATTTCGTGTTTTATATCAGACCACGCCACATTGAATAATTTCGGAACAGCTAATGTTATTCTTGTATCAGTGATAATGTCAGTTTTGCATGTGTGTGCGCTTGTATGAAAATGTATTTGTAATATTTTCCAAATATTTTTCATTTACGGGTATTTTAGGGTAGGGTACGCGGAAATTTAAGAAATTTTTATAATTACGAAATTATGACAAAACACATTAATTATTTACTTAATGCAAGCATACTTATCATGAAATACACACTATTCACCACATGAATTATTTGTATACCAATATGGCTGATCACAGCTTGCACTGATTATATTATTTTGAAATCTATATTATTTATAAACCTGTGTATCACAAATTAAATAATTTGAATTTGAATAAGTAGATATTATATTTATCTATTCACGTGTATTTTAGGGTAGACGGTCATTATCGACGTTCAGAATTTGGAATAAATCCACCCCGAGCTACCAACACAACCTTTGCTTGTTCCATATTTTACAGACGCCCGTTTCCACAGAATATTTGATGCCAAATCTGTTTTATTTGAAAACCGAAGGGTGAATAAACGCTGAAATAGTAAATGTGTTTATATATATAGTTTTGGAGTAAGCAATATTTCTTAGTTGATAGCTGAAAAGGTATACAGGGTTATCTATCATCATCATCATCATCATCTCAGCCATAGGACGTCCACTGCTGGACATAGGCCTCCCCCATTGATTTCCACAAGGACCTGTTGGTAGCGGCCCGCATCCAGCCCTTGCCTGCGATCTTAGTCAGGTCGTCTGTCCTCCTGGTCGGTGGCCGTCCTATGCTGCGCTTGCCAGTCCGTGGTGTCCACTCGAGAACCTTTCGACCCCAACGGCCGGGTTATCTATATAAAGTAGGAAATAACATTATTTTTCTTGTACAAATCCTTTTTGACATAAATAGGGATACTAGATGATAAAGTACGTAGGAATTCAAGCTTCGAATTAATTGAAACTTGGATATTAAATTATTTTATTTAAAAATTTAGGAATAAGTACAGCAGCGGCGAATAAATACGCCCAGTAAGATAGCCTGATATAACCATCCCAAACTTCTTTGCAATTGAATCTTACGGGAACTCATAGAAAATGCGATAAAACGGGCACAAATGTGTATCAACACTGGCGGCAGCTTTTGACGGATATCATCCTTTCCACTTAACACATAAAAATTTAAAGGTACGCATAAAGATTTCCATCACTCAAATATTATTTTATTTATGTAGTAAAAACGTTATTCAAATACAAAATTGGATGATAAATTTTACACCACCTTGTGAAAACCACTCGTGTTATTATATTCTGAATAACAACATTAATAAAATAAACAATGCAATAGTAATTCAAATGTAATCACAAATTAACTTGAGATTCCGCTAAAACCGCTAACAGTTGCATCTCGATTGCATTACAGAAGAAAATTAGATCTGTGTAGCCGTTACAATGACACTCCAAGTAATTCTACTTGAAGCTAGCAAAACTAGCATTTCATTCATTTTTCATTCATCGCAGCCATAGGACGTCCACTGCTGGACATATGCTTCCCCATATAGGGGGGATTTACCAATACTCAGCGTGGCGAGCGCAGTATGGTTTCCTATCCTCAGAAGGCGCTGCTGCCCACTTCCTGGTACGTGATCCCTAAGTCGAGTCTTACGGCACCCACGGGAAGAGATGGGGCAGTACTATTATTCTAGGCCGGTACCACCACGGCACCAACTAGCATTTAACGATGATTAATTAAAATCTATGAGCAATATGCTTAGCAGAACTGGTATACTGCTATAATCATCATCTCATCATCATCTCAGCAATAAGACGTCCACTCCATTGATTTCCACAAGGACCGGTTGGAAGTGGCCCGCATCCAGCTCTTGCCTGTGATCTTAGTCAGGTCGTCTGTCCACCTGGTCGGTGGCCGTCCTATGCTGCGCTTGCCAGTCCGTGGTCTCCATTCGAGAACTTTTCGACCCCAACGGCGATCAGTTCCTCGATCTATGTGCCCTGCCCACTGCTATTTCAACTTGCTACTCCGCTGGGCTATATCAGTGACTTTCGTTCTTCTACCCTGCTATAAACAAAACCGTAAATAACATTTTCTAGACTCCTAAGCGTGCCCGATGGCATAATACATTTTAACTATTATCAGGAGTGACAAATAAAAATAATTAAAAAGATTTAGAGCTATAAATGTATTTTTGTTATTACAGTTAAATAAATAATTAATAGTTATATAGTAAAAATATGTGTCCATAGTTCTTATGTTAGTTGGTGCATGACACTTTTGAATGACAATCATATTTTTTTTATTGTATAATGTTTTTTTTTTTACACGAAGCAGTTTACTAAAGCTACCCGCAATCAAATAAAGCTATTGTTGCGATAAGAATAAACTTTTCAATACCAGTTAATTTTAGCTTCGAGAACAGAATTACCACCATTGTATAATATTACAAACTTATTCAAAGAACCGGCGTCGGTCACTCAACTTGGCCTTTATTTATCTTAGAACCTAATTGAGATGCCACTTCTGAGTGCAAAAACTTGGCATGTTGACTCACCGCTTTCCATTCCTTGATTAAACGAACTACTTGAAATTCCAGCTGATTGGTGCGGGAATGAAAACTGTGGTTTCGATTCAAATACTGATGTCATTTGAATTTAAACACGAACTATTCCTTGTCGTATTTAATGTTATAGTCAAAGCACTGTTACATACGGTGTAATATACTTAGGCACATAGTGGTAAAATCATTATTCAGTTATCTCTGCATTTATTTAATTTTATTTCGATTTTGTTCTTAGAAGTCATTTAATTCACGCGCCATTAACAGTGGTGCCGCGATGCTGTTAAATGTTTCTAAGGTGTTACATTATAATCATATATTAATAAATCTAAATATCTTTAATATATGAATTATTCATAACTCGATATTATATAAAATTACGCTTTTAATCTTTTAAACTTTTCATATCTAGATTACAAATATCATTTAAAAATTTATTATGATAGGCTTTTTAGCTTTGATACCTGTTCTGAATTGTTTTTGCATGTGTAACCGAATTTAATAAATTGCTTATCAACGTAGATTTCTATGAGCCAAATTCAATATGAATATATTCACATTTTACGTTCACGCAACTGCAGACCCAACAAAATAATCTGACGAGAAAAACCACAAAACCATTTTCAAATTTGTATAATGCCGATGAAACATATAAAACCGGGGCCGTTAAAAACCCCGGGCTTTCAATTAGACATAATTTCTCAGTTCACGCCTTGGCGAACGGTTTAACGAGTTCCGGGAATAATTTTCTCTAATGACGGCCGATTATAATTGGTCCTGGTATCGATTCACGTTTTCGTCTTGTTGCCTATTAGTTAGAGATTTTGGAATTATTCATCTATACTACATTAATACTCACAGTAATGTAATAAGAAAAAAAAGGGGGATGTGTTTGTATTTTTTATACTGTTTAAATCTAGCGTTTGACCACTATCTCACTTGATGGTCAGTGACGATGTGGTCGATGAACACCACGAAGTTGGTATGATTTTTTAATGTAACGTCAATCTTAATAATACATATAATTATTGAATAAATATTTTATGAAAATAATAATATGCTAACCTAGGTAGTGGTTACATATTTGAACCGTTTGGGGTCGAGACATTGGGCCCGTAGGGACCGGAAGCTTATCGGATTTTCCAAAACTTATCAGAGCATTGGACCGATTGACCGACAGGCGTGACCAAAATGCGGCCACATATTTGTTTCAACAGATCAGTATTGCAAATCAACGTGGCAATGCTGCTAGCATTCTGGGCACGCTGCCAACTGGTAGCGGGTTAGAGCATTTGAGTTATTTATAGGCTGACAATAGCTAGTGGATTGCTAAAATGTTTTTGTATTAGCTATAGTATTGTCTATAGCATTGTAATTAGTTATAAGTATTTTATTTTCATAAAGGCCTATAAAACAAATATTTAATAAAATTAAACGTAAATTTCAAAGCAATCTAATAATCTAATCTCTCTAGTCTAATTGTAGTACATTAATACATTATCTCCCATTCATTTATCCTCTCTTAATCATAAAGTTAGCGTGAATGTAAACAGCGCGCTCTCTCTTGACAGCATAATTATCAAAGTTTATACAAACAGTTGAAGACAATTGAGTTAGTAATAAAGGATTTCTATATTTAGATGGCTTAAGGCTTTACCGTTTGCTAAATAAACAGTTTTTTCAGTCTCACATTACCGACAAATTTGAATTAGTTTCTTCACCAAAAGAAAGACATTTTAAAAGCCTAAAAATGTGATTATTATTTTTGTTAGCCTATAACTATATATTTTAAATAAAAATGTTAAAAATAATTTATTTATTGCCTTAAAGTCAAGGATTACAAATAATGCATAAGGCGTTACATAAAAATAATATTAAAACTACAATCTATAAATACATTAAATATAATTTAAGTACATAATTATCCCTACTTTTTCCATGTTAGTCGTGCACTTTGGGCAATTGGAATATGCTCAACATAAATGCAGTGTTCACAGTATGACGTGTGAACACGTGTGTGAGGAATTTGGTATAGAGATAGCTTATACCCTGGATTAACACATAGGTTAATTTTCATCATCCCCTTCATCACCGTTTTTCATCACTACGCGGATAAAACGGATTTGGATGAAATTTGTTATATATCAATACCTACTTGGTATCTATATATACCAAATGTATGATTTACCAAATATAGTCTGGTCTGTAGAATTTGGAAAACATACCGATAGAAATATCGTGGATGACGTTATTTCAACAGGAGCCCTACCTTTTTAACTCGTTAAGAAACCTTAATAAATTTAAACGAACTCATTCGCATTGCGCACCACTTCCCTCTGACTAAGTGGTTACATTTACATATTTGAGTCCTCACGTCCCACGTCACATATACTAGAAATATTCGGTCGTCGAGGCGGGAATGAGACGGAGCAGAGAACAATGTATAATACAAATATTACAAGGCTGCGGTTACAACTTTAGTTGTCATTTTAATGGAACAACAACAGTTACCGACGGTCGGTTGGCGCAGTTGGTAGCACTCTGCCTTCTGAGCCACTACTCCCGGGTTCGATTCCCGGACAGGTCAAACATTTGTGTGTATGAACATGTCTGTTTGACCTGTGTCTGGGTGTGTATATGTATATAAGTATATATCAGCATCAGGTTACCATAGTACAGGCTCTGTCTAGTTTGGGACCTGTAGACCTTGTGTGAATGTTGTCCCATATTATTATTATTATTAAGTCGGGAACAAATATTGAGTAAAGAAGAAAGAGAAGAGAGAAGAAGAATAGTGAAATATTGAGAAGACTTTTCAGACTCAAATATTGAGTGCCTACAGGTATTTCGGATAAGTTTAACCTATTTAGATGTCCTTAAGGAAAAAAATTGGATCGCAATCTCTTTACAGAAGGACCAACTACGGCGTTTGAGTACTTTTGAATATAATGACTACGTGATG
The DNA here is from genome assembly GCA_934044485.1 of Apeira syringaria. Taxonomy (NCBI): domain Eukaryota; kingdom Metazoa; phylum Arthropoda; class Insecta; order Lepidoptera; family Geometridae; genus Apeira; species Apeira syringaria. Next base: position 5,440,367 of record OW203659.1, read on the forward strand.
ATATATGAATTGACATACATACTCGCACACATACACACAGACTTTCGCATTTATAATATTAGTAGGATACATAAAAATTGAGTGTGTTGATAAAGCTTTAAAAAAATAAACATGTATCTACATAAATCTATACTTACTTTTATAACATTTTTGAAAAAGCATTGTATTTGGTAATTACATAACCACTCCGCACATCGAGTTGGTTTGTGTGTGCGTACAAACTTTCCTTACGAATTGACTATGGAGTAATATTTTATTAAAGGCTGATTTTCCGATGCAAAAGTATAGCAAATGACTAAATATTCAATAAATACGTTTTTTTGATCATTTTTGGTCATTCACAAAAATTAAGAGATCCGTACAAGAACTAAAGTCACGGACATAGCTCAGAAGATTAGCAAGTTTCAAATGACAGTGCGCTGGGGACGTACCGCGCAGAACTAATTGTTGATAAGGTCAAAAGGTTCTCGGTGGAGCCCACGGACAGAAAAGCACGGCATATGACGACCGATGCACAAGATACACAGATGACCTGACCAAGATCGTAGAAGGGGCTAGATCCTGGATCCTGGGTTGTACAAGGTAGCGTTGATGATTATCAACGCTGATGCGATCGCAACGTAGCGATGATAGCTCAACGGGGGGAACGTCGCCTGTCAAACTGACGGACACTGGTTCGATCCCCAACAACAGCTTGAGCTTGTGGTGAAGTTAACACCACTATCAAATTCCCAGCACGGTGGTAGGGTAATTTCGAATACTCACCTGGCTAGCTACCACCCTCAAGTTTGAAAAACTGTCATCAAGCACATAGTGTGTTCAGGAGGCAGTCCTTGAGTGCCAGTAAGCATTCTAGATCTAGCGTGATAACATCTTCGACCACATCGTCACCAACCATCAAGTTAGATAGTGGTCAAAACGCTAGATCTATACAGTATAAATTAAAAGCTTAGCAACAAACATGCCATTATTCCAATTTATTTTCGTATTTATACGAGTACTTCATCATTTGATTGGTTTATTCTTTTTTTTTTTCTTAGTTTATGCTTGCGTTTGACAACTGTCTCACCTGATGTTAACTGACATTATGACAGTAATTCCCTCATATCGAAGAACATGTGTTATTGATTACACTTTAGCCAGCTGAAGTATGTTTATAACAGTGCCATAAAGGTAGAGTTGATAAATATCGGACGTGCTTGATATTACATATTTGAATGTGCCATTATGAACCTAATCTCCTCTGTTTAAAAATAATATATTGCTTTTCCGATATTTTATTTTATAAGTATGTTTTAAGACAATGACGAAATGTAATTAAGAGGACCAGCACTAACTATATTAATAATAATAATATAATAATAATATGGGACAACATTCAAACAAGGTCTTCAGGTCCCAAACTAGGCAGAGCCTGTACTATGGTAACCTGATGATTGATATATATACTTAAATACATACTTATATATATACTTATATACATATACACACCCAGACACAGGTCAAACAGACATGTTCATACATGGCATATTCCACCGGCCTGGATACCAGTCTTAAATATAGGCGATACATCCGGGCTATGGAAACATGAGGACAACACGACTAGCACGGTGTGTAAACCGGCCTCCTACCATCATCATCACCAAAGTGACAGTGACAATGACACTCTCAGTGACAATGACTCAAGTGACAGTGCGCACCGGGACAATTTGACTGATGCAGCGCAGCCGTCTCAACGCCAGTTACGTGCTGAGGCTCGCGCTCGCCGCCTGGCACGATCATAACTCCCAGATGAAGAACTGCAAAGAAGTTCGAAACTGGTCGGAGAGTAATTTTCCAGTTTTTACCACGTGAGTCCTAGTCGGCTTGTTACATTACAATTATGTTCATACACACAAATGTTTGACCTGTCCGGGAATCGAACCCGGGACCAGCGGCTCAGAAGGCACAACTGCGGCACCGGCCAGTCTATTGGACAACCATTGATTATTATAATGATTACATTAGGCTCGTGGGGACCGGGAGCTTGTCGAATTTTATAAAACTTATCAGAGCGTTGGATAAATGCAACACGTGTTAAAAATTAATGCTTAAATGTTACAAATATTTTCATGCTATATTTAGTTTTTTCGTAAATTTTCAATACATTAAAAGTAATAATGGAGGTCTTTTTCTTTTCAGATTTTATATTATCACAAGTCTCTTGAGTTATTTTTATAATACTCGTATATCATTATGTACGTGACAAATGTTTGATAAGATATTAATAATCAAGTTCAACTAAAGTGCTCATGTATCAGTAGGTTTTCGCGAAAACAGTCATTATTTATAGATATTTTATGACGTTAATGAATTAAAATCCATAGCACTTATAGCGTTAGTAGGATGCAAACAATAACAGTTAAAATTTATAGCCATTTATTTATTTGGATCAAAACCACAGAAACAAGAAATTATTAGAAGAGTATTTTATTTTAATAAACTTCTAATAATAAAGCTGAGGGACATAACAAAATGTTCGTTGTAAAATAATAATGTTAATCATACATTTGTTATCCGGGGGTTAATTGATGATTCATGTAGGGGAGTTGTTGGTGAACCTAGTAATTTACTATCTGCGTTACATAATTTCTAGCGCGTTGCCGTCCGCTGCCGCGGCACACTCGCATCGCTCACTTGGCTCGCGCATTATATTGTCGCAGTTTCAATCTAACCTAATCTCGTGTAGTGATCTGCGTTATGACCTATTTCAATAAAACTTTAACTTCTTTTTCTTTATATTCTAGGGAAGTTCACCCTAACCGATTATTCTCACTCATGTCAGTTGACCTATACTAAGATATTTTTATAATACGATGGAGAATTATTAGTTTGACGACTAATAATAGGGTAATGTTGCCCATTAAGTCATAAATGAACGAGAAATCGATTTCTTCCAGCAACTGGGCTAATATAAATGCCTTTCTGTTTTTCAAAGTTTCTGTGGACAAAGCCAAATGGTGGTTTGGTGTAACCGATAAAAACTTAATGGCTCTTATAAATTCGGTAGCTCTCTAATATCAATAGATTACTATAGTAATTGATTGAAACAGCTTTACATTTTTCTTATTGGGACCAATCCAACTACGTTCTTAGGAATATATAATTCCAGTAGCATTAGGTGGTATTGACATTGATATTATGTTAATGTCTGCCTTACTAACAGTGATTTTATGATTTTTCCAACTGAGATCATTTTTGTATACAATTGCTGATTCGCACGTGTGTGAATCGACTCTATTAGATAATAATTTTCATAGGACCGTTTATTTTCAACAGCCTCAACCATAAACGTCATTGTAGGAAATAAAATGACTAGAACAATGTAAGGGAAACTAATAAACTCAAATAAAAATGGTAAACGGACCTGACAAAAAGGCACCTGAAATTCAACTATATACAACTTTTATGCCTTTGGGAGTTAGCGTAATCCCAAATATTAACATTAATAAAATACTAAAACAATGACCGCTTTCCGAACTACGTTAACCTTTTTAACATAAGTGACATTTTGTCCATGTTTAAATTGAATAACAAAGCGTTATTATATACAAAAAGGAGCGGATTATGAAATAAAACATCATTACAATAAATCATGCACAATAATACCCTGTACATCCGAATGCAAATCATCTTTAGCAAATAATGCTTACTGTACAAAGTGTGTAAAATATAAACTAAGTGTAATTTATAAATTGAGTGTAGTATTGTCATAAGACTAAAATAGGCGTTTTAACCTGACGAGTCATTATATAATTTACTAGCGGCCCGCTAGCTTGTGATAGTAATAGTAAAGTGACTTTGATATAATTGACTGTGTTATATTTTATATTTTTTAAGTTGATGGTAAATAAAAATATTTTAAAACAAACAAACATTAATAAAGCCTGTACAGTAACGTCCTGTTAACGCGAATGCAATGATTTCTCTACCATTAATTTCTCACTTTCACAGTTACAGTACTCTGCTAACCTAAATTCCCCGAGCATTCCCACGCTACATATTTGTACATCTAAATGTCTGTATTTTCCTGCCCTCCAAATGTCCTTGCCTAACCTATATAGAGAATACGCGCAGTTTTGTAAATTATACATTTTTCCCCCATTGTACAGTCGGCCACAGATATTCTGTACCACGCTACTAAATAAATATATAATATTTAGACGGATGAAGTTTCCTTTTAAGTAAGAAATACTTTTGAGCAAGGACTCTAGAACAGATCTAACATTTGACATCATACAACAATAAAGTTGATTTTCTCGTGCAATTATATAGGTTAAACCTTACCCAACCACAGAGTAAAAAAGTAACTAGAGTAAACCTATATTCAGCAATACCAATTTCTTAACATCTTAATAATTCAAGAACATTTACTATCTTCTTAAAATGGTGTCACTTAAAAAACACATATATTGAATGCTTCGATAAAGTGAATTCTAGTAATATCTTTATGATATTTTGATACTAATAATCCAATATTTTAGGTGGTTTTCCAAACAAAAAGCAATCATCAAACATCAGGTAGCAATCAGCCAATAATCACACCGTTATAACATCTTCGACCACATCATCACATCAAGCGAGACAGTAGTCAAACGTGTCTCAAATATAAAAAGAAAACCAAACAGTGAAAGTCTAGTTACGCAAGATGAATAATAAATATTCTTTTCTACATCCATCATTCTAACTTCACATATTTACTGAACTACCCCTATATTTTATCAAACAGTTTCTTCCGTTCAAATAATGGCACATCGATAACAAAAACGACCCGTCCGCGTCGCGTCCATTCCATCTATCTGTAAGGGCAAATGGGGCCTCAGGAAACAAAAGCCGAGAAAGAAACTGCAGAGCGTACTCCAACCCAACCATTTATAAAAATGTGTTTTCGTATCGTTTTAATTCATCTAAGCATTCATGTTTATTACAAATTACTCAAAGAATCTCATGAATACAGATCATATCTGCGTGTTTGTTCGCTCCAGTACCTTCAGTGACAGAATCGTTATCAGAATAAAGGGTACTGTCGAAGACATAATTCAACGATAGCACCGAACGCGGAGATGTCACTGGCGCTTTTGAATGACGTTATTGTTTCCTAATATTGGCGTAAAGCGTCAAAATCTCCAATAAACTACGAACCCAAAGGTTACGATCTGTCTTTCCTCATCAATTGACGATTTCCAAACGACTGCGCGATTAAACAGACAGTATTGCTACGAAATGACGTAATAAAGTCAGGCCACCAAGTTAATGCGTTTGATAATTCGTATTGGTGGTTTTGTGATAACCTCTTATAAATCGATGAACGCCGGCTGCAAGCAAGAAAAAAGAAGATTCGATGTCACGTTCCGCCTAAGACGAGCGTGCATGCGAGAGCGATAGAGAGGCACGATCGGTTGTCAGTTTTCTTATGACGTTATCATGTAAAATACCCGACTATTTCAATATAATGTAATCAGTATCAGTAATTTTACTTTGATCTGAAGGGAAAAACATCACATAAAACTGGTAAACGCATTACGCAAACGCATACGCATGGTAGACGCAGAATTAGACCCTTTTACGATCATTTATCCATACCTATCAAACATATTGTGATCAAATAAACATATACATGCATTGGCAAACTAAATAGATCAATATGACAGAAGTATTTTTCAGGCGTTTCTTCATAAATACTAAGAAAAAAAAAAGACGTGTGGCACTTGGGGACTGCCGCGGTAAAGCTATTGCATAGCATTTTTTATCAACTTATGCAATTAATATATTAATAACTTATGCAGTGACGCTGATACATCCAATGCCACTTAGAGGCGAGTTGCTGAACTAAACAGACAAGCGTGATATTTCAAAAAAGTCATTAAAAGTTCTGCTATTCATCGATAGAGTGCCGGTCGGAGTGGGGGGTGTTAGGTTATTTTCTTTACGGCATTTCTGGATTCGGTCTCCACGCTCAAGGTCTGCGATAAAAGCTATGCAATAGCTTAAAAATTATATGCACAAACAAACTGTCAAGCGCGACAATATATTATATCCAGTTACACATTTGCTACATAGACAATTTTGAGACTTTTCAGCCTATTTTGTTCAATGTCTTACACGGCTCATTAATTTTAAAAATATACCACTTAAGAGTAAGCTAAAAGTTCATGAAGGCTAAAAATATGATTAAACAGAATTTGATCTCATTTGCTAATTTATTAGTGAAAATATGTTTTCGCTAAACCATATTTTGCCCTTGATTTTTTATTTGTTTTCCTGTATTTTGCCATGCATAATGTTATAGTATCTTCATTTTTATTGTTAAACATGGTAAGTATCCATCATAGTATGGTAAGTATATAGTAAAGTTAATTTTGTTACATATTTGGTTATGATGCAAATATAACTAAGCTATCGTAATAATCACCCGCTAAGTTCTTCAAAAGTAGTGTGTAATGGTATAGCACTCTGTGTGAGAGTTCGCCGTAAGAAATACTGCCATTATATGTATTTCTACCATCAGGCAGTTGTGTTCGCATTACAGTGTTCCGGTTTCAAAGGGTATGGTTTCCGGTGAAATTACAGGCACATGAGACTTACCAACTTTATGTCTCAAGGTGACAGGCGCAGTGCAGTTCTTTGCGAATTGAATCTGTCTATAGGCAAAGGTCACCACTTGACATCCTGTGGGCTTTGACTTGTTCTATCACCTTATACGAAAAAAAAAAAAAATGAGAACGCAAACGTCTTCAAATGGGCAGAATAACTCCTGCTCTGGTATTCATGCCTGGATCCTACTGGGTTACCCGAATGCTTTAGTACTAAGTTGAAATGAAAAGAATAAAAATATATTTAGTCAACATAGAATACACCATACAGACATTACACTGTATAGGAGAGGTTATGTAAAGTTATATCTCCGTGACGAATTCTTCTGTGTCAATGTTCGTGTTCGTATTTTCAGTCTTATGGGCAAAGCGCCATCTATTGACACACACATAGATCTTTACGGGTAAAATCGTCTGATTGATAAGACAACCCTTTCAAATAAATAATTCCTGTATTGATTGATTCAAAGCCTGTCGGTCTCAACCTTCCAGAGGCCGATCTAAATACCGAGTACCAGACGTGTTTTAAATGGTATCTCGTTTTTAGAGTTATAAAATACGATGTTTTAATTTTAGATTATTTTGTATGTAGGTACCGGCATTCGGGACTTTGAATTATTGTTAAAATTGTTCTAAAATAGCAGTAACCTCCTTAACAAATAACATGTACCTAATTTACTCTTACCTAAAACCATAATAACACTAAAGAAAACTAATATTTGTGACGTCAGGGGCTGTGAACTGGTTTGTGACATATCTTCCAAAATCATTTTCCCAGAGAGTATTGTTTTATGCTATCGAAATAAAACAAGTAGGTATGCCTACTTGTTTTTCTGTAGACAAAAGAATATTTCAAACAAAATCAGCGAGTTATCATTTATAGGGACAAGATTTAAGGACCACTTGCTTTATAAGTGTTTGCGGTACCTAAAAATATGTTATCATTTAGTCAAAAACGTTAATTAAATGTTCTTATTATTATGTATGTTTAACATGTTAGTACCCAATAAAATACAAGAAGAAAATAAGAACTTAAGGATTTGGATAAAATACAAGCGCTTGCTGAACGACCTTTGAAATAAAAACCCACCCATAATTTTCCATCCAAGCTATCATATAACAAAGAAATGTAGCCTCGAATTGTACTCAAAAACACATCTTATACATAACAGGCCCGATAAAGTCCTAAGCTACAAAGACATAAAGAATCAAACATTTTGTTACAAAATGATTATATAAAGTGATCATATATACTGCTCCAACGTCTCGGTCGAGAAATAAGGGCTGTCAAAACGGGAGTATTTGCCGGTTTGACTATTTGTGATAAAGACAGTTTTGAATCGTTTCAGCTTATATTGTTTAAAACCCTTCGACTTGTAAACTAAAAACAGTTCATACAACAGTAAAAGGTTAAATCTGATTGAACAAATTTTGGTTTCATTTGCAAGTTTATTTTAAAAAAAATGTTTTTTCTTGCGACCAGGTTCCCTTATAAAAAAATCTCACAGTATAAACAAATACGCTTGAAATGTGATGAGTTTGAGCACTTGTTTGAGCCCGTAGGTCATCTGTAAAGTACTTATTTGTAATATTTTAAATCTACACGCATCAGGATTAGTCCCGCCCTTTCTGTGTGTAAGCACCCGCGAGCCTCTGTAATGTAATCGGGCGCTGGTCATAGAAAACGATCAACTTCAAGTATCAAGAAATAAAGTACGACAAGAACACAGAGTACGTGTTAATCCTTAATCAGTATACGGTGCTTGCTCTCAATGTGATTGCGTCCTTTGTCAGCACAACTCACGTGTGCCCACAAATCAGGAGCCGAGACATTAATGTACTTTATTTTTCCCGTGCTGTTCCGCTTTGTAGCCACGCAATCGAGTTTTTCTTAAGCGAGATTACGACACGGCTTTACATTTGAATTCGTAATTTTGTGAGGCATTTTTATTTCTCAAACCCATTTATTTGCCAACCTTACCGTCTATGAATAAAATTTACGCAAACATGTAATCATTTTGATACAAGATCTAATAAAGGAGGCGAAGCATTATATATGCTTAAAACTTATTCGCTTTTTATTTTAGTATTTTAGGTTGATTAAGATGAGTGGTGAGTGATGAGTGATTGATATTGAATTTAAAAAAATTTTGTTCCATACTCACGTTGTATTTTTTGTTTCTTTATGCCAAAACAAATACTCTGAATAAAAAAAAGAATGTTTAAAAGTAAAATATTGTATTAACAAGCTTGCTTGCCAATCTCTATATCACAGTAGCAAATTATGATACGAGTGAGCTAAGTTGCTCATTACATACGAGGCCGTTAATTGCAATGGAAGCCATAGGCGGGAGCGTAACTCAGCCGAGTGTGTAGTGAGCAGTGCTTATAAATTTCAGAAGTATTTTAAATTGCACCCGTGTGAAGACTGGCCGGGTTACTAGTGTTCGCCTAAATCGATAAATGTAGGTATGTATACATATTTAATTTCCACGCATATCTACTGCGATGAAGTACAGACAGAAAACAAAATTAAGTAATCTAAATATTTTTACGTAAAGTAGTACCAAAAGAACATCATACAAAAGCAATTGTTTTCAACGCAATAAAATTTGAATATTTCCATCAAGAAGTTTAATAGTATGCCACCTGTTCGGAATACTTTCTTCTAAATCGTTGTGAAGAAAGGCAATTCGATTGTTATATCCCTTGGTAGTCAAAGGGACAGCGGGAATCTTTATAGCGTTCTAACAGCCGTGAAACGGCAGTCGACACCCGATTAAAGGCGTGATGGCTGCCTTATTGCGCACAGGTGTCCTTGAACACGCGAAAAGGGCTGTAAATGTCATGAATTGTATTTATTTTATTTGTAGAATATATGAATTGATATATTATACGACAGGCCATTCAACATGGCAATGCTGCCAGCATTCCGGGGACATTTCTCTTTACCGTTGGACTCTTAGATTAAGTTTTTTGTAATAATTATTGTAAGATTTAAGTTTTAATATGCATTAAAGCTTTTATTCTAGTATTATATACTGTGTTTTTAACTGAATAAGAAAACATTTTACGATAATAAATAAATAAGAAAATATATTGAAATATAAACATTATATGACTATACTGGCCGGTTGGCGCAGTTGGTAGCACTCTGCCTTCTAAGCCGCTGGTCCCGGGTTCGATTCCCGGACAGGTCAAACATTTGTGTGCATGAACATGTTTGTTTGATCTGTGTCTGGGTTTGTATATGTATATCAGTATATATATCACTCATCAGGTTACCATAGCACAGGCTCTGTCTAGTTTGGGACCTGAAGACCTTGTGTGAATGTTAATAAATAAATAAATAAAAAATAAAATAATATAATAATACCATGGGACAACATTAAAATACAATAAATAAAGCGTAAGTCCTACGCTTGTTGACTTTTTTATAGATGACATATTGTAATAAATATTGACATGAATAAAAATTATAAATAAATAAAATACTATAATATATTACTAGTATATTAAGCTATGAAAAGGTGTCAGTACTGAGATGACTAGTGATAGATCAGAGTGGAAGAGGAAGACATGTTGTATAGACCCCACCCAGTGTAGGATAAGAAGAAGATATTACATTACTAGCTGCGGCCCTTCGTTACCTACATGTTCGACGATTGCGATTTTCAGATATATATATATTTATAATTTTATACCTCATATATTTAGCGTTTCACCACTATCACTTGATCGTCAGCGACGATGTGGTCGAAGGTGTAATCGCGCTAAACCTAGAATATTCTCTGGCACACTACACACGCTCACTTGTGCGATATCACTTTTGACCATGTACTTTCTGACAGGTTATATTGGTAATTTGATATTTTTTTTTGTTACTGTCACATTTTATTAATCACTTTGACAACAGAAAGGAGTGGTTTTATCTATTTGATACGAAGAGTAACGATGCCATTCTCGCAAGGCGAACAAAAACTAGCGTAGTCTGCAAACCGCTGACCTCGGTAGATAGTAAACTCCTGCTTTCGGACCATCAATAAAATTTAACGCGTTCTGAAAGTTGCTCTAGCTAATTCGGATTCAAACCACGACCTTCATAATTCCGTTGAAAAAATATATCCGAGCGCTTTTCCAGAGTTCGTATAGCGAAACAGGAAATAACTTCTAAATTGTTAACTTGTTTCCCGCTACGTTACTAATCTAACGCTGATTTTCTTGATATAAAAATAGAATAATCAAGAAGAGAAGTAGATCAAGAAATAGTATTTACATATTGTAGAATATGTATACATATATATTATAGATATAGAAATGACGTGATACCACTCCGATATCACGGTGAAAATAAAATAATAATGAATCCGTTTAAAAACTAAAACCTGATTCTACATAGGGGTGGGATATTGAATCAAATTTTATATGGACAGCATATTATGTATTTTTGATTAACTCTGCAATTTGCATTATTACAGATTATCTATTTACACACAAAAGTAAAAAAAAGGTTTTCCTTGAAATAACATTTCGTTGTACCATAACTCGAACAATGGAAAGTAAAATAAGCCAAAGTTTTTTTTTTAAATAAAAATTCTTACATATTTATTTGTTTAAGTATCATTTGTTTAAGTATGGTCATCTGGGAGTTATGATGGTGCCAGGCGGCGGGCGTGAGCCTCACCACATAACTCCCAGATGAAGAACTGCAAATAAGTTGGAAACTGGTCGGAGAGTAAGTTTCCAGTATTTACCACGTGAGTCCTAGTCGGTTGTTAAATTATAAGTAGATTTTTTTAAATTGTATTACACACGTAGTACTTTTAACTTTAAACAAGCTTAGAGCATTCAAAATTTCCAATTTAGCATAAGGTAGCAAATTGTGCTAATTTTAAAATTTCTATGTATCTCATTGTAAGTGAATTTTACTTCGTATGGGAATAACGTTCTTTAAAGTAACCTAACCTAAAGCCTCAACCATAAACGGCAACATATTCAGTTCGAGCACAATGGCGGAATAGCGATGTTCACGGCAAAGAATCTGCCATCGCTGTAATTTCCCTGAGGCTTGCAAAAAATGGATTCCATATACAAGTATGATAAGGTCACAGCTTTCCTATTTATTTTCTACTCGTCCCTTATTTTTACTAGCTAATAAATTAACACACGAGCTGAGAAAAAAGAATAAAAGAAATAAAGATTTTTTTTCGATCAATGATCGAAGTTGTAACCCATATCGCACTCAACAATGTTTTCTCTTAGCGTTACGTTTATTTTAATCGATTTTTGTTTTTTTTTAAACCGACTTCAAAAAAGTAGGTTACTCAATTCGACCGTATACATGTTTTTTTTTATGTGTGTTCGCGGGTAAATTCGTCGTCTATGAACCGATTTGATGATTATTTTTTTAGTTAGATAGGTTAGATTTTAAGTTAGATAGAGTATACCCTTGTGGTGGTCCCATTCAAATTTCATCAAAATGGGACAAGCGGTTTTTGAGTTATACTTAAATAACTGAAAAGTGCTACGCATATATCTCGACGATATTATTGTCGCGGTTGAAGACATCGCAAAACACACAATGACAATTGATCCCGTGAGTAGCAAAGGTCACTGAAAAGGGTGAAAAAAAAAATTTTTAACAAAAAATGGAACCGACTTCAACTCTCAAAAGTGTGAAATAACTTGTCGAAGTCGGTACCATGAGCACAATATTGTGCTGATAGTTACTTTTGTGAACTATCATGGTACCGACTTCAACAAGTTATTTCACACTTTTGAGTGTTGAAGTCGGTTCCATTTTTTTAATTTACACCACGGTTATCGTTGCTATAACATCCAAGACCTGGGACAAACATTCATGCTCGTCACATAAAAGTTGTCCCTGCTGAAATTCGAACCAAGGGTCCCGGAGACCAGAAATCATGGCGCTAACCACTAAGCCGCAGTTAAGTTCTAAAGTTATTAGAATACTTAAAAAGTAAAAATACAATCTTTGATCGTAACTAGAAAAGTTACTTTGGGCATGTCAAGATACGCGGTGCACATCTTAAATCATTTAAATTTTAATACAATTTTATAATGACTAGATATAAGTAAAACTATACAAAAAACAAAAATGCAAATTAAAATCAGTTAAATTGAAATTAATATAACATTAACATTGATATAACACAGCACTTATGATAAAAAATAAAATAAGTACAATAAAAACCTTTTTAAATATACTCATATCAGAATGAAGATTCAGTCATACCGAAGCCCATAATATATGGGAAATAATATAATACCTACTAACACATATTGCATAAAGTTTCTTATTTGTTTTTTCATACGCCTGCCGACTGCCATCCTCCTTTTAGCATCTACTGAATAATTGACTGATCCCCATGTGGGGAAACATGATTTGGTTTTTACGAGGTGTATTCCAGATTCAAATGAGAACGAGAAAGTATTCACCAGAATGCTCTCTCTGGTACCATGGCGGATACATTTCTGTTAAAAATGGTGTAAAAATGTTATGTGCAAAAAGCCATTTTTTATGTACTCGCCTACGAATGTCTGTAACATTGGGTGCGATACCTAACGTTAACAATTATTTTTAACCGACTTCAAAAAAGGAGGAGGTTCTCAATTTGACCCCTAAGTTTTTTATGTTTGTTCCCTTAGAACTTTCTTAAGACTCAGTTAAACCTTCTTTTGAAAAAAATCCAATATTGTAGCTACTCGGGGATAAACGATTACACATTTTGCATATGTATGGCAAAAACGATCGGTGGAATCGACAGTAATGTGACTTCCATCAATTATACGTGGATTAGCTTTCAGGCGATGTCAGCTAGTGCGGTGGTAAAGCTTTGACGCCGGAATAAGATCATAGAGTTCTTCATAACACTCCCCGTGATATGGTAGAAAACACAAAGAAATGTATTATCTCTGGGCGTTTCATATTGCTGCTGCTCTGTCTCTTATATTCAGCATACATCAGCATTTTCATGTCTATGTGAAAAGTAACTCGTGAAAAGTAAAAAAGTACCCGTCCACATAATTTTCCTTTGGTCGCTTTCTCTAATGGGAAAGGCATATATCTGACAAGGAAAGACAACAGAGAAACACAAAGGTTTTTATAAGGACAGTCGACAAAGAAAATGGTCTACCAGTTTTGACAAAAGACTCTGTGTAATCACAGCAGCGATAAGATTGAACCTATCTAACAATGAAAAAGATGCACGGCAAAATCAGCCTTGTTGTATTCATGGCTAAACCTTTTTAACCGACTTCAAAAAAGGAGCAGGTTCTCAACCTGCTCCTTTTTGCTCCTCCTCCATTCGACCCGTATGTTTCTTTTTATGTTTGTTACCTCAGAACTTTCGACTGGGTGAATCAGTAAAACTGGGTTTTATTTTTATTTGAAAGCTAGTACTTTCCGTGTGGTCTTATCTAAATTTCATCGAAATTCGTCAAGTAGTTTTTGAGTTACACTCCAATAACTGAAAAGTGCTACGCATACGTCGATGACATTATAGTTGCGGGTGGAGAAATCGGTAAACATACATAATGACAATTGAATCCCGTGAATACCAAAGGCCAGTATAAAGGGTGAAAAAAAACATACCAAAAAATGGAACCGACTTCAACACTTAAAAGTGTGAAATAACTTGTTGATGTCGGTTATGTTTTTTAAAAAATAAGCTAACCGTCGTGCAGAAGAACTATGATCACGTTTGAGGTGTAGAACGTTGAATGCCAAGACCTGAGTGCTGCAGCTGTACTGCCCAAGGAGTACCATGAGGAGGCATCATGACCTAGCACCTAGACGACCAACATTTAAGTAAAAAGATACAGAAGCTTTGTTTCAACGAAGGATTTACAAATACTATACTTTCATATGATTCAAAATACCTTATTCTAAGAAACAAAACTCAACTGAACATACAACGATTTCTATTGAAATAGAAACCCAAAGGAGTTTAAGTACAAAGGTAACACGACGCAATTCTTTATTCCGCAGAACCTGAAGAGCGCACATGAGATTCCGCGATTCCACGCATCAATAATACATTTAAATGTACACTTGTCTTGATTTTATGCTTCGTAGCTAAGATAAATATTCGAGATTAGTGCTTGAAACTGAAATAACCGCGACTCAATCATCGTATAACAATACCATGGTATTGTTATACGATGATTGTATGCTGATCATGAACAGCTGAATAACGCACCGACCATATAAACAGAGCCTTGAACACCGGCGTAGAGTAGCAAGCCTATCGGTTTTCTATCGGGTGCATTTCGGAGAATGTGCACTGGAATTACACAATCTGATTCCACCATCCGCTTTCTATCATCGGTCGACTCGACGTACGGCAATTCGCCATCGCTATATGGTAGATATACCACCTATACGCTCGAAGCGTTATGCTTCCACTTTCTTAATGCGTACTGCCAAGGAATGGACCTCGTTGCCCGAGTCTGTGTTTCCCGATATGTACAATCCTGGAGTCTTCAAGTCGCGAGTGAATAGGTACCTTCTAGGTTTGCGTGCTAAATCCTAGACAACGTCATCACTTAACATCAGGTGAGACAGTTGTCAAACGCAAACTTATAATATGCAAAAAAAAAAAAAAAACTTATTTCTCTGTGTCACCATGTTAATTCAAAAGTAACTATTATAAAAAATTGTTCGTATGGTACCGACAAGTTATTTGACACTTTTGAGTGTAGATGTTGATTCCATTTTTTGGTTATAAAAATTTTTGTACCCTTTTCAGTGACCTTTGTTACTCACAGGATCAATTGTCATTCATCCTCTATAAAGAAATCATCCAGATAGACGTAGCACTTTTCAATAGTTTTCAGCTATTGGAGTGTAACTCAAAAACGGCTTTACCGATTTTGATGAAATTTAAATGGGATTACTTCGGAAGTATACTCTATCAAACAAAAAATAATCATCAAAATCGGTTTATAAACGACGAAGTTATCCGCGAATATACATCTAAAAAAGTCGAATTGAAGAGGTTTCTCTTTTAAGTAGTAAACACGCGTAGTAAAAACATCACAAAATTAAGACCTGATAACCTTAGAAGAGCAAAACTGCGCACGTACCCGGTTATTCTTAGTATAAGGAGCAATAGAAATATATTAACTGTCCGTCAGTTTGACAGCCGACACTCGCACCGCTGAGCTGTCATCGCTTCATGTTTACTGACAAAGGAACAGTAAATCGTTTCTGTTAGTATACCATTATATATAAGTATACCATTTCTAAATTCCTGTTTATCTGGAAATGTTGGAAAATAACGATTGTGCGAAAATCAGAAATTGTAGGTCACGAATCGACCTCGGGCTACCTACCTGACATAGCTCGAGCACTTTTTGACGTCATAAGCGCCCTTCGCTAGTACTGATAAGACACGCGGGTTCGACATCTCAACGAGTGATGTTGTCTCACAGCACTGGTAGTGAATAATAATTTATTAGCCTACGATACACTTATAAATAATTAATGTAATATAATAATAATTATTTATTAAATTTAAGAAACATTATTTATATATATATATATATATATATGTGTACGTGTAAAGTTTAAACGACTCAAATAAATATAAAATGATAACTCTATTTGAATGAAGCTAATCTACAAAGTTGTTAACATGTAATAAATTAGATACGAAAACTATTTATGTGTAGGCATATATAAAAATATAATGACAGGGCTGAGTGTATCGTTAATCAGTGCGGGATGAAGAGGGAATTGAAACGTCTCGTGTGGGTCGAGGTAGTCGTGCGAGGGTTGGGGGGTGCGACCGGCGCGGCGCTCTGCCCGGTCCGAGGGCGGAGGGCGCGTGCGCGTCGCGGGGCGGGCGGGGCGCAGCCTCCGGGCTGCTGCACTCCGCCGCCGCGCGCCGCCCGCATCGATCCCGCTCGGGCCGCAGCCTCCCGGAGTGAACGCGCGGAGCCCGCACGCGGCCGCACGCACCCGAGCGCGAAGCACGACGCGCGCCGCACGCCGACCGCTCAGCACCCGCTCTCCACCCGCCCGAAGTCCGCTCTCATCTCTCGACTCGCCCCATCCACAACAACAGTAATCGTCAGTGTTGCAGGTTATAATCGCGGCTTACGTAACATTTGAGATATCGTGCGTACGTATTGACAGGTTAACTGTGTCAGTGCCCGCCTGTGGGCTGAAGTGTTTAAGCGAAGCGCGCCTCTATGTCTTTGAATGGGCACCGCGCGTTTGTATAAAGCTGCTCTTTGTCCCTGTCATACAAATATCAGCAACCAAAAATATACTCCAAAACTATCTCAAACGTTTATAATAAAGTCCAGAACGGAACGGCAACGAGAGAAGCTACAAAACACAGCCATCCACGTCGCCTTTAACGTCGTATCCGTAGTAAACGAATAGTTATAAATTCGACTTAGTTGCTTTAGCTCCAGAGTTGAAAAATGTCTGTACCGCAGCCCTTAGGTGCTTAAATTAAGCGGTAACAAAACAAAACATTGGAATTCTATTTATATATATCCGTGTCTTATTTATAAGTTAAGCAATGTTGCCTGTCGTAAAATATTTAGAATAATAGAAAAATATATATAAAACTACACTAACGTCTGTTACTCAGAGTCAATCTTTAGGTCTAAACTCGTGATTAACAACATAAACCTTAGGGGCAGTGCAAACAAAATAATTCTAAGAAATCTTTTATCATAATTTGTCCGTTAACATGCGTGCGAATTTCCGAAATAATATGTGATAGACACGGTAGACTTCGCAATTGTAATAGACTATATTTTTAGTAGTATATTTTGTAGGTCACTGGACCTACAAAATATACTCAAATATAAATCAATGTTTTAAACATATCGAACAGACAGATGCCTTTATTAAAATAAAACACTAATAACTAATTCCAATACTGTAGCTACTACAATAACATTTGAGAACTCCACTAGCTATTGGTAGTCTATAGATAACTCAAATGCTCTAACCCGCTACCGGCTGGCAGCGTGCCCAGAAAGCAGCATTGCCACGTTGAATTGCAATGCTGATTCGTTGAGCCAAATATGTGCCAGCATTTTGGTCACGCGTTGCATCGATCAAACGCTCGGATAAGATTTGAAAAATCCGATGAGCTCCTGGTCCCCACGGGCCCAATGTCTCGACCCGAAACGGTTCAAATATGTAACCACTACCTAGGTTAGCATATTTTCGCCGTTTCAATTACTCCGCCGAATAAGCCGCAAAAAAAAATAATGAATATAGATAAAATATTTTATTAACAATATATTTGTCATTTTAATTATTTTATTTAAATCAACTTATCGCAAGAAATGCTACTAAAAGTAATGTTCAGTCAAAGTACTTTAGCTTCGAAAGTATCTATCTACTAGTTTGCCTTAGGCTATACTAGTATTAGTAGTTTGTCAATTTTACATCAATATTTATGACTATATGTGGACAAACATCAGTGTACGTATGCGGGGCGCATCTTGTATATTACATATAATATACAAGATGCGCCCCGCGGACTCACCCGCGCGTACCTTGCTTTTCCCGTAACCGTACATTTTTCAGGATAAAAAGTGGCCAATGTGTTATTCCAGACTATCTGATAATCTATCTCAGTTCCTAATTTCATTCAGATACCCCTAGCCGTTCTGGTGTGGTTAAGCAAAATACATCCAAACATAGAACATTTCACATTTATTTTATAAGAACCACTTGAAAATACATCAGACACCTCAAAATCACTAATCGGGACACTTTTTCATAGTGTACTGTAAGTCAGTTTCACATAAATTGGTTAAATATTTCAGTTACTTTGTTAACTTCGGAATTGATATGACGAACTATACGTTATATCTAAGACAAATAGTAAAACGCCATTGAATTGTATATAAAAGATAAATATTTTGACCTTTTCCGAAGATGTTAATTATTTTAATAATGAGCTCATGACATATTTAATTTGTGATTAGCAGAGGTAAACTAATTCACCTTATGATTAGCGTTCGAAGCTCACTCGAATAACGGTCTCATTCTGAGTACCTCTCACAAATTCACGCTATTTTAGTTGTTATTCTGCACGTAATAAGGTTTACATGTATGCACAATTAGGGCTTGTGCACACTGGTGCCGAGAATACGCACGAGTGACACCGCGCTCCGTGATCGCACTTTAATTAATACATCACGTATTAGAAAATAAATAAAAATACAAAGGTTCTATGGCCATTCAACAAATATTGAGAAAATTCTCCGTAAAGTGCCGTTTGCCCTCGCGATACAGTATATATAATATAGCATAAGTATTTTGTCATAAGCGTCCGTGTTTATGTCAGCAACGGTCGTATTATAGTTTTTATGAGTAAAAGTCAATATGGTGTTGGCTATTTGCCGAGCTTGTTAGTCATTAGAAATCAGTCATCGCTCATTATCCGTGATAGTTTTTGTGGTCCTTGGGTGCGGGCGCCGGGCGGTTGGGCTATACTTTTAATGCGAGCAGTAATGCGAGGCGGTGCGCTCGCTTGTTGATCGGGCATCGGTAGTGTGAACCGCGCTTTAGCATGGCTTCCGAAAAAGAGAAAATGGCGACGGCTGAAGCCAAGTCGCCTTCAAACAAGAGGAACTGCACCTCCCCTGGAAAGAAAGGTACTGTGTCTAGAATATAGGTCATACTAATGTTTGCAGCATTTTCCTAGCTCAATGTTTACCATATACATTTTCGAGTAGTAGTTTGGAGAAATGTGAACTTAACATAAATAACCTGTTAATAGAACCATATGGTTCATTAAAACTTTAGTAACTCTACGTCTATAATCATTCCTTCTTCCTCAAGATGACTAGCTGATGCTCGCGACTTGACCCGCCTGCAAGGCGATTTTAATTTATGATGATATTTTTCACGTCAAATTTCGCACAACTACCACTTCGACAAACCTCGACCATACGACGTTTCTATTCTTCATCCCGCTTAATGTTCCGTAATTTTTTATGTTGCACCTATAATTTTCAACCGACTTTCCAGAAAGGAGAAAAAAGTCTTACTTCGAAAATACGTTATTTATAATATTTCTAAATATTTAAAATTTTGAAAATTTGAAAATTTTCTCGCAGTACTAGGCGAACCGCAACCGCGTCCGCCCGTATTCTCCTTGAAAAAGACCACCGAATGTGGTTGAAACTATAGTCGGAACCCTCTGACTTATTACGTGAGTAACTCCCGTCTTTTATACATTCATAATGTGTCAAAACCACGTCAGTTCTAGTAACAAAATTTTCTAAAAATATTTTTGTAAATCCTATTTTCATTCATTTTTAACCATTCTGAAAGTTTATTTTGATACTGTAGAAAATGTTTTTAAAAAAATCACAAAATTCTAATAGAACTCGATTTAATGTTCGTAATGTAACGTTCCATTTTCCACTTTTGAATGCTGGGTAGGGATATTGCAAGTAAGCAAACTCATGATCGCAGCTTAGATCGGGGACTCCCCAAGATATCTAATGACGAAATGAAGAGATCCGTAGAAGAACTAAAGTCGCTGACATAGCCCAGCAAATTAGGAAGTTGAAATGGTAGTGTACAAGAGCCAAAAGATTCTTTAGTGGAGACAACAGACAATCAAGAGCAGCATATGACGTCCATCAAGAAGGTAGACACACGATCTGACCAAGATAACAGGAAGGACTGGATGCCAGCTGCTTCCAACCAGTACTAGCGGAGATGAACAAGGTGGCCTAGGCCCAGCAGTGGACGTCTTATGTCTGACCTGACGATGATGTTGATTGTATAATTATTTTTTTTAACAGGCAAATGCCTTTATTAAAATTAAACACTAATAACTAATTACAATACTGCAGCTACTACAATGACATTTGAGCAATCCACTAGCTATTGGTAGCCTATAGATAACTCAAATGTTCTATAAAAATTAGATATACATATGTAGATATATTTTTACTTGTCCTATGTGAAACGACCAGGATGATCATGATCAGGAAATGATCGTCTATTGCACCTTAATAAGCTCAATCATAATTAACTACATTACGTCATTATCTAGTAACGCGTCAAGTACACAATAATGATTAATTAAACAGTCTAAGATTATCAACATTAACCATGATTTGATTTATTGCAATCAATTTAACACTGTAATTGATTTCAGCTCGTACGTAGATTATCGTGTTCTGATAACTATTTAATCAACTTGCAATTACGATTATAAATAGACAAAACTCTATTATCATTCAGTATGCGCATACATTGAATCTCGGTGTATTTTCAACCCTATTTTCTAAAAGTAAACATTACAGTAAAATCTTATAAGCTATCCATTAATATTACAAAGCCGAAAGTTTGTGTGTGTGTTTGTTACTCCTTCACACTCAAACATTTGCACCGATTTCGATGAAATTTGGAATGTAGATAGGTACTCCACGTCCCGGAATAACACATAGGTTCCTTTTCATCATCATCATCATCAATAATCATCACACGAGTAAAACCGCGGGGTGCAGCTAGTAATTATATAAATCCGAGAATCGTAAATTTATTATCTTTAGGACTATGACCATATATATAATTTTTAAGCTTGTCGTGATTTCTGTTCATGTCGGTACTGGAAATCAAGTACGAAGATCAGTTTACCAAAGGCAAATAAACATAAGATACGTCCGTGTTTCTGCGGAACCCTCAGTGCGGGCGTCCGACTCACACTCTTCGGGTTTATTTCATTGTCTGGACGTCTTTCTTGCTAGTTATCTTTACAAATATTTACCTACGAATTATTGTTTAACACAGAGCATTTAAAACTTTATTCATCATATAGAACGCTCGCAATTTGGTTTCTAACTACTATAAAAATAAGAATCATTTTTCTTATTTCGTTTCGAAGCCTTCAAAATTAGCATACCAACTTTAAAAAGTAGTTACATTCGAATTTAAATTAAGAACCATTCAATGAGTGACATTGTTGTTTTCACTTACTCGTTTTTTCATAGAAAATGTATGGGAATGGTTTTTTTTATTTTTGCCAAAACTTACGATTTGATTTGGTATGTTACTTTGGAAAAAGTGTTCCTCGTTGGAAATAGAGTCAATTAAGACCAACTTGTTTTTTATGACAAATGTCATTTTTGGGCGAACCTTACTTATTTTGAGAAAACTAAAAATGGTAATATAATTTTCTTTAAAATAAAATAGAAGATTTCTCAGAGCAAAACCTTCTAACAACAAAAGAAAAGGTAGCCCTGGTAACCCTGAAGGGGCCAAAAATTTGGCCCACGATAAATACATATATATATTATGTGTGTTCGCGGATAACTTCGTCGTTTATGAACCGATTTTGATGATTCTTTTTTTGTTTGATAATGTGTGTACTTCCGGGATCCTATTTAAATTTTAAAATTAGCATAAATGAAACTGACGTCAACACTCAAAAGTGGGAAATAACCCGTCGAAGTCGGTACTATGAGCACAATTGTGATGATAGTTACTTTTGTGAACAGATTCTCATGGTACCGACTTCAACAGCTTATTTCACACTTTTGACTGTTGAAGTCGGTTCTATTTTTGGGTATTTTTTTTTATAAATGTACTGAAGAGTAGTTATAACGTTAACTCTACACGAACAAGGTGAAGGAAAAAAATACGGATAGCACCGGATTATTTCAAGTTGTAGTTGCAGGGCTTCCCGCCTTGGTGTGGAAGCCCGGAATCAGCTTACTACGCTGTAGACAACGTGATTGCTGTTATCGAATGCACTATAAATATATTTACACCCTGTAAGCTTGTAAGAGGGCAGCACCTTTTGTCGTGTTGAAATGTTATACTATGAAAAATACGTTATGTTCTACATATATCCCGTTTATCTGTGTGGTGATGATTGGTGGTGATGATGATGAAAAGTAGCCTATGTGTTATTCCCGGATCTGAATTATCTATAAATTTCTTTTAAATCCGTCCAGCTGTTTGAGCGTGAAAGACCAACAAACATTCTTATATCCAAACAAACTTTCGCGTTTATAATATTACTAGTAGTGCCCCGCGGTTTCACCCGCGGGGATAACAGTTTTCTCGCTACCGCTAAGTAGCGGGAAATGTGTCATTCCAGAATCTAATCTGT
Organism: Apeira syringaria; assembly: GCA_934044485.1. NCBI lineage: Eukaryota > Metazoa > Arthropoda > Insecta > Lepidoptera > Geometridae > Apeira > Apeira syringaria. Next base: position 5,463,135 of record OW203659.1, read on the forward strand.
CTCCATATCCTATTTCATCGAAATCCGTTCAGTATTTTTTGCGTGAAAGAGTAACAAACACATCCATTCATCCATTCATCCATCAATCCATCCATCTATCTAACTATCCACCCATCCATCCATATTTCCACATTTATAATAATAATTAAGTGGAATAGGATTTCTTTCGTCATGGGTGCGACATAATCTGCCGTATCCACAAATTTATCAACGAAATTGCAAATATTATTTAACAATCTATCTCTTGTGCAGATCGTCTAACAAGCGAAGCGTTTATTTAAATAATTACTTTGCTATCCGTGCTTTCGAACCTCAAAATAGTGATTTATACTTTGAATTTCCCACCTCGTTCACTTCGCGCCTTAATAGCGGGTTAGATCTTTTTCAGTGGGATAATGTATAGCCATTTGGTCAATGATATTATATGTTTATATGCGCGCGGAAACTGAGGCGGCAAAATTAAGTCAATTGTAGTAATTTTCATTGCGACGCGTATTTCAACCGCAAGTCTAGACATATAGCTATCCTTTTCTATATTATTTGTACCGTATTATCTGTCGCAGTAAGCATGTTTATGTCGTAAAGGAACAAAATCTGAGCACCGCGCAGTATGAATATACGTCATCTTTAGTAAAACATCATTGCATTTGGTGGTTTTTAACCCAGTAATAACTGGATTATCACTTATTGTCTCTACACTCTTTTTGAATATCATTTTCTATCATTTCCACTAATATATAATTTAAATTATTCTACTATTGTTGCAGTGTTATTACAAATTGGTAAAGAATTAACTTTTGGAAACGCTTATCATTTGTTTCTGACTTCAAATATAAATATAATATACAAAATTCTAATCCAAATTTTAAAAATAGAAGCGTGACTGCTAACATGATTGAAAATAATAGGAAACTTCATCACGATGTCCTCATCATCACATTAATAACACGAGTTTATCTACCTTGACCGCTCGGTACACGCCTTTTGGGGTATAGAGACTTTGAGTCCGTGGGGACCGTCTGCTCTCCGTCTATTAGATAAGGATTTTAGTTTTGATTTGTGTTGGTGTTTAGTCTTGGTTTTCATTTTAGTTTTATGCTGTAATAAAATACTACGAGTATTTACGTACGAGTGCATAAAACTACAAGAATTAAAATGGAACAGACTTTATCAAAAGTGTGAAATAACTTATTGAAGAAGCTATTATCCAAATATTGTGAGCATGGTACCCACTTCGACGAGTTATTTCATAGTTTGGAGTGTTAATCGGTTCCATTTTTTGCCAAAAATTTTTTTTTTTACCCTTTTCAGTGACCTTAGCTACTCACGGGATCAATTGTCATTGTGTATGTTCTCCGATGTATTCAACCGCAACTATAATATCGTCGAGGTATGCGTAGCACTTTTCGGTTATGGGATTGTAATTGTATTGATGAAATTTAAATGGGACCACCACGGCAGTACACTCTATCACACAAAAAAAGAATCATCAAACTCGGTTCATAAACGAAGAAATTATCCGCGAGCACACATACACAAAATATACGGTTCAATTGAGTAACTTTCTTTTTGAAGCCGGTTAAAAATAAATACAATTCTCGTAAGTTAGAATAATTTTGCAATAAGGTAACGGGGCTGTAATCTAAGAGTTATGATGTTATTCTACGAGGCAAGAACAGGCGACATTTTTATTTCTCGATTGTGTAAAATCATTTGGATTTTTATCGAATATTCATGAAAATTAATGAACTAACTCTTTTTAAATTTACGGCAAACACTGAACTAACATTGATGATGATGATAATGATATCATCCGCATCGTTTCCGACAATGGCGACCATGGCTAATCCCTGGCATGTGCTCTCATGTGGTCAACTTCGTCTTGAACACCCGGTCCATAGATGAGTCACGGACACAGATAGCCGGTCACAAGTCGCTGTATTTGTAGGGGGATTTTGGTTTGTACTTGCGAGCTTGACGCTTTAAGTCCCATTCAAAAAAGGCGAGTATTTTCATGATTCTGTCTCATTTTAATCTTCAACCGCCAAGCCGGTATCCTCCTTCCACGGTTTTTTGTAGACAGCTTGTGGCTTATGCGCGTACACAACATTTATAAATTTGGAAACCAAGAGAGAACCTATTTTACAAGTTTGACACACCTTTAACTAGATTTTTTTTGAGCAAGGTGGCTCGAGATTTCTAGATTTAATTTTCAATAGTTATCTGAGCCTGCTTATAATTACTTCCTAACTAAATAATGGTCGACCGTTCGAGACATTCAGAAAAAAAGAAACATCTTCGTTTTAGTTCACTGGTAGTGACGAAGAGACAAGAACTTAAGGGCATTCGTATGATGCTCACAGTACCGTCGCGTCGAGCCCAGAAATTTACTTTAAGCAACTTACACAACGCTTAAATATCATGACATTGACCTTTGTACTCCCGCATATCCTTCATAATAATGGAGACCATTATGGTAACTTTATACATTTACTACTCTAGATATGGTTACGTAAATAGCCAAAGTTAGCGGCTCGCGATGGGCGCTCTAATAACCGCAGGGTACAAGTAAAACCCCTTTTGTTACTGTGCTAACAAAGGATGGATAACAGTTTGTAGCTATCAAAGTCGCCAGATAGGACACAGATTAACTATAAACTACTAGATTCGACTAGTTTTGTATATACGGTAAATGTTTAAGAATTATCTCAATAATGTTAGACCTAAAAGAAGTTTCTATTGTATAAGACAAGGAAAAAATATCCTTCTTTATTTGTACGTATAGGTAATTTTTGTAACTATTGAACCAATCTGATAATACACAAACAAAAACCTGCAATACAGCCTGAGTAACCACGTCACAAACGTACCTGTTAATTAAATTGCATCAGAGTTCTAGATGAAAATATAACCTAGACCAGCATAGTTAATCAAAGGACTCGCAAGCAGTCGATTCTTATATTCACTTTTCTTTTCTTACGTATTCATAATTTCGTTAGTTTGCGGTAGTTATAAATTTAAGCTGTAGTTTTATTCGTTGCTGGAGAACTAGCTTGGCTAGTAAGAATACCACGCATACATCCATACTCACAAACTTTTGCATTTATGATATTAGTAGGATGATCTAGTCAAGTTTTCTTGCGTGCGAGTCAAGCGGGTACTAGAAAATTACCTTCGAAGACTTCCTACTAACTTAAACATTGTACATAAACAGACAAGTTATATGTTTTCAAAATTATATCGTAACAAGCTAATTTCGAGTAATAATTATAACAATAGTCTGTGGAGCCGGGTCTGTGGTGGGGAGTAGGTATTAACCGCAGTTGGACGGACGTGGGCCTAAGTAGACCCTTTGTGCTTCCCACAACGTCTTATAACAATAGTTTGCAAAAGCTTTGGAATTAATTATAAGCTATCATACATTTTAGATAGGTGCTTATTTATTCGTTCAGATTAGAAATAAGGCGTTAATAAAAAGAGAATTAAGCATTTAGGGTACTTTACGAACTGGTAGCGGATTGTTAGATTATGAAGTAAACGATAGGTAAATTTGTATACTATGTTGTAGCTTATATATGTATTTAGTTTATTTTTTAATTTTATTAAAATAATTAAATTTATAGTATGGTCGTTAATAAAATTTTCTATATTATAACATTAATTAAGTCCCTACATGATACCTCATATTTTTGTATACAATTTTAGGGTTAAGGGAGAAGTATAGATCACTGCAGTACGGTGAACGTATCTTCAAAAAAGTTATGCTATATCAAATCTTTAAAAAAAAATATGTGTTCGACCAACAATCAATTAGTCGTTAAGTAGTAGTAGTACATTTTAATTTTCTGTGTATATTAGTATATTTATTTCCAGACCCAAATAATTATGTTTACAGAGTAGAGTATAGAAGTATTCTTGAAGAACATTTTTTTAAGCATGATTTCTAATGTGACCCACACTAGGCACGGGGCCTGTATCTTAGACCACAGAGACTAATAACGGTACAGAAAAAACATCAACTAGATGATAAAAAAGAAAAAGAAGTAGGTTATTATTAAAAGAGAAAAAGACTTCATTAACCCTAGAATCAAGTCTGACTTTTCTACTGCTTGGAAACTAAACACATTTTCAATAAAATCAACCGTCTCGACCCTTTTGAACTTTTTCGCGCAATTAAGCTTTTTCACAATCACATCGATTCAACAAATTGCCCCTTTTGCGGAAATCGTAGGAAATTTAGGTATAGTTAAGATCAAGTTGTGTTAACCTCGGATTCCTTGGCCTTCAGTTTGAATCGGTACATTAAAAGAGGGTCGAAAGAGTCCCAACTTTGTCTCTCTAAAGTTTCTAAATTGATTCTGAGTCCCTGCGCAAAGTTTCACCAGTCCGCTTTTATTTAAACTTACTTGGATAAAATTTAATAAATTGAAGTCAGTGTGACTCTGACTTTTAAAGTCTTTTTTATTGGTATATAATGAAAATAACTTATTACATTAAAGTAATTTATGTTTCAAATCTTGTTAAAAGGGTTCCGTACCCGAAGGGTCACCAACGGAACTTTGTTAGTAAGATCTCGCTATTTACTATCCAACCGTCTATCAGCAACCTATTTGTTATAACCCGCAGTAGTTAGACTACTAAAGTTTTGATAGATTGCATGAGTTTTACATTCAACCACAAATAATACACTTTAAAAAATTAAGGTGGGTCTTCCTGTAAGCTATGAGTTTTTTGCGTTTATTACTTGATTTTAATTACGGAAATACAATTAAATTTAAAAAGCACATATTTAACATTATTATATATTTGGTTTTATATGCATTTTAGCGCTGGTGCGGAACCCTTCATGTGCAAGTCTAACTCACACTTGACTGGTTTTTTAAGGCATTAATTCACTTTAACTGAAAACTTGTTTCCTTAACACCTGTAAAAAGAGGTCTTAATCAGGCACGTCTTACCTCACCTTTAAGGTTTGAACACATTTCTATAAATCTAACGAAATAAATCCTCCTTTATACTACTACTGAATAGAGTTGCTAAAGTATTGTTCGTGACAGCAAATCCTCGAGTGCAGCATTATTAAAGTGTTCCACAGCTCGCGGCTCTGCGTTAGCACAGACTGCACATTTAATCCCGCCGCCGGAGTATATAGATATACCTATATAAGGAACTGGCTCCTCTTAGCGCTATAAAACGTTCATCGTGAATAAAACGCAATTTGAGCGGGAAAGGCTGCGCTCCGTGGTAATGGCGCTCCGGCCCAACGAAAGGAGATTACGTTTCTCTAACGCGACGTCTGTCCGCAAGCTTTTGAATCTAGAAATCGGTTTCCAATTCAGAATGAATTTTATGTCATAATTTCCTAGAATAATTTCTGGACTATTCACTGCTCGAATAAATTCAGTACCCGCCCGATTAAACCGTCAAACCTATAGCTGCAAACAGTATTTAGTTAGAGAATTTCATAAACGTTAATTAAATGTGAATACATTTGGAATTTTCTCGTGAAATATTAGACTGGACCCACTCGCGGTTTCGTCTGTGCGGTCTACAGTCTACTGGATTACATTTCAGCCAACATTTCTAACTTAATACCTAGATATTAGGTTAATCATTGATATAAGAAATTTAAAATACAGTATTAATTGGCAAAAAATTGGACTACTCTTAAATATAATGGTGGATTGGAATCAATGGATGTATACGTTGTAGCACTATAACATCTACAGTTTTGATGAGCCACTTCCCTGATCAAAAAAATGTAATACAAAATATTAAGCATAGCACTAGTAGCGCCCCGCGATGTTACCCGCGGAGAAAATGTACGTGGTGTTGGCGATTTTTGTGTTTTCCCGTTATCCCACTGGAACAGTCAATATTATCGGGGAAAAAAGTAGTCTTTGTGTTTTTCCAGGGTATAAGCCATTTTAATTCAAAATTTCAGGCAAATCCGTTCAGCCGTTTTAGCGTGAAAGAGCAACAAACACTCAAACACCAAACAGACAAATTATAAACAAACTTTCGCCTTTATAACATTAGTGTGATTTAGAATAATTATTTATAATAAAAAACCATTTCACCCATTTTGTAGCAAAGCAAACGAACTCAGCTAATTTACCTAGTAATAAATATATAAATTAAAATAAAAATAAAGAATAAATTAAACTAAAACTATAATAATAAAAATTAACTTATATACATAATGAACTTTTTTTATGTATATCTTATCTTTTCACTCGTCCCAACATAATACCTAATGTACATCAGAGCAACGGATGCGCAGTGACAAAGCTCCGGAGCGCAATCTCGTCGACTAAAGACAAGTTTTACGACAGTCTACATGAAAAAAGGCTACTTTCTTTGTAATGTTTTATATGCTTTCAGCAGTATAAAATACATTAACCCGTAGTGTAGGCAAGGCACGTTATGACAGCGCATCATTGTATTGTAAGAAAGATATGCAAGTACAGTGCGTAGTGACAAAGTCTAACAGTGATATTTGGAAACAATCACGAAAGCCTTTCGTTGCTATGGACTAGAAGTGATACCTTTTATTCACGACCACTTGTGTTCCAAAATAGTAGTTTATGAAACTGTATCATAATAAGGATTCTTAAAACACGAGTGTAACTTAAAAAACGAGCCGTAGGCGAGTTCTATTATTGCATTACAATTATGTTCAGTTTCATATACTATTTTATCTAATCTCATAAAATAAATAATAAAATTTACGTAAAATTACAAACGACCTGACTAAGATCGCAGGCAAGGGCTGGATGCGGGCCGCTTCCAACAGGTCATTGTGGAAATCAATGGGGAAGGCCTATGTCCAGCAGTGGACGTCCTATGGCAGAGATGATGATGATGATGAAAATTACAAAATTATGTTTGCACCAAAATCCATTTGCTGATCACGCATGCGTATTTCGCCGCGTCCACAGATTATGTAGAAAAACTGCATTGCAACTTCCTTGGCCCAGCTGAAGTTGTATCAGTTACATTATAATACAGTTCTCCATAGAAGCCCTGTATCTGTATGTAATGGAGGCACCGTAGAACGTACACCGACAAGGTGAATAGACGGCCCGACCAAGATCGCAGGAAGCGGTTGAATGCGAGCCGCTTACAACCGGTAGGTGCAAGTTCTACAGCTGAAAGGAACGAAAAAAAATGGTTTCATATACAGTAATAAATGCTAACCAAGCTTTCATATTACGCCTCTGTCCCGCCAGGGATGGGCAGAAACTACATCTCTCAACTTGCTACGATCCTGAAATACTTTGTTTTGGTTTTTATACTTTTATAGGTATTTTCATGCAAGCACTTTGGTTGCGGCGGTACACACCCGGCCTTACAATTTTTTAAGTTAATATAACCAAGATATAACATAATAATATAATTATGTGTTTTCTTGTTTGTTTGGAATTGATATAGGTTTTATTTAAAATGTTATTCTGAAGTCCTCTCCATATTTGTCTCTATGCTATTCAAGCGTCTGTCGTTTGTTTTCACAAACTACTGAACTAACTTCATTAAGCTGCGGACAAATGCCATGCCGCCTTATGTACTTAACGACCTCACGCTCGCTCTTAAAGTTGCTGGACAACAACAGGACTGGGTTTATATATAATAATATATTATATGTTGTCGTTTCATATACATATACTTGTGGACACAAAACAAAAGTATGCCAATATTTTTTGTAAATATTAGCTGAGAAATCTGTAAGTATTTTTGATAAGGCTGAGGTCAATAGGGAAGTTTTTTATCTACTGTTGGCTTAAACACGTAATCTTAATGTTAGTTTACTAGATTGTGCCATTTTTTTTTAACCGACCTCAAAAAAAGGAGGAGGTTTCTCAATTCGATCGCATACTTTTAAAAGTGTTTTGGCAGATGACTTCTTCGTTTATGAACCTATTTTGATGATTATTTTTTTTTGTTGATAGAATATACTTCCGAGGTGGATCCATTTAAATTTCATAAAAATCGTTCAATCGGTATTTGAGTCACACTCCAACAACAAAGTGTCACTTCTATCTGGATGACTTCCGTATTGTGGGTGTATGACAATTGATCCCGTGAGTAGCCAAGGTCACTGAAAAGAGTGAACAAAAAATGTTCACTTCATCTTTTCACACTTTTGAGTGTTCCATTGTTGAAGTTGAAAATTTTCTTGTTCACCCAGTTCTAAAGGTTATATATTAAATTTATACTAATAACTGGGTCTCATTATTATAGACAATAGAATAACTATGAGTGTGCACAAAAGCGGAGAGTAATAACTGCATCTAATGGCTCGAATCAAGCTTCTGTTCATTATCACTACTGCATTGAACGCGATCATTAATTTGGTAGATAAAGCAGAACTGCATAGAAGAGCACTAACTGTTTTATCCATAATTTGAATTTCATCATTTGTTTCAGCGCCTATTACTTGACAATTGAGGGTGGAGTTCCAAAATTCAAACGTCTGATTATCAATTTAACCGTCGGTCAAACAGTTTTTGACGTGACAACGTCTTATAAATTGGTTTGCCGGGTGACACTTCAAGAAACTGCGTTACGCTCCGCTCACGTTATGCGCCCACAATGAGAGCGAGTGAGAGGCACGCGTCCCTTCCACTCGGCGGGTTAGCCCGCCTAAGAGCGAGAGAGACAGACATAAAAAGTGAAAGGCACTCAAAGTCGTTGTCACGTAAAACTTTCGCCCGTATACCGACTTTACAGGCAACCAATTTTTACCGTACAGTTACTGACAGTTAAATTGATAATCGGACGTTTAAATTTCGGTAAATTCCACTCTAAGATAAATTGTTTTAACAATACTATGGTGAAAATAAGTAAATAATTGGTAAATGATCTATCTAACCCGTTTTTTAATCCTATTCTGACATCTAGCGCTCATTGATCACTATACAGTTGACGAAAACAAGAAATATTGAAGCGATTTTTAAATTTAGCTATCTTTATCCATTGGTTGCCTTAAATATGAATACATAATTAGTCCTTACTTATGTTAAGATGAAATTATTATCATGCTGACTTATTACTATTTCAGAAAATTAGGCAGCTTTACTTAAATAAAAAATAATTGGGAGTGAATTGACACATACATGAAATTGTAAACAATCTTTTGTATTAATATACAAAAGATTGTAAACAATCTTTTGTAATCAAAAGATTGTTTACAATTTCATGCTTTACATAATAATAAAGACCGCACAATAATAATACGGACCTCCAATGCACACGTTGCCCTACTCTGAAACTGAAAAAACAGAGCCCTTGAGAACCAGTAAGCATTCCAGGTCTACCGTGATAACGTCTTCGACCTAATCGCCACTTACCACCAAGTGAGATAGTGGTCAAACGCTTGATCTATACGATATAAAAAAATATCCGTAGTATTAAATAAACACAATAAATGTAGCTCGGTATATGAGTAACTAGTAGTGCCCCGCGGTTTCACCCGCGTGGATTATGGTTTTCCCGCTACCTCAATTATCCCAAGGGAATTAAACTTTTTCCAGAATAAAAGTAGCCTATGTGTTAATCCAGGGCTTAAACTATATCCATACCAAATTTCATAGAAATCGGTATAGCCGTTTGAGCGTTTAGAGGTAACAAACATGCACACTTACACACATACAAACAAACTTTCGCATTTATAATATCAGTAGGAGTAGGATGACATTAAGACCCTAAAATACCCGAATTTTAAAAAAAAATACAGCGGTTGCATATATTACTAAAAATATTAATTCAGGCCATCGTCATACATAATACAATGGTGATAATTAAATTATTCAATTAAACTGATTGGTGTGATGGCACACTGCTTGAACTCATAAAAAAAACAGTTTTGATAAAATTAAATTTGTGGGAAGCATATTTTAAAAATAGGAGACCCTAGGAGGCTTCATTTTGCAAACGATATGTTAGGTGACGTATGATACACGACTTGTATTTCTTCAGGTCTATTTATACAAGTTAAAACCAGTTTAAAAATGTCTTCTTAAACTTTGTTTCAACCCCAATCTCATAAAGTAGTAGAGTTGCCCTAAATTTTTTTTTTTAATTAAAAATTTCAAAACCTATGCCTTTACTCGCAGAACTTTGACACTGTCGACGACATGTTCGAATAAACCGACTTAATTCGGAATTTCATGGCTTCATGTTAACGAAAATACTTCCTTACTTACAGGATTTAAGGGCTTTGATAATCCTTAATCCCCTATCCACGGTATCTGCAAACACAACCTCGACGATTAAGAGCAGACCCGCCACCGCAATGGCCCTTAAAGTTAATCGTGGTTAACACTATATAAAGCTGAAGCTAATATATACTAATAACCTGTTAGACCTCATAACAACTTAACCTCTTCTATATAATATACTCGTATCGTAACAGGACGCATAAAAATAATTTAAAAATTACAGAACATTTGCGTAATTACGTAGTTATATTGTACTTATTAGTTATGCCCCGAATTCAACCACATTTAGTGCTCTTGCACTTTTTAGGAATATAAAGATATTTAAGTTCAAATATTTGAAGGAAAAATTCGGCTGCTAGTGGGACTTGACCCACGACTACAGAATACCGTCCTGTCGCTTTGTCCAACTAAGCTATAGCAGCCCATACCACTAGGGCCGAATTACTTCCTTCCTTATTAACATTACCTTTAATTGTATGAACAATTAATTAATAGGACTGATAGACCAGCATTACAGTTGATATCGTATCAAACGAAGGCACCCTACCCTTATTTTAAGAGTTTTTATTGTGTGTCGCATTAACAACATGCTAGGTAGAACTTAAGTTCAAATATATATAATATATTTATTTTAAATAAAGATAAGACAACATAAATGCCGGCACCTCCCTTCATATATAATATTCTCGGAATTATCTCAAACACGGAGATTATAGAACTAAAGAAAAGAACGTTTTGTCATTATATTCAAAAAATACGCTCTAGTACATGTCAGACACAAATAAATCCTACAAAAACAAGCTGCTGAATATAATTTTATGTTGTAATAAGAAATAAATAAAACAAGCATTAAAAAACATTTTATTACAAAAAATAAGCCAATGGAATACAATGATAAAAATGAAGTATAATTAGAGTGAAACTGTGTGAGAACGTAAAGAATAGTGTGATAAGGGAATGTTATGATGTTAGCGAAGATGTAGCGACTAAGATTCAGAAAAGTATGTTAAGTTGTTTTGGTCATGTAGAGATAATGAACGAAAGGTGATTGACTAAGCAGGTATATAATTATATATATATATATATATATAGGGTGCAGTTAATGGTAGTGTTGGAAGAGGAAGGCCTAGGCGGATGTCCCTAAATCAGATTGAGGAATTTTAAGAAAGGTCAAAACTACTCTAAACCGACGCTCTTTTATGAAAGCTCTGATGAGCGTGGATGAAGGCAAAGAAGTGCATCGGGATCGTAACTATTGGAAGGCTGTGGTCTCTACCTACCCCTACGGGAATGAGGCATGAATATATGTATGTATGTAAAATTAAATTAAAAAAAACAAGCTTAACTTAACCTATATCTAAACAAAAACCAATCAATATACTATTGATATGACAAAGAAAATGTGTGCGTGTGTATGTTTGAGTGTAATGGCGTATAGTCACGTGTGTCGGGGTCTGCACTTTGCATGTCGATTTAGTGTGCACAAAATGGCATGACGACTGATTTATGTACAAGTACCCGCAATTCCATAGAAAAATCGAATTTAAGTTCAATTTTATGGATTGGTGTTCATCAATGCTATACCAGTTTCCATTTAATTAATAAAAATGCTTAAGAACTCTCTTATTTAACTAAAAAAATATTTACCTGCAGAAAAAGTTTCATTTACTTTTAATTTACAAGCAAACTATAGAAGCAGAAGTATAATTTCAACTATTATCCAGTTTTTATTTTATATACTTTTTTAAACTTTACATATCTAAAGTTTGACCACTATCTTACTTGATGACGATGTGATCGAAAATGTGATCACGCTAGACCTAGAATGTTTACAGGCTCTCAAGGACAGCTGGCTGAACACACTACGTGGTTGGTGACAGTGTTTTCAAACATGAAATTGATAGCTAGCCAGGAAGGTACCTGAAAATAAATTACCACCATGCTGAGAATTTGATAACGATGTTACCAAATTCTCCATAACCCCGTACGTGGGGATTGAACCAGCGTCCGTCAGTTTGACAGCCGACGCTTCCACCGCTAAGCTACCATCGCTTCAAAATACATTAAAAAAAAATGTATAAATAAACGACTTTCATATTTATGAAGCCATCGTCGCCTGAAATTATTTTAAGTATTTTATTTTATATGTTATCGATTTTTATTGATCAATGCGATTCGCCGAAATAACTATAATCTTTTCTTATTTCAGGTAAATCCAACATTCAACTTACATCAGCTTCATTAATGTAAACACAACACTCAATAAGGTAAGAGAGGATATAAGTTCCCATGTCACGTACCCATGTCGGAGATACAAAACAAGTAAGTAGGACACCGAAGCCTCGGACGACTCCATTTGACATCTGTCACGAAACCACTTAAATCTTGAAATATAATAATTCTTTCCGGAAGAAAAATCACTTGAGCCGCGGCTCTCGATTCCATCACGGGTCAAATAATTTTTATCCGGCTATTAGAAATTAGGGCGCGGATAATGCTCGTGCGCTATTTGGACGCGGTCCAAGCACCCCTCTCCGATGGATTTGGGGACAAATCTGTCGGAAAACCGAACCTTAATCCAGCTCGAAACATTCCCCGAAGTGAAAGTATTCAATTGTACCTCAGCAATGAATTCGGTATTTCACTGGAGTGTCGATCGGCATACTTAGATTAAATACTTCTGAGAGAACTTTTTGAGGATAAATGGCCGAGTTCATAGCGCAACGCGGGCCATTTTCGCTCTGTGGCGAGTTAGTTCATTTTGGTATTGTTACATATATTACATTTTGAAACGATGATAGCTCAGTGGTGGAAGTGTCGGCTGTCAAACTGACAGACGCTTGTTCCCCTTAATAGAGACAGTAAGATAGGTGTTAATAGACACATCACATTCTTCATTTTACTTGTTTAGCTTAGCTATTTGATGATTTTATTGACTTTAGGCTGAATTCAGCCTAAAGTCAATTAAATCATCAAATACTCATAAGCCTTATGGCGAGATCGTAATTGAATGAGTTACTATGATTGATGATACTATGATTACAATACTGCAGCTACTACAATAACATTTGAGCAATCCACTAGCTATTGCTAGCCTATAGACAACTCAAATGTTCTACCCCGCGGCCGGCAGCGTGCCCAGAATGCTAGCAGCATTGCCACGCTGAATTGGAATGCTGATTCGTTGAGCCAAATATGTGCCAGCATTTTGGTCAAGCGTCGCATCGATCAAATGCTCAGATAAATTTTGGAAAATCCACTGAGCTCCAGGTTCCCACGGGCCCAATGTCTCGACCCCAAACGGTTCAGATATGTAACCACTACCTAGGTTAGCTTATTTTCGCCGTTCCAATTACTCCGCCGAATAAGCCGCGGCGCCAGCCCTAACATGTGTCTCAGGAAGATGTGACGGCGCCAAAGTGTCGACGCATGTAGCGTCCCACACTAAAGGCCGCTTTAACTTAAGAAATAAGTTAGTAGTAAGTACAATATGAGGAGATTTTCTTATTCGTTTGTTTATTCCCATTAAAATACGACTCTTTGTTGCCTACATCCAATTTCATCATGGTAGCACCTGGTCGACATTGTTCAAAGCAACTTTCAGAGTAAAACCACGACAAAGCGAAATCGCTTCACTTCTCGTTAAATCCGTATATTCCCTGGTACCAGCATGGTACCGCCAGCTGGTCACTTTCCTAACAGATTTGGAGCATAGCGCTCAGTCACTTCTCAACAAGTTAAGCCTTAATTACGTTGCATACTAACTAGAAAACTACAATAATAAACGTACGTCCCCGTAACCTAGAGACCTAAGTATTTAAATATGTGAAACGTATCGCGTAATATATTATAAATATATGACTGGTCGGTTGGCGCAGTTGGTAGCCCTCTGCCTTCTGAGCCGCCGGTCCCGGGTTCGATTCCCGGACAGGTCAAACATTTGTGTGTATGAACATGTCTGTTTGACCTGTGTCTGAGTGTGTATATGTATAGAAGTATATGTATAAGTATGTATATAAGTATATATCAGTCATCAGGTTACCATAGCACAGGCTCTGCCTAGTTTGGGACCTGAAGACCTTGTGTGAATGTCCCATATTATTTATTTATTTAGTTTTATTTTAAAACTAGTAGCGTCCCGCAGTTTCACCCGCGTGGATTACGGCTTTCCCGTAATAATATATGCGATGATTAGATTTCATCGATTGGCCAAGATCGTATGAGTAACATGACTCCACTCCGAACGCAACCTTATTCGTTATTGGAGAAAACAATTGAAAGTTTTTAACAAACTCTTGGTTTCAAATTACGTATTCTGCCTTAAAACTACTACACCCAGTTAGTGCAAGCTTCAAAGTTATTCTTACACATACTTTAGCTTTTATCTTAATGTGAAGCAATCCACAAAAAATTAATAACTTCTCACTTTGGTATTTTCGCTTTTCGTTAACTTTAAGTACACTTAAGATGGAGTTAGGAAAGCTTTTATCTACTATGATGCTGAGAATGAGGTTTTTGCCTCGCTTTCGGTAGAGAAATAATTGATTATAGAGAATGTTTGGTTTGGAACAGTTGTGATTTTGAACGGATAAGTAGATTTATGAAATCATGACTTATGAATGCTGATCTTGGTATATGTGGTCATATTACGATTTTTTACATAAAAAAAAGATCTCGTCAATAACCATACCCTTTTTAATAACAAACACAAATTGCCAATTAGCATCCGAATTTTAAACGCTAATGAGTTTAAAAGGAAGCTCGGACATTTCTTCGAGATTAATCAATTTTACTCATTAAAAGAATTCGCAATTCTGCATCTTGTGGAATCTTCATTCTAGGCTGTAAATTGAATCGCTTAATTCTACTTATTGACGAAATAGTGACAATCTTTTTGACTGTTATTTATTGGATTTCTAATACCATACTTTAATAAAATAAAATTATATAATTGTTATATATCATTAATTATCCAATTAATGAACTTATAAGTTATAAGGCCAATAAATTATTCTATTCTATTCTATCGGATAGCCCTGAACCCTTTACTAGTACAGGGACAGTTAGAAGGTAGCAAAACTGTACTGGAACTGTAAAAAGCGATTAAAAAGTGTGAGATTTTGCTTTTGAATATTGTTTCGATTTATTGTCATTGGACATTATTGGACTGCAACTCAAAAACCGCTTAACCAATTTTGATGAAATTTCAATAAGACCAGGACGAAACTATAATCAATCAAACAAAAAAAATCATCGAAATCGATTCATAAACGACGCAGTTATCCGCGAAATTACATATATACGGTCGAATTGAGTAACCTCCTTCTTTTTTGAAGTCGGTTATAAAAGGATTTGTGATTTCTACCTAGAGTTGTGATCTGTATTTAATATTTATAGAAGTAACAAATTACAGTAATGCCTGGAAAAACGGCGCGACAAGAAAATAATGGTCCTTATCGTTTAAGCCGCGAGCTGGAGTTAAATTGTTTATTTTTTTCCTTTTGAACTGTGCTGTGTTACAAGTATTAACTATTGATAATTTCTATTTTATACGTAAAACAATTTTTCAATAGATATCTCGAGATTATCGTTTATAAAACAAACGAGATTGCGTATCTTTTTGATAAGTTTTTAAGTTTAAATTACGTCACTTAAAAAGATTCATTTAAACTTTGCTATAAAACCATTAAATATAAATAAAACTATTGTTGAAACTATATAGTTTCCTAATCGAAAAATTCCATAATTAAAAATTGAGAGTAGGTACTCTCAATCTTACATCGTTTTGACAAACGAAAAGAAGACTCCTCTGAAGATATCGGAGAGCATAAAATCAGCTATATATCTATATCCTTGCTATATATTGCAGAAAACAAACACTTTTAAACAGATATACCAAAATATCTCAATGGCAATTTTCCGAAACTAGTTATCATAATAAGAGATGTGCAGAGCTAGATCCGTCACAGTAATTAATTGGGATAATGAATGGACGTTCATAATGACCGCGCGGAATACATCTAGCATTAATTAGTGAAGCATAATGAAGCGCTCGCACAACGCGATATCTCTGGCCTCACTAACTTAATGGAATTCGGATGTTTATATTGTGTACCTTTGAAAGGTTTCAACATAACTCAATTATACTTCTTTAAGAGTCTGCAGAGATTTATAAACACTGCTATTTTGCTACCTTTACTTTATTAGGATTGCATCGTGGAATAAGTTTAGTTCCCGTGGGGTACGTAAGGTTGAATGAAAATCGTAGTCCACGCAGGTGAAACCGCGGGCGCAGCTAGTGTGGTAATAAATTGCATGAAAATCTCTAATATAAAGATTTCTATCTGTGCGTAACATGCATAACGCTAAATATAGTTATCGGTTGAGTGCCCTCCGCACTCGCCAAAAGTCCGGTGACGCCGTAAATGCCCCAAATGGCAAACAGCATTTAGAGAATTTGAATTATCTTTAGGCTGGAGCGTCTCATAGTCCAATTATTATCTTAGTAGTTATAGTATTTTTACCCAACTTCAAAAACAGGAGGTTACTCAATTCGACTGTATATATTGTATTTGTTTTTTTTATATGTGTTCTTGGATAACTCCGTCGTTTATGAACCGATTTTGATGGTTATTTTTTGTTTGATGTATAGCGTAGATTTAGAGAGATATAGCGTAGATTATAGAATAGAGTACATCCGAGGTGGCCTCATTTAAATTTCATCAAAATCTGTCAAGCGGTTTTTGAGTTGGACTCTAATGTTGGAATAACTGAAAAGTGCTACGCATACCTTGACGATATTAAAGTTGCGGTTAAAGATATTGGAGAACATACACAGTGACAATTGATCCCGTGAGTAGTAAAGACAACAGAAAAGAGCGAAAAAAATTTTTTTGCAAAAAATGGAACCGACTTTATCATTCAAAGCACAGTGTGAAATAACTTATCGAAGTCGGTACCAACAGCACAATATTGTAATGATAGTTATTTTTGTGAACTCTTATGGTATCGACTTCAACAAGTTATTTCACACTTTTGAGTGATGAAGTCGGTTCAATTTTTTGATAAAAAATTTTTTTACAACTCAGTTTTATTTGTAGCTTAATTAGGCTTCCATCCAACTAAGTATAACGATGGATTTTAAGCAGGTTTTTCTTTTCAGTTACAATGTAATTCGCCTATCTTGTCGTTTTACGCAAATTTCGCTGATGGAGGACAAAAGCCTGAGTTTAAGCGCGATCCGTCATTCCTTTGTGGGAATAAAGGCGGCCCATTTTTTGCTCGTTCGTCACAGCTTGGAAATTTTCACGATTTATTAACAAGTGGGAAGTACCTATATTAGATTTATTTGTTTAAGTTCAACCATTATGAGTAGGAGACTTAGGAAACAAAAGTTGAGGCTAGAAGCTATTTATTTTCCTCGGTATCTGTAGTCACTTTGGTATTTATGATATTTTCATGACACTTTCAATATTATGAATGTATAAAACACGGGAATTACTCACGTAATTAGTCGGAGCGTTCCGACTATAGTTTCAACCAAATTTGATGGTCTTTTTCAATGAGAATACGGGGCGCTTGCGGACGCGGCCGCAGTTTGCCTAATACAGTAGCTTGCCTAGACCTAGAATACTCACTGGCTCTCAAGGACTGCTGCCTGAACACACTATGTGTTTGGTGACAGTTTTTCAAACTTGAGGACGGTAGCTAGCCAGGCGGGTACTCAAAAATACCTTACCACCATGCTGGGAATTTTATAACGGTGTTACGTTCACCGAAAGCTCAAGCTGTTGTTGGTGTTAAAACCAGTGTCCGTCAGTTTGACAGCCGACACTACCCGCTGAGCTATCATCGCTATTTTGAATCAAATAAACAAATTACCGGCTTGTAATAAAAATACACTATAATATTGCAATCTAATTACTTTATCAGGTAGCACAAATCATCTTTATCTCATTGTATATTAATTGTGCCGTGGTGGTACCGGCCTAGAATAGTACTCCCCCATCTCTTCCCGTGGGTGCCGTAAGAGTCGGCTAAGGGATAACGTACCAGGAGGTGGGCAGCAGCGCCTTCTGAGAATCGGAAATCATACTGCGCTCGCCAAACCACGTGCCAAGCGTGGCGAGTATTGGCAAATCCCCCCTATATGGGGGAGGCATACGTCCAGCAGTGGACGCACATGGCTGAGAAAAGAAAAAAGAAAATATTAATTGTATTAACACAGTTCACGTTTAAATAAACGTTTTTAGTCACAAAGAAACTAAAATATAAATACGCGTACGCGGACTACAATTTTCCCGCTACCTCAATTACCCCACGGGAACTACACTTTTCCGGGATAAAAAGTAGCCTATGTGTGACTTCAGGGCGTACGCTATCTTCATTCCAAGTTTCATGCAAACCGTTCAGCTGTTTCAACGTGAATGAATAACAAACATACGAATGACAAAAGACAAACAAACTTTATCTTTTATAATATGTATACTAGGTGTGCCCCGTGGTTTTACCCGCGTGGTGATGATTCATGATGAAAAGCCTATGTGTTAATCCAGGGTTTAAACTCCATACGAAATTTCATCGAAATTGGTTTAGTCGTTTGAGCGTGAAGAGGTAACAAACATACATACACACATACTTTCGCATTTATAATATTAGTAGAATTAGAATTAGTGTGCAGTATGATATAGATGATGTCAATCTTCTCTGAATAAAGGCTGATTTTAAGTTTTATAAAGCCACAATTTTATTGTTACCTTTAAACCATTAATTCGAGAACCTATCCCTTCATATTGTTTGTAGAAGCGTAGGTGCCTACCTACCCCGGATATGACAATCTTATGGAATGGGTTTAAACTTACTCAACATTAATTATCCAATGTTATTCACTACGTGTATATCTAAGTAACCATCCAGTACTAACACAATTTGAAATTATATAATCAACAGCAACATGTAATGTTACTTAGTTACGCATACACGAATGGTTTAAGTCTGCTGTTTAATCAAATTAACTTAATTAGTAAAATAATCTTATTGGGTATACGATAAAGTTCAAAATGGCATAGCACTAACGTGCTCTTTAGCTTATTAGACCTTTTGCATCACATTGCGGGTAAGTGTACGTAAACTTGTCGTCATGTATTATGATTTGAACTAAAACCACCCGCAATTTACTAAAATTTGTCTATTGTGATGAATTGTAGATTTTATACAAATAGTTCATGAACTTTGGTATTTTAACAAAAAAAATTATAGTTGGCGTCAAATGAAAATAACGCTGAAAGATAGTGGGCGGCATGAGTTTGTGCACGGATATAGAAGTTGTAGGAGGTTGAGAAGTAAGAAGTTATAGAAGAATATGTTTTAGCATTTCTTGAGTTAGAAGGTAACAAAAGACATACGGCCACAGAAAAAAATAAACCTCTAGATCCTTGTTCGGTCGGTTATCCACACCTGATCAGTTTTTTTTTAAAATATTTTTATTTACAGGCTTTATTTTACTACAGCATAAAAAATAAAACCCAAAAAAATGTCGTTAAAAATAGAAATTGTGACATCTAAACATTCCACCATAAAGTCTCACTTTGTTGTGTGATTTTGCGGCATGCATAATTTATTATGATTACAGTCAAGAAACCCACTCCAAAGGAAAAATTACGGAAGCGCAATCTACTTCTCATCATTATGCTAGTTATCCAGTTTGAAACGACACAATCAACACGGGCGGCGCGCTACTTTAGCTCTTGACGTTATTTGGTTAGAAGCATTTCCTCGAAATATCCCTTGACTTTCTATAGTTGATTAACCTTATTTTAACATGTCGTCTGCTAAGTAATGCATTATTTGCCCTTCTTTTAAATATAGTTTTCGTTCGTTTCTCTCTAAATTCAAAAAGTGATGGTTATACAAAAATAAACTCGTTTTTTTGTCAAATTACGAGTATGAACACATTTGATGATAATTATAGTGCATGATACTTACACACGTAGCTGGTGTTGCCAGTGGGGGTGGACTAGTCTCCAGGAATATTTTAGGGGGCAGTATATGATCAAAATATTACAACATATTTTAATGAATGGACTAAAATAGTTATTAATTAATAAAATATGAACTCATTTTTTTGTTCTAATAAAACTAATCTAACTAATTTAAAACTAGAGACTAATTTAAAAATATTTTTACTAATAAACAAATAACAATCATATGGCAACTGGACTAAGGGTGCTGTAGAACATTAATATAAAGCGTTTCAAAGCGAATAGAGTCACCACCGAATAGGGAAACGGCAAGATCTTCAGGGGCCATTATTTTGGAATGAGTAAATAAATACATTAAAATTATAGATATTGAATAAATAAATAAAACCGGGCAAGTGCGAGTCGGACTCGCTTAACAAGGGTTCCATACAAATTTGTAGGTACTTACATATTATAAAAAAATGGAGGTAGGTACATATTATCAAGTAAGAAATCGAAAACCATAGATCATAAAAATAATTTAAAATCTGTGTAAGCTTGTGCTAATGAAACCGTTTCATACGTTTCCCGGCATGACATGGTTAAATCAATTAAAAATTTGGACCACTGTTCCTCGCATAAGGACACTGTTTTTTATTATTTAATCACAAATGTATAGTAGTACGTATAGTAGTAGTACGTAGTAGTAGAAACGTATAGTATTCAGAGTTTTCCCTATACTCGTAGTATGAGACGGTATTACTTACCAATTTTCATAGTTCTAGCTCAACTGAAAATACCCTATAAATTTTGATTCCCTTGAGAGTGTCGAAATATACGTTTTTTGCTAATATACTAACTGCAAAATTTAAGGAACTGTGTTCAATTCCAACGAACTCCAGGTTGAATGTATTTTAGATTAGCCATCTCACATTTTGTCAGATAACATAAAACAGTGATAACTAATTTTCTATGCTACTGCTACTACAGTAAAGTAAATGAAATCGATTAGCTGTTTCTGTTCTATCAAACGCTTTAAACCACTACCAGTTGGCAGCGTACCCAGAATGCTAGAATCATTGTCTCATTCCATTGCAATGCAATTCAAGAGCCTAATATTTTCTCAGTCATCTCAATCATTACATCTTATATTAGACAAAGGAAAAATATTATTATTATACTTCAAGCTTACCTCAACACCCATAAGTACATAAAACATATACGCTATCAATCCTATAGGATAAGGTGTCCAATAACAGACGAAATATGGCGCTCCGAGATTGCCGAAAGTGCGAAAGCTCCCAATGTCTGTATGTAGAGTAGGGGAAGGGCAGAGACGCTACATTGAGTAAATATTGAACATGTAGTCATACGCCTTCACAAACGAAATATCGATAACATTTATCGATAACTTGCGCCATTTAGATAATTTTGTCAGGAAACGGTTGCTATCGCTATGCAAACTTATGCTTGAAAAAGGTTTGGATTTATAACCATTTCTGTAAAAGAAAAAAATCGAAAAATGATTGCCAATTGAATCGTTCAAATTCTGCTATTGGTGCAGTCAAAAATAGGGCATGTAAAATAGGACGAATAACTATAGTGTGATAGTGTAATCCTTGACTACTGAAAAAATGGACGTATAATATTAGCTCCAGATTATATGGGATATATATAATTATATACTATTCATTGTATTGTATTTGTAGACTTTTGGAATCAAATTAACACTAGCCATGCCGGAATCTCAAAGGGTTTTTCGAAATCTCGAATTTATTTTCAGACTTCAGGTAAAAGTTATTTTTAATTTTAAATACGATACACTCCACTGACTTTAGGGTCCGTGCCATTTATTAAAATAAAACTTATTTTTATAAACTTTTACATTTATATAAAACGGATAACCTATTCACATACATAAAGAAACACACAGTGTATAACATACAATGTAATGCAATAATATATATCATTATGACACATTATTAATATCAGTATTTCTTTTTAACATCAGGTAATACCAGATCCATTTTTAGTTCAGTTTGAATTTATGTATTGTTTTTTTTTCATTTTTACATATTATAAGTTTGCGTTTGACAACTGTCTCACATGATGTTAAGTGATGACGTTGTCTAGGATTTAGCACGCAAACCTAGAAGGTACCTATTCACTCGCGACTTGAAGACTCCAGGATTGTATTAGAGGAACCAATTGTGCCATGGCGGGAAGGATCAAAGGACATCGAAGCTATCAAAAGTCGCCAGTCCGGCAGCCGTAGCTGAGCATTAAATCCAATCAGGACAATAATATCCCAAATTCCTCTCCACGGATTGCCATTCGTACGTGAATTCTAAAAACAACAGTATTTTTGTCAGAAAATTGATTTTGGGCTTGCTTCTTGGAACCCAGCAATTGGTTAAAAATTGCGTCGCAGTTTATAAACTGAGTAATGGGAAGATACTGTCAGTGTCTTGTGTTTTAGATAGATGTGACAACGCTATACATAATGAAGAGAATTATTTCTGGATAAACAACGCGCAATTGTCGCCGATATTACCTTCTGCAATATTTTTAGTCTTCTCATGACCACGGCTAATGCTTGAAAAAAATATTATGCTCAATTAATATTAACCAAATGATTTTCAAGCAATTAACCGCTGCAAAATTGTATAAACTAAATCCTCTAAAAGCCGATACAGTGCACAGCTACTAATTATTATTCGTAAATATACGGTTTGCAATACTATGTATTGATTATTCTAGTTTCTCGTTATGAGACAGACAATGTTTGAACATATCAACAAGTGTAATTTGTGAAATGATTTTAAGTCCCAATGCAACTTAGGTTAAGGCTTGAGAGCGATGGCAATATAAATTACAACCCATATCACGTTTACATTGTATTGATATCTACTCTATAAAATATCACAACTAGTCGTCCCCGCTGACCTGAGTGTCACTGTCAGTAATACGGCTATTGTGGTCAATTTCTATCACAATAGCTTTCCGATAGCCAGAATAGAATCCGACGTGATTACACGTCGCTGGTATTCGACACCCTCTTGGGGCTTGCAGGGGTTGTCGATATGTCAATATCGTGGCCAGACACTGTGCCGATTTTTTTATAATAACATACCTAAGCAATACCATTAGGGAGGACCTTTCCATTCGCGAAAGATGACAGTTATTGAAACATTCTTTTGGCCATTGACATTTAGATCAGAAACAGCTTGATCGATTTAAATATAATTCATTCAGTGTCTTTCAAGTAAGTGATCAATCACAAATGTGTTTGACAGGATGAATCAGATAAACGTAAACTTGTAGACATTTTGACATTTACTAAGACACATTTCACTTTAAATAGAAGTTCAACTAGAAGTAATTTAATAGAAGTGTTATCTTTTTTGCATACATACATGTGTGAATTTGAACTTGTGACTTTGAAAAAAAAACAGATACTTATGACGATTTTTTTTCAAACACAACACAATACCAATAATTTCACTGATATACGAAAACATAAGCGAGACTTTGACCTTAACAACTTATGCGATCTTGGTAAGCCGTCTACTCACTTTAAACAAGCTACTTTTGCAAGCAGGTGTCGGATTTTCTTAATGTTTCGGACTGTAGTGTATTGTGCCATTTTTAAATAGGCGTATATAGAGGGGGGCCGGGTGGGCCGTGCCCACCCCAGGATGGTCTGGTGCCCACCCCAGGATGTTGGGCTACAGATTCTAATTTATCTGCGTCATCGCATCAGCCATGGCATGTCAGGGGCCAGGCCCCCCCCCAAAAAATAACGATAGATACGCCAATTTTTTTAAAACTTTTTAATGTTAAAAACAACTTATCAAAGAGTAAAGTTCTGTACCTAGTAAATCATACGAGGTAGAATTTAGACACTACATAGAGAACGAATAAAGGCACAGAATTATAGGACTTTCTTTAATCTTAATTTAAATTGAGGAAAACCTTTAGGTACACAAAACTAACTATCAAACTCATCCTTTCAAGGCTATACATATGTAATCAGCTTCCTGATAGTTTAGGCCAAATAAGTATACAGTTGGTAAACAGTTTATCTTTTACCCAATTCACATAAATAAGTTCCAGGGTAAGCTAAGCACGTACACACCAAAAACGATGAATAACTTAGCCCAATAGTTTATCCTGGTCTATTTAGGACCGAGAGCCCGACAGCTGACAAAGACATCTCTAATTAAAACTTCGGCCTAGTTTAGGGACCGTCCCTAAAAGTTTTTGTCCAAACAATGTTCAAACAAGGAGTGGCAGTAAAGAGCCGATTGTTGCGATATCGCTCGTCAGTTCTTTAGAAGTCTTTGGAAAAAAACCATGGAGCAACTTTTTTCTTTCTTTATTACGCCTCATTGGCGCATTAAGCTCAAAATACGCTAATATAAGTATAATCATCCGCATCTAGTCTTCTCGTGACCACGACCGTGTTTTGACCTTGACTTTGGTCAAAACACGCCAAGTTGCATATATAATCGAATCGAAATGTTTTTCAAGCGACCAAGCCCGATACTGACCTTTAAGTGAGATTTATGAATGAGCAAAGCCTTAAAATATTTTGAAATACAAAACAAATGGTATCGTTTTCAACTGTGGGCTGCGTGCCAGGTGAAGCTGTCAGCTCCAACTGTCATCCCAGTGTAACAGTAATTAGGCCATGTCGGAGGCACTCGGGCGACCTGTGGCTGAAGCTAGACTCACCATCGCTGCCGTAGCATTCCCGTATCGCAGCCGCAAACTATTGATCTCAGTAACTGTCAGTTATCTAGTACAACTGTGACACAGAGAAGTTATAGTTTGAAAAGACGTTACATGCGTTATTCAATTGTTTATATATCCGCTAATCCCACCGGAAGTAAACACACAATATCCCGTTGGATACCGTGTATTTGGCCAATCCTATTTAAAAGGAAGTCCATGTCGAAGTAGTACGAGTCAGTTGATTAAATTTAGGTTACGACGTTTATCAATCGAATTTCAAAAAAGGAGGATCTCTTCTCATATGTGTTTCGTTTCAGTCATTTATAAACCGATTTGAAAGTCTATTTCTTAACTGGCCGGTTGGCGCAGTTGGTAGCACTCTGCCTTCTGAGCCGCTGGTCCCGGGTTCGATTCCCGGACAGGTCAAACATTTGTGTGTATGAACATGTCTGTTTGACTTGTGTCTGGGTGTGTATGTATTTAAAATAAATAAAAAAAGTATACATATAAGTATGTATTTAAGTATATATATCAGTCATCAGGTTACCATAGTACAGGCTCTGCCTAGTTTGGGACCTGAAGACCTTGTGTGAATGTTGTCCCATATTATTTGAAGTTTCTAATTGTTCCGCTTGGATATATTCCTTCATTTGCATTAAAATGTTGAAAATGTCCACAATAAAAAAAGTTGGTATTTATAATAAAACTATACGTAATCATTAAATAGAAACTAAGCAATGTTAATTTAATATAGACAGTATGGACACGCTTTATATTTAAAGTTTAGATACACGGTTAGGATAGTTTACAAAGTTGGTTAGTTGTTTTACAGATTGATCCATAAAAACAATTGTCTATTTACGCAAAATAAGGAATACAATACAACGGACAATTTGAAACAAAGATTCCAAAGACTAATAAACTACACTGGCTATTTTAGAACCAACTGAATTCAATTCTATTATTTATTATAATGTTAATTTAATTTCATCACGTTATAAAATATAAATTATCAATTTCTTGCCCAAAATTACAAACAACAAATGTATTGATGTAGTTCAGAATTTGCGCAACACGATGAGAAACATAGGACTATACATATTTTACATCAGTTTATTCAAATTTACCTAATGGCATTGGGTTTCCTTTTTACACTATATACATCTAGCATTTGACGACTACCTCACTTGATGATCAGTTATCACGCTAGATCTAGGATGCTCACTGGCTCTCAAGGACTGCTTATATGTTACATGGTCGGAATATTATTGTTACATGACTAGAAACAAGAAGTGGTCTTTGCGGCCTTACCGTAGGCAGTGACGTAGTTACTGTCTCCTACCAACATGCCGGAAGGGTGGAAGT
Organism: Apeira syringaria; assembly: GCA_934044485.1. Classification (NCBI taxonomy): domain Eukaryota; kingdom Metazoa; phylum Arthropoda; class Insecta; order Lepidoptera; family Geometridae; genus Apeira; species Apeira syringaria. The sequence goes on from OW203659.1 coordinate 5,489,416, forward strand.
TGAATTGCACAGATTACACATGCTCTATCGAATCAATCCTCAGATTAAACCTACATTTTACACATATGTATATGCTAGATGTGACGATCTGATTATTATCAGTTCGATTACATGCCACAAGAAAATATACAAAGTTGGTGAAGACAGAAATATATTAACGTTTATAAACAATATCGTTACTCACGTTATGTATATGTTGATGTATAAGTTAGACTTTTTATCTCTTTCCATTTTTTCTATAACTGTAAATAAGTAGTAGGTATTTGAACTCTTGTAGGTCTGTAAAAAGGAGCCTGTACTCCACGACACAGGTCCAACCAAGTGCACAGTGCCCCCCGAGTTTAGTAACTTGTATTAAAACACAATTAATAATAAAACTCAAAATTCAAACCTAGTATTGTCACAAAACTGTAATTTAGTTATTTTAGAATAAGTTAGTTTCGCCTAAACTCGATGTTACCTAGATTTAAATATTTTTTTGTTCTCAAATAAATTATTTTTTATTTTATAAAACCTATACTAACGCGAAAGCACTTGTATAAGGTAGTTAGTCAGGATTCTCTTTGATATATACTGAAGATCACAACAATAGGTCTGTAAAATATTGGTAGTACCTGGCGTGTGTCTGGCAAGTATTCCCACGAGTCTTGATAGTCGACAAACGCAAAGCTCAGAGTGTAAAAACTCTACATCTCCCAGAATCTCGCGTAAGCTTCCCCTGTCACGGGCGCCGAGGCCAACTTTTCCGCGCAAATCTCACTCGGGTAAAATGAAAATTGCAAATGTTCGGGATTTAGGAGCACCGACGGTCTGCAGCGGACAACTTCGCGTGACACAGTTAAAGAACTAACGATGGAATTCCAAACACTGAGCATGTTTTAATCCCTCGTAAAAGGGTTTCCACATTTCAGCGGACACTTTATTTAGTAAATGACCGTGTGATTACATATACGCCGCCCGTGGATTATGGTAATTTGACATGAATTATGGATTTATTCAATTAGTTCTGGGTAAATGTTAATATTAGTGAGGCTATATTATATAGGCTATATACAGGCTACCGCTCTCCATATAATTTGGTAACAACTTTGTTTTCATAAAAGCTTAAGTGTTTACCAAAAAAGGTGTATGTTTGGAAGTAGAATTTGGAACTCCACATAAAAATACTTTAGTTAAAATTCTACAGTTCAATCAAACCAAATTTGTTTCAATTTCTGTATATCTTATTCTGTTTACCGAAAAATCCTAATCGGCAAATAATCGCATGGTATTAATATGTATTAGTTCAAAAATTACTTGTTTTTATATTTATTTGCAGGCATTTTTAGTCAACGCCAAATCACATAATAATTTATTTGTGGAATACTGTTTTGTAATATTTCTTTGTTATTTCTCTTTTTGCGTTTATATAGTGTTTTTGTAATGTATTGTATGATCATAACGATAAATATTGATATTCTGACTGGTATGGTTAATAAAAATATGGAGCTCCCAGGCGTTTATCGTTAGCAGTACAAAACTATCCCTTCTGGCGATCCGCCAGAGCCCCAGAAATTGTCGTCAATAAAGTTATATATTGAAGGCCGTGACCGAATTTCCCTAAAACCCACATCTGCACATCAAACTTTGACGAATTTTGCAGGAAAACATTTTTATGGAACACATTCCGCTACGCTATGTTATTGGCTACCTAGCGGGTAGTAACGTAAAAAGAACAAACGCTCTTTACTACGCATCTTTGGTACATTACTCTTCACAATGAAGCACAATGCAAAGTTTGTGTGACCCATATTCATGGGCGACGATGAGTAACTACTTATTTTACCTAAAACTACCCGCATTGGAATATATATTTTTTTTAGTTTTATATTCATTAGTTTCATACTTATTCAGACTTTATTGTAACTGTATGAAAATATAACGGCTTATGTTTAACTGATCACCAAATATAGTAAAATATAGCACCAAAAAATACTTTTGAGCACCAAAATTTGTAAGTGAGCACCAAAATTAGAACACCAATTTATTGTATAACGGCCACCAAAAATTACACATCTTGCATTTTACACAAGTTTTATAGGCTAGGCTCGCGCGTTATGTGGTCACAAGAAACCGAACACTGCTCCTCGCTTCGCTCCTAGTCGTACCTACACTACATGACTCCGCCTTAGACTACATGGTGACACACCGGTACATATTTGGTGACAACTTACTAAATTTGGTGCTCAGTTACTAATTTAGTGTTCATTTTTTGGTGCACATTATATTTATCTGGTGATCATTATAATTGTTGCCAAACTTAACTATAAATAAATTAGTGTGATCATAAACAGAATCACTATTATTATTAACTTAATGTTAAAGCGAATGACAGGATTATCAATTTATCATCAATATTCAAAGGTTATCTTTGTAGTGTCCGATTCGTCATATGTATGTTTCCTGTTGTCATCTCTCGTCCGACAGATGTACTTATCTGAATCGAGTGTCATCAAAACCAGCAATGCGCCACTCTATCGCTTGGCCCGTTTTGTGGGTCAGCCATCAATAAAAGTTATCGTCCAAGTCTGACTACGACTTTCGCTATAAACAACAGCTAACGTGGCCTCGAAGAAAATATTGCAAATTGAGTTACTTTAACGTTCAGCTTATAAGGCTATTGCTTTTTCAACTTTATACTTTGCCCATTAAATTGTAAATGATAGGCAAGAGACTGTCGTAGTGGTCTAGAAAAATATTCTTATTTTGTTAAATAGTCCGTTTCAAAGTCAAAGTCTAAATGATTTATTCTGTTTAGGCATCAATGACGCATTCGACGCAGTTTTGAATGAAAATTAAACAATGAATATAATAATAGAAGGCTTTATTCAGACAATAACCACATCATCACTGACCATCAAGTGAGATAGTGCTGAAATGCTAGATCTATACAATACAAATTTTTTAAATGTTTTTGTTTTATTAACATTCACACAAGGTCTTCAGTTCCCAAACTAGGCAGAGCTGATATTATATATACTTATATACATATACACACCCAGACACAGGTCAAACAGACATGTTCATACACACAAATGTTTGTCCTGTCCGGAAATCGAACCCGGGACCAGCGGCTCAGAAGGCAGAGTGCTACCAACTGCGCCTACCGGTCAGTGAAAAAAAAACAATATGTTTTGGAAAATGACTCAGTTGAGTCGACATGGGTATTGTTTCTTTGCCCAGTTTTAGTCAAGGCCTCATCCATTCCTTTCCATTCGTTCCTATTTAATGCTATTTTTGTCCATGATTTCCCTGCTTTTATGTCATCTTCCCATCTTGAAACCTGTCTTCCAGGCTTTTTTTTGTGTTCTTCAGATACTAAAATATTTTTTGTTCCCTTTTTTAGCACCTCTCATTATATGGCCTGTCCATTTACACTTGAGTTTTCGTATCTTATACGTCGCGTCTACTTTAAAGAGCTTTTTGATTGCTGTAATTCTTATTCTATCGCTTTTCCTTATATTCAGCTTAATCCTCTCCATTGCCGTTTGACAAGTCTTTATTTTTGCAATTTAGTGAGGACCCACATTTGACAGCTATAAGTGAGAACCGGTAAACAATTTATCTCAGAGTGACGGGCACAGTGCAGTTCTTTACGAATTGTATCTGCCTATAGGTAATTAACAATTAACATCCTGTGGGTCTTTTACTTGTTCCGTCACCTTATCCCATAAAAAAGAACTCAAAAATATTAATATATATAGAACGACTCAAACGCCATGGTCCTAAATAAATATAATAATACCAAGAAGAAGACGCAAAAACCTTGGATTTCATTGATGTAATTATATTCAATTTAATTGAATACACCACCCCCATATATATAAATATATATATCAGTCATCAGGTTACCATAGCACAGGCTCTGCCTAGTTTGGGACCTGAAGACCTTGTGTGAATGTTAATAAATATAAATATATATAAAAAAAATGTGAAAGAGACTTTATATACACTATACACTTATCTCGTTGCCGTCATACATGTATGCGTAAAGTTTAGCTTCTTAAAACCTTTTAGTTTTATAATTATTTTCGTTGCAAGTTCCCGTAATAGCCCACTGCTAGATAGGTTAAGCGACTCTCAATAATGTCTGTGGTATATTTTAGATAATATAATTCTACGAAATATGTTTATTGATGGACAAGATACGGATTGGCTTTTAATATCTACTTTATGTTCGATTTTTATTTGAAGCTGAATTTACCAACTTTTACCTAACTTTTCGTTTCTGCTCCGAATATTGGCAACACTCCGCGTTGAGTCCACGCTCTGAATACTTAAGTGCTAAAACAGTAAATTGACTTTTGCTGAAAGCAATAAATACATACGCGTGATGTCGGTCTAAATAATAAGTTTTCGCCCTCGTCATTGTTAGGAAGAGCATAACTTTGAAATATGCTTACGGTTTCAGGACTATAAAAGAATTATATTTCAACGCTTTATCTAGTTCTTATGAGATCGTTAAATATGTTAAATCTCAATACCCACAAGACATCAAAGATATTTACTTTCGAAGCGATAATAACTCAGCGAGGAGAGCGTCTGCTGTCCAACTGACGGACACTGGTTCGATCCCCAAAATAGGCTTGAGCTTCCGGTGAAGCTAATACCATTATCCAATTCCCAGTATGGTGGTAGGGTACTTTCGAGTACTCGCCTGGCTAGCTACCACCCTCGAGTTTAAAGAAAACTGTCACCAAACACATAGTATTTTCAGGCAGTAGTCCTCGAGAGCCAGTAAGCATTCTAGGTCTAGCGTGATAACATCTTCCACCACATCATCACTGACCATCAAGTGAGATTGTGGTCAAACGCTAGATCTATACGTATAAAAAATCAGAATATTATGTATATTGGATTGTTTGTCAAAATTAACCATGTACCTACATGAAACGAACCAACTTCACGTACATGTCAGCGCGTAAAGCGCGCGAGCGGTCAGAACGCCTTAAAAGCGGTAATCAGGATTGTATTTCAGGATGATATAACGGTAACATTAGCATTATACTACGCTTACTCTTAGACTACGAGAGCGTCCGTTCACTTCGGCTTCTACGACTAGACTGTGCGCCGGCATTTTTTTTTTATAACGGGCTAATGCTGTTTGCCTCTACCGGCATTTACAGCTTCACCGGAAGGCGCTGTGCGCCGGCAACGGTTGCCACAGCTTTTCTCGAATACTACCCTCACTTATTGGCACAACTCGAATAACAAGTGCTACCTACCTTCACTTATTTAACAAATCAAGTACTAGCAAATCATACTGTCAATTCCACACTTAGATTTAGCGCCATCTACTTAAATAGTTTAAAACGCTTTGACAACGCCATCTATCATATTTCTCCGACACTAATTGCAACACCTAAACTTTACATTTAACGTAACATTAACCATCTATCCTATTTTAATATCTAACACACTCCGACATACACATGACTACCTGCCTGGTGTCAACTTTCCTTGGGAGCGATGTTAATAAGGTAGCTTACTCACAAACTTAAGCGGGCAGTACGACACTCACGAGTTGAGATGGAGTAGGTGTATCCTATGATGCCTAAAAAAACCGGCAGAAATAATTGAAAAAGCATCGTAACATTTTCGCAAGTTCTGAGTAACTTCTGTTGCTGACATATCCATACACATCAATTTATTTCTCGCCTTCCTTATCCACACATTACTCGATAAAACAAAAATGTATTACATAGACGATTGAGCCCTTTCATAGCAGGGCTGTACCATTATCGTAAAATATATATTTTTTTATATTTTCATACAAGCATTTCTGAATAGTACAATAGCCAAGACAAACATATTGACCCTCACATTGTTGCCACTTAAAATAAAAAGGCCGTACACATTTGCCTTTATGTTATTTTCGATTCGCTATTAAATACCGATAAGCCGTTTTCCCTTTATCGTGAAAAGGATAAGGGTCACTGCACACAGAGTGGCTACATCGATACGGACTGAAAGGTAAAAGAGGCACGAGCCCCGAGGGTACAGAAAACGGAATTCTATTAACGTTTCTGAAAGACACAAAGACACAGTTTAACATTTTCGACAAAGGAACAGCTTTGTAATTTACGTGTTAAATTTTGTGAGCATATAGGTGTGAAAATTCTATATAAGAAATAATTGGTTTCTGGGCGTTATTCATTTATATATTTAAATAAGACAGTTTGAGTAAGAGTTTTCAGCAAATACGAGTAATTTTAAACATCCCTCATTTTCTTTGTTGAAACTAACGTCAGCATTACACATTTTTATTATGATTTAGCCGAATTCACTTAGGCTACTGTTCACCAACATTTAAAATGTCTGATTTATAATTTAACCGACCATTAAACAATTTTTACCATAACCGACGGTTAATTGATAATCGGACGTTTAAATTTTGGTGAACAGTAGCCTCACAATTCAAAATCGAGAAACGCAACGACGTTCGACCGGTTTCGTGGGATTTAGACTCACATCTTCGAGGAGTTCACACAAGCGGTACCGACGGCCTCTGGCCGCGCACTGACAGCCGCTGCGGCGGTCGCTAGTCATAATATTCAAATAGTTTTTACTAGCTGTGCCCCGCGGTTTTACCCGCGTGGTGATGATTGACGATGAAAAGTAACCTACGTGTTATTCCGGTACTTGAAGTATCTACTTACCAAATTTCATCGAAATTTGTGTAGCCGTTTGAGCCTTAAGAGTAACAAACATACACACAAACTTTCACCTTTATAATTTTAGTAGGATTATGTGTTCTTTGTAGGTGTAGAGTGAAACTTAAACAAATGACTGACAAATTATCGTTATTAATTATACTCGTACAACATATTCCCGCTAAGCTCACATAAATGTAATAAAATCCCTTATAATTTTGACCCCCATTATCTCCTTTCGGGATTAATCATTTTGTTTGAACACATTAATCTGCACACGAGGAACACACAACAAAATGGTTCAACATGTAAAGCAATTAAAACATGCGTCATAATAATCCGGAGCGCTCACGAAAGTGACACTGATATCTGTTCAATTAATGGAGGACAAAACGATTGGACTGGTATTAAAATATTAATTGGACTGTGTTTGGAGAGCGGTGAAGATTAGCCAGTTGAATATCAACACGGACATATAGTTCCATTTTATATTCAAATGGTATATAAATATCGCGTATGATTTTCGTTTCATGATGTTTAATTTAATATGTATCATTCCATCAATGAGATTTGAACTCTTTTCTGCAAAATACCGTCATTTCGACTTGCTAACTGGAAAAATTCACTGTCAAAAAACTGTCACTAAACACGCGCTTTGGGGAAGTTTAGGCAGCAGTCCTTGAGAGCCAGTAGGCATTCTAGGTCTAGCGTGTTAACATTTTCGACCAAATCCTTACTGAACATCAAGTGAGGTAGTGGTCAAAGGCTAGATCTATACTTTTATAAAAAAATCATTTCTATAGCATAAATAGTTCAAACCATGCATTTTGACAGCACATTTTATAGATGTATTACAAGTATCATAGAAATCAAGGATTTTTGAGGGTAGTGTAATGATTTTAGCAACAACATAGCCGGAAAATTGACTAGTCTAAAGTTGTCTAGAAATTAGTGTCATTATTTTGAATTCACATGGTGCTAAGGTGGTAGTGTCATTGTGAAAGAAATACAGAATGAGAACGGTGTCTCCTTACTTCTTTATGTAACCCTCAGATAAATAAACTAGCCGTATAGTCAAAGTCTATCCCTCATTAGTGATAGGGATCATCTCAATTATAAATAAAAGCAATTTATCTAGTATTAGAGATAGCGTTGTACGGAGTTAAGCAAATTTGAATTTTAGCGTAAATATAACAAACAAGCTATTTTGTTGAAAAGAATTTTACTGAATATCAGCTAGTTCGAATGATTAACAGAATTAGGGGCTTTATACCATTTTTTAAACTGTTTCGGACATTATCATAAGAGTTATTTTAGAAACGGGGTATAACACAAACACAAATGCGCGGTAAATATTCAGTTTCTAAAATAAACTCTTTCATCTTATTTTTATTTATTTATTTAGAAATACCAACAGTGTACATATTTTTAAATTCTTAAAATAAAGCTGTCTAATAACTATGACGATAGTCATAGAAAAATGCTATATGTATACCTTTTACAGGTACTTACAACATTCACAAATGGTGCTTAGACAAACAATTTAATTAAATTACAAAAGGTTGATGGATAAATAAAATACTATAAATTAGTAAAACAGTAAAATTAAGCTAAAAATACCAGTTTGGCGTACAATAAACATATCGCAATATGGCTTTTTTTTCCATTTTTTTTTCTTGAATACATACAGTATGTCATGAAAGATATGGAGATCACTTGTAGTTGCATTGAAATCGTTACTTGTTCGACATATCCTGTTATTATATATCTACTGACAAATATATATATATATGTAACTATGGAACGTCGGTCTGGTTAAATGAATAATTTAAACACTTGAGCAGAGAAGTCGAATCAACTTAACGCGTTTGCGGAAACTAAGACGTAATGCTGCGACACTATAATGAAATCTTGGGGCTGCCATCAATCAATCCGGCCTCCTTAATACGACCAGTATTGCCACTTTACTCTGAGCGCTCACGCACTCGCTACACTGATTAATTTAAAAAGCTCAAGAGACTTGGTATGCTCTTATATAGCCCTCAATCTTACTTGGCCTTTTTTCTATTCTTGGTGTTTTTAGTTTTATAAATTTGAAGCGGGAAAAATACTAAGTCATTATATCCAGTCTTAGATGTATATAAATCGGCAAAGTTTAGATTTTTTCACAGATTATAGAATAGAGTGTGTTTTTATTGCTTTAAGGATTTGTCTTTTTTATACACAGCTACCAAATAAAAAGACGTTTGTTTAAGAGCCAAAGAGAGACAGAGAAAGATAAAAGATAACATTTACGACAGCCTTATAAATAAATAATATATTCAAAAATAATTAAAAATAAAAAAAAATACAAATCACATATTTATATAAGGCGAAGGGGATATGCTTAGCGTATGCAGACCCACTCAACAGAAGAATGCAAATTGCGCTGTTGTTCAGAATATCTCTTTCCGGACAGATGGTTACCAGGATTCTTAGCATCTTGAAAAAAAGGCGGTATACATCGTACATACAATTGCAGAACCGACAGAAACGGATTATATTATACTACGAAAAATAGGTTATTAGGTATAGGTTATTATAGGTACATTAAATTACTACTATGTTGCCTGAAAGAATTTGCAGGATGTTATTGAAAATTGTGTATTTTGGAAATGTAATATTCAGTAATTTATATCATTATTATTACATCTTTACATTATTCGTAAACTAAACTCAGTTTTTTATAACATATATATAGTACAAAAACATAGTTTTCTATATTTTCGTATGGATATAATTTCCCAAATTAAACTAGAGAATATAATTGAGCGCGAAAAAGCAACGGGAATACTAAATAATTATATCCGCAGTTATAATGAAATCAAATTATGAAATTGTAATTAAAGCCGCTCGTGTGTTGTGGAAGATGTACGGGGGTATTGAAAAAGTTTTACAATTTGGACCAAACAATCCTTTATGAGTTGGTACGTGGAAAGCGATGTAATGATACAACAGAGAATCGAGTTTTGTACCTTTAATCACCCACACGACTGAAATACACTACAATTTTATCTGTAAACTCTAAGGCTTTCACGGCCGGCGTTGCATGTTGTATGTATTGCTTCCGGGCTGTTTGGCCGTGGTCTAAGTGAAACTTGTGTTCCAGACGTTTCGTCGATCACTGCGGTCGACATCTTCAGTATCAGAGAAGACGCCGCGAAGGAGAGTTCTACGAAGGAGAGTTTGAGTAACGGTGTATAGGGTACATAGGGCCAGAATTTAACCGCATACACAGCGAAAAAAATCTTGATTGGAGACCATGGATCGACAAATAGAGCTGAGGGTAACGACGGATAAGGTAGACCAAGGACTAGATCAAGGTCCTACAGCCGAAATAATATTGTCACAGCATTTTTCGAAACGCGCTCACATCTCACATTCTCACCCCCGCTCTAAGATACCCTGTGTCGCGGGAGGTATATACATAATCACAAACATCCAAGACCCGAAAACAAATATCTGATGCTCATCACAAAAAATGTTTGCTATATATAGCAGCCGAAGAACAACAAGTTAACATGTTCAAATTATTTGAAGGAAAAAATTCGACTACCAGTGGGACGTGTACCCATGACTATAGAAAACCGTCCTGTCGCTTTGTCCAACTAAGCTATGGTAGCTCCTACACAACTTGTTAACATGGACCTAAAAGCAACACGCAATAGTTAGAAAGCCGTTCTTAAGTAAAACAAATGAATATTCAATGAGAGCTTTGCATTAATGCATTATTCCGTCGAAAGCTTCCTCTCAGTCCTCGGCATTTTTCTAGCCATGCAACAAAGCTGTGAATATTTTTCTACGAATAAAATACCAGAACTAGCAATACTAGGCCCCGGCGAAATAACGAGCGTCTATTGAAAAAGTTTCAATAATTGTTCAGCGCACAATCCGCAGCGCACAATGGCCGGGATACGCAGTGGCTGCACACGATTCATGGGAATAAATGGTAGCACAGTATTCTGTTACAAAGTGTTCAGAACCGTACTTTTCTTTATCTAGCGCTGTCGTAGAATTTTATCTACTCAATATACTCGTATAATACGAAAACAATTAATTGTGTACACAAGAAAAATAATTCAAAAATCACTTTAATACGACGGACCTGTCGCTATGCGATCTCTTCCAGATATCCTCAGAATGGAGAAATGCTTACATCACACACAGAACACGGAGCGAAAATAGTTATTTGTTTTACATGTAGGTAAAGATAATGTTTTGCGTGAGTGCTTGGATTGAAACCTGAACAAGTAATGCGTTCTAGGATCAAAACCACGAGCGAAGCGATTCGTGATTGAAAAGCAGAACTCTGAGCATAACAAAGGTTTCACACGAACCGTTAAAAACTTTACCCATGAGTGAAACTCAACAATTTTCACCATAACCATAACGAGAAACTTGCAAGGCGCGCGACGTAAAGGGTTCTTTCACAGGTTTCTTTCAAGGGCACTCTTTTCTGATTGCTCGGCAAGTTGACATTAGCTATATGAGGTGTGTTGTCGAATTTTAAAATGTTTTTACTAATATCTGCCCCTTCACATGTCCACCAAACCTCCACGAGGCCAGGAACGGCGGCAGAATCGGCCGAAAAGGCAAAAGTAGTTAAATACAGCGGTCTCGGCGCGGAATACAATTTTGTTCCTTTCGGTGTCGAGACCCTTGGCCCGTGGGGTCCTAGCGCGCTCAACTTCTACAAGGAAATCTCCAAGAGACTGGTTGACGTCTCAGGAGACCGAAGAGCTGGCAGCTTCCTCGCTCAACGTATTAGCCTAGCAATACAAAGAGGAAACGCTGCCAGCATCTTGGGTACAATGCCGCAGGGGCCCGTTTTAGATTTAATTTAGTTTTTATTAAATGTTTAAGGTTTTTATTTTAAGTTAGATTATTTTATTGTTATTCTAAATTATTTTTATATTATGTTTGTATCAATTAGAAATAAATTGCACAGTATATCTGAATAAAATAGAATTTTCAAAAACTAACAATTGACAGCTAGTTTGGTGGTTTAGTTATCACGTACTGCCGCTAGTTGCCTTTAATTTTTCATCGTAGCATGCTCACAAAGCGTAGCCGTAGGCAAGTTCAAAATTGCTGGAAAGGCAAACACGAAAATAAAAAACCAACAAATGATTCGTTTATTTGATAAATTTTATTGAGAGAACAGTGAATATTGAAAACATCGTTAAGTAATTATGTATATCATTTGTTAAGAAATAATCTGTCATAATGTAAAACTTACTTTTTATTGTATAATTAATCATTTAAAAATATATCCCACTAATATTATAAAGGCGAAAGTTTGTATGTGTGTATGTTTGTTACACTTTCACCTTCAAACGGCTGCGCCGTTTTAAATTGAATTTGGAGATAGCTTAGAACCTATATTAACACATAGGCTACTTTTCATCCCAAAAATAGTTAATGTTCCTGTGGGATAAGCAAATATTCAAAAACATCTGTTACTCCTTTATGCTCAAATGTCTTCATCAATTTTCATAAAATTTGGTACGGAGATAGATTAGACTCTGAAATAATCCATAGGCTCCTTTGATCCCGGAAATAGATAGTTCCCGTAGGATAATTAAGGTAGCGGGAAAACCGTTATCCACGTGGGTGAAACCGCGGGACGCTACTAGTATCTAATATGATCAAAAGTCCACAACCAAGCTTTGGTGCCTTAATAGAATAAAATTAGAGTTAGAGCAGATAATTTATCCGTGCTGTCCAATGCAGTGCGGTGAGTGCTCTATACCATAAAGCTCGTGTTCCGAAAACCTTTAATATATAACTTATATATATAAGCTTGGGCCGTGGTGGTACCGGCCTAGAATAGTACTCCCCCATCTCTTCCCGTGGGTGCCGTAAGAGTCAGCTGAGGGATAACGTACAAGGAGGTGGGCAGCAGCGCCTTCTGAGGATCGGAAATCATACTGCACTCGCCAACCCGCCTGCCAAGCGTGGCGAGTATTGGCAAATCCCCCCTATATCGGGGAGGCATACGTCCAGCAGTGGACGCACATGGCTGAGAAAAGAAAAGAAAGATATATATAAGCTTTCCTTTCTTATACTACATAAGAAAAATAATCTTATAGCATTCATATACATTTAAGGACGTATACAATATACATGCAGTAAGGGCATATGAGCTTTTTTGTCACGTTCTCTAACTCGTTGTCACATACTCATTTAAATTTAAAGAACACCGTAAAACGTACAGTTTATAAAGCATAGTGCACACGTGCGTAAAGTATTACGTTTACAACGTATCTCGTACAGAGGCGAGGCGTGCGAGTTTACGACAAACTGTTCCGCAAGTGAATTAATTACCGACTCGTGTACCCGATTGCTCGACGTGCCTGCCTCGAGTGCCTACCATTTAGGCTCGTGTGTTAACACCTTAACCACCCTCATTTGGCAGGTTTAGTGTGTACAAGTATGATTCAGAGGCTGAAGTTTGTTGGCAGGAATTACATATTCGACAACGGTTAGTTCAAAATTAACTTAATGTTAATTTAAAATGAAACTTTTAAATGGCTTTGCTTTACGCTTGATTCGTCATCAATCAACATGAAGTGAATAATGAAAATGACGAAATTTTACTCAAATTTACTATCGTTAGTAGTTAGCGTGTGGTGTCCAGTAGCGCTAGACAAAGTAACATTCTACAAGCGTTAACGCTGAGAGAAAATATAAAAAATGTATGAGATTGACATCTCGAAGCGAATATCAGTTTTATTTTAGTGTATTTTTCTAGCATACGGTTGCCTGGAAGAAATCGCTTCCTAGCGATAAGGCCGCCGATTGTACTTTAAGTTTAATATCATGACGTTATTACAGTTGATATTTGTAAAATTTAGTGCAATAAAGTGTTGTCTATCTGTCTAGCTAACGAATATTCATCGATAGCGGTTAGGGAAAGAGAAGCGATGCATCTTGTCTGCCCACAGATTGCTGGCATTTATTTTGCACAAAAGTTCAGTTCCTTACAGTGTTGGTCTTTCAGAATCATTTGAAACTTGTCGTGGGGTTACCAGGGTATCTAGAATTGTACTTCAAGGAAAAGCTTGAAATGTGACACGCATGGAATTTACGATTACCACCGATACGATTACCGATTTAAGATTACCTTGGTAATGTCTGTAATTATTTATTATTTCTATAATATATCATTATCTTTCATCTAGTTGTCAGATAAACACTGGCTGGTTATAAGTATACATATCTATACTAATAGTATAAAGAGAAAATATTTGATTATTTGTTTGTATTGACCTGGCTCCGAAACCACTGAACCGATATGAACATTTTTTTCATTGTTATGAAGCTACACTATCCCCGGGTGACATAGGCTACATTATATATTAAATAAAATTAAGGATCCTTATAAAAAAAAATTATCCGTGTGAAGCCGGGGCGGACCACTAGTCTTTATATATAATTAGGCAAACTTATGAGCACTTTCAATCTTAAATACAAACTTTAGTACATTTAGCATCGACATTAATACAACTTTATTCAGTCATTACAATCCACAACATTATTATAATTGATTTTCATAAAATAAAGTCTATTTTGCCATAGCTTTGCAATATTGCTCGTGTACTCTCATATAACCACGTACGCTCACATGCACACGGCACAATAAACATTAGTTATCACGACGTACAACATGTAAACAATGCTTATGTATAAGCATATAGGCATACTCAAACATTATGTTTGCCGTCCGGATGTTTGCGAATACCTAGGTACTTATTCATCGGGCTGAAAGGAGATTATAGGACCCTTTGTACCTCAGGGATCCCGTTTTTGTTGAGAGTAGTGCCTTTGATAAGGTTATTGAATAGTCACTAGTAGCTGTTTTTATGCAAGCATAATACTCGCCAATTGTTTTCTAAAGAACAATTGGCGAGACCGCAATCTCTTCTGACAATGCAATACAATACAAATACTCTTAAATAGCAGTACTAAAAAAAAATTTTATTATAATACATAAATATTTGTAATATGTACCATCAGCTAATAAATATTTTAATATGAAAGAAGATAATGATAATCATGACATTGTATTGTTCTCATTGTGAATAACGAGCCATCCATAAATTATGTTACACGCCGGCCGCTGCCGCGGGGCACTCGTCCCGCTCGTTTGGCTCGCGCGTTGTGTTTTCGCAGTTTCAAGACCTATATTATTGCTATTATTCATCATCTTCATCATCATCTCAGCCATAGGACTATGACGTAGGCTTATCTATCGTCCAACATATTTATGTCATTATTATACGATTTATAATAATTACGATATTGATATATACGCATATACGCACATATTTAACGTGCGTTCCGAACAATAATTGTTGATACATTTTAATATTTTTTAAATATAGCGTCTCCGGAAATTAAAATGTTTCATGGGTATCTTAAAACGCGCTAGAACTGCCTAGTATCATCACGTTTACCCCAGGGAGGCGGCACGTGTCTAAACCTAGCCCAGGCCACCTTAAGCAAAAAAAAAATCATGCTGTTTCGCTGACAAACTATTAACATGAACCAAATTCAATTTCGCGGCGCCTTCATGGCGGCAAGTCGAAGGATTATAATAGTGTACGAGATATTGCTAAACCGCGAACAAACACAGCTCTCAGACCCATTTACCGAGTAGGCATACATATTTACTGAGCGAATACATCACGGCACCCGCGGGATGCCTTACATAAAGTATAAACACCTACGAGCACGGGCACGGGCGGGCATTCATTACGTAACGTAAATATTTTACAATGTTATTTTCAGGATTAGTTAGCAAACAACATGGGTAGGTATGACGTAACTTTACCTTAACATTCTCTGTTGGTTTTCTTGCTAAATCTTGTTCAACGATAGCGTGTTTGGAAGAGAAACTTTTTTTCTTCTTTATAGTCCTAGCGCGACCGCTGTCTCACTTTATGGTTACAATAATGTTAATTGTCTCTCAAAAAGTAGGAGTAGTCTGGTATACTGCCTGAACACACTACATATGTTTTTAAACGTGAGGATGGTAGCTAGCCAGGCAGATACTCGATAGAACCCCTAGCACGATGCTGGGAATTGAATAACGGTGTTACTTTCACTTGAAGCTCAAGTCGTTAATGGGGATTGAACCAGCGTCCATCCGTTCGACTGATTGCTTTGAGGAGAACTATATTGAAGATCCCTCACTCTGCGTCATCAAGTGTTATATGTATTCACTAGAAAAGTAGGCTTTTCATTAATTAAATACTGCTATCATTGACTTCTTGGATTAGATAACTTGGTTAGAACTGAATAACGCTTACACATTTCAGCCTGCATTTTAGGTGTACTTAAAAAAACATGCTTCAAGAATTAAAATTTACTGAGTAAGACATCATCATCACCTCAGCCATAGGACATAGGCCTCCCCCATTGATTTCCACGAGGGCCTGTCAGAAGCGGCCCGCATCCAGCCCTTGCCGATCTTAGTCAGGTCGTCTGTCCACCTGAGTAAGACATAAGGTTGATAATTTCAGTTGACAAGTTCATGGCCATTATTAACCTAATTTTAGATAAGCCGAAATT
The DNA here is from genome assembly GCA_934044485.1 of Apeira syringaria. Taxonomy (NCBI): domain Eukaryota; kingdom Metazoa; phylum Arthropoda; class Insecta; order Lepidoptera; family Geometridae; genus Apeira; species Apeira syringaria. Next base: position 5,505,723 of record OW203659.1, read on the forward strand.
AACCTTAATAAGTTAATTAAGTTACTATTAGATAAGGCACCACTATACTTTTTACTTTGATGTAATTACTAGTATTTGTTCACGGGGTCAAGACTATTGAGAATGTACCTACTGAGATGGTTATAATGAGCATTTAATTTTAAAATGTTTAATTTACCATATCTGTCTGTTCAGTTAACGATTATTTATTTATTTTAGAAAATTTGTGTTGACATTTTGTCATGTTATTCCAGAACTAATAAATAATTGTATAAACACTTCATGATATACAAAAGCTGATTGGAGTCAAGCCCTTAGAAGTTATCACAAACTATTTGTGCTTGATCCTTCACTGGCTAAACAGCTACGAGATTAAAATTAAGCAGAGGCTTTAGTAATGGGATAAGAATAATAGAACTACAAAGAAGAGGTAAATTATGCGATTTTTTTTTTCATGCCATTTTCATTGTCAGTTTTTGAGTCGCGTTAAAAGAATAACCCTACCTCCCTACCTACCTATTGCCTGCCACCCTATTGCCTACCACCCGGCACCTTCAGCAGTCGGTTGGAATGTACGTGTAAATATTAATTTTATTTTCCATACTTCAGCACATCTAACTTCGTTTACTCAGTCGCAATACCACGCTTCACTGCTAATTTTCTTCATAACCTTATTATGTGGGCATTTTTTTCCTGTATATTTATGTTCCGAGTAAGCTTTGCGTTCTCGATTATTACGATGACGAATATAGTTGGCATAAAGAATTGAATTAGAGACGTATTCACTGGTACTGTACTGGACTGGACACATTATAAGAATGCTTAAATTTGTATGAAACAATGCTTTATTCCACTTCATTCTAGAAATACTACAGATTTTTTTAAGAATGCATGCTCTATGACCTGGATGTTCCCATCGACAATTTTACTTTCTCCCTATATTGAATGAATTGTCAACGACCGTAAACTCACCGAAGACCTAGAGCCACTCAGTATCCGCAGAGATATTGGCTCGTTGTGTTTTTTCTACCGTATATACAACGGGCAGCGTTCTGAAGAATTCTTCAAAGTTATTCCAGCATCAAGGTTTTACCACCGTACTAGCCGATATCGCTTAAAAGCTCATCCACATATAATTAACATATGGTATTCACATACTGTGCGAATGAACCGATCGTTTTTGCCATACACCTGCAAAGTGTGGAACGAGCTCCCTCCCTCAGTATTCCCGAGTAGCTACAATATGGGATTCTTCAAAAGGAGAGTTAACGTGATGTGATATTCAAAAAAGCACAAGGTTAATCTGCAAGTTTTCACTTCTGCCGGCACTCCCGGAGTGCTACCCGCTATTTTTTTTTTGTTTAGTAAACGTATTTCTTGTTTTTACAGGTGACGTCGATGAGCATGGCCTGCCCTCAGACAAGGACAAGGGGTGCGACACCAATCTCTACCTTTACCATGTGAGTATTCATTTTAAAAAAAGTACCTCATTTTGACACATAAGCTAAAGTGAGTCGTCCATTATCATTATATTACTAACTGCGCCATGCGGTTTCACCCGACCAGAATATGAAACGCCTACCTACCTTTCTGTACAAGCTTTCATCAACCTGAGGTTGAGTGGTAACGATTTATTTTAGCAAAAGGTGACCTTTGTACTATTTTGCAATGTTTAAGTAGCTTTGTGGAGTATTTCCTTTTATGTACAATATGAATAAACCCTTATTGGATTTTATTTAACTATAGCAAAAGCAAGATTGATTTTAAAAGCGTTTCTGTCTGGCTATTTCAAAACGGTCAACAAAGAAACAGAGTATTGTCTGTAGTGACAGTTTCGACAGACTACAGGCAGCAGTATTTAAGAACCAATAAAATCTTACATCTAGCGTGATTACACCTTTGACCCCATCGTTACTGACCATCAAGTAAGATAGTGGTCAAACGCTAGATTTATAAAGTATAAAAACCTAGCATTGACTACAAAGTGAGATAGCAAAGTTTTTACGCTTTTAGCCTTTAACCCTAATCTATATATATATATATATATAGATCGCTATTTTCCTCGGTCATCTCTTATATATATATCTATATATATATATATAGATATATATATAAGAAATGACCGAGGAAAATAGCGATTCATTTTTATTTATATATATATATATATAAATGTGACCGGCTTGACCAATTTAGGTAAAATTTGGTATAAACATAGATGGGACCTTGAAGAAGGACATAGAAAAAGTATGGTTCCCGTGGGATAACTGAGTAAGCGGGAAAAACGCGGGTGCAAGCGCGGAGCGCACTTAGTTACATATAAAAAGGGTATTTATTCATTAAATTTTAATGATACAAGTAATTCTCTATTTATATAACTTTCTGTATACAGATGACAGATGTTAATAATGTAAATATTTTTATATTTTCTAATGAAGAATATATTAAATTCAGCATGATTATCTCGACTTTCATAGGACTACAGGAACTTGTTAATTATTCGCCTTGTTGTTACCCGGCGAGGTAAGGCTGTAATCCCGCGGATTACGACGCCCTCGCCGCAGTACGAAGGCCTCCGCCGCCGCTGAATTTACGTTATTTCACTTATTTAATGTTGAAACAGTTTCAGAGTGTCATAAAAGTGTTGGGAAGTTATGGCGCTGTACAAATGTTGTTATGTACGAGTATAGAAACTGGTGAAAAATACATGCATAAGAATAGGTTAGCGGCCCGCATTCAGCGCTTGCCTGCTATCTTAGTCAGGTTCTATACACCTGGTAGATGGCCGTCCTATGCTGCACTTGCCAGTCCGTGATCTCAACTCGAGAACCCGTCCTGCCATCAAAATACTAAACTAAGATAATTTTACTAAAGTTACGCGTAGTTTTAGTAAAATTATATATATTTTAGTCGTCACTTATTTGGTGCCGACTAAAACTACCCGCATTCGAACAAAACTCGTCTAATATAGAGATAGCGTTGTAAAAAGTTACTCAAATTTGAATTTTAGTGCAAATATAAAAATAACCTTTTCGGTTTAAATAATTTTACTTGGTGTAATTAACAAAATTAGGCGCTAGAGATTCAATCATAATGTTTGTGAGTATCTGCTTCTGGAATAGGCTCAACACCTGCGCTTTAGCACACAGTGCTAACACCAGCAACCCCGTGCATTGGACTACATCTATTATAATAATATTATTATACCATAATATATTATTAAGTATTCTTGAATATGGTACTCTTGAATAGCTCTATTAATATTATGATAAGATAAAAGAGGAAAAGTTCGTCTGTGTGTTTAATGTGAGGTGTGGGAGGGTTAAAGAGCGTATGTTTCAACTGTGCGCTTGAACTCTGTTGTTGTTTTAGGATAACAGCAGCTATTCCACACATGGCCTCTTGCGTGTTTGAAAACCACAACATTTGACTATGCACTAGCCAATCCGCCAACCCGAAACTACCAATGTGGGGGATCGTCATCAAACCGCCTTTCTGAAAGGCTTTCTGTCGTCTTGCAGCATCGGAAACTTAATGGAACGACTACCCTACGCTAAACAGTTATTTATTTTAAAATCTCTCGAAATTCTGTAAAAATGTGCCAATCCGTCCGAAGTCAGAAACTAAACTTACGAAAGTCTCTAAAGACAAAAAAGATGAAGTGCAAACTTCAAAACGAAAAGTTCGATTTAAAAAAAAAGTCTTTTGAAGCATCGATTTTTATTCATCTCAAAGTTTTGATCAAGTTACCCTCGACGATAATGGGTAATAATTAATTCATTTAATGTTACTCGAAAGTGTCGTGTCCAACTGGCCTCTGAATTCGTTTATATTTTATATAGTGTGTTCAGGCAGCTGTCCTTGAAAACCAGTAAATATTCTAGGTTTTGCGTGACCCTGTCAAACGCTACAGTAGAGATCTATTTAGCATAAAAAAGTGAAATCCACGATTAAAATGTGTATATTTTCTTTTTTTCAAAATTAACATAATTATAAATTAGAAGCAAAACCAAAATGACAAGAAAAATACATACAATGACACATATATCGTCCTCCTTTTTTGAAGTCGGTTAGTGAGCTCACCTTAACATTAAATTTACGAGTAGATACTCTACTACGATCCATGCACGACGAGATCCACGTAATATGTCGTGTTTTCTCGATGGCTCGTAGAGGCCGTGGCACCTCGTAGCACTCTAGTAACTGTAGCACTCTCATACCGCCCGCAGCGCGTTCGTAGCCCGTAACGAGCGGTCGTAGCACTCCAATTTCAAGCGCTATTTCTTCGTATTTCTCGCTCCACTTGCTATCGGTCTCGGTGCTTAGCTCGGTTAAATAAACTTAACTAAATTTGTCCCCAACTTATAAGTAATAGCTTGGTTAACTGTTTAAGTTTTGAGAGCGTTGGCTTGCTAAATTCTGAGGAAGTTTCCAAAATGTTGGCTTTTTATTAAAAAAGTTTGTTGTATAGCCAACTCAAGGTATTATATTCAAACATAGAAAATATCTATCATCAGATGGATTAATATAGTACTCGTAGAAACCAATAATATTCCGGGGACGCTGCCAACTGGTAGCGAGTTAGAGCATATATAGATTTCTATAATGTTATTGTAGTGGCTATACTTTTGTAATTTGTTATTATTATTTAATTTTAATAATGGGATCAGCTTATAAAAAGCTGAAAATTAATAAAAATCTATAAAAAACAGATGATAAATATGAATAAATATCTCTTTAAAGATGTTGAAACGATTATTTTGTGACAAAATTTTGTTTAAAAAGTTATTTGATTATACAAATAAGTGCTCGTTCTAATGGTCGAATGTTTTATGTAATCAACAGCCTTAAAAGACATTTTTGCGCTCACAACTGTGACGCTAGTGATACCTTTGACTCAGGGATGGCGTGAAACGGAGAGGACCTTGACCCTTAAAACAAATATGCCAACCCGCATTGACATACGCAGTGAGTTATGGCCTATGCTTATCGCTCTAAAAGAAAATCACATCTCGCGTGTAGGACTTTATGTAAGAAGTAAAAATTAAGTCACATCCACTAAAAAAAAGTTATAAAAAATTCGTTTGAATTTGTATGAGTATATCCTAAGAAGAGGTCTAATATTAGCAGGAGAGATATGACATTTAAGTATGATCAATGGAATGGAACTTTACACTAACTTTATAAAAGCTAATTTCGTCGTGCACTTTTGTATGGGGAAAACTTGTTAAACTCGCGTCAGATCGTCTGGACCGCCATTGAATATAAATCTGAATGTTTGGATGGATGGATGTTTGTCACTCAATCACGCCAGAACGGATTTGGATGAAATTTTGTAAGTTGATACTTCAGGTCCCGGAATAACTCATAGGCTACTTTTCATCATCATTTTGTTTTTGTTTTATTTATTTTTTAACATTTCTAGGGTATTTGTATTTTTTAGGGTTTGGTGGCAGCAATAAATGACTTTTAAAATTATTTTATGAACATACAACACTATATATTACACACTTTTCAGTACCGAACTTACGTAGTATTGTAACTAATATGATACAACTAATTAGAAAAAAACACATTTCGACAACCTACGCGATGTTGCCATTCTGGCAGCATTCCCCTTTTGTGTTGCAACGCTGATTTGCATATAATATGTGTTAGCATTTTGGTCACACATTGGCTTTAATAGCCGCAAAAATATAGAAAATATTTTTATTTTAATATTTTTTACCATACATACAAACATTGCAGAAATTAAATAATGGCCATTAAAATTAAAATAATGGTAACACTGTAATGCTACAAGTTGTAATTAAAAGCCGTTTATACAAACACAAAAGCACTTAATTCTCCATACACATTAATAACTGTATAATGGACCGAATAAAAGTATATTTTACGAGCAGGTGGTCCCCCGCCGGTAATATTGTAACAATAAGAAAGTTATGCTACAATAGAAAGTGCTTTAATGCAGCTATTAAGCAATACACAATAATGAACATCGAATTAGGTATTTATAAACATACACTTATTTAATTAAGGGCTTAACATGTGCCGATGACATTACAGAGGCTCGCGGGTGTTTACAGGCAGAAGGGACGGTACAAATTCTGATGCGTGTTGAGTTAAAATATTACAAATATATACCTATTATATAGATTACCCACTGGCTCACAAAAGTTTGTAATCACATTTTTAGTCTTTTTCGTTACTTTTTTTCTCGTGTAAGACACAGTTTAAGCGCATTTGTCGTTACCCCGATATTTTTTTATAAAGGGAAAATATGGGCGCTCAAAAATATTTTTTTTATAAGAAATTAGCATTTAATTAATTATTAATAAATTTTTTCTGGCTGTGGTGGTACCGGCCTAGAATAGTACTCCCCCATCTCTTCCCGTGGGTGCCGTAAGAGTCGGCTAAGGGATAACTTACCAGAAGGTGGGCAGCAGCGCCTTCTGAGGATCGGAAATCATACTGCGCTCGCCAACCCGCCTGCCAAGCGTGGCGAGTATTGGCAAACCGTCATGAACTGTTCTCATAAGTGGTATTTTTAAAGCTTATTAGATATAATAAGAATATAAACTTTCATTATGTTGAAAATTCTACTGAAGCTGAAAAGACTTAAAATTGTCTATTTAGTTAATAGTCAAGACCTATCATAATAACATCAATTAAGGTCCGAATCTGATAAATAAGATAACATGTATCTACTCTTATATTTATTCCGAAACTCACCAAATTCTAGCTATATTGTTTAATTTTGCCATGATCTCCTAATACTCTATCAACATATAATATATACGTTCCTTTGATACCCACACTTAATACAAATCGAATAGTATTTTTATGAGATTATGCTATTCTGTTATGTTGCCAAATTTGAATACATCAAATGTACATCAAATATTTATTTAGTCAGAACTAAAAACAATGCAATAAATAGTGAAGAATCGATGACACCTGCAGTAGTGTAAAACAGTGTCGCAGATGTCAACGCCCCCCCTCCGAAATAGGTACATGCAGTTCCAGTTATTAAATAAAATATACATATAAAAACTAGAATTATATAAAAAAGAAAAAAAAAAGAATTTTTAAGGACAAGGGTTTCAGGTCCGCCAATATTGCGTAGCCAGAATGGATTATATATCTATGATATATACCTACATATTATCATTAAGATACAATTGCGACGCGTGACCAAAATGCTGGCACATATTTGGCTCAACGAATCAGCATTGCAATCCAACGTGGCCATGCTGCTAGCATTCTAGGCACGCTGCCAGCCGGTAGTGGGTTAGAATATTTGAGTTATCTATAGGCTACCAATAGCTCGTGGATTGCTCAAATGTTATTGTAGTAGCTGCAGTATTGTAATTAGTTATTAGTGTTCTATTTTATTAGGGCATTTGCCCAATAAAAAATAAAAAAGATATATAGCATCTAGTAACTACGGCCGTTTACACAGTAAAGGTTTTACTGAATTATATATTATAATGCGTTATATACATATTAAATAACGTGATCTTTTATACGGCACTTGTAAGCAAGTTTAATGTTCCACAGCGAGGTTATACCTTGGCGTTTATGTGCGAGATGTAATCAGAAATGAGGAGATCCGTAGAAAAATGAAACACTGATGTATTCCAGCGAGATACTCGATGCGGGCCGGTTCCAGCCTGTCCTTGTGGAGATCAATGGGAAGGCTTACCTCCAGCAGTTGACTTCCCATTGCTAAGATGAACATAGTGATGATGCCACATTTAAAAAAGGCAAGCATGTCACTAGAGATGTCGATCATTTTGATAAAAAGCTAAATAAGTAAAATAATTTTTCAACAAATCTACATTATAAATGATATTTGACGCATTTTTAATTCGCAAATTGTTAGCACGGCAGTTCGTTTGGCAATTCCGATATAGATTATTTCATAAAATATTTAAATAGACTGTTAAACGGCCTGCTTCAATATCGTTAACTCGTGTATTTTTTTGTGGCGACGTAGCTCCGAAACTGTTCAGTCCATTTTGATTAAACTTTTGTTGGAAATGTGACTCATATTTCCAGCGCCCCGCGGTTTCACTCGCGTGGATTATGGTTTTCCCGATACCTCAATTATACCACGGGAACTATACGTTTTCCGGGATAATAGTAGCCTATGTGTTAATCCAGGGCTTAAAATATCTTCATACCAAATTTTATCGAAATCGGTGTAGCTGTTTGAGCGTGAAGAAGCCCTTCAAGTTATATTGTGCGCACGCAAATGAACGAAATTTTGAATGTTACCCATCGTCAATAAAAATAAGGAAAAAAAGAAGAGTTTAACTTCTTTTACAACAGTAAAGTGTTGTAGATGGAGCCACTTACTACATGTTGTACACATCGTTGCGTACATACAGTCACATACGGTCCTCTCGTACCCAGCTAGCTCATGAATAAAAATAAAGACACACAAAAACACACCTGGAACAAAGATCATAATGAAACACACGAGAGAAATCTCGTATGTAACGCACACACAATACTCACGCAGCAAACTTCTGCCCGTAGTTATATTAAAGGTAGGAGAGATGGTGGAAGCAGAAAACTTTTTCTTATTAATAACTTTGCTATGCTTTATTTAAAATACTAGATGATAGTAGTACTTATAAATGATTGGGATTGTATTTCTGTGTTATTCAAGTTTCTGTAGCAGAATACAATTAGTAGTCTTTTTTTTAATATATTATCACACTCATACCCCCGCACTAGGATTCCTGTGTCGCGGTAGGCATGAGCACACACAATCACAGCACACAAACATCCAAGACCCGGGACAAACCTCTACACTCATCGCACAAATGTTTGCCCCTGACGGGATTCGAACCCAGGGTCACGGAGACACAGAAGTCATGTCTCTGACAATAACCACTGCGCCACGGTCACCGTCAAGTCAAAGTCTAGTCTGCGATATAGAATATTATATACATATACTAGTATATAGAATGTGACGAAATGATGATATCTCAGCGGTGGGAGCGTCGGCTGTCAAACTGACGGGCGCTGGTTTTATCAACAGCTTGATCTTCCGGTAAAGGTAACACTGTTATCAAAAAAACTGAGATTACCTAGTCTATATTCAAATTTCACAACAAAGTTGTGAAACACAACAACATTTACCCATACACATGTAAACATAAGGATGAGTTGAATCTTGATATATATATATTTATAATGTACTAGCGGTGTGCCCCGGGTTCGCAAGGGTAAAAAATTAAAAATTATAAGTATCCCTAATTTTATTGTAAATATAATATAGCCTATGTCACCCGGGGATAGTGTAGTTTCCCAACAGTGAAAAAATGTCTCAAATCGGTTCAGTACTTTCAGAGGGCTATTTATAGAGGCCTTTATAATATTAGTATATAGATGCACTTTAGTATCCATTTGCGGAAACTTTAAATTGCTTACTTCAACTTATTTATAAATACCCATTATTATACCACCCATTTGTAATATTGCCACTCTTACACACTAATTGGAATGTAAAATGGTAAGTATAAAATCACATGCGTTGTAATTATTAATTTTAGGTATGTGCACTAATGTGCACTATTACCATTTTTTTTTATGAACATTTGTGGCAAATAAACAATTATTCATTTATTCATATATTATATAAGCTGTAGTGTTCCTAAAAGCATAAAAATAAAATTAAACACCTAACATCGACCGTAATAGAACTCATCGAGTCAAACTTATACATCGCGTTTGGGCCCTTCGTAAACAAACCTCACCTAATTTTATCACCGAGCTTTAGGCATATTGAATTACGGCATTAGGCAGGAACATCGGGAACTTTAATTAACGTTATATGTTTACCTGTAGTTTGGGAAGCCGTATTAGTGTGTACTATACGGCTTCCCAAACTACACCACGACCACGGTTTCGTCGTTTCGTGTTAGGTCATGCACCCATATCCGGCAGGCGGATATTGAATACCCAAAGATGGCCTCGATCGAAACCGAAGCACCCTACAACCGAAGGGCTTTATCATGTCAAGGCTGATACAGAATGATGCTAAGTCAATCTCCACCGAAAGGAATGCGAGTTTGCTCTAAAACATCTTCATTGAGGTCAAGCGCTCTCAGCCACCCAACTCGTCTTTGAATATTGTTAATGATTTTATACACTTTAGAATTATGCGGAGGTCGTAATGAAAGGCGGCTTCAAGTTTATTAAGCGCTCTTAACGCCCAGAAGGGTGTTTGTTTGACGAAATTGAACGATCTATTCAGAAGAGTAAAGCTATTTTCCAATTTGATCATTTTACTCTCCAATTTACCTACATACATTCATATATTCACAGCTCTTTCCCGTAGCGGTAGGCAGAGAACACAGACTTATAATGGCTACGATCCCGACACACTTCTTTCGCTTCATCCACGCTCATCAGACCTTTCATACAAGAGCGTCGGTTTAGATTACTCTTGACCTGGCCCTTTTTTAGAACTCTTTAATCTGATTCTTTAACGTCTTACTCTTCCAACACTACCATTCAATTCACCCATGTACATATATACCTGCTTAGTCAATCTCATCTCAGTTCATTCTCTCTACATAAACAATTATTAAACCAAACCCTAAAAACTCCAAACTCCAAACCCTATTCTCAATATTAGTCACTACATCTTCTTTTACCCCACGACATTTCCTTATCACACTAATAACTAATTATAATACTGCAGCTACTACAATAACATTTGAGCAATCCACTAGCTATTGGTAGCCTATAGATAACTCAAATGTTCTAACCCGCTACCGGCTGGTAACGTGCCCAGAATGTTAGTAGCATTGCCACGTTGAATTGCAATGCTGATTCGTTGAGCCAAATATGTGCTAGCATTTTGGTCACGCGTCGCATCGATCAAACGCTCTGATTAATTTTGGATAATCCGATGAGCTCCAGGTCCCCACGGGCCCAATGTCTCGACCCCAAACGGTTCAAATATGTAACCACTAAAATGTTAGATAATATGTAGAGGGATAAAGTGCACATGGGTTGCCGAGCCAAGCCCGTGCCCATACTATCAAATAACCTAATAATTATGAAAAATGTATCTGCTTCCTTGTCTCTCACAGCGTGTAGCGCGCGCAACCCTTCTCTGTCACTCTCCATACTCGCGCTTCAATCTGAACTTTAAACAAATCTAAGCATATATGAACATGACACAGTTTTAAATAGCCAACTTCATACCGTTGGGTAGGCAATAAAATAAGCTTCAATTTAAAAATAAATCCAGTCAAATAACACTGTTTAATATTACGTACGGGATTTCGCTAGGCAACCCATGTGCAATGTATCAATCTACATATTAATTAACATATAATCAAAGTAACAAATAAATAACAGATGAGGGGATATATTTCTTAAGCCGTATCTCGTACTATAGACTTTTCATTATCATCTGAGTTGCTTTATATCAGCGCAATACCTCTCGTTTCATTATGGACCACCCAAATCGACATGACATCGTACAGAAAAAGAACTTCATTACGATCGATTCTGGTACAAGCGCGCCCAGTTGTCAAATAAAGTGGCGGACGACGTCGACACGACAAATGAGAACAAATAGGAAGAACCAGCTATAAATTGTTTGTTGTACGGCCTTTCTTAATGGTCCAACATAAATTACATCCCGTGTTCGGGACAATGATCGCCGTTTAAATGGGACTTTTTAATTTAAGCCCCTTACGTAAACAATTTTCATAATTGAATTACTTATTTTTATTACGCTATGGGGCAAACTTTATTGTACAGCATCAATATACAAATCTTCTTAAAAAATTATAAGGAAATATTTTTGTATTAGTGTTTTTTTATTTGATTAGAGAGCCTAGGGGTAGGAGACCCAATGATCTCTGAATGTAATGTCGCCTCGAGCTAGAGCTTTGGTTGAAGGTACCATTGTGATAATTTCATTTGAGGAGAGCTTTTTCTAGTTCTCCTGTTTTACTGCAAACATCAAGATTAAATCTTAGTTAGTTACTGACCATTAAATATTATATTGGTCAATTGCTTGAGCTACAAATAATAATAAAAATAGAAATATATATATATTAGAATAGAAATATGATGGAATTCAGCTGATCTTAAATTTCAGTCTTAAGTACTTTGGGAGCGAGGGGCTTGTTGTAACAGGGGTAAGTAGTAACAGGCTCTTTTCACTAAGATCTTAAACTTTATTAGCGTATTTCTTTGACTCGATTTGACCTATAAACCGCGCCGCATCTTGTTGCTATAGCATAGTGTCCCGCCGGCCGGCGCAGGAGCGGAAGTGGCACGCGCTTCCTTTTTTGCCAGGTAATATAAAATTGTACTGTCGTAAAATTTTGGTTTGCGTTATTATTATCGACTAATTTTATACTTTCTATTCGATATTTACATTCAAATTGATATATCTCTGATAATGTGTAACAGTTTTTAAGATTTCTAAATTTTTGAAATATTTATCTTGATAAATGTTAAAAATCATACCATGGGGTTAGTTGTAACAAAATCCCGGGGCTTGTTGTAACGTGTTACAACATGTCCCAAGTTATGATGTAGATACCTACTTATTTTTTTCCTTTCTTCTAAAATGAGGGCACTTGTAGGATGTGTTACAGGAGACACTATATCTTTTATTTGTTATTTGTTTGTATTAATTGTAGCTCAGACGAAGACTGAATTTAATTATAATGAAACCCACCAAATGTTTATTCTTATGTGTATATGTGCAATACTTTGTTAGATATTAAAAAGTGATAATTACGAAGCATACCTTTGATATAAATAATTTAATTACTTACTGTGATTTAAAAGTGCCATGATGATTATAAGTAGTGTTTAACTAAATAACACTGTTAATTACTTAATTTTTAGCTGTTGTTTACATAAAACGTGTATTAAAGTTGATTTTTGATAAGAATTACATAATACCTAATTTAGAAAGATGTCAATTTTGTTAAAAATAAACAAAGAATAAATGATTAGAGGTATTGTTGTTGTTTTTTTTGTCGTTACTACTTGCCCCGGTAGACGTTACAACTTGCCCCAAGTACGAGGTAAGTTGTAACACTGCACTTGTTCTAGAAAATAATTGATTTTAAAATAATGACCAATAGTTATGGTATTATTTTTACACGATTTGGTAGAGGAAGAGTTACAGTATCCATCCATCTTTATTTAGTAGCAATTTTATCAATGGATCTCAAGATATATTAGTTTTCATGAAAACTGTTACAACAAGCCCCTCGCTCCCCTAATTAATTATTAATACTTACCTAATTGACATCCTCAAAGTGCTGCAGATTAGTTTCTAAATCATAAAAATATGATGTTCTCATTATACTCAATACAGTCGTAGATCGATAATAATCAACAATAATGAAATATAAATGTTTAGAGAAAATAAAAAAGATCTTTTTTCAACTTTAGAAGATTAATTATGAGTGTTATTCACCATTTTCGCTTATTTCCCGAAGGTGTAGGCAGAGACCACAGCTTCCCAAATTCTATGATCCGGACACACTTCTTTCGCTTCGATAACAAATACTGCGATACGATATTTTTATATGTGAAACTTATTTCCTAATATGACAAATATTACGTTACTGTGACCTATATCCATAAGTCACTAGAGACCTCAAGACCTATACCTATTTCAATAAATTGTATACATACTAGTGCTCATCGAAGCAAATATGAAAATCCATTTCAAATATTCTGATTCGTTTACTTGAGCGTGCTCTAGATTCTGGTCACGAGAGCTGCAAATTCTCGCATACATGTCGTAGCGCCTGGAGCGTAGCATTATAGACGTACGACGGTTTCTCTTTCCGCTCCGTCCGCACTGGAGCGATGTGAGCGGGATGAGCGATACGAGCAAAGCGAGCGATGTTGGAGCGCAGCGCGATGCATATGGCTCGTAAATAAAATACGGACGTTTCGGGTTAAGCTTCCAATGACGTAACCAGCTGAGCAGGGAGCATATCCAAATAGCTTTCCGTTGCAATTTTTAGTAAGATAAGAGTCTGCTTTTAAGGCTGTCTTGACTAGGTTACATACATTACCACACATTATCCGGCTTAAAGTAAAGCTGTCCTTTGTTTCTGAGATGTATCATTTCTCGGGTATGAAAAAGAACCCTTATATGACCCCTTTGAGCATATAAAGGCACGTTACAACTGGTAGGTCTTGCTCTCAGAAATAAGTTTTTGTTATAATTCACCATAGGCTAGTTGCCAGGCCAATGTTTGTCTTTCAAGGCTTCCTAGGGGCCTCTGATAAAATCTAAGGACTGTTATTCTAAGGCAATGATCGAAACCGACGGCTTAACGTTCCCCACGAAGCACGGAAGCGCTTATTAAAAATGCAACTAGTGTTAACCCATCCGAGGAATGAGCGAAGTGTACGTTGCTTCACGCAGTTGATCAGTTCAGGATCAAGATCGCATCAGGAAATTCTGAATCATGCACTTCGTTTTTTTTTCACTGAATCGATCTAGCGTTTGATTGACCCTTGATGGTCAGTGACGATGTGGTCGAAGGTGTTACTTCGCTAGACCTAGAATGCTTACTAAATCTCAAGGAGCTGCTACCTGAACACACTATGTGTTTGGTGACAGTTTTTCAAACCTGAGGGTGGTTAGCTAGCCAGACGGGTACTTGAAAGTACTCTACCACATGCTTCGTGTGACATGAATGCTGCATATAGAATATAAAAATTCTTATTTGCAGAATTTCGTGATAATATGAACGCGACACGACTGGCTTCGCAAGATATACCTGAGAGATTTTACTACAACGAATGGCGGCCATATTTCACGTCTGCTACGTGATCCGGCCCCTAATTCATGTCAAGACCCCAGTCGAGAACTTTTGACGACAAGATTAACTTCACTTGGAAAAATCGAAAGTTGTTGAATTATTACAGATAACAGTCCTTTCTTAAGAATTTGGGTGAATATTAAGCGATTTTTCTACGGTCAAAGGATCGGTTGGACGTAAAACTTTTTGGGTCGGCGACGGTGGCGGTTTTCAACTCTCACTTGTGATTCTAAACCAGAAAACACACAAAGTTTACGGATTCGTTTTACTTTTATATTATTTCTCACATTGTTGTCGGCTTTGAATTCGAGTACGAATAAATAAAAATAACCTTTTAAGGATCACTAAAAAGTTGGGTTAAACTATAAACAAATATTTTTCTTGATGGTTATATTTTGTTTTTGTGATAAATATTTCAGTTTATTTTAAAGTGAAATTGTGCCAGCAGAGTAATAAGCTTTATAATCTTCTACATATCTATCTATCTATACATAGCTATCTTGTATATTTTTATAATCTCATAGACATTTCTGAGTCAACTCTATACAAATAAACCCTTAAAGTAAGGGTTGTCCGCATGTTGAAATAATGTGTAATGTAATGTGGTGGTCGCTGCGATCTTGCAGCTTAAACTCACCTGACGATGGGCATCGGACATGCCCGAAACCTAAACCTCCACGATAAACGTGAGTAAAGCTGGATTATACATGTATATTATAATGTTGAAATAAATCCGCATTTTCCAAACGTGGCTCTATATTTAACACAAAAAAATGTGATATTTTTATACCACAAAATATTTTTTTCGGATTAGGAGAGAGGTTAAGTACGAGTTCAAAGAAAAGTGGCGTGGATAAGATACGTCAAAAATCTTAATTATTTATCTAATATAAGTTTTAAACGCCAAATCCGTACTTTTTACGCTGGTATATTATAGGAACATTTATAAACGTTATTGTGATTTTAATAGGCACAGTTAGTGGATCAACTCTTTCTTGTTCCTAGCACTGTTAGATACATAGAAATAATGTCTGGAAAATAAATAGTATTGGGACATGGGAAAAACAAATAACCTCGGAGCACACTAGGAATGCATGAACTAAAGTTGATTGTAAGTAGAATCAGAGTGAGTTTTACATTTGGCTTGAGAGCGAGTTTTATAACACTAACGCTCAGGATGATATATATATGTTATGTTATTTTGGAGGGCTAACAGTTTCTCTTCCTCTACGGTTTCTCTACGCGATCGAATCGGAAATGAGGAGATCGGCAGAAGGACGAAAGTCACCGACATATCCCAGCGGCTTTGAAATTTGAAGTGGAAGTGGGCAGGACACATACATATCTCGAAGAACTGATGGCTATTGGGGTCGAAAGGTTCTCTAATAGGACCACAGACTGGCAAGCGCAGCATAAGACGGCCACTGACAAGGTGGGCAGGCAACCTGACTAAGATCGCTGGTAAGGGTCTGTGGGCTGCTCCCATCCAGTCCTTGTGGAAATCAATAGAGGAGGATACTAATGTCCAGCTGTGGACGACCTATGGCTGAGATGATGATGATGACGTAGACAAGTATAATTACTAAATATTCTTTCAATTAAGTTAAGAATAGCCAACAAAGACTCCACAGAGCAAAAAAAGAAGAAGAAGTCAAGAAAAAAATATTCAGTTGTATAAAATTTCTTTTCATTCACGTATTAGCGTACATAGCAACTCGAATAAGTACATACCATAACAACTATGGGGTTACATTAAATCATACAGGCCGTAAAGGTTATATTGAGGATAGTTTACTGGTAAATAGGTCGAGAGAAGATTGCTGGAGATTAGTTCACTCTACTATTGCTACTGATGTTCTTATTATAAATGAGTTTTGTTGATAATTAGTACGCTTGCTGGGTGTGTGGAGCAATTCCCTCTTGATCTAGCATTTTATACCAGTTAAGCGTTCTACTTAGTCAGAACGATTATTGTTTAATTATTTAACCTAATTGAAAACTAAAGAAACGTACTTCTTCTATAAACAGATTTTATGATGTATTATAATCTGAAAGTATTCCTTAACCGTTATTAATAATAGAAAAAACAACAATCCGGTATATGAAAAAAAAATTCAAAACTATCGTTTTATAATATTTGTACGAGTTTAGTGTGACAGTTAAGCTTTCTCGATATCAGAATTGACAATAAGTTTCTTCTGGACTCCTCAGAATCTTGACGAGATGATTCGAAGGATTGAAGGATTAAGGAATACTTTCAGATTATAAACCTTTATAAAATCTGTTCATAGTAGAAGTAAGTTTCTTTAGTTTTAAATTACGTTATAATTATTATTAAAATTTTAAATATAAAACTTGTTACAAGGTAAAGTCATACTTAGTTAAATCAAAGGAGAGAGACTCGCACCGAGTTCTACAGCATAAGGAATTATTGTGAATTAAACCATTTTTTTCTAATTACATCTGGTTATAAATAAATCAGCGAGATTGTGTTTAACAAATAAACAAAAAGCTACATAGCATCTAAACAGTCTCATAAGACCAGCACAGGCCCGCAAAACAGTATTTTGCTATTATGATTTTTTTGCTGAGAATAGCAAACGTTTGACCACCATCTAATAAGTAATTATTATTATGTCTTTTTTTATTATTTTACTAAATCTACAGCTCTTAATTAACAGAGTTTGATGTATGTTATTGTTACCTACAGCCAAAAACGGATTTCCATTATATAGGTATAACATTAATGTAAGACAGTCTGTGCCGCTATATAGGCACGTCAGATATAACTGGACTTATAAATTATGAATTATGTATTATTTAATAAATAAATAATTGCAATTAACAACTATACCAATCACTATTACAATTGAAAGGAATACGAGCGTGGCTGATAAATCAGGATACTGTTAGTGTAATCTCTAAATAATGCGCATTGTTTTCACAGGAAGAGATTGAGGACCGACCGCGCGCAGCGACCTTCCTCAGCTCACTGGCCGACTACTCCAATACCATTCCCACGGCGTCGGCGGCGGACCCCGACGCACCCAAACCTGCACCACCTGCACGCATGGGCACACTCATCGGTGTCTACCTGCCATGCATTCAAAACATCTTCGGCGTCATTCTCTTCATCCGTTTGACCTGGGTAGTTGGCACCGCTGGTGCCATACAAGGCTTCCTCATTGTGCTTATATGCTGCTGTACGGTAAGCTATCTTGAATTTAATCAAACTGTCCGTCATTAAATTAATTTGCAAATCTGAAAACTTCACCAGATATTGCCTGGACAGAATAACGTATGTATGTTATCCTGTCCAGGGTTTTTTTCACATCCCAAAAGCGCCAAACATACCTAAAGAAGTTGTCATTTTAAAATACTGCATTAAAATTATGGTTTTTATTTAGACTTTAGAATTTAGACACGCTTTCAGACTAAAACGCTTGTGTGTATCTCTCATCGCATAACCATTATATTTACAGAGAATGTATGTAATTTCCATAAATCTTACGCGGTAAATATACGGTAAACCTAATAAAATACCTATAAGAAATCTCAACGGGCCTTATTTCTGTAGGCTTTGTCTTGATTACATTTACGATACATAACTATATTTCTCTTGAGACTGTGCCAGCTCCGCTTATAAGGCTACCTTAGTATGGCCATTTACTTGGGCGTCAGTAACTTATCCAATTTAACTTGTCTGTAGATTATCTGAGCTCAGACTAGTGTCTATCTAGTTGACTTGTTTAACAAAAGGCAGAGATTATCTTGAGCTCAGCAGTCTGTTATCCCTTGTCACCTGCCCAATAAAGAAAGCCCAAGATAAAAATGGAGGTCGTAACTTTTAGTTGTCGAGATAGAAAGCGGAGCCCAAAGGTGTGAATTATGGGCACAGCCCCAAAGAGAGTAGTCGCTCTCCGAAATATCCACACTATACAACAGATTATGTGACCTAAGCTATCGGCAAGATTGTCATTGTAGAGTGATGATATAGGAAAAGGCAATTGCCACACTGAATGAGATGTGGGTTAACATTCTTACTTTGAATAGGTTTTCACCGGATCATATTACGTAACTGTTATTTTTATTCAAATATAGGTACTAGGAATTGGTCATGAAATTTTACTATTCGTGTCCGTGTTATGGTTTTGTTTATTTTCCACGCCTACTTCAAGTGATATCAATATATTCATGTGTATTTATTTATTGAGTGTGTTCAGGTTATTTTGTCCTTGGCGAGATTTTTTTATGAATAATATATACAATGTTTATATTTCCAGACTATGCTTACTGCCATATCGATGTCTGCAATTGCAACGAACGGCGTGGTCCCTGCGGGTGGGTCATACTTCATGATCGGTCGCTCTCTGGGGCCAGAGTGCGGCGGCGCGGTTGGAATGCTCTTCTATACGGGGACTACCCTCGCTGCCGCTATGTATATTGTTGGTGCTGTCGAGATAGTTCTGGTCAGTAACTTGGCGTCATATTAATCATTCTCATTAATCTATTTAATGCTTTAAAAACGTGAACTTACACGTCGCTGTAACGATGGATGACTCGACTTAGCCCGTAAGTCTAAATAATGTGTAACTTCTTCATATCATCAAATTCCGAAATTAATATTTCCTCGTCATGAACCTATTAATGAAGATTTTGACTGTTTTGTTTTTTTTTTGTTTTTCATGGGGCAAATGTCTTTATTAAAATAAAACACTAATAACTAATTACAATATTGCAGCTACTACAATAACATTTGAGCAATCCACTAGCTATTGGTAGCCTTTAGATAACTCAAAAGTTCTTACCCGGTACCGGCTGGCAGCGTGCCCAGAATGCTAGCAGCATTGCCACGTTGAATTGCAATGCTGATTCGTTGAGCCAAATAAGTGGCAGCATTTTGGTCACGCGTCACATCGAACAAACGCAAATGAAAATAAACGTAGGACCAAAGTCTAATATTTGCTGCATTCACGTAACTGTAATCATTTTATCTCCTAAAATACAACATGAAGATTTATGCTGATTATGATGATCTCCTAAATACACGGCATTGTACCCGCCATCCCTCGTCCCGCATATACATACCTTCAAAAGGGTCGACTTTACCACAGTCTTACTACTAATATAATACTGTGACTTTACGGTGGTCAAGCTATTGCAGTCGCAATTCGATCCCTAATCACATATACATCTTACGGGATGTTTTTTGTAGTCTTGGGTTCAAGTCCCACGGGTAGCCGAATATTTTCCTTCGAAAATTTGAACGTAAGTTCCAACTAGCATGACATCAACGCAATGAACAATAAAACTATAATACTATGGTTCATAATTCACTACTGAGTTTTGTAAGAACTTGCGTAAATGAACTTAGATCGTTTTTATTACACATTCTACCCTATAAACCTTGAAAATTTAATTAACTTCTACAAAGCTTAAACGGATAGGGATATGGATAAATTGGTAATTTATTCAATTCGGTTTTCACCAAATTATACACTCTCTGGGACAGTTTCCCGGGTTGCCCAGCTTTATTCAATATTAGCAGCTGTGAGGTTTGTTACCAACTTAATTTGGTGATTCGTAATTGTGGCCATAGTATATTTAAGATAGAGTTTTACCACGAAATAGTATGTACGCGGCAGCCGAGAGTTCAATATAAGTTAACTGTAAAGCTCACGGCTACCGCAAGCCGATGGGTATCCGTGAACGAGCTCTCTCGGGACCCTTTTTGGTATATAATGCCGGTAGTGACCCAGCCCGGTATGCAAAAGCATAGTACATATATATACAACATTACATATTCATATGAATGACGGTCGCCGTGGCACAGTGGTCAGTGCCATGACATCTAGATCTCCGGGCCCTGGTTTCGAATCCCGGCGGGGTCAATCATTTGTGCGATGAGTGTAGATGCTAGTGCCGGGTCTTGAACGTTTATGTGCTTTGATTGTGTGTGACCATGCCTCTCATGACATAGGGAATCTTGCAGGAGTTTGAATGTAATTAAAATATAAGTACAGAAAACTGTTAGCACGACCTTAACTAAACCACATGTGGTTTAGTTAAGGTCATGTTTCAGTTCAGTTCAGTTTAAAACATTTCGAAGCGATGATAGCTCAGCGGGGGGAGCACCGCCTGTCAAACTGACGGACACTGGTTCGATCCCCAACAATAGCTTCCAGTGAAGGTAACACCATTATCAAATTCTCAGCATGGTGTGAGGGTACTTTCGAATACCCGCCTGGCTAGCTACCACCCTCAAGTTTGAAAAACTGTCACCAAGCACATAGTGTGTTCAGGCAGCAGTCCTTGAGAGGCAGTGAGTATTCTAGATCTAGCGCGATAACATCTTTGACCACATCTTCACTGACATCAAGTGGATCAAAGATAGTGGTCAAAACGCTAGATCTTTACAGTATAAAAAAAATAGTATTTTGCTCTTCGCTGAATCGTTGCAGCGAATGATATCATCACCCAATAACTACTTATGTAAATAACCTATTTGATCGCGAAATGGTCGTTTCAATTACTGAAACTTTCATTAAATTGTGAGGGATAAATTTTCGCTTAGTTTATACTAGTTAAAGCCCCACGTCACACTTGTTTCTGGTTTGGTTTACTTGTATTCGCAATCTATCTCTGTTCCGTTTATTTACTCATGTGTCCAAACACCAGTACCAAGGTAACAAGTAAAAGGCGACTTCTCTATTTAAATGGAGTTTATAATTCCGAACTTCATAAAAAACAGTCAGAGCATATTCAATCACTAAAATCAAAGGTGCCAATTTATTTATAAAGACAAGCGATTTGCGAATTCGAATGCATCCTCACCATGTATACATACAAAAAAGTCAGAATGAAATCTGCAAATAGACACTGCTAGTGTCCAGCCAAATTTGATACGTATTTAATATTTTCTGTTTACTGAATCATATTCATATATATGCGCTGATAAGCGCAAACGTCAAAGTTGTCTGTATAGCTATCAACTTGTCAGCGCTCGAAGCTCCGCGGCGCCGGGATTCCACTAGTCACACGTCCCACATAATTTATTGGAACAGTGAAATGGCGAAGTTGCTTTAGTGAGCTGTCATCAATTGTACTGTTCATTACTGAATCACACGAGAACTCATACGACACATTATATTGTTATGTTGAAATAAATGGAATTCAATTATATTGTCAATGCTTTTCATGTGTAATGGACTGACTGAAATCGATTTCTAACGTTGAGAAATTGACATTTACTCTTCGTTATATTCAAGGTTTCAAGCACCACAGCCACGTGATGGCAAGAGAAAAAGAGGCAGTCGAGCTAAAAAATGGACAGATGATATCAAGATGATTGGAGAGACAATCTGGTCTAGAAAATCTACCAATAGAGAATATTGGAAGCAGCTGGAAGAGGCCTATTTGTCACTGGACACGCTGACCACTGAACCAATGTATTAGATTTAAGTTAAAAAAATTTACTACTGTGTGTAAAATCCATGTTTAGTATCAGCAATAAAGGCTAATAATAATAATATTCAACGTTATGATGTGTGCGATTGTCCTTGAGTCTCGCTTGCAGTCTAGTGTGCTACCACATAGTTGGTAGGTTAGACCTACGTCGATAGATAGGCCTACATCGATATCGATGTGATATACACTATAGACAAGTATGATTGGAGTGAAAGTGAGTGACTCAGTAAAGAATAGTGTGATAAGGGAACGTTCTGGTATAAATGAAGATGTAGTGACTAAGATTGAGAAAAGTATGTTAAGATGGATTGGGCATGTAGAGAGAATGAACGAAAGGAGATTGACTAAGCAGGTATACATGGGTGAACTGAATGGTAGTGTTGGAAGAGGAAGGCGAACGTTTCGAAATCAGATTGAGTAAGTTCTAAGAAAGGGTCAGGTCAAGAGTAGGTACTCTAAACCGACGCTTTTGCATGAAGGGTCTGATGAGCGTGGAAAGAAGTGATTCGGTATCTTAGCATTTTGAAGGCTGTGGTCTCTTTCTTGTAGGGGTACTTACGGGAAAGAGGCTCGAATATATGTATGTTAGTATCATCTTCTATCTTTCAAAATAACTTGAGTATAAGCTTACATTCTTAAGTCAAAAATATCAATCTCATATTGACACTTTTACGTCATCTACAATAATAATCGCTGTGCCTTTTTATAGTTTATCAGTTACTACATTTGTACTTCTACAGTTCTGTGAAGATAATTCGCATTTTTATTTATTGTATGAAGAGAAACTGGAATAATTGTAGCCAATTCATCTATTGATATTACCTTACTATAAAATATCATACAAATCAGCAGTCATTACTGATATCGATGAATTATAATTTGTAAAACTCAAGGAACTCTTCACATATTACATGAATAGACTCCATCAGTTGGTACGGCTTTCATTGACACACAAAAATTTTTTTCAGACATATATGGCGCCGTGGATCTCAATATTTGGTGACTTCACCAAAGATCCAGAAGCGATGTATAACAACTTTCGAGTGTACGGAACTGGATTACTCCTTATAATGGGCATGGTGGTATTTGTGGGCGTTAAGTTCGTGAACAAGTTCGCGACAATCGCACTCGCTTGCGTCATCCTGTCAATCAGCGCCGTGTACGCCGGTATTTTCGTCAACTTCAACGGGAACGATAAGCTGCAGTGAGTTTATTTTGTACTTCATAACATCGTTACATAGATTTTAATGTGAGCAGATGTGCGACAGGTTCTTATATAAATATGAGTGCCGGTGAGTTACTACCACGGTCTTACTGCCATTTTCATGGTGGTAGGGTACTATTAAGTACCTGCCTGGCTAGTAGCTAGCCAGGCATGTACTTAAAGGTACCCTCAATTTTGAAAAACTATCACAAAACACATAGTTCGTTCAAGCAGCAGTCCTTGACAGCCAGTAAATATTTAGTTTTAAAGGGGATTTTTTTGGCTAGGGCTACTGCACATTGCTTAACATTAATAATTGATTTTAAAGCAATGTATACAATTTGTTTATGAAATGTTTTTTATATTTTACTTATTCCTGCTTTATATAAAGGCGCTGGTTCTTCGTTCAAAACTATGTATGCAGTTAAAATATGAATGTCTGAGATATCTTATAATCGGGTCGGATTATGGATTTATTTGGAATCAAAATAGGAGCCAAAATTATGCACCTATTTAATTATGCTTGAGTATGATAGAAAGTATATTTTCTATTTCTTTAATCTAATTTATATTAGCTGCTCGGTGGGAGTCCATACCTATTCTCATTTCAGATGAATTATCAGATAGAGAAACTAATAATTGATAAAGTAACAAATTTGTCATTTTCCCTAGAATGTGTGTCCTCGGTAAAAGGCTGCTGAAAGACATCCACATCTCGAACTGTTCAAAGGAAGTGGGCGGGGAGCTCCATCAAGTGTTCTGTCAGAACAACACCTGCGACCCCTATTACACTGCCCACAACGTTAGCATCGTTCAAGGAATCAAGGTACGAAATGTTTTACGTCATAATCATTGAATCAGTGATAGCTTAGTGTGGGAGCGTCGGCTGTATACTAAATACACACTGTCTACTACATGACAGTCGCGGTGGCGTAGTGGTTACTGTCAGTAACATGACTTCTGTGTCTCCGGGACCCCGAGTTCGAATCCCGGCAGGGGCAAACATTTATGCGATCAATGTAGATGTTTGTCCCGGGTCTTGGGTGTTTGTGTCCTGTGATTGTGTGTGTCCATGCCTCCCGCGACACAGGGAATCCTAGGGCGGGGGTCTAAGTGTAATAAAAAAAAATTTAAAAAATTAGATGGCCGCTGATTCGATCCCTAGATAACACCGTTATCACTGTACGACGGTAGGATATTTTCCAGGCTATTTGGCTAGTATGGGAAAATACTACCACCCACAAGTGAGTTCCTGCCGCTATCCTCGAAAGCCTGTCAATATTCTAGTATAGCGTGACTCCACCTTAGACCACCACATCACTGATCATTGTGTGAACAAAATCAATAAATAAAATATTCATTTATTGCCTCAAAGGTCTCAAGTAATGCGTGAGACGTTACATAACAAGATAGTGGGTAAATGATATATAAAGCTTAAAAATGTATATAGCGAAACACTTTGACACCATTTCACCACACAACATCAACATCAGGAGATCAGCGTTTTTTCAATGTCATGAGTTTTGTCGTGTGCATTATACAAAAAAGTTACATAACCTTTCGTATTATGTTTTGAGTAATATTTCTTCCATAATAAAAAAGCATACCTTTTTGGCAAGTTTGTATTAAAGACAGAATATTTATTTATTTTATTTATTTATTAACATTCACACAAGGACTTCAGGTCCCAAACTAGGCAGAGCCTTTGCTATGGTAACCTGATGACTGATATATATACTTATATAGATATACACACCCAGACACAGGTCAAACAAACATGTTCATACACACAAATGTTTGACCTGTCCGGGAATCGAACCCGGGACCAGCGGCTCAGAAGGCAGAGTGCTACCAACTGCAAAAAATATAAATATAAATATAAATTCAATATATATAAATATATTACGAACGAGTAAAACGAAAATATATGACGAAAGAGTAAAACTAGTTTATTAAGTTGTATCGTTTTTAACCTATTTGTTTTCAAAATAATCATTCCAGGGCTTGGCCAGTGGAGTATTCTTCGATAACCTACAAGATTCGTTCCTGCAATTGGGCCAGTACATCTCGTATGGCAAGGAACCCGAAGATATCGAACAAATGGAAAGGCCTACATATAACCAGATTGCTGCCGACTGCACCACTACCTTCACCATTCTTATTGGCATCTTCTTCCCTTCTGTCACCGGTATAGTATTTGAATATAGAATTTTTCTGTTATACGTATTTGTTAGACGAAGAGGTAAGTGTCCATTATAAAAGTGAGTAATCCGGCTAATATAACAATATCCTTGTTATATTAGCCGATTACTCACTTTCATACGATACGCTGTACAGATGTTCCTGTCCTCACTGCTTCAATTGTGTGTTTGCTGACAAACTCTGATATTCAATACAACGCAGTATTCCTCTACTGTGAGAGTTGACTTTCAAGCAGTCTGTTTTGCTTCAACCATGTAGGTTGAAGCAGGTTTTATATCAATTTCTCGTTCATAACTCCAACTGCTTTAGTCAACTTAAACAGTAAAACATGAGTCTATGTGTTATTAACGATTGGAGTTATTCAGTCATTGTAATTTTATACTCATTTAATTAGGCGAATTTTTTGTAGTGGGTACTGAAATTCGAAATAGATCACATAAATCTTTAAGGGTTAAAAAATCCACGAACACTTGAAATATCCGTCGTTAACAAAGTACTAACGGTTAACGTCACTTGTCTTGCATTTCTGTTAATATTCAAAGTTAAACAGGACTCCAACTTTCAGACTTCCTCAAAAGGTTAAAGTTTATATGGCTTTGTTAGGTGGTAATATAGAACGTTTCTCCATGGTTACTGTTATTATTACATACATAAACATGTACTTTTCATAGACTACAAGTACAACTCTTGTATATAACTATAGTAAGGTAGTCTATATATGCAAAGTCCCAGACATACGCCTAGTAGGAACTCCTAGTACTCAACATTTTCTATTTCTTTATTTGAAGTATATAATATTCTATATAATATTATAATTGTATTATGATTCTAAACAGAGGTTATATGTTTTCTATAGGCATCATGGCGGGTTCTAATCGATCGGGCGACTTGGCAGACGCACAGAAAAGCATTCCGATCGGAACAATCTGCGCCATCCTCACCACTTCTACTGTATACCTATCCTGCGTGCTGCTTTTCGCGGGAACTGTTGACAACTTGCTGCTCAGAGATAAGTGAGTTGTTTAAATGTATAACAAGCAATATCATGCATATCTATTAGACGTCAGTAGGTAGAAAAAAAGAAGGGAATTAATTTGACAGTTATAAACTTTCGTCGAAAATCTAAACGTTGTTTGTTTTTATTTTTTTATTTATTTTAATTTTTTTAAAGTGGTGGAAATTGGGAAGCCAGTCGATTCGATGGTGCGTATACGTGTCGATCGACACACTTAGAGAATTAACATTTCTAGGAAACAGATGTTGAAGGGTGAAGCAAATATGAGTGTTTGTGTGTACAAGCTCAGAAGTTCGTTATCTTTAATTTTTAGATTATTACCGCTGCCACCGAGACGGTTACTATGCTACGTTTTAGAAAAAATATACCTATTTATTATTGAAAGGACTAGCTCATGTCTCAATAACATTTTATAATGTATAAACGTAATTTTATCTGACTTCAAACATTAAACAATATCTTTGATATTTTCTTTACAGGTTTGGGCAATCTATTGGCGGTAAACTAGTGGTGGCCAATATGGCTTGGCCTAACCAGTGGGTGATTTTGATCGGGTCGTTCCTTTCCACTCTGGGTGCAGGGCTCCAATCCCTGACTGGAGCCCCGCGGCTGTTGCAGGCCATCGCCAAGGATGAAATCATACCATTCCTGGCACCATTCGCCGTCTCATCAAAACGGGGCGAACCGACTAGGTAAGGAAAAGCCATTTATGAGAAAGAAAACATTAATGAAACATTAAGATAAGATTAAGATACATAATATATGAAAAGAGGTAAGTATATGAAATAAAGTTGCATAAAAAAAAAATATGATAAGTTAAAACATAAATAAGTTTACAATAAAAGGTTATATACTCGTTTTGTATACACTTGTTTTGTATTTTGAATAAATTATCTATTAGTATGAACTCGTTCTTGACCAGACTGATTTAGTGAGTAGACTCAAAAGAACAAAACCGTTCGATTTAGTGAAGTGTTCTGTGATAGTGAGTTAGTGTAATGTGGTTAAAATACTGCTCATAGAGAATACATGAACAAAGCGTCTTCCCCTTAAATATAGAGACAATAAGAAAAGTGTTAATGGACACATTCTTTGTACAGTAAATTTTGC
This sequence comes from Apeira syringaria, assembly GCA_934044485.1. Classification (NCBI taxonomy): domain Eukaryota; kingdom Metazoa; phylum Arthropoda; class Insecta; order Lepidoptera; family Geometridae; genus Apeira; species Apeira syringaria. The sequence goes on from OW203659.1 coordinate 5,533,540, forward strand.
AAGTTAAGTTGGACTTAAATTACTTACTAGCTTTTTTAGGCAAGATCGTAACATCTCAATAGAATGAATCTATGTGTAAACTGTAATATATAATAAAAAACAAACAAACAACTAGAAAGATGATCTCAAAACGACTGATATCAACACAGCTCAATAATTCAGAAAAATCGATAACTAACCGAAATAATTTGGTCCGATATTTTGATATATTTTATGTTTTGAGAATATATAAAAAATAACGTATCTTTCGTAATGTTATTGGAATATTCTAATGGTAGTATTGCCATAATGAGATTTGAAGGTCTGAATAAGTCGACAAAAAACACCTGCATTACGGGATTCAAAATCTCTTTTGTAACACATCTACACATCGAAACCAATATCTCTTGTCTATTAAATTCAACTTCACTATCAGGTTCATATTTGGTTTGCGCGACCACATTTCCAAATTTCGTCATAAACTCAAGTGGCTTCCTATTCGCCTTCGTACTGTATAACCGATTCTCCCCACCCTATCTTAAAGAACGATGTCAGTTTACTGAATCAGAGAGGACATAAAAACGGCTACTGTTGAAAATACCCTTACACAGTACATCGTTTTACAATAATTCTTTTACGGTGCAGGCTGCTTGTCTTTGGAACACACTGCCAGTATCGGTTCGCACTTCACAGTCACTATACTATACCTTTAAGAATAGAGTCAAAGAACATTATGGTATATTATTTATAATACACAATATTTATATCACAAATGTCTGTTTGGTTACCTGCAAGAAATCCCTATAATCGATAAGACCGCCATTTGTATCACTATATTTATACTTTTTTTTCTTTATGTGTGTGTTTTTGAAATATTGTGCAAATAAAGAGTGCTATGTATATATATATATATATATATATATATATATATATATATATATATATATATATATATATATATATATATATATATATATATATACTGTTTTTTATATATATAAAAATTTATTGGAATACTATATATATATTGTTTTTTATTCACTCTCATACCCCGCACTAGGATTCCCTGTATAGCTGGAGGCTTGGACACGCATAATCACAGCACACAAACATCCAAGACCCGGGACAAACACCTACACTCATCGCACAAATGTTTGCCCCTGCCGGGATTCGAACCCAGGGTCCCGGAGACACAGAAGTCATGTCAATGACACTAGCCACTGCGCCACGGCGACCGTCAAAATCTATCTATCTAAATTACTAATTAGACTAGACTAGACCGTAGGTGAATTCACATATACTAACATTCCTCAGGGCCCTGCTCCTCACCATGCTGATCTGCCAGTGCGGCATCCTGCTCGGCAACGTCGACATCCTCGCACCGCTGCTTTCCATGTTCTTCCTCATGTGCTACGGATTTGTGAACCTTGCCTGCGCGCTCCAGACCCTGCTCAAGACACCCAACTGGAGGCCTCGCTTTAAATATTACCACTGGTACGACTTATCTTATTTCATTTTATACGGAATGATATTAATGGGCGTGCGATGTTGACTAGCTGCCTCATTACATGATAATTTAAGTGCGTACGAGTTTAAGTCAATATCACTTTTTTTACTTAAGTCTGCACCTTACTCAAACTGTCCTTACTTTTATATTTTCTCGGCGGCCAGGCGGGCCTACCACCCTCAAGCTTGAAAAACTTTCACCAAACACGCAGTGTGTCCCGGCAGCTGTCCTAGAGAGCCAATTAATATTCAAGGTCTAGCGTGATTCCACCTTCAACCACATCGCCACTGAACATCAAATGAGATAGTAGTCAAATGCTATATTAAAGGTATTATGATTTTTTGAGGTATACATTTTTACTTACCTTTTTAACGTATTGGCTATCTTCTTGTACTTTGTAATTCATTATTCTTACGTCTAACTGTTCATTTCTTTTTGTTTTTGCATCGGCAACCTTTTCAAATAACATCTGGACATTTATGTTCTAGGTCCCTCTCGCTGGCGGGGTTGGTACTCTGCATCTCCATCATGTTTATGACGTCATGGTTCTACGCACTTATCGCGATGGGCATGGCTGTACTCATCTACAAGTATATTGAGTATCGCGGGTGAGTTGTTATCATTTGGTTTCGTATTGTTATTATTTTTCTCTTAATCAGAATTGATGTTTGATCGCTACCTCAACTGACGTCAAGTGATTGCGATCTACGATGGAACACGACAGCCTAGAAGAAATCTATTGACACTCGTGATTATTCTTTTGATTCAGCTATTTTTGCTATTGGAATTAACTCTTCTGTAATTATGACATCCGGAAAATACCAACCACTATCCTACTACTATTACTAATATTAAGTATATTATTTACTTCCTTAAGTATTATCATATGTCTCTTTTAGAGCTGAAAAGGAATGGGGTGATGGTCTTCGCGGTCTGGCGTTATCAGCCGCCCGCTACTCCCTCTTGCGTCTGGAAGAAGGTCCACCGCACACGAAGAACTGGCGTCCGCAGGTCCTCGTTTTAGCTAAACTGAACAATGAATTGATGCCCACTTATAAGAAGATGCTGGCTTTTGCTAATCAATTGAAGGCTGGTAAGTTTGCTACGTTATTAACAACCTGGAATAAATTTGTTATTTATTACCTAGTACGCTATTTAATCTTTGAGGATTAAGTATAAATTAGCTATTTTTAATTTATAGTTATGATTTTTAATCTTTATAGGTATAGATTTCGCACTGGATGGTAAATGACGGTGTGGTCGAAAGTGGAATCACACTAGAATGTCGTACGAAAAGAGTCATATTATAGTTTCCCCAATGAATATATTTATAATAATAAATATACGTAAGTGGTCTTTCTGTTAATACTTCTTAGAATTATGTGTTGTTGGTCATATCTTCGTAGTAGGACGGTCGTCGGTCGAAAACGGTTATTTAATATGCCGATTCTAGCAACAACATACAACGATGAACAATCATATATCGGTAAATGTATCATCTCTCAGCCATGGGGCTACCAATACCGTACATATGCTTCCTCCATATAGGGGGGGTTTTCAAATACTCGCCACGCTTGGCAGGCGGGTTGGCGAGCGCAGATTGATTTCCAATCCTCCGAAGGCGCTGATGCACACCTTCTGATACGTGATCCCTTAGCTAACTTTTACGGAACCAGCGGGAAGAGAAGGGGGAGTATTATTTTAGGCCGGTACCACCACGGCACACGGTAAATGAATGGATTGATCGTATTTACAGGCAAAGGTCTCACGGTATGCGTGTCGGTGCTCGGTGGAGATTTCCCTAAGCGCGCGGGCGAGGCGGCCACTGCTAAGCAAAATCTACGCAAATGCATGAACGACGAAAAGGTGAAGGGCTTTGTAGACGTACTCGTCTCACCCAACATACCCGAGGGGCTGAGCAATTTGTAAGTACCGCCATCTAAGTTTATTTGGTTTAAGTTTTTCCGGTGTTTGCAGTGCCTTTCCAAGCATACTTACCAGAGTCGGTGTAAAATAAAGCGTCTGTAGATAAGTTATCTGTAGGTATTTTTTTAAAATCAATGCTATTATAACAAAAGAATAGCAGCGTGACCATACTAAAATACAAAAAGTCTTTGGACTGTCGTATTATTTTAAAAGACTTGAGAAGACTGATGTGCCCGCTGAAGACAATAAATGCTAAAAACAGTGTAGTCTAAAGCATAAAATGTGCCAATCGAACGCATTTGGAATAGTTTTTAAACGTTGCGTTCAATTGTAATTTTTAAAATTAGTAAATAAAAACATTTAGTCTTTTTTTTTTCTCGCGATCAAGCCCCGTTTGATTTAATAACAAAGTTGCGTTATCAGTTTTAGAGTAAGTTATGTTTAATTAAACATGTTTAATTGATATCGATTGGCTACGCGTAAAATCTGGTAGCCATATTATTACACAGATGACCATCCGTAAAACGAGAAACTGTGTAAAGAAAGATGATGGACATATGGAGGATAATATCTGTGACTGAAAGCGCTGTGCAGCAAACTTAAAAATAACAGCTAAAACTCATCAAAGTTTATTTGTTGAAACTAACGTAGGTATTAGAATTTTTAAAAACGCTTCAATCTACTTCACTTAGGATTGAAAATCGAGTAACGGCGCTCGATCGATTTCTTATGATTCAAACCCACATCTTCGAGGAGCCACATCGTATATGCGATACCGACGGCCTCTACCCGCGCATTGAAGGCAGAACGGTGGGTGCGGGCACTTTTATCAACAGTTGATTTATCAGTTTCGCGCACTGATAGCAGAGCGGTGGGCGCGGGCGCTTTCATCAACAGTTGATTTATCAGTTTCGCGCACTGATAGCAGAGCGGTGGGCGCGGGCGCTTTTATCAACAGTTGATTTATCAGTTTCGCGCACTGATAGCAGAGTGGTGGGCGCGGGCGCTTTCATCAACAGTTGATTTATCAGTTTCGCGCACTGATAGCAGAGCGGTGGGCGCGGGCGCTGTCATGAACAGTTGATTTATCAGTTTCGCGCACTGATAGCAGTGCGGTGGGCGCGGGCGCTTTTTCTGACGATTTATCAGTTACATTTTAATTATATCGTCTTCATTGTATTGTATTTATTCATTCGTATCTTCTCATATGACAGAGTACAAACATGCGGCTTGGGTGGTCTGAAGCCGAACACGGTGATAGTAGGATGGCCTTATGGATGGCGACAGTCAGAGCAACAGATGTGTGATGGCGAGCCGAGGTGGAGAGGCTTCTTACAGACCGTGCGTGCTGTCACTGCGGCTCGGATGGCCATGCTCGTACCTAAAGGAATCAACTTCTTCCCGGATTCTACTGAGAAGGTATTTTTGTTGTCTTTGCCGACTGTAAGGCTGACACCTGCAATTCGTTCTTTGACTTCTCTCAGTATTTGCTTACGGCTAACATTGCTAAGCGAATACATAAGAATTACGAATTCATAATCCCAGTGATCCCTGCTTAGTAAACACTTAGCATCATCTAAGTATGAGCAAAGTGAAAGTAAAATTATTATTCTCTATTCTGTGAAAAGGGGGAAAAGCGTTTTGGTATTGCTTCCGTAGAATTTCACTTTCATTTATATCAAAATTTATATGTGAGCTCATGTAGGCACATGTACAAAAGTGAAATCCTTTGATACGTTTTATTATATTTGTCGTTTTTACCCTATATACAAAACGTAACAAAAACCAGGCAATATTCCTATTTTGGATACTTCTGTTTGTGCTTGAAAAACTCAACTTAATATAACATAACAGGTTCTCAGATGTCGTGGGATAGCTGGATTTATATTGACAATCGATTATAGAATAAGGACAAATCTAGTATCTAGTCGACAATCAACATGTTCGTTGTCTTTTTCTTTAGTTTTTCAAAAACAATAGAGTAGTAAAACACATACACAGAATATATATTTCCACACAAACAATACTTTCCAGGTATCTGGCAACATCGATATATGGTGGATCGTTCACGACGGAGGAATGCTGATGCTGCTTCCATTCCTCCTGAAGCAGCATCGTACATGGAAGAATTGCAAGATGCGCATCTTCACAGTAGCGCAAATGGAAGATAACTCCATCCAGATGAAGAAAGATCTAAAAATGTTCCTGTATCAGTTACGGCTTGAGGCTGAAGTAGAAGTTGTTGAAATGGTACGTTTTTCAATTAAAATAAATGTAGAAACCTACATAAAGCGTACTTATTAGAATACTTGCTAATTATATAACATTCATTATAATATAACACTTATTAATATCAGGGTAAATATAGAGTTGTATACATATAAACTAATACTTGCTATCCTAGGTAGGTACATTTGAACCGTTTGGGGTTGATACGTTGGGACCCTGAGGACTGGGAGCTTATCGGATTTTCCGAAACTTATCAGAGCGTTTGATAGATGCGACGCGTGACCAAAATGCTGACACATATTTGGCCCAACGAATTAGCATTGCAATTCAACGTGGCAATGCTACTAGTATTCTAGGCACGCTGCCAACTGGTAGCGGGTTAGAGCATTTGAGCTATATATAGGCTGCTAATAGCTATTGGATTTCTCCAACACACTTATATAAGAACTACCTACATATATATATATATATATATATATATACAAACATATGCACATCGCCATAAGCTCCCGGATATTATATAATAATAATAATATGGGACAACATTCACACAAGGTCTTTCAGGTCCCAAACTAGGCAGAGCCTGTACTATGGTAACCTGATGACTGATATACTTAAATACATACTTATGTATATACTTATATACATATACACACCCAGACACAGGTCAAACAGACATGTTCATACACACAAATGTTTGACCTGTCCGGGAATCGAACCCGGGACCAGCGGCTCAGAAGGCAGAGTACTACCGACTGCGCCAACCGGCCAGTCGAGGATATGGAAGGCAAGCTGTTATTGGTATTACTGTGTCTAGTTAAATTACTGCAAAAAAACTATTTTCTGAGAGTGTTTGATCTTCGTACGGTATTTGATATTTGACTATCAAGTGAGATAGTGGTCAAACGCTAGATCTATACAGTTTATAAATAAAATTTAAAAAAATCCTTTCTCTTGAATGCATAGCGACAGGTTTTATAATAATGAAATTTATTTAATCAATTTTAATTCAACAAAAATAAATTGCCATTTCTTGCCCCAAAAAACCTAAAGCGATTTCTTCAATAAAATATAGAAATCCGATCTTTTCACAACTCTTAATCTTAGGTCGCAATATACCTACTATTATAAATAGGTATATTGGAGTTGGATTTCCATCCTGCAAGATTTATGATCGTGATTGTACAGATTCACAATAGACAGGCGTTTGACTACTATCTCAGGGCCTTACATTAGCTTTGTAAAAACCATGCAAGTTCCGAGCAATTCTAAAACCTGGCTTCAACATGCCAGAGACAACAATAACCGTTCACCTTTGAGAATGTCAATTTTCGAACCGTTCATCTAAAGGAGCGTAAGTGCGTGGTGATGGTGTGATTTCACACTAAGCGGTTTCAGCCAGGTTTTAGAACTGCTCGGATCTTGCATGATTTTTACAAAGCTGATAGTAAGGCCCCTGATGTTAAGTGATGATGCGGTCTACGATAATTCACGCCTGTCTATGAGATACATCTTCACTCGTGACTTGAAGATGCCCAGATTGTACCCATGTGGACACACAGACTAAGGCAATGAATTCCACTCGTTAGCTATACGCACTATGAATGTGGAAACAAAGCGCTTCGTGCGACATTTTGGAACGTTTACCATCTATGGATGTCGCATTGCAGTCAGTCTGGTCGTTCTTTGATGGAATGGGGAAGGAGGAACCAAGTTATGTAACTCCAGAGCACATTCCCCGAAATGTATCCGGTAAAAAACCGATAAGCTGCCGACTCATATTTTGATTGTTATATGTTTGTGTAAGTTTTTTGTGTTGTGCTTTACAGACTGACAGCGATATATCTGCCTACACGTACGAGCGCACCCTGATGATGGAACAACGCAACCAAATGCTTCGCGAACTGAGACTCAATAAGAAGGAATCCCTTGGAATGGTATGTATCATATCAAAACTACATTACTGTGAGATAAAGTTTAAATACATAATTAAGATTAGATACAGCCTGCAACGCATGGCTAAAGCATCACCTTACCGTCAAAGAAATGTAATTTATATCAAACAGCTGTATTTGCTATTTGTGGCTCTTTTCAGATAAATACATACTGACTACTGTCAGTACATATTTATCTGAAACGAGCCACCGAACAAAAAATGTCTGTACTTGAAATAGTTTTCAATTAGAGACATATTTTGGTAATCTGAAAAAAAAGATTAAAACAGATGTCACTACAACACACAATAATTATTATTGATTTGAGTTTTAAATTTAACTTTGCAAATAATGTTTATTAAATAACGAGGATGATGCCAAAACACACTCATAGAATGGGTGTTTCTCGGAATTTCATTTTATTAAATATGTGTGTTTTAATAAATAATACTTACTAAAGTTTCCAAAGAGCGATGTTAAATCCGCAAATTGGGATAATACAGTGTTTCGTAACTAAACATGCACTATGGTTAACAAAGAATACAATCAAAAATACGCACACCTAATCGCTATAAATGTTTCTAATATCACTTGTACTAATATTATAATGTATATAGCTTTATTCCTTACATTCTTCTACGCATACCTATATAGTATTATCAAACTAATATGTTTGTCTGTCGGTTGCGGTGCAGATGCAAAATTTCGTGGACTATCGTGAAAACGCTGAGGAAAAACAGCCTCTGGTAAAACGGACACTTTACCCCGATTTCAGTCCACTTATATACCTTATTTAGCTATTGTTATTTTACTATTCCCATTATTTTACGTAATACCTTTATGTATAGGTAAATTTGTTTTCGTTTCAGCTTGATTTGATGTTACTTTAGAATAGATGTCGTAATCCTGACACTTCATTCATATATCTGTCTCACTAGACACCTCACTTCCAAAAGTTTGTCGTTAATATGATTGTAAAGCTTAGCTGCCTCAATGTACGCGCTTTCAGTGTTGCAATTATGTAATCTAACCCTTCACTAGCAAACATTGCTTCAAATCATTCTCTTTGTACATACTGTTCGCCACTATTTGTATCAAATAATTTAACAAGGGTTAACGTGAATTAATATTGCGTATTTAATATCACGAACGTCAAAAACTTCAGCTGTGTCCTCCATGGGGAATTCAGTGAAAAAATGTAATGATACGACAATCGCAGTGTGGCCAAAGCACGAACTCAGTGCTAACTGTAATTTATCAGGGACCAATGTAACACAGAGAGAGCATAGTTTGTGTGGACTATACATGCGTTACTAAACTGTTTAATATACGAATTATCTAGTTATTCCTGCTATTGGCCCTGCACTCGATTTCTGGACCGATAGACGGATCCCGGATGATCTGTCTGAATATTTCGGATTATGTTGTTGCCACAATTTTATTGTTAACGATCGCGATCATCGACTACGAGTTATTTCACGTTAATCTCCTTTGATTCTTATAAGAATATAATGTTTAAATTCATTTATTAATGTAAAAAAGTTTTGGTTTTTAAAATAAAGCTAACATTCATGTTCTTGATTTAGTTGACTAAAATGCCCTCTCTTTTTGCTCTTTCACTAATCGTTAAGTGTTTTGATGTTCTTTGTATACTTTTAGTATGTATTTATGTATATTAATTATGTTTCTAGTATGTATTTTTTTAAATTATCCTATTATCATAAAGTTAATGAGATAGATAGATGGGACATCGGAAACGCCATAATTAATTTTTAAATATACATGTTACAAGTGCTTTTCCAGTAAACCGTTTTAAAATAGACTGGACAAATATTTTAAATATAATGAATTGTTATGGCTCTCGCATTCACGAATCGTCTTAAAGCTGCTTGGTGTATCATAATAAATAATATTTTTTCTGTCAATCCATTGGGGTTCAGTACCAACTGACACCATAAATCTGTGTTACGATGATGTAATGTAAACTGAACTAAGAAAGTTACATCGAATTTTTAAAAAAATATTATTAAAATATTGGGCTTAATCCCTAATTTTTCAAATAACTTATTTTGTCGCGTAAAAAAAACGCTGAGCGAGGATGGAGGGGATGGGTTTGTGCGCGGGTACAGTCACGCCCGAAAGTATTAGGCTCTTTAATATACTATGGTACTAAGCTGTTGGGCTATGAGTGACATATGTAATATATATAATTAAATAATATCACTTTACTTTGCTACTATCTTACTTGTTACGGCGTTTTTTTTATGTGACGATGGCTATAGCCATATTGTTGCAAATGTATATTACAACATATGACATTATAAAGAAATAATGAAGTATATATTTTCAAAGCAAAATATTACCAGCAAAACTTAGAGAAGACCACCAACAGCGACCATGATGGCCTCTTGTCAGGTGCTATTCGTATAAAAAAATCCTAGAAATCCACCTGTAGCTGTTGCCTCCTTTTTTAACTACATACTTAAACTCACAACTGTATCTAGGTACAAGCCATAGTAGACCACCACCACGCGGACGTGAAGACCGCAAGCAAGGTCCGGTTTGCTGAGCCTGGAGTGGAACCTCCCGCTGACGAGGATGCCCCCTCACCCCCTCTTACCGACCCCGAAGACAAAGACAAGGACGAGAAGGTGAACATGTCTTGCTATTTGATAACGATGTTGATAAGAGAGAGCTTTCAGTGTTCAACTTTGTACTATACGACTCAATCGCAGGGTTGCTATGCTTCAATAAGTTACCATTTTAGAAATACCTGTAAGTCATATTGGTACGTGTCTTTGTAAAAATCGATTTTCAAAACGTTTTATTTCATCGAATAGAAGTACAAGAAAGAAAATCAAACTGAACAAGGAAGAATATTTATTCGTAGGAACTACAATAACATAAAAACTGTTGTGGTTTATTTTACATTTTTTCTGATGCTTGAGCATTTTTATCAAGCAACTAGTTCGATATTATATACAGTAATATACTGAGGCGTGCTAAGTAATTTTAATTGAATTCCTTCTCTGTCAAGAGTTTTTTTTATTTAAGTATTATAAGCTTGCATTTGACAACTGTGTCACCTGATGTTAAGTGATGACGTTGTCTAGGATGTAGTTTTAATAAAGTTGAATACTGACTGCTAATGAAGTTTTATAATACTGTAATTATTGTGACTGCTAATTAAAATTATGTCGCATACACTTACGGAAAGCTATAAGAACAAAATGCTTTTTTAATCGACTTCAAAAAAAAGAAAGAGGTTCTCAATTCAACCCGTGTGGTTTTTTTTATGTTTGCTCCCTTAGAACTTTCGACTGGGTGAACCGATTTTGATCGTTCTTTTTTATACTTAAAGCTAGTGCTTCACCGATTTTGATTCCTGTGTGGCCCCGAAATGGGATCGCACGGGAACCAAAATCGGTGAAGCGGTTTTTGAGTTACACTCTAATAACTGAAAAGTGCTCCTTATACGTGGAGGACATTATAACTGCGGGTGAAGATATCGGTGAACATACACGATGACAATTGATCCCGTGAGTAGCAAAGGTCACTGAAAAGGGAGAAAAAAGTATTTACATAAAAATGGAACCGAGTTCAACACTCAAAAGAGTGAAATAATTTGTCGGTACCATTAGCACAATATTTTGATAATAGTTACTTTTGAACTATCGTGGTACCGACTTCAACAAATTATTTCACATTTTTCACGTCGGTTGTTTCTTGTTCCCGGCCATAATTTTCAGAGAAAAATAGTATACGCCTCTGCGGAAATACAATTCTTTGACAAATTCGTGAGCTGTTACGAAGCACCTTTTGCCTACTAATAATGGAAAAGCCTTGTAGTTATTTTTATGATTTATTAATAATAATACCTATTATTGAAGCGGTATTATGAATATGGGTCATATAGCTCGTCGTAAGTGTTAACTATGTATTTATTAGTTAAATGTAGGATTGTTATCTATGACTAGTTTAACTTTACATTTTACAAAATTAAATAATAAACTTTTCACTTGTGTATTTAACGGTTATATTGATTAGATGACAATCTTACTGTAGATACGAACTAGTTTAAGGATATGCTATGACATGTAGTAATCTGTGGTATTAGTGTGAATCTACTATTATGCTAAATTTGCACAACGCTAAAAATTGTACATTGCTAGTTGTTGCAGTTTTGATATTTATGGACCAAGAGACCACCACCAAAAATAATTAATAGACAAATTTAGCATCCCAACACTATAACAAATCATATAATATATATAATTCTGTTACAGAATTTATATATAGATTGTTTTTTTTAGAATTGACCAGCTCTTTTATCCAGGTTAAAATTTCTTCGAATTGGTTGAAGAAATTTCAACATCTATCTCTGACGAATCTCTTCAACTTAAAGATGAAAAAGGTTACAGTAATCACGATGTAGCTTCTGTATTGTTTAATATTAACAAATACTATTATAAACCATCTCCTACCTCTTTCTTCGGGTGCCGTAAGAGTTGGCTATGGAATCACGTACCAGAAGGTGGGCAGCAACGCCTTCTGCGGATATAACTAGCATGCTGCGCTCGCCAACTCGACTGCCAAGCGTAGCGAGTACTGGAAAACCCACCTAAAAACCATGGAGGCAGGCATATCTCCAGCAGAGGATGTTCTATATGGCTGAGATGATGATTATGATTTTAAACCATGCTTTACTTTATATTTGTAATAAAGTCTAATTTATAGTCCGTATGTTTAAACAATACAAGGCCCGTAAATTAATTTAAATGCACGAAATATCATACTTTTATTTTAATTTTAAATAATACGTTACCCATCTAATCATAATTTGTCTCACAAATGAGTCCTAGCGAATTTACACACGGTGGTCATATGTTTGGCGAGTTCATTCACCTTAAGTTGTTCACCTTAGTTTGGTTTCGTTGTTCACATTACCCACACGACACGCTTCGAGGGAGCTTCATTTTGCTGGCTCTCATAATATCCTATAATTCGGGATGACAAGTTGACAAAGGAATGTTTGCAGACTACCTAGGCTTCGATTCCTTTTTCATAATTTTTGTACGAGAAATCGTTAAAAATCGGATTGCATTAAATGTATATAACATATATCGTGTATTTACCAAAGATATTGTAACTTAACGGTGGTTAATTTATGTTTCAAACTCTCTTGATATTATATGCCTTGACTTCGTAATCGGACAGTGCTCTATATATTGCAGCCTGCTATTACGTCATCTCGACGCGAACCTAACATTATTCAAAATCAGAAGCTGTAACGTAAACAGCAAAACAGAACACGTCGAAGCGTGTGGTGTGGGTGCCGAGAGATTGGGTGTTTGAATGTCCGTAGTGTTCTATTATAAAACAATTTAAATAATATATGACATCCCGTGTTTTATTCGCCTTGAATCCGTCATGTGCAACTGTCGGGTGCGCGATCTCTAATTGGACTTATACAAACAAATGGGCACCTTAAAATTGGGGCAAATAGGACGATTTTCGAAGTAGTTTGTTGCACATAATCGATTCAATGTGGGACTCGCCCGATGAACGGTCGCAGTGCGAGAGCGCCACGTCGCCGGACGAGAAGCACCACGACGGATCCAACGGAGACGCCGTCAAGCCCAAGCCGAACATGTCAGACATCACACCGTGAGTCACTTTTTTATATACATATATATTTTACTAGCTGCGCCCTGCGGTTGTACCCGCGTGGTGATGAAAAACGGTGATGATGGTGATGATGAAAATAAGCCTATGTGTTAATCACAGAGACAGACAACAGAGAAGTCAACACATATTATGGGCCCCACAGTGTACAACCGACTACCTGAAAATATTTTCGAGGCTTCCAGTATGACTGTGTTTAAGTCGAGGTTGAAATTCTGGCTAATCGATCAAGCTTTTTACACCTATGCGGAATTTTTAACTAAAATTCCCTTAAAATAAAATTGCTCAATGTTATTCCTATTTTTACTATTATTTACCTATACATAATATTAGGTATTTTGACATTAAATCTGTTTATAATCTGTTATACTGTTAGATTAGATTTTTTTATATAATGTGTATTTTGAAGTGTATCGAATGAATACCAATAAATTATATGAATCTATCTATGTGCTAATAAGCTATCTCCATGCCAAATTTTATCCAAATCGGTGTAGCCGTAAGAGGTGAAGAGGTAACAAACACACATACATACACACTTACACACATAAACTTTGGCGTATATAATATTAGTAGAATTAGAAACTTAAGTGATACATTGGCAGTGACACTGTTGTGTTGTTAAACTAACATGATGTTAGGATAATTCTTATAGGGTTACAATACATTCTAAATTTGTATGAAACTTTTAAATTATCATACTAAAGATGTTTTTTTTAAAATGCGGGTAGTGTTAAGTAAAAGAAAAAAATAGAGAGCTCTATTATAGCGTTGTAAGGGGTTATATTTATTTATGATATAACTCCGTACTAAGATTCTTTGTGCCGCGGGAGGCATGGACACACACAGTCACATCACACAAATACACAGGACTTGAAATAAACATCCATGCTCATAACACAAACGTGAGCCTCTGCCGGGATTCAAACCCAGGGCCCTGGAGACCAGAAAGGGTGTCACTGGCCACTGAGCCACGTGACCGTGAGTCGAATGACCACCGCATATGAATTTGAATTTTAGCATAAATAGTATAAGAGCTTTTTTATTTTAATATATTATTATCTTTAGAAAAGAATTTTAGAAGACTTTAGCTAGTTCAAATATTTAACAGAATGGCGAATATTGATTGTCAGTATCTGGAATAAGATAGAGTGTTAAATTAAGCATTGTAACTTTTCTCATGTAGAGATTTGCAGACTCGTTCACTCAGCTAGTTTGAATACTTTATTGTACTAAGTACCTACGGCTGGCTCGTTTGTTACCATCTCAGTAAAGGCTTAAATTGGATCGTTCTTTAATTGAATTTTTATTTGACACCTCCACAATAACCTATCGACATTGATTGTAACTCATCAAATACTCAAAATGCGGTAAGTCACAAGGAGGCTGCCTTGTGACTTACCGCATTTTGAGTATGGCGCACGATTTCCATCTAAAAACTCAACACGATCCAAAGCTAGCCTGTGTGTCATCAGTAGGTATACTTTTGTCCATTGCTTTCATTCCGAGCGCGAGGCGCCACGTGCATCCCTGGCAACAGTCTCAAGAAGTCGATATCCAGCTTACGTCGCTGTCTGGTTAACCTGCAAGTCTTGTAAAGCGATGCGGAAACCACCTGGAGTTTTGTAGTAACCACCTAGATAGCTACCTATATTCAAGTTAACCAAAACTACAGTATGTTGAGGCAACAGCAACAAAGACAGCTGTCTTTAGAGCCAGTCAACGTTTTAGGTCTTGCTGGATTACACCTTCTACTATATCGTCAGATAAATGACTGAGATATTCAAACGCTAGAGTTATAAATCATTTCTTAAATATTATTAATTTTACAAGACTTTCGCGCTTATTAGCAGGACCTATATTCACAAACTAGGTATATAACGATGCTAACGCATCCTATATTTAATTACACAATTCATAATTATCTATTTCATACATCAAAAATATTTTAGATAGGGTAATCTGGGTAGCCTATTAGTAATAAAACGATAAGATGAAGTAATTAACTATAGGGTTGACATACGTAGCGCACTACAGCAAATTAAATTACTCCAAAAATTTGACTTTAAAATCATGCCTTATAGGAAACATCAGCATAGATTAACAAGTTCGGAATAGATATACATATAGATCATGCTATCCGTACTTAATAATAGCATAAAACCTCGATAACACAGTGACTGACAGTACTGCAACTGATACGGGCAGGCGTGCTGTGTGACGCTAAGAATTCATCCTTCGTTTCATCCCTTGACTCAGTAATAGTGCAGTCAAAACATATGGAGTATGATAGGTACCGCGTCATTATATTGCTTTAGTTTTAAATTATATGAAATTCCAACAGGGACGAAGGCACAGTACGGCGCATGCACACTGCCGTGAAACTGAACGAGGTGATCGTGTCGCGGTCGCACGACGCACAACTAGTTATTCTGAACCTCCCCGGACCTCCCAGAGACTCCAAGTTCGATCGGGAGTCCAACTGTAAGTAAACAGTCACAGGCAGGGCTCAATGGCGCCAACATCGTCACGGGATAAATGCTCATCACGGCCTATGGCAATAGTTAAAAAATAATAATTTGGGACTACATTTGTCACATCAGAATCGCGCCAGAGCCAGAGCTATTAAAATAATTTTAAATAATATGTACAGTACATACTTTTTTAAAAAAATTAAAAGCGGAATAAACTAATTACATTTATACGACAGCTACTAAAATAACATTTGAGCAATTCACTAGCTGTTGCAGCCAGTACATAGGCAGAAAGCTAGCAACATTGCCCCGTTGAATTGCAATATTGATTTGCAATTGCTTATTCGTTATGCTAAATATGTGCTAGCATTTGGTCATCACTGCATCGTTCTAATATTTTTTTTTGGAAATCCGATGAGCTGCCAGCCCCCACGGGCCGACCATTTGGTTGAAATATGTAACTTTTACACTTAACTTTAAACTCAATATTATGTATAAAGAGTTGTCAATAGTTTAAGGCTAGATTATTTTTTTATAAATCTATGAAGAGGGCGCTGTGAGCAGAAAAACAGGCGATGAGCCTAGTTTAGCGACAGATAAAGCATAAAAAAAATGTAACCCTAGGTTAGCTTTTTCGCCGCTTCAATAGCTCTACCAATTTTACCGCAACTTTTTTTTGTATGTATCTACCTACTGTACAAAATACAGCATTGTACATAGTGTAACTGCAATTTTAGTGACAAAACAGAATAATAATTAGTCCATTACATTCCGCTGGGCTGGGATACGGGCGGATGCAACATTTTGAATTATTATTATAATTATGAATACTATGGCCCAACATTATGTTTATACAGAAACAAATCATAAGCTAATTTCGTAGTTTTAGAATATTCGCTTAGCAATATTTACTCTGTCTGCACTGTAAATTTTAACGTTCGTAATTTAAACATTAATTAACCTGAATGTTCAATATTATTAATCTTTATTTTATTTCTTTCTTAAGCCTAGTCTCTTAACAATATAAATATCAAAAACTGAAATTAATAAAGATATTATAAAAAACCTAAACCAAGAGTTCCGCCAACAGCGGGGCAGGGCCCAAGCTACCGGTAGTTAGGGCTGCAGAGTGAGGAACCTATTGGCAACAATAGTCCTGTCCGTGATGATAGAGCGGTCCCAGTAGAGCAACGCACGACCATTCTCAAGAACGATATTATTATTATTAAAGCTTTAAGAAAAAGGTCATGCTCATTATGCTCAAAATTAAATTTCAGACATGGAATTCCTGGAGGTACTGACGGAGGGTCTGGAGAAGGTGCTGATGGTTCGCGGTGGAGGCCGCGAGGTGATCACCATCTACTCGTGAACGCGCTTCGCCTGTCGCATGTCAACAGCCGTTATTGTCACGCGCACACTGAGAACTTATACACTATTTAAAATATAGGAGGCAATACTATAAACTCATAATGACGTTGTAATGACACCATAATGATTGCAGAATGACGTCATTGTGACAAGTTTAGAATTTTTCATTAGAATTTCGACTTCGTTTATTGTCTCTTGATGGTCAGTGGCCAAGTAGGTAGTTTATAATGTTACCACACTAAGCCTAAAATTAATACTGACGAAAAACTGCTCGAATTCATTGGATGTTACCTATGTATTAATATCCGGAGGGATTCTAGATAATGTCATACCCCATAAACATTTTAAATTCAGAATAAGGCAACAATTAATACCTAGATCACCTACGGATTTCAAATGACTTTCCTGTTATGAATTCATTACGACTTCGATAGGTACTCATTGGCACCTAATCGGCACTTGCAAAGTAATTACGGTCAAAGTAGCTCAATCTGGCCTCAGCGCGTTCTTTATGGTTGAATTTATTTAAATTGGTTACTAAACAGGTATAAAATGATAGGTGTGCTTAGAAAGTTAAAAAAATCTATGAATCCGGTGTGCGCGATGACCCTTAGGCGCGCTCCTTCTCCCCAATCGAGGGCCTTATGAAACGTCTTTGTGATCTTTTGACTATTAGTGCTCTATTACTCGGTTCGATGCAGTGCGACTTTTCTCTGTTCTGTTCGCTCCACTTGTGCGCGTTAGTTCTATTTTGTTGAATTTACTGTTTAAGAGCTGTTTTGGAGTTTATTCACTGTTGTATAGGTATTTATGAATGTACGTGTCTAAAGAGGAGCCTTACTGTCGATTAGCTATGTTTGTTTAGTGTTTAGTAAGATAAGTTTGTTTTGTTAATAGCTAAGGGTTATTTTAGATTTTAAGCGGTATCTAGTTGACCGTGTGCTGTTTAGTTTATCTACGACTTAGTAGATTTGCTGTTTTGTAGCATTTTTATAATTTGACTTTTTATGTTTCTTTTTTATTAATGTTGTAATGACGTAGATACTTTCTAAACGTTTACATTTATGGAGGTGGAATAAAAATTTCTATATAAAATACTTATATTTTGTAAATATGATTATTCTGTTCGAAGATTTTACATCTGCTCAACTTAAAACTTACCTTGGGACTGAAGCATGGCAAGTCGGTGTACTATTTAAGTGTAAACAACTGGAAGGATGGTACAATGAAACATTTTGAATTAATTCTAGTCACTTTTTGAAGTAGTTATGTCTTAATACAAAATATTACACCAATTATTTATAGTATTTCTGTGTAGACTCTTAAAGAAAACACGGTCAATGCTAGCCCTTCGACGATTGTACAAGCCAATACCACCCCATCGATATTTCATATACGAGATAATGGAATTGGCTACACTGGGAATGAACTCAAAAGCGATTCACGCCTACAAAAAAATCGAATGACTAGAGTTCTTTTCACAAAAGGAGTCCCGCGGCAATCAGTGGAACTAACTGGAACATCACGTATAACGTTAGCGCTTTAATCTCTTAGCAAAGAAACTAGCGCCACCCCCGTGGGACATCTTTCGTGAAAAAGACTTTATAATAAATATGGGCCTCGAGCTCTGCGTTGGAACGCAATGTTCTTTCAAAGGTTTTATGATGAGTAGATTTGTGCATCTCTAATGGATAACGTTCTTTAAGGACTATTTAAATAAAAATATTGTTAGTATTAGCAACAATGTGTTGATATAGAATATCGTGTTTTATCTATCGCTGTGAATAAGTGATTGTCTTGAAAACTTATGGCGCACACTTGCATAGTTAGATTATTACTGTGATCATTTACACATTAACCACCTTACTGACTGCTGGTATAAAAAAATAAAGCAGCCTTAACTCCTAGCTTGAGAACAGCTAATATTTTCTAGAATGATATTATTTTTCGATTTATTTAAGATAATGATGAAGGTAATGTTCAATAGTACGAAACAATGATATTATTAAAAAAGGTAGATATGGTACGCTCTGACATCACGTAACTAACATCTATAAACTAGATACAACTACAAGCCTACTCACATCCAGGGTATCAATTTTACTAAACACATTGCTCATAGATTGTTAATGAACTGTCAATTTGACTAGTTTTGTAATGGCTATACAGATCTAAATTCTACAGCAATGCAATCAAAATGCAATTATTATTTTAGCGGGATACCTTGTTCATTTACGATTACATTTGAATACTCTTGCATTGTTGATGAATTGCTTTCCTAATTAATAAGAGAATTGGCGCCCTGTTGTTAGTTTTAAATGAGTTATTTTTGTGAAAACACACGAAAGCACTATTTCTGTCTATTTAGAGAAAAAAGAACCATACGGCGGCGCCACTGCCGGCCTGATTGCGATTTGAGCATAATACTTTTAGGTGCTTGAACCTAAACTATGCAGTTCACGATCGAGGTGTCCCATCCATTTTTTAATAATATCATTTGTATGGATAAACATTTTACAAATATATTGTAAAAGACGACATTTTTGACATTTTGTCATTATTATCTTGTAATATTCATAGCATACACATATGTTTGTACCTATTATAGATTTTCATTTAAGATTGAACTTTAAACATTCCTAGAGTTAGGTGGTTTTTGCATTAAAATACATATAATATATCCTAAGCGGAACTTACGTTCAAATAATAAAATAAGTAAAACATCCCCTGAGATGTAACCTATCTGCAATGAAGGAATAAATTCGGACTGCTAGTGGAATGCTACTATGGCTTAGTTGGCAAAGCGACTGGACGGTACTCTGTAGGCGTGGGTTCATGTCATACCAGCAGTTGAATTATCTCCTTCAAAAATGTAAACATTCGTGTTGGTATGATAAATATAATATGATAACTAGAAAACAATGCAATTGGACTCTACGCATTGCTCTTGTTAATATTGTGACCTAGGGTTAACTTGTCAATTTTAATTTCCATCTCAAATTTAGTAACTGTACTAGTGTTACTTCATAATAATACCTAATTATAGATAACTGCCAAATAGGTTTCGATGTTGTAAAATTAATCTAGTTTTAAGAGTCCGTTTTCGCGGACGTTTGCTATTTGACTAACTACAATAACTTTAACTTCATTTTCGAAATTGATATATAATACTACTTATGGTAAAAAATGTCTAGTGAAAACCAATGTATCAAGTTATATAAATAGCGTTAGGTTTCGATGACCTTGCGATGTATCTTCAGATAAATGTATCTATTTTACTCTTTGCTGTGACAGCCTGGTGCAATTTCTACTTAAAGCTAAAAAAACCTGAAACTGACCGAGTCGTTTCATTTTTTCAATGTTTTATGAAATAAAGCGAAACATTTATTTTCTGCTTACTAACATAGTTTTTATCAATTTGAAATATAAATCTCTATAAAGAAATCTATTTCAGTGCATTTATGAAATGCTGGTTTTAGGAAATATATTATTGTTCTTTTACTATATCGCCTTGCATTTATGAACTCCCAAATCGATTCTAGAAATCGTAAATTTAGTCTTAGAATTAGAAAATTATTTGGAATAAAAAATTCCGTATATAGTATAATTAATATTTATGCGGTCTTTAAAAAATACCTAAGTATTTGATTAAGACTTCCCAGTGCTGATCACTTTATTCAATTCTCAAGAAAGAGTGCAGGAGCACCCTCTACCAAGAACCTACAGGCATCTGCAACTAACTTAATTAAATTAAGTATAAACCGTTCTAAATTGTTCTAAAGCTACACGATCGTTTAATTTTCATAAGACGTGTTTTCATCACTTGGTGATATAAAAGAAAGAAAAATTTTAAACATAAAAGTGATCACATATCTTCCTTACAAAATATTTATGCCTACATAATAGGTAATTGACGATATACTTAATTATGCGAAATCTAAATTTCATTGATTGAATTATTTACAACTATGAACAGAATTATTATAAGTACATAAGAAATATTTATTTATTATAGTAATATTATTCTCTATTTAAGTATGTATTTAAAAGAAAATGTAGCACAGCAACAAAATTGATGCACATTTTTTCACTAGACAATTCATTAGGACAAAATTATAATACATAATGTGAATACGTATTTACAAATGGGGGATATGTGCAGACTCAAAATATAACCTAAAATTGACTCATGCGTAGTTTTCATCTTTCAAATTGAGGTCTAACTAACACATGTCATGTTACTTATAATTACATCTGAATTTGAGCATTATGTGCCAAAGCGTCTACTTTCATTAAATCGATGGCAATATTTGGTCATTGTACCTACCTACCTAAGCTATAGCTAAATAAGTAGGGTACATGATACTAATAATTACCTATGTAATAAGTAGATTATGAAGCGTAAATAGGTCATTCCGTTGTGTTAGATACATACTTCTCTTCTGTTACAAGTACCTACCTACCTATAACTAACTTAACTTTTATGGGTAGTGTTTGAAGTTACATTACTTGTTAGTGTCACATTTAAATTGCATATACCTAGCTGTCATGATAAATGCACATAGTAAACCTCTTTCAGAATAACTGTACGTTCAAAAAACTTTGTACCTACTTTAAGTGACCAAAGCAAGAATGACTATCGCTGTCGCAGCGTGAAACAATTAAACTCAGGTACAAACTGTCATTTATCTAGTACAACTGTGACACAGAGAAATTATAGTTTGTACGGACGGTACATGCGTTATTCTAATGTTTATAGAATTGCTAAACGGTGATTGTGACGCAAGTTATTCCTGCTTCAGGCTCTGTACATTGTAGCGTTGACATTGAAGTCGCTAGATCAAAGAGAACTTAAAAAGGTAAAGCCTTGAATAACATAAAAAAGGCATTAATGTATGTCGAACTGCCTCAATAAGCGACTGTAAATATTTCGACGTTATTAGGTACGATTATCGATGTAATTATAATAAATTTACCTACTTAGATATTAGGCTGTGATTCAGCGTAAATAATGTACTTTCTTTACGATTAAATATTCAAGCTAGAGTTGCTGTGATACACCAATATGGCTATAAATTATAATGTAGTCATTTATGGTTACGTAACATGAGTATCGCCTACAAAGCGTTTACAATGCCATATATCTGTGATTTTACCAACAATTACGTGTAGATGCAGCATCAAACCTCTACTGCATTACATCTACCAGATTATTCAACGTTATCAGCCAGTTTGCATCAATAATTTTATAAGAAAAAAGTCAGTAAATATGCCATATGCACAATGCGAGTGACGCGTATTCTTGGATAATTAGCAACTTTAATTTAACTCCGGTCTGCGTCGCCAATGAAAACGTTGAACAGCAATATATTATTATAATATATAAAACTCTGCGTGTGACGTGAATAGGCAGAAATATGCGGGGCTCACAGCCAACCTCTCCAATAGTGGAGAGGCACCGAAAGAAGACGTTGAAATAAGTCTTATTCAAAAGTCGAGTCAATTTCGAGTCTTATGTCTCGTGACAGTTGGTAGCATACAAGTACGTTGCACATTACCCATGAGCCAGAGACCACTTCTTTTTTCTTATAAAATCAATGGTGTTTCTGATATATTTCTCCTCACTTGTAACCTAACTGTACATCAATTACACAAAATTGTAAGCAAGGCTGTCTGTTATCTTGAAAAATATTTTGGAAAACTTATTTTATAGGGCCTGTACTGATGGAGCTTAGAGCTCGTCTAATATTTTGTCTCATATTGTAAAAGTTTAACCTCGCGTGGGTGTATAAATATAGTAAACCTTTTTGGAACAATCGCTAAGCAATAAACGAACATAGAGGTTGCTGAGTGGTAAACTAACTCTTTAAAAATGTCTTAATCTGGAACGAGTTTTTCATAGAAATATTTCGAAATGTAAAAGTTGTTTTAAGAAATTATTGAAATATTCGAATAATAATAATAATAATTCTAGTGAAATTAGTCAGTGAGTAAATAATGTAAGAGGAAGATGTTATGAGTACCTATAATTAAATAAAATTAAATAATCATTTTAATGTTTTATTTTCAAACTAGTAACATAGTGGTTGTTAGTGTTAACGTTTCATTAAAATAAAATAACAGTAAAGGAAAAAGGATATCATTACTGTTCACATTATTTTGAGTTCATATCAGTGTAAAATCTCCCATAAAATGACTATTCATTGGAAATAAGTAACTGCAGATATAAAGATGTTTTTCCACATGCATAAAATAATATTTTTTTGACATAATGTAGAATGATCTCCTTTTCCTCTTGCACCCTTGAATACTTACTTAAATACGAACCAATAAATACATTAGCAACAATAGTTCTACATTGAGACGAGAGAGTGGGATTGCATAGGCAGGTCAAGAATCCAGTTGGCAACTCCATCGGCCAAGCCATATCTTGCTCTGCCGGCGGATGTACGGCGATCGTGAACTTCATTCGAGCGTTATTTGCTCCGCCCAATATTTGATCATGCCCTTTTAAGTGAACCCGTCAATCCCCCCAACCCGACCAAATTATGCTCGACAAGACCATAATCCTTCTACCTCTAGATTCGATCAAATCTTGGTTGGTTGTCAAGTGACATATGCAATAGTAACTATCGCATGATTCAGTATCAATGTAAGTGACTGTACACTGTAAGTTCTTCTTCTCTAACAAAATATGCAATAGCAATGCGTGAAGTATTTATCAAAAATTGGTCTCTAAATATTTGGCTGATGAAGCTGCCCAACGCAGCCGAGGATCCAGGAGGCCAGGGTTTTTACCTACATACATGTACTTAATTATACTGGTAATGTTTGGTAATGTTTCTAAATCTAAACCTTCTACACAACAACTTATTTAAAAAGTTTTAAGTCTTATCTAACACCTGTATCATGTGTTTTAAATCATGCATTATGACTACTACATCAATATTAACATAGTTATGAAATTATAATATATACAATTATGTGACTATCAGTTATTCAACTATATAACCTGATATAAAAATACAAGGCACATTAGTTAATTACATATTAAAACTTAAATGAATAGATGTTGTACCGTTAATTCTTACTTGGGTCACCAAGATACAGGCTATGCCTAGTTTGGGCCCGTAGGGAATTTTACCATGTAGTTGCATCGTGTTGTCTAATAAATATATTTTTCACTTTTCAATATCATAATTTACATAATATATAATATACAACATCAAAAAAAAAAGATACTTGTACATGAGTAATAATTTGGCATCACTTGGACTAGGCTATATTTCATAATATATACTTATATCAAACTTTTTTGCAAAATACACTAACTATAAAACATATACACAGTAAGTATATATAATCAAAATATATTGTAATGTTTATATTGCATCACACTAACAGTATAATGGTGAGTTTGTTTGTTGTTTGTATTTTTGTTACTCCTATACACTAAAATGGCTGAATGGATTTTCATGAAATTTGGAATTTACATAACTGGAGGGCATAGGCTCCTTTTTTCCTGAAAAAATATAGTTTTCTTGGGATAATTGAGGTAGCGGGAACACCATTGGGTGTAACCACAGGGTGCAGCTAGTATTTATATACACTCTTCTGCATTATCAATGCTATCAGCAATATATTTTCTAATGGCATTTGCATTACAGGATGTATAAAACTGACTTAAAACTGAATATTTCAAGCTAACAACTTTAAGACCTAATATTTTTAAATGTTTCTTTCTCATTAGTTGTGGTCCAATTAATTGTTCATTATCTGAACAGTAATGATCAGGTAGATGGATCAAAATTGCAATATTTTCATTTCTGACTAATTTTGACTTCCAGTTATAAATGGTACCACCAAATCCAGCTCCATGTAACATAATATCGATCAAGTAAGAGTCATCAGAATGAATGTAAGGAACCATCACTGCAGAAGACAAATTATTAGGTCCTCCAGCGATGCTAGCAAAAACATCCATTGTCTTCTTCAAGATATTTCTGATGCGAGGGTCTTGGGATACAGGTTTTAAACACTGATTTTTTGGTAGCCTAGGACCACAATACTCACCATATTCTAAAGACAGGGCAGTATCTATTAAGTGGAGTTTGTTTACTGTATCTTGATTAGTCACTTTAAGCAAGTACTCAGAACTTAACAATTTAGTAACTAAATTTAACGGATACTTTCCAAGATAAATAGAAGATAGTATTATAGAACAAACATCGTCAGTATTTAATTTATTGAATCTCTCATCTAATAAGCTATCCACAAGAAACCAAAACTTTGAACTTTTGATTGGATCAAAATTTAAATATCCAAAAGGATAAATGATTGATTTTAAGAAGTTATTTGGAATATTTGTAGCATTATTCACAAAATATTCAGCACAGGCATTCAATATTATTTCGTTGCGTATCTGAAACTGCATGCAATAGTTCAAAATCCCAACTATTAGCACATCAGTGTCAATCTTAGAGCCTTTTAATGTAATGTATTTCTTAACAGCATTTTCTATTTGAATATCATTATACATAAGTTGAGTGAGCTTTGAAATAATATTTAACATCACCTCTTGACTTACTGCATGAATATTAGCAAAAAACCAAGAGCCAATTACACCCAAAGTCTGTAGAGAGACATATTTTTCTTGATTTAATACATTAAGAATATCTTGCATATCTGTCACATTTATTTTAGGCCACAAATCTGAACATTTTTGTTCCAATAAAGTCAGTATGGTTTTTTTACTAGATTTAAACCCATTGAGAACTTGGTATATTTTCACAATATTTTTATCATCAATTTCATATTCTCTTTCAAGGAAACCAACCCATAATTTGTCTATTGTGTCTGAATATTTAGGATATGATTTATTTTTTATCAAAAACTCTGTGAATTCACACAATTGCTCAATAGTCAGCTTGTTTTCTATTACCCGTAACAGCAATTCATCACAGAATTTTGGTTTATGGGTATCCATAAATGTTGACACTGTGTTCAATATGTTCAGTATAGTTTGAGTATCCTCTGTCTTCATTACTACTCTGAGTAATTTATCTAATATAGCACCTTTTGCCAAGTTAATGTGTACATTGTTAAGAGAAATGCTCATTGGCCTGTCTGGTTGTGCATTCGTTTCCAGATCATAGATACGTTCAATCGCGCCCAAAGCTATATTTGGAGTTATTTTAGTACATTTTGAAAGTAGTGAAAAGACGTCTCGAAGGTGCGAACACTGCATGAATTCTTCCTTTACAAGAGGATAATGCGTCTCGTCTGAATTATTGACAGGTTCTGTGTTTGTATTATTCTCGACTTCCGTTATTGTCCTCAGCTTGCGGATAACCAAGGGCAGCTCGTGCACATTTAAGCCGCTTTCAACCATGATAGTGCTGTGACTAAATTGAGGTTCATTACTGGTTCTATCATCGCTAAATCTTCGAGTGAATGGCGCTTTGGATGAGGTCGCAGATGAATTTGCATTATTAAAAGGAACGATGCAAGAATTTCCTCTTTTACACCTTCTTAAAAATAAAGACATTGCATAGCAAATACACAAAAGTTTTGTGACAAGACAAAACTACTACAACCAACAGTCAACAAATACTACATTAAAAACCTTTATCAGTGATACAAGATACAAAAAATTACAAACTAATCATAGATCAGATAGAATACATACTACTAAACAAATAATAAAGTTAACTATGAATCAAAGAATAAATCGGATATCAAAAGTGACATATGCAGTAGTAACTATCACGTGATCCAATAACAACACCGGGTATGTTCCGGCCTGCAAAAATTAGAATTTCAAAATAAATAAGATCACATTTGATTAAGTTTATTTCATGGAAAAGTCATGACATATTAAGTTTATTTCACGAAAGTGACGTATAATACAAGACTATCGTGCAAAAGGGTACTTTCGATATTTCGCTTTACGTAAGAAAGCTACTAAAGTTTACGAAAGATATCCTGGCAATTGTTAAAAAAGGACACACTGACCCCGTGCTTGCCCTCTCTGTCGGCTCGCGGTCCCTGTTCCTTCAAATACAAGTTATCACCTTTATTCTGTCGCGCATGCGCAATGCGCAGAAAAATCGCTTGGAAATGCCACGACCGTTTTTTATTGTTCATTAGTTAATTATTGAATATTTATGAGAATTTGCACAAGGGCAAATTAAAGTAGCTCAAGGGCAATTTTTTTATTAATGGTGGAGTAAACAATAATCACTTTTCAGAGATATGGCTATTTGAAATACAGGAAAATGGGAAATTCGATATCAATTTTTACTGGGAAAACGAAAAAAGGGCTTGTAAAATAATTAACGTAGGTCGAAAGAGCAAATTAAGATATATTAAATAAGATTTTTTAAATTTTGCAATTCTAATTTTTCAGGCTGGAACATACCCATCGGTCATAACAATGTAATGTAAGTGACTTTCTTTTCTGTGACATACCATGGAGTAGCCGTTCGTGAAACATCGATCAATATTTAGCCAACGAAGGTCCTGAACGCAGCCCCGAATGAAGCCCAGCATTATCCGTAAAAAAAAACTATGTCAGTCAGTGTCAGTGATTAAATGACATTTCTTTGTTTACAAAAATTAACCAAGATTTTGTTAGGATTGGGCTTTAGAATTTTTTTTTGAGGTTCGTGATGTTAGGGATAGATCATAGATCAGATAGAATACATACTAGTATAGATAATAATCAACCATACAACGAAGCCATCGCCAAGGGTGAACATGAGGTGGGCCAGTATCAGGTTACTATTAAGTACACTGTGACAATAGTGCTTGAAAACTTCAGATAAAAACATCGACATCGATACGAACTAGTGATGGGACATTTATATTAAAGCCTTATCGATAACCTATTACTTCCTGTATTATCAGTCCTTAATGTAGTTTCCAAAAATAAAACACATTTTAATATTTGAAATTATATTCAGATAAAACTGTCACTAAAACTAGTGAGGAAAAACAGACCGATGTAACTAAGCGGTACTTTAACGATTTTCTACGATTACTGTCTATAAATACAAATAAAATGAAATTATACTAGATATACAGCTTTGAAATTGGCATATAATTCAATCTTATATCTCTATACATAAAAATTGCGATTTTACATGGATCAATAAATCAAGAATTTATCATACTAAATTAAATACTGTCTACTATTATTTAGCTTGCTAAAAAACAAATTATACATAGAATGGGCAAGTGCCTTTATTGAACTATCTACTTACAATTATTATACATACTTCAAATGATTGGGTATCATTCAAAATTCAATCAATATGTATATATAATACAAATAAAAAGAAATTATACACAGAATGGACAAGTGCCCTAATTGAACTAGCCGCTTACAATTATACATTAATCAAATTAGGATTAGGTACCATACAATATTAAACTGTCTGATTGATACAAATCAAAACAAATTATACACAGAATGGGCAAGTACCTTCATTGAACTAGCAACTTATCCTACTAATGTTATAAACGTGAAAGTTTGTATGGATGTTTGTTACCCTTGCACGCTAAAACGGCTGGACCGGATTGGATAAAATTTGGTATGTAGATACTTCAGGTCCGGAATAACACATAGGCTACTTTTCATCGTAATCATCGTCATGAAGCATCACCACGCGAGTAAATCCACGGGGTGCAGCTAGTTATATTATATAAATCAAATTATTAAATAATAAACAAATAGCAATACAATATAATAAATGAAGCAGGAACACCATTTGCGCTTCCGCGACAGATCTGAAAGAAACGAACAAAAACATTTGATACATATTACAATAGGTTCTACCGCCATTTGCATTAAATATACTGAGAGTTGTTATAACACGAAAATAACGAATAGTAAATATAAGAAATCAATAATGTGTGATGTGATGTAACAGGTAATACTGATACTTATTGTTTAAAATGATTATATAAGTGGAAAATATGACCCACACAGTATATTTTAGTAAGCAAATGACAGTAGATTTTCGTAAATTGTAGATAAGTGCGCCGTAATATGTCGTCGCCCGATCGTCAAATTGACCATATCGCACTGTGCCTGGGTAGGCTCTAAATGTTGTATTGTAAAATTATTATTCATGTAATATCGTACGTACGTAATATTGTCATAGAAACTTGTTATAATAAAAAATGGAAGAGAAATAGTCAATTTGAGACAAGGTATCGTAGTGGGTTGGCCATTCCACAATGATATCAATATTTCATTATATTGTTAAGTGAGAAACTTGTACTGCATTAAATATAATATTTAGCTTACTTGCTAGCTTTTGAGAGCAGGAGTAGTTTTTTCTAGTTGTACCAAAAAATAAATAATCCTACTGTAAACAATTAAATAATTAACCTTCTGTCATCCTGCTCTCCTTTGTTCTTACTGAATCGAACTGGCAGCACCAGATTACGATATGGCTGGGCAGATCTGGCCAATCCAACGATCCGGCACGACATATAAATAGCAATCACAGGTGAGAAATAAAACATGTTATTTCTTACATCTGATTGCTTTAAATTTTTTAAATGCCAAACTTTGCATTGTTGTCATATTAGATGATGATAACCGTTCTATGTCAGAACCTTTTAAAATTCTATTAATTGAATTACACCAATTGTGTATTTGCAACCTGCAAACTAATGAGATAAAAAAATTTAGTGATTGTACATGATGCTGTTGACATCCAAACCAGTCAACAACAGCATTTCTGAGAAATATGTCTCGAATGTTTTTCACAATATGCGGATTGTGAGGAAAGCATTCGAGATACTCATTGATTACACCAATGAGCTCTCTAAAAAGTCTAATGAATTTCGCGGTGGGATAGCAGAGATTTGGGCCCCTTAACGCTCTCCTCTCCCTTAGGGTAATCCAATCGTGGATATCAGATATGTCTGTTGTTAAAAAAAGACGTTTGCAAGTTTGGCACTTAATTTTTTTTAATAACTTGCGCGTCACATAGCCAGCTGTGAAAGCTGAAGCTTGTGCGCGCATCCTCTCCCGCCTGACTTGTTGAAACAGTATTGGCACTGTTTCAACAGGTTCAGCAGAACTCTTGGAGCATCCTGCATTATCTGCCAGTTGATCTGAAACAGAAAAAAGGGGTATAACCGCTCGCTGGACTTGTTGTGATAGTGTCATTGATGACACTATTTCAACAGGTCCTGCGGGTCTTGAGGAGCATATCGCAGTATCAGCCAGTTGACCTGAAACAAAAAATCTATTGGCAGAATCATTATTTCCTAGTAACCCTTCTGATCGGACTATATTATCAGTCAGGTCATTCTCACAACTAAAATTTGGTGAATAAGGAATCAATGCTTTGGAGAGCAAAAGAGATTTATAAGCATTTTGAAAAGTATAACAGTCAGGGTTTGTGTTGCGGTAATTCAATGCTCTAATACGGCCAAAAAAGTTTTCTAGTGGATCTTGATTAAGATTTCTAGTATAAAAATACTGGATGCCAGATCCCTGTAAATCAGTCCAGATGTTAATGAAACTTTTCAAAGTCGTTACCCAATTTTTAATACTAGGCACTCGTTTGTTAATTGAATGACCTAACTGCTGGGCCTGTTTACTATGGCTATCAATAAAATACATATTCTCTAAGACATTAATAGCCTCTCGCCAAAATACAACATGTTTTGATACACCTGTTTTATCCAGTTTAACCGGCCCTCTCATCTTCCCTGGCGCCGCCCCTCCGCGAGACCCGTTGACGCTGTCGAACAGCTTGTCAAAGAAAAGCACCGCCTCCGCAGTATTCTTCATCGTAGGGCTGACCAAGGTTCCATCTGCATGATTTTCTAGGAAAAAATAATATTTTATTTGACTAATATTATATGTGCAAAATTATGTTGGTTTGTGTGTGCACAATAGCATACGTGATCACATACCTAATAATAACATGCTTTAAGACTTTCTTTAGGCACTGGGGTATTTTAGACAAGACAACCTTTCACTGCACTCTGCACAGCCAAGCTGGGTTCCAATTATGTCTCGAAGTTGGACGAGAGTAAAACTGCGGGGTTCAGCTAGTCATTTATAAAAATAACTTCATAATACTCCCATGTTTATCTTGAGGCCCAGCTTTTGAAAAACTTGAGGCCTTCAAGCAGTTCTGTCTTGACCACGCCACAATAAAATAAAATAATTTAATAATAAATTATTATTTAGTTACCATACCTCGAGGTGTACTGGCATTGCACTGGTCCTCTCGCTTAGAACTTGTGTGCAATTCTTTACTTTCATTTTTTTAATTTTTGCTGGGATTACATGCTCGTCCGTTAGTTTATGCAATAAACGTATACCGCCCAACTCACCATCCGCCTTATACACTTCCATAATATCATGCCATCTAGCCAGCTTGCCACAGAATACTATGTCTTTGTTCAAAAAATTATTTCTGATACCCTTAATTAGATGGGGTGGATCATAAATAATATTCAATTTGTGACCATTGATGTCAATTTTGTTATCTGAAAAAACAATGTAACTATAATACATTTCTTTTCTGAACACGAGATTGGGGTTGTTATAAGAAGGCCGCTACAGAAGAGTGGATAATCAAGACCAAATGGTACTCAATACATATATATACTCAAGTAACATTAGGAACTCTTAAAAAACAGATGGCTTGGGTGATGGTAAATACATCACGGAAGAGAAGCAATTCGAACTTCTAAAAACACACTTCACAGAATGTCAATTCGGCAATATGGCAAGTTGGGAAACACAAAATCCATGTACCAAACAAAAATAACTGGAAATTTTAGACTCTATTGTTACAGAAGAATCTCTTTTATGGGCAGTAAGCACATTCAACAACTGGAACAACTGTGCCAGCGACCAAAAGCCACACTCTGTTTTAGGGCAGCTGGCGGGGGAATGCACAGTACATCCCAAGCTGGAGGTCAGTGCAGGACTCAGCGCCTCTATTAAGAATAACAATAAGAATATGTTAACTAACCCTCGTGGGCATCATTTAGCAAATTTTGTCGTCTCGTTTCGTCTTGGAAACTTTTCGTGCATGACAAGAATGTTGAGCCCTGATCACATATAACAGCTATAGGTTTAAGTCTAATTTTAACAGCAGCGTCGACAACATCCTGAAATTAAAATAAATAATTAAAGAGATTCATGATTGAAAGTGATGTGAAAATAAATATACTTTATTCCATGCATGCTATACATGTATTACTATTATAAAGAGGAAAATTTGATTGTTTGTATGCATTCAATAAGCTCCGATATTATGTTTTCAAAAAAATTAAGGATCCGTGTATTTTTAATTTTGAAATTTATTATTTATTACTCATGCGAAGCCGGGGCGGCCCGCTAGTATTTTATAGACTATGATTTCTCATTTTAAAAGCGGGACTTTAAGTTGGCTTTTCATTAATGTTTTTTACTATGGCAGCTGTACTCGTATACCATCACAGCTATTGTAATATAACAGTGAGATTATTTGTCGCATCCAACTCATTTATTTATTAAGCATAACAAATGGAAATAGGGCAAAATATTCTATTCCATTCCTTTTGCACACTAACGCTGTTACTCTACACTGGTCCAAACAAAAATACTGCTGTTAATGGTGCCAAAACTGCCAAAAGATTAGTAGGCAGCAACAGTTATATAAAGTATTTAATTTTTTTTTATTAATTTTTAGTGTTTATACCAAGAAAGCTTGTTAATGAAAGAATATAGAACAAAAGATTTAGCACTGAATGCATTGAACATATTGCAGGGATACAGATAATTTATTTATTTTATAAACTCCATTTTTTAATTTAGAAAAAAATTGTTCAAATAATCCCGCAAATACCATAGTTTATCAAACGTCAAATGATAATTAAAAAGGCGTGAGCTTTCTAAATGGGTCTTGAAGTATCTAGTCTACACACTATAATGATTTCTTTGAATGGTTACAAAGGTACTTACTCTTAGTATGTTCTTTAAAACAAATGCTGGTGTAGCACCTTCACACATGTAATATGCGATCGGTTGTGTCCATGATGTACAAACACCCCGCAACATAACAACTAGTGCATGATCACATAGTTTTCGTTCTTTGTTTTGACCGAAATTCACAAAACCTTCTATTTCATCATACGACTCAACATAGTTGAGGTGCGGTGTAAGTGCTACTTCATCAAAAACTATCGAGCAAAGTTTCTTTATGTCAGCCCAGCTACTTATCATGTCTTGCAAATGTGCGAGTAATTTTGGGTTAAGCCCTGAAGTGAGGGACATGTCTTTGGTGAACTTGTTAAGAGTCACTTTTGATGGTAAAACAAACAGTTTTCTTAAAAACCGATAACCTTTCGGACTTTGCTTCATCATAGATAAAGCAAATATTTTCTCCTCATTGGTAAAGCGCCTTCTTTTTATATGTTTATTGTATTGATTTATTTGCATCTGTAAAAATGATTTCGCTTCAGGTGTCATACCCTCAATCAGAGAGTCAAAAGAACTTTTGTCACACAGTCTTTTAAGTTCCTTGATTTTTTTCTCACAACCAAAAGCAAGCCTTTTTTTCGACTTCATGATGTCCAAACATTTGTTATACAAGCGTTTACATTTTGGAGTGAGCTTTTGAACACTCTGAACTATTCTCTGTCTTCCAGTTTTCGTCAAACCTGAAATTGATTACCGTATAGAGGATTACTACCCAGCTTTGCTTGTGACTTCACACAAGCATTGTCTTCAGTCGGACCTATAGTAACCATAATTAATAATAACGGATCTTAGGGAGTGTACAGACTAAGAAGAATGCGCAGCTCGCGCACCTTTTTAACGCATACATAAAGTAATGTTTCGTTTTAGTCATGCTTCTTAAATTTTGGATGGTAGTGTGTGTGTATATATATACACATAATACTAGTTGTACTCCGCGGTTTCACTCGTGTGTTCCACAGCAATCATACATTTTACCGGGACAAAAATCAGACTGTAACTTATCTCTGTTCCAAATTTCATCCAGATCCGTTCAGCCGTTCTGGCGTGATTGATTAACAAATATCCATCCATCCAAACTTTCACATATATAATATTAGTGGGATATAGGTTCATATTTCTATAGTAATAGTCCGAGTCGGTTTGTAGATTACAATTAGGTAATAGAATTGGTCACCGGATTTCAGAGTCTTCACCCTCATCATGTCTTTCTATAAATTATATAACTTACATGTTCCTGAGTTAGTTGACCCAACTGGAGATTCCTCGTGGATGGTGGTGGTAGTTCCAGATGTAGAAGCAACTTCCTCCGCAATCCTTGAAATCCCTAATGAAGGTGGAGCATCTTTGGGAACCTCAGGCTTCAAAGTCTGATAGAGAGATATGGGTGGATGGCCTGGAAATGTTTTAGTGAATGATATTTATTAAACTGTCTAAACTTTTGGAAAGTAGTGTATATATATGTATATATACACATAATACTAGTAGCATGCCGCGGTTTTACCCGCGTGTGTTACGGTTTTCTCGCTACATCAATTTATTCCACAGCAATCGTACATTTTACTGGGATAAAAAGTAGCATATGTGCTGTTCCAGACTGTAACTTATCTCTGTGCCAAATTTCATCCAGATCCGTTCAGCCGTTTTGGCGTGATTGAGTAACAAATATCCATCCATCCAAACTTTTACATATATAATATTAGTGGGATATAGGTTCATATTTCTATAGTAATAGTCCGAGTCGGTTTGTAGATTACAATTAGGTAATAGAATTGGTCACCGGATTTCAGAGTCTTCACCCTCATCATGTCTTTCTATAAATTATATAACTTACATGTTCCTGAGTTAGTTGACCCAACTGGAGATTCCTCGTGGATGGTGGTGGTAGTTCCAGATGTAGAAGCAACTTCCTCCGCAATCCTTGAAATCCCTAATGAAGGTGGAGCATCTTTGGGAACCTCAGGCTTCAGTCTGATAGAGAGATATGGGTGGATGGCCTGGAAAGGTTGTTGTCAATGATATTTATTAAACTGTCCGTTTGTTACTGTATTATATATATTACTACCAAATAATTCATAACTACAGAAATCTAAAACTACGAAATTGATCTGCATCTACGATTGTGTCGATTAAGGCCCATACGAAACTAAAACTGAAATGATAGATTCTATTTATTTTTTATACATTGCTAACTTTGAGTGAAATATTCAAGAGATAAAGTAATCAACATAAAAAGTCAATTCCAGTCTACAAAAAAAATATATTCAAATTGGCTACCTAGGAATGCCAACCATTGAAAAAATATAATACGCACTAGTCAATACCAATAAGTTTAGCAAAAGAATCCCATCAGAGAAACTAAAAGTAAAGGATAATCATTAAGATTATGTTATCTCCAATAATTTAGATACTTGCCTCCCATCTTCCATGCATTTGATTTATAAAGAATAAATACAATAATTCATACTTATACTGGTTGGAATTTTATGACCCCACTAAAATCTGAAAAAATAACATCATGTACTTTTATGGCATAAATTGATTTCGAGCTACTAATTATCTCTCACATTCATAATTACTTCACACTGTTTTTACGGGCATAGCGTGGTACTTACGCGTAGTCGATATCACGATCGGCAGTTGTTTCGGCTTCTTCCGAAAGCCTTCATCAAGATCTTGAGAGCGGTGCGCGTGATTATCGTGATATCGACTACGCGTATGTACCACGCTATACCCGTAAAAACAGTGTAAAGTATACTAATTATCTAATTGACTCTTTGGCTTCGTTCAATTAAAAGACGTTAAGATTTCCTATCATTTAATTTACCGTGTTACTTAAAGAGATTTGATCCTTATGATCTATCGATTTATGTCATAAAAGTACTGGATGTTATTATTTCAGACTTGAGCCAGTTTGATTCCCAATCGTGCCAAACGAGTTTTCAAAACACTTTGAATGTACATTTGTTTCTTTTTAACAATAAAGGAATGTTTTCAATTAATTAAATTCACTATTTAGTTGTACTTTCCCTCCGGGTGGGGTCGATAAATTCCACCCCGTATATTAAAAAAATAACAATGGTTGTTATCAGAACATGCACCATCTACAAACTATACAACAAAACTATTTCTTTACAATGTCAATCTACACATTCATTAAATATAATCAGACATACATATCAATGTGTTGCTTTTAGCATAGGTGTGGTCATGCTTAACCTTTATTAAGCATTCAGTAAGTTCAGCTGAAAATAATATTATTTTTGTTAATCTTCATTCCCAAAGTCATTACAGATCTAACAGAGACAAAATGAAAGTTGCATGTAAAATGAATTATAATAACAACTAGCTGCACCCCGTGGTGATGATAATGATGATTATGATGATGATAAAATGTGTTAATCTAGGGTATAAGCTATCTGCATTTCATATTTCATCTAAATCTGTCATGGTGATGATTGATGATGAGAAGTAACCTATGTGTTATTTAGTTTTTGGTCCCATGAAATATAATTGCTATTCAGCTGGCACAGTTCCAAGCTCATACAATATATATTTTTTAACAGGCTGGAGGAAACACAATAATATATTACGAATAATACTTTTCGCTAACCACATATGAGATGTATGCAAAAAATCATACTGTATGAAAACCTGGTAGGGTGTTAAGACAGTAAGGAGCCCTGTTGTGTCTTCAATCTACAGCTACACCCTACTCACATCTACGTATAAAATGGTCTGCTGCACATTTAGCGCACTTCTCTTCTTCACACATTCAACACACATTTTGTAATATCGAGGATTATTTAAGCTTATTTTTGTATTATAATATGTAACTTACTATTTGCCACAGAAGACTGGTCATAATTTTTTGTTATTGGAACAGCATATTGGTCGAAGAAACCTGAAAAATAACATAATAAATTATCAAATATATGGTGTGCAGGCCAGCCCTGTCGACCACCAGAAGACAGCCAATATAGCTATACGAAAGTCATCCAAAGATAACAACCAGGACCAATGGCTTAAAATGGCCTTCGAAGCGCTCTGTTCTAAATGCTACTACAGTGGTCACTTATCCAAGTTATCACCACAGAGAATGTTGCTTAATCTAGCCAATCAGTTATAAATACCGTTAGGCAAGCTCCAGTATTTGCTCCATACTACCAAGATGTATGTTTAAACAATTTCCCATATCTATGTAAATTGAAAACACATACTATGTGTAATAGAGACTAGGAAGTGTTGGTATATATAACAACTAATGATTACAACAACAAAAATGTGTGGCCTGTACATCACAATAAACAAAATTATTGGCTAAATATTTCCACACTGAACAATACATTTCTACCTAACATACATACACACAAGAATAATACTTACTTAAGCATACAGGATTGTCAGGAGTCCTGGTTTCAATTTCTTTTGGTGAAAATAGGGTTGGGCAAGCAAGGCGCTGTCTTCTCCGCCCCCTAAGATATTTGTCCTCAAAATGATGGCCGCATATCCTTGGAGCATTTATATCGGATACATTTGGGCTATGTGGCTGCACTATGTCCAGCCATATTTTCCTCATGTCTTCATAGCCAGGAAATCGAAATAGCTGGCAGGAGTTAATTTTACAGCTACAAGTATCAATGCAGCACGAGCGAGAAGACATTATTCTAAAACAGTAACAGATAAATTGTAATTTCAACCCTTGAATGTAAATTTTGTCTTTCATGTGACGACGGCAAAGATAACTTTACTTACGTCTCTCTCTGAGCACTGAATAGCAGCAGTTAAGATTTTTATCCTTGTTTATACAAAAACAGCAGCAAAATATCAAAATAAACAACCAAATTCTATTTGGGTGGTACGAGTTAATTGTTGACAAAGAAATTGGCGGGAATCATAGATCCAATAGAATCCATGTGAATGAACATGAAAAAGTCCCATAGATCAAATAGAAAGCATACTACGTTTCAATAGCCACCAGCGCAATTCACTTCTAAGAACACAGATGAAGTTTTATGATTTAACCCCGTGGGATAGATGATGGAACGGAGTATAGATATAAACTTTTAGTCTGTGATCAGCCATCAGTCAGTGCAAACTTGTTATCGAACAACTGGAAAACCTTTATTAATATACTTACACATAAAAAAACATAAATTGGTTAACTTTTTGATGCAAAGTACTTAAGTCATATTAAATCTACCACATCCTTTCGTAATCGAAACTTTGTAAACCTTGATTTGAGTGTACTATTACATTAAATAATTAATTATGGCCAAGAAATAAAAGTAGAACCGGCACGGCTGCGCAGGCGTCAAAAGTTTGAGACAGAATTTAATGGTAAGCTACTGTACAATCTACCTATTGGTTTTATCCCTATTAAGTTGGTACTTAAACAATTGCCTTACTGCCAATTGGTTAACGTTAATTGGGTACGACTTTAATTTACGTGATGCGGCGAGAGGTGGAGGGAGGACATCGTTCCTACAATTTGGGAAGTGCAGCCGCCCTTGCATGACTAAACTCGGGCAACAGCATGAATCGGAGCACCTAAGGCCACAGTGCCGAAGCTAAAAAAAAGCTAAAGCTCTCCGTGTCTTTGATTGTTTAAAAATACTAGGGATGTGATCGAACTGATGGCCAAGATAAGGTAGTCTGGTGTAGAGAAATTTAACTCCAACACCACACAAAGAGAATTATATGATTATAAACACAATAACCAATGCAAAAAAACTTGGAGTCAGTTTTTACTAGTAATAGTCTCCACACTGAAATTTTGCATGGAGTGTTCCTCGGTATAACCTTCTCCTGAAAAAAAAAAAACACTGGAATTTGATGTCACATAAATCTAAAATGAAGTCGAAGGACAAAAATTTTACCAGTTAAATCCTACTTATGCATGTGTTTATAATGGTATTTTTAAGGTCTATATAAAAATGTGGGGTTTTTAAGAAAATCAGTCAAACAGTCTTTAGACAAATATTTTTGCCATTTGATGATGAATGGACAAAACATGTGATAGAAGATTGGAAAATATATACTAGTTTTCCTCATTAGAAATAATTATCATAATTCGCTACTGTCACCAATGAGATCAGCAGGCCCAGACAAGTTGCAAAACTTCTCTCTCTTCTCTAACAAGTAACAATGAATATTCAATTTCATTTATCATATGTATTTATATACAAATAATAAAAAGAGATAAATAATAAATAATATAAAGAGGGGAGGCCGGGTGTGCCGTGCCCACCTCAGGATGGTCTAGTGCCTACCCCAGGATGTTGGGTTACCAATTAAAATATCCCTGTGTCATCGCATCAGCCATGGCATGGCAGGGGCCAGGCCCCCCTTGAAAAATGATGCTAGAAACGCCAATGATGATATATCACTTTAAAATGTCAATTTCATACATTTTGTTTATGTTTTCTTTAGCATTAACACTTGTAGAATGCTACTTTGTCTAGGCTTACTGGCGAAGTACTGCAACAGCTCTGTATATGTCATTAAATATAGGAATATGTGATAAAAGTTTAAACCTCGTAAGCCTAGTACTATAGTAAAACTGTTAGTAATATAAAGTCGCAGTGAAAAACAATAAGTTCAATAAGTTTTCATAAAGCATTTTTAAGTTTTTTTTTCTGGCTGGCGGAACCTAATAATAAATTAACTTTTATCTGTGTTACCAGTATCACTACTGGGTTGAAAAATTTGTGTTTATTTCTTCTGGTATTCATTTATATTTGTTTTTATGTATAGTTAGCATAAGACTACTTTTTCATTAGTACCAATGGTATAATTCTAATCTAAGAACCGTCTAGGACTCACATGGCATATACTGGAAAATATACTGGTCTATACTAATGGTATAGATGATGAATGTATGGACTTAGATCAACTAAACTTGCTTGAAAAAGCACCATATACACACTATGTGTTCTTAATGATTTTTTTAATTTTATTTTCATCTACAATATTTTGGTTATCATAACACATACAATCCCATATTAAGAATATAATAAAAATATTTTTTTTAATCCTATGAACTCATAGGATCTATAACCTAACTAAGTTATAGAGGAGATATATAATTATTTGCTTTGTATTATGGGCTGATATAATAGTGGTGACTAGCTGCTAATTAAATGAGTATTGTTACTATGATCAGTGTTGATGTTCAATTCAATTCTTACAGTGAGACACCTCTTGTACTACTAGTTATGAGGCGCAGGCAGTCTTTGACCTTTATGACCCGCTATAATATGGTGATAAGAGTAGGAAAAATGACATGTGGATAGTTGAACTGCATACAACTGCTCTATCGGGATTATTTATAAATTATCAGCTCATCATATCATCATTTATATAACAGGATTAACAAGTTGCTCAATGTTTTTTTTTTTTTTTTTTTTTTGTGGTTTTATCATGCGATCAGTCTTACGACTATAAGCAGATGTGGTGCAGAGGTTTATGTCGTGTAGGGTGCTGTTCCCAGCGGAGTCAGCCCCTTTCTTTGTTTGGCAAAATGGCTCTTAATCAAAGATGTCCCGTCGTTTCTTGAGGAGACGGATGGTTTCTGGGAAGGTGAGTTGCCCCGCGAGCTGGTTCGGCGTAAGTTGCTCAATGTAATTCCACTATCATCAGGTTTTGAAAAATAGATTTAGTAGAATGGCTTCAAAAATTATCATACCACGATACAAAAGCCCTTTTCATGATTCATAAGTAGAAATTATTAAGTCTCAATCTGCTTGAAATCATACTCCCACCCGCACACACACACATTTACACAAGTGAAAAATAGCAGTTATATTTATTATTATCATATTGATAATCAGTGAAATATATAAAAAAATATGATAAATGTGGATAAAATGTAGTAATGTTTAACATACACATATAGACACGTTATAAGTTCACTAACTACCAAAATATGGGTATTATGGGTGTTTACACACCCTATTGGGTTGACACATTATGACTATTACCATATTCTTAAACTTAATGACTCCGAAGTTGCAAGATTTTCGGGAATGCGGGCACTATGAAAGGCCCCATCTTTATACCTTGTCTAAAAACTGAAGTCCTATAGGTGAAGCCGATATCGCTGCTTATACTTTCTACCCTGTCTTGTGTGTGGGAAGACCTTCTTATTCATTCCCCACGAGTCCAATAGGTGGGTGGGATTTTATATAGCTTATGTTTAACTGATTACAAAATAGTAGTAGTCACCAATAGTAAAATATAGCACCAAAAAAATAAATTTTGAGCACCAAAAATAGTAAGTGAGCACCAGAATTAGAACACCAATTTATTGTATAACGGCCACCAAAAATTTCACATCTTGCTGTCCAAAAAAAAGAAAATGAGCCCAAGACTCCAAACTAATATTATATATTGAACAGGGATCGATTTGGTTCTGGCACTCGCCGGCCGCTACCGCGGCACCGTTCTCTTCGCTCGCTCAGCTCGTGCGCTCTGTTCGCAAGTAACGTAACGAGTCCTATATTTTATGGTAGAAATGGTGTATTAATTTGCTCGCCATAGGCATTTATTTGGGCAGAAATTGTGCAATTAAATGGTGGTCAAGATTTGGTGACCACTTACTAAATTGGGTGCTCAGTTATTCAATTTGGTGTTCGAATATTGGTGTACATTGTGTTTATCTCGTGATCTCTCGTTTATACTTGTTCCGATTTTATGTGTCGGACTAGGAATCAACTACCCCCATAGAGGCACGTGCCCTCTGCCGATTTTAAACCTTACAGTGTTTCTGCGGATCTACTTAATGCTAGCGCACTTTTCCGTGGTTCCAGCTGCGTTAACCTACCTCGAATTCCCACTCCTTTTTGCAAACAGGAGCTGGAGACTCAGCTTTCATTTATGGAAACATGGCCTGCCACCTCGAGGTCAATACGCGTTGTTGGCGGCCGCGTACTTATACCTATGCTATATATATAGTAAAGATTACCATCGGCAGCAATCGTCGCTGCGTGCCGTATTGAAGTAAAATACTACTTATTTCATATTTCGGTCATGACATTGAAAAAATACTGGTTCATTTCTTTCTTATCTGCATATATGGACGTAATTACTTATTAATGTATGACGTATTCTGTGTCGCGAGTGTTCTATCAATGTTCGAGTATATGCTTTAGGTATGTATATTATGATAGAAGTAGTGTTAAGTCCCCGTTATGAAACGGCCTTCACCGAGCTGGTTAACGGATGAAAAGTATCTTAAATTCAATTAAATATGTCAAGAAATATATGTATTGCAAATGGGCTGTCTACAAAATTTCAGTCCAGAATATGATTCATTAACAATTATATTTTTTTTGAAGTAAAAACTTCTTTAGCTGCTTTGTGCATTTTTGCATGGGAAAAAAAAGTTAAACTCGCGTATCGAAAATTCTTAAGATCGTGACGTCATCGACGTCGTCGAAGAAGACTGAGGGAGATTTTCCATAACCATTCAAAAATATTCAAAAATGCAAAACTTTAATGTTGAAGTTTTCACTTCTGCCGGCACTCCCAGAGAGCAAACCCGTTGTTTTTTTTAAACATTACACTGATATGCTTAATAGACAAATTCCATACCAATCGAAAGTATGATGCGAGGTCTGGTTAACGAATTAAAGTTAAATTAATATACTAAAGATAATTTCATTACGAATACGGTCATATAGGGTTGTCTGCGAAAAATCAGTCCTCGATTCCTGTTGTAGTTTTAAAAAGTGAAATATTGCTGCGAGTGAATATGTGCGACAGAGGTCCCAACGAACCATCCCATGCGATAGAAGAGTATACAGCATTGCAGTTGTGTGTAGTTCCACATACTGTGCATCATTTTGGAGTAGCTTAATATTAAAATAGAAAACTTTTTTAATTTTTTTTTTTCTTTGAGTTCTCTGTGATCCAGAGTAACGAATTATCACTTAAGTTAAATTGAGTAAAAGACGTCAATTTATAAACTAATATTTTTAAGTGTGCGCCAGAATACCAAATCTAGTTTAATATGTGTAACTAATATTAGAGGGTTTTAATTTTAAATTGTCATGCTAGAATCGACCCCACTGTAGCATTAAAATTACAGATGTTCATAAACAAACATACCGAGTCCCGCTCATATCGTAACATTAATTACTAGCAATCAACTCAGCAATGAAAATGTACTACTCGTGCCTTTATCGTAGGGTTGCCATTCGTCTTGGAACTTCTGTCCCGGTCGTCCCGGTAAGTCTAAACAAACTGTCCCGGTCTCTTTTAAATTACAAAGCGCGTGCTTAGCGCGAAACCGGGGCGCGGCGGCTCGGTCGCTACAGGGCGCAGCGGCTGAATACGACAAAATGCCACAAATTCTTCAGCATTCAAATTTTGACAAGACATTGGTGGTTATTACTAAACGGCTTTGGTATATCTACAACAGTGGAATACGCTTGACACCTTGCACGGCCCGTCCGTTGTCGCGTCGTAGACCACAACGTCACTTGACATCAGTATAAATGTATACCAACGAAGTATAATACCAGTTCGTTGGTTGGTTC
Source organism: Apeira syringaria (assembly GCA_934044485.1). Classification (NCBI taxonomy): domain Eukaryota; kingdom Metazoa; phylum Arthropoda; class Insecta; order Lepidoptera; family Geometridae; genus Apeira; species Apeira syringaria. The sequence goes on from OW203659.1 coordinate 5,577,186, forward strand.
GTTGATACATTTTTAATTCGTGGTCTCATGTAAGTCCATCAATTCGAAAATATACAACAAAATAGCCCGGTCAGTAGGCTTTGCAGCCTACCAACCCTACTTTATAGGCTCCAGTTCCAATAGATATAGCAGGATACTATATATAATCCCAAAAATCTGGAAAATCCTAGCAGGCTGATCCTGTAACAATAAACCTTTGTTTGCGGAGAGGTTTAAGTTTTCATATATTGTAGCAGTCAAAAGTGAAATCATAATTTGTGAGATAAACTCGACTAGACAGACAGACGGGACAGTCAACATATTTTCCCTTGTGTCTGATACAGATAACGTCAACACTTCAATTAACACATACCCCAGAGGCGAGCAAAGACTACATCACGAGCGGGCAAGAACAAATCGCAGTAGACTTAACACAGAAAAAATACCGTGATAACAGTTTTACCTACCTACACGTTTTTCTCTGATTATCTTAAATGATAACGGAAAATAATACCCAGTTGCGTTGACTCGTGGTTATCCAGCTTTGTCTAAATGCTTCGTTTCATTACGCGTCAGTTCTGTGAATGCATTGTCTGGCTGCTGGAACAGGTGTACAATTTCGCGCGCTTGTAATTTTTATTTGTTCGGTGTTAGGTATTGAGCTCGTGTTTGAAGGTGAGTGAATATTGCAAATGGATTATTCTGGTGGAATGAGGAAGTTTCGTTTTAGTGTTATATATAAATTACCCATATTTTCCATGTTGAAGTTTAGGTTTCCTTATGTGCTAGTAGTTGATTCGGGGACACGTAATAGTGCCTTTGGTTTTAGAAACTATTTCCAAAGAATCTTATATTCGCGACAGGGAAGTAGGTAATTTATTTTGTTTATACATTTGATTGTTTTTCATTGTAGTCGATTGTATCACATGACCTTTTTTCTGAACATTCGCTGATGTAAATATTTATTTATTTGTAACCTTCTCGCGCCATTTTATATAGATTAAAATATTGTTGTTAAAGTCCTTATATGTATACAAGCTAATAACAAATTTTAGATAAAACAAACTTCTAGAAGATTGTGTTCACGGTGAGTCGATAACTGTGAAGAACCTCATAACACGCGTACAATAGTTGTAGGCAAACTTTTATCTAATAGTGTCGATCGAAGGGCGAATAAATCGTCACCATCATCATAGCCATAGAACTTTCATTGCTAGACATATGCGTATCCCATTGATCTTCACAATAAGCAGACACTGTGGCACCCGCATCCAGCCTCCTGCGATCTTAGTCATGTCATCTGTCCTCGCATGAACAATAAAAGGTGATGACTTTGCAGTCCGCGGATGGTGACAGACCGAAAAGGCAGGACAAATACTGATGCGTGTTGATTTCAAATGTTACAAAATGTAATTTCCAGATGACCTACAAAAATCTACAAATATCTCTACAAAAATATTTAAAAAAATGACACATTTGTAGACTTTTTAATTTCCTTTCTTCTCGCTAACGCAATAATTTTTAATAAAGGAAAAATATGGAGCTGAAAATGATTTTTCACTAATAAATTAGCAAATGAAATCATATATAACAATAATATTATATATAATAATAATATAACTATATGATAATAATTATTATAACTACCTATAACTTATAACAAATATTTGAGGAACATTTATGGAATGATTTAATTATTGAGGTAAGACCTATCTGCGTGATACTTGCGTCAAAAATCTTTTTTTTCGTCTAGAAAGAAAGAGAAGGCATTGGTTAAAGATAATTAGCACAATTTGAGAGTTTCTCCATAGCTCATCATATTTTTGTATAAATGATATGAAACTATAAGAATTTGTCCTCTACCAGTATCTCAGTCGTTAAGTAATCCCATGTCGTAATGCACAATCTTGCATTGGTTTCTGTTTTACCATTTATCTTATCTTCGCGTAAAAATCACTGGCCTCATCAAGTCATCACTCAACGTCACACAATGTATGTACAACAATAAAAGCGTGAAAAACTTCCAATTTTATAATCAACAATGCGATCGTTCAGTCTCTGCCTCGATGGAGTCCAAGATACACTCGATTGCCTCTTGTATAAAAAGAACCAAGTTCCGCTTATCTGGACGGAAGTTGAAACCGGTCAAATTAGACCCTGTGATGGAAAGTGACCTTTACCGCTTCTTGCACTTGTATACCCTTAGTTCTTGCACGGCTGTTTTCTCTTTCAGCTCCCTAAAGTAACTTAAATCTTCATTTTGTAGTCTTAGTGTTTGGAATATGAAAGTTGTAGTGCACAAAATTTCGTACGTTGCCGGTGTATTGGTTGTGTTGTATCATATGGCAAATTTTGTAATTTGATAAATAATAAAGTCCGGATCGGACATTGCCATTTGAACATCTGTTCAGAATCACTACATGTATGCACTTGAAAATTAACGATTACATACCGATGATGACTACTCTACCTGGTACTAGTAGTACTACGTCAATAAACATACAAAATGTGTGTCCTAGTTTATTGTTCTAGTGTTTATCTGCTACAAATGTCTATACTGTAACGAACAGGTCATATCACTGTCAGTTGGACACCAGCGTCGGTTGAGTGAGCCCGTATTCTCGACTGCATACCTTTGTTTCCAGATGGGAATTATACTGAAATGGGGTATTGCCGGGGTGGGTATGATAGCCCACGACTTCCTGACGGCTATGGCCACGCTGCCGCCGGACCAGCACCGAGTGGTCGCTATCGCTGGGAAGGATCTAGACCGTGTTCACAGATTGGCGACGCTCCACAAAATCCCCACAGCTTACGAAGGCTACGAAGCGCTCGCGCGTGATGAATCTATAGGTAAGTTATTATGCTAATTTATCCACTCAAATGACCTATTGTTCCACAAATAAATATTCATATGCTTTTCTAAGCAATTAGAGTCGGATGGGAAAATTTGCTTTGCAAACTACTTTTTCTGATTTCTTTTTGTACATTCCTTGGTTTGCGGTATATGTATTTAAATTATATTCATGCTAATAAGGGGTTGTATAAAATGAGGCTGCAGTTTTTCAAACTTGTATTTTCATCTTCTCAATATGGAATTCACCTTGTGTCATGCTTAAAATACGTATTTAATACACTCGGATAACATTACGTTATCTGAGTATTCAAAATATGTCAGTATGTCCTCTACCTCCAATTAAATCTATTAACCTTGTTTCATAACTGCTGTCGCATTTATATTATACGTATTAAACGAACTACCGTTCGTAATGCAGAGCGAACATACTTGTAGAGTCGACACCGAGAGTATTGTTAACCTCACTTAATATTATTGTTACAGTCCATTTTCGAAGCAAAGAGCTCGTGTCCAATATTTCCATAACTCTATGTAGATACACAAATAGTAACTGTAAAGCATACGATACGATGTACGATGATACTTATGTTTATAATATAATACATGTTTGAATTCAGTACTCAAATGATTAAATCTTGATCGTCCTTTACAAATCTAAAAACATAGGGATGATCTCATTACACTCGGATTACCTTTTCATCTCATTTCGACCACATTGCTTGGATGTATAGGCATGCGACCTTACTTTGATTAATTACTTCGCACGAAAGCGAATCGTAAGTATAGTCCGCGCGCGAGCTCCGAGGAATCCGGGCTGAGGAAGCAGGCTGGTTGTGCGCTGCGCCCGACCGTCGCGTCGTCGCTCCATACCCTCACTCTCCTAGTACTAGTGTCGACTTTAACGAACGCGAGTTATTTTTTGTAGTTTTGATATAGCAGTGCTATTTTGTACTATAAATAAGTACTACGCATATAAGTTGTTTGTCTGCACAAATAGCTAGAAACATTACGTTACTTCTGATGTTTCTCTGACGAGACACAATCACGCAACTACCACATTATTACGGGCAAAAGAATGGCTCAATGGAGCATGTTGTCGACTCATTTATTAATGAAGTAAGTACTAGAACATAGTACACCCGCTTCTCATAAAATTAATTCCTCGCCTTACAATGGTTGTCCTGGAGAGATCGCTTCTTAGCGATAAGACCGCCAATTGTGCAACGTATTTTATAATTGTTAATGAGTTATTTTATAAATATTATTTTAAGTTTATGTACGTGTAAAATAAAGTGTTATCTATTTATCTACTTGAGGAGAGTTACGATAGTACATTACACTCTTAAGTACTGATTATTTTGATTGCCACAGTGATTAATTGGATTATACGTTCATTTTGTCCATTATGTATCTGTTCATTAAATTAAATTAAATTAAATATATACGTGACACAATTGTTTTATTGAAGTGTAAACTTCTTTAGCGGCGTTGTACACTTTTGTATGGGGAAAAAATGTTAAACTCGCGTCAGGACACCTCGCGTCAGAATGTCAAGACGTGATGTCATCCAATTCGTAAGACGGAGGGACTGTAGACCGCCATTGAAATTCAAACCTAAATGTATTACGAATAAGGAAGATTTTCGTCTGTTGGTAGTTTTATTTGATAAAGTCGTTTTGTTAAAAGTATTATTGAGTTCGGTTATCAAAACGCCGATATTATAAATAGGAAAGATTTCATTGTTTCCTGATACATCATTTCCAACGTCATCATGTCAATTTTATGTGTAGGTACATAATATCAATAAACTTAATCTATTGTCATGTGTGTTTACTTGCGCATAAAATGAATTTTGTATTTTACAACATAAATGGCTACCTACTTTTATACTGATAAATAAATCAATTCGTGCGAAATTATTCCCTAACCATTCCAAAATATTGAAAAATGCATAACGGTAATGTTAATGTTTTCACTTCTGCCGGGACTCCCGGAGTGCAACCGGTTTTTTTTTATTACAAGTACATAATACCTTCATAGAATTTTTCTTTGAAAGATTTCATATTTTACACTCGCGCGGAGGCTTATGCTGTGTTAGTATCGATAGCGCAATATCGACTAACTAGCTCATTACGCCACATTCCTTATGATTCCATGTAGCTCGCGCGCGGACTATAATCGCATTGATACGCATAATTTTCTTTTCAGACATTGTATTCGTGAGCGTACTTAATTTGCAGCATTACGAAATAACAAAACTAATGCTGGATAATGGGAAACACGTGCTATGCGAGAAGCCGATGGGCATGACTTATAAACAGACTAAAGCGCTGGTGGACCTCGCGAGAGACAAGAAGCTCTTCTTGTTGGAAGGCATGTGGTCGCGGTTCTTCCCTGCTTATGACGCTTTGGATAAGCACATCGGTTCCGGTGGTCTCGGAGAGATATATCACGTCAGCGTGCAATTTGGTGTCGAGATAAACGACATTGAAAGAAACCTGTAAGATTTTCTTATGATTGTAATTTTTTCTACTGTATATTCCTAGCGTTTGTCCACAAGTCGAAGATGCTATCACGCCAGAGATAAAATGCTTACTGGCTCTCAAGGACTGCTGCCTGAACACACTATGTGTTTGGTGACAGTTTTTCAAACTTGAGCGTGGTAGCTAGCCAGGCTAGCACTCTAAAGTGCCCTACCACCATGCAGGGAATTTGATAACGGTGTTACCTTCACCGAAAGCTCACTGCCGACGCTCCCACCGCTGATATATCATTACCTTCACCGAAAGCTGACAGCCGACGCTCGCAACGCTGATCTATTATCGCTTCAAATTGTATATAACGCTTTGCATCCCGCTTGCATGCTACAGATCACTTAAGCGCCATATCACAAGGTCGCATAGCCGCGTTTGCATCAGAAAACGTAATTATGTTTCAAGTTGCAATGTTTTCGTTAAGTTGGTAATATTGATAATAACCGCCTATAAGGTTACGTTAATTACCCTAATCACTCAATTACGCGCTCAAGCTCGTGCAAGTCTCATAAGTATTGACGCAGCCGCGGGTATGCCATGGTTGTCTTTCCAGTGCATCCAAATTCGTACGCGGGGCGCTACTAGTGTAAAATACGTAGTTTCGTTGTAATTAGTTACTTCTTACCGTTCTTATAACTGCCATATACATTTGAAACTAAATTTCCATGTGTTAATTGTTTTATTATATATATGTGGTATCCGGCTGTACTCACGTTCATATTCGAAGTTTCGACCTAGGTTTCGAGCATGTCCGATGCTCATCCTCAGGTGAGTTTACGCTGCCAGATCGCGGCCACTAGTGGTCGCCGCGATCAGGCAGCGAAAACTCACCTCTAAATAGATTTCCTTACGTGGAATTTCTTAATGGGCATTATTGTTATCAGCAGAATTAATTCGCCTAGCGAGGCTGTTATAACTCCTTTCCTGGTAAAGATGGTCCAAATCTTTCGATAAGACGCGTGCGAAACGATTCGATTCGCCATACATATGGCTTGTTAAGATCTGAGATATAAAGAAATACCTACTCGTATGTATGTCGAATTTGCGGCCCGTATTTCCTTCTGTCATAATGACTTACCCGTTTCAAAACATAATGTACTGATATGGTTTACAATGGAAAGGTTAATCCAATGGAATTCTGCATCACATTAATTAACATCTAACTACATAAACATGACTGTCAATTAACGTAAAGAGTTAAATTCTAGTAATTCTAGTAATTTAACTCTTTATAGTTAATTGAAAACATTCTCATCTGAAACATTAACGAGGAAAAACCTCGTTGAGAATAAAGGTAGTAATAAAGAGGTGTATATCGATATCATACTTTATTTATCGATAAAAGTCGGTAAATAAAATAGGTACAGTGGGCGTAACCGATCTTTGTGGCTCTGAAGAGTCTGAAGCTAGGTTCTGCGAATGATTACGCATGTACCAAGAGTCTTCTGAATAGACTGAAAGCAAGCGAGATAGGAAGATGTGATAAGCGTTATCGTATAAGCGAGACAGTTGTACAATAATCAAGGTATGTCCTCGCGGATTTGCTCGCGTGGATGACAAGGTACAACTGTCAAGGAGCTGCGTGTCTTTCCAGTATTGTTACAATCAATTAGAAATAATCGGGATTTGAGTGTTCACATAACTTATTGGTATCTTTAATCAATTATTGAAATGTTCTAGTTTTTGGTAATATTAAAAATGAGTTTTTTTCTATACCTACTTCCGTCGATAAATTAGAGCATCAGCGCGATTTTCTCAGTACTCAAAAATATTATTATCACAACTACCCTTTGTCACTCAGGAATAATGTAGCTTTCTATTATGGTGAAAGAATATTCCAAATCGGTTAGGAGTCACGGAGATTACCTCCTTCCACAGAAAGTTACAAACTTTGTAATATTGGGATAGATTCAGGCGTTACTTTGTGGATATCGAAACACGTGTCGACGAGGTTCCGGTTGAGAAAGATTGCTTGTGTACATCGTACTGTATACTTCCTGCATGCCATTTGTATGGGAGGGATAGTGGTGCACACTGCATGTAAGCATGGAATAATTTAGTCGCGAAATTAACGCTAAATATTCTGTAGTAGTAGCCGCGCACCGCGGTTTCTCCCGCGTAGTGATGATGATGATGATGAAACGCCTATGACACAACTAACGTGGCGTTCTGTTGGTAAAAGAATTCGGTTCTGTAGTTCCAGATTACCCCATACAACCTCATAAATTCAGAAACCTCTTTTATAATATCAGTATAGATTTAATATTATTTTGTAATATTGTATTACTTCTTTGTATTATTACTTATTATTATTAGTTTACGCTACTTATTGTATTGAGAAGCAGCAGGTTGACGAATAAGCCTAAAGGCGCGCGGCGGCCAGCCCGCCGCTAGACCGCCCAAGAGGCTTCGACGTGGCTATTGTTATCCTAAGAGAACAAGAGGAACCGACGGGTCAACGTGCCCTCCGAAATACGGAGGCGCTCAGTTGAAAATGCCACTAGTGGTCACCCATCCAAGTCCTGACCGCAGAGTTGCTAACCCATTTGACAGGCAAAATTCAACACGATTAAAACAGTCCAGCGGCGAACTTCATCCAATAAATCTTATTGAATGAAGTTCATCTCTATCCTCATTGGTGGTTCGGATTTGAATCACCATTAGGAACCGATATGAAGCGACATTTCATAATGGATACAGATACAGATAGCCGGTGTTTTTTTTTCTTCATAAAATAATATACATACATGATATAATATACATAATATACATAAAATAATATACATATGTATATTATTCTTCTTTATCCCACGCTATGTGGGGTCGACACATGTTTGTTACGTACCTTAATGAAGAATAGTATACTTATTTCTTTTTATTTATATACATACAATAATATTCATTAACTTAATTATATATATTATATTGTAAAATAAGTACTATATCTTTTAAAAAGCTAATTGTATTATGTTTTTTTCTAGAATGAAAGACTTGGGCGGCGGTGCTGTTTTAGATCTCGGCATATACATGGTGCAATTAGTACAATACATATATAAGGAACCACCCACCGACATCGTATGCACCGGCCACCTGAGTAAAGCTGGAGTAGACGAATCTATATCTTGTGCCTTGAAATATAAAGATGGAAGGACGGCAACACTGTCTGCGCACACTAGAGCTAATATGACTAATAAGGCTGAGATTATTGGCACTAAAGGTGGACTTTCGGTAAGTAAGACATGACAACACTATTCCATCTTTATATTAAGGTGAGGTTTTCCGTCAATGGCCGAGTCGACGTGTCCTGATATTGTGTATTTAATATCATTTGTACAATGTAATCATGTGCTTGGTGTCATGGTGGTACCGGCCTAGAATAGTACTCCCCCATCTCTTCCCGTGGGTGCCGTAAGAGTCAGCTAAAGGATCACATACCAGAAGGTGGGCAGCAGCATCTTCTAAGTGTCATAAAATATACTGCGCTTGCCTCGCCCGCCTGCCAAGCGTGGCGAGAATTGGCAAATCCCTCCTATATGGGGGAGGCTTAGAGAGGGATGGAATCATATGCTTTTGAATGATTTAAAATTATAGGTTCCAGTTTCGGCCACATCATCACTGACCATCCAAATGAGATAGTGCACCAACTAGCTAGAGCTATAAATTATAAAAAAGTTAACGTTGAATCTAGCTACGTATATTCTCTCAAATGTTAAGGAGCCGAATGATGTAGTTATTTTATTATATTATAGGCTTGATAATCTTAATGTAATATGTGTGTAAATAATAATGTTATAAAATGTATTGTAACTGAATCTACATGCATGGAATTGATATTATATTTCTTATTTCTATTTATTTTTGTATTCACTTTTACTCATTACAATTTATATTCTCATTTTACATGTCATTTAAGGTTTATGGAAAATAAAGGCTATACTATAGGCTGCGTAAATATATTTTGGGCCAAGAATAATATATTAAACTTTGCTTGGTATCATAATTGTATCTATAGAAATTAAATTCAAGCTATCCTTCTTATGTACACATCAACGTAACTTCTTCAGATCTTCGGGTTAGCGAGGGTAGCCATCAATCAGATGGCTCAGATCAATCTCCATCTCAGGGTTCAACTTTCGGCGTAAGGAACATCGTTATCGAATCGACAGCATCACAAAGACCTTGCTCTATGACACTTTTTTTCTCAGTGTACTAGTTTTGTTTACATATCACTTTATTGCACCAAATCAGTTATGGTCATATCTCTGCATTTCAGCTGGACTACTTCTGGTGCCCGACAGTGCTTCACATATCCGCTGCAAACAGTACAGAGTGGACATTGCCCAAAGGAAAGTACAAGTTTCATTTCCACAACTCTGCGGGCTTAAGCTATGAGATACAGGAGTGTTGGGATTGTATTAATGAGGGTAAGTTTAACATTGAATTACATTTGAATCCCTGATACTCAACAGCGCTTCTGATAGTCCTTATAAAAACAGCAAAAAATGTTGTAGTATTGCGTAGTGTGCATATACCATTATGCAAAGGAGGGTACCAAGTTTATTAATCATCATTCCATCGGTAGGCCGTCCAGTGCTAATCATAAGGCTTCCATCGCAAGAATAGGTTAAAAGCGACCTCCACCTAGCTTCTCCCTGCAATCATGGCACCCTCATAGTGTAGTCTAATCATTTTATACTGATATTCAGTCTGTTGCGAGGCCGATTGATGCCAATAAGACGTCAAAATTCGTACTCTGCCAAGTTTATGGCGCGTTGAATCTATGTTTGGTCTGTGGAGGTTTAGTAGAACAATTGACATGTTATGTGCTAGCAGAATACGGACACTCACGTGTTCCCTAATTTTTATTGAATCTAGAATGAATAGACTAAAATCGGCCATTGTGAGCCGAACTTGGTGCAATATTGAATAGTAGACTTAAGTGTAGGGGCTTAAGCCCCAAGTCGTCTGCCAATCGTTGTGCTTATAGTCCTTTGTCTGCACTCGAGAACCTTACGACCTCGTCGGCCATCAGATCTATCTGGTGTATGCGCTGGCCCACACTGCCTTTACCCCTTCCTGATCCGCTGGTCTATGTTACTCTCTTTCGTAATACATATTTCTTTATTTTTCATTCGCTATCGTTGAAACGCCGTAGTTACGTCAAGCTTGCTTATTTATTGCCACTTAGAGTCATAGTATATCATACCAGCAATCATTACACTTCTGGCATAAACTATCAGGTGACAAAGTAATGTGTTTGGTGCAACACCAAACATTTTCCAATCAGTCGCGTGTCGTACTTATATAACTCTGTGCACGTTTCGTTCATTTCACATAACAACATTTTAGTATATAGAACAATTAGGGATTAAACATTTAGTAACAGTGAACAATAACAAAGGCCCTCCGAAAGTACTCCGTCGAGTGAGTGGTAAGCCGGTGTAACAGACTGTGTGCTCTACTAGCTACTAACACATTTGAAGATTTCTCCATTCTCTTCGTTTTCAGTAGGCAATAATTGATGTTTTCTAGAATTAGGACCAATTCCTTAAAAACGAGAACACGCTCTGATGTCCTATCAATGTTTTTTGTTCAATATTAATTTATTATTTTGTGAGGATAATAACAGAGATAAAAACGATTGAAGTATAAACACGTTTTAGAGAATCGATGCGTCATAATAAGTCATTTCTATTGGCTACTATCGATGTCACGTTTCCTACCAGTTACGTTATCACACCGTGAAATATTGTTTACAGTTTTATGAGCATACGTAGCACTCATAATACGTTCTTGATTAAAAAAGGACAAAAAGACAACAAAGCGTTATTTTTTAATAATTTTAGATCTAGCGTTTGGTCACTATCAAACTTGGTCAATGGTGACAATGTGGTTAAATTTGAAATCCCTCTAGCATGCCATTACAAGTTACAACATACATTGTGTATTTATTGATTATTAAAGTTTTATGAAAACTATCGTTAAAACAAAACACGTACAAAGCACATAGTAAACTTCAATTTGTAGGTATCAGTGGTAACCTATTCAGATGGTTTACATCTTATGTGGAGAACCGGTGCCAGACTGTGGCACTTAATGGGTACATGTCATCAACAATGCTAATACCGTCCGGCATTCCTCAAGGATCTCTAGTAGGCCCACTATTGTTCAATATTTTTGTTAATGACATATCCTCGTGTTTCAAAAACTCTAAGATACTATAATATGCTGATGACATAAAAATCCTTTGCCCAATCAATTCATTTGAATGTGCCCATCGCCTACAGGAAGACCGTAATCATTTTGATAATTATTATATTGCAAATAAATTACACTTAAACGTTTCAAAATGCTACTCATGTTCATTTTCCCGTAAGCCACATCCATTAATTTTTAATTATAAGTTCATGAATACGAACGTTACAAGGGTTGATTCAATTCTTGATTTAGGCGTCATATTTGACTCTAAATTACTATTTGATGAACACATCAACAATATGGTCAAAAAGGCATCTAAAGCACTGGGTTTTGGTCTTCGTATATCAGCTGATATTAAATCAATGAAAACCCTCAAAATTCTTTATTGCACCTATGTGCTTAAAATTAAAAAAATATGTACCGGATTATGCAAAACGTTGTTTAAAATTTCATATTTTACCTTTGAATATATGAAGAGACATAGCCGATCTCGTATATTTAATGAAGATGGCAAATGGTTCGGTCGATTGCCCGGAATTACTAGAAAAGATAGGCATAAGAGTCGCACGTGACCCACATAGAAGGCCTTGCCGTCTTCACATACCATATGATAAAACTAACGACATATCCTTACAGCACGATATTGATATATTCAATACGCCTGTCGACCCACCTTAAGCGGTCCATTACTAAGTCATACTTTGATTCCTTGACTTAAGGAATGCATTCGTTTGATTCTTTAACTTAAGGAATAGCTTATAAATATATTTAAATTTATATATTTCTATTTCTTATGAAATTTATCCGTGGAATCTTGTAATTAGCCTTAAGAACCTGTACAAATAAGCTTAGTACCTAGCCGTAAGATTCCCTGAAATGTGATAAATAAATAAATAAAAAAATCATTTGTCTGCTTTTAGGTACATAACTTTGTTACGAGTAATAGGAAGAAAGAAATTTAAGTACTATTTTATACACCTTTACTACCTGATTTCTGCCCAAGTTCCCACAATTCCAACTCCGTACTCACTGAGCGTTCTTACCTGTGTTGGGGACACGCTGAGAAATATCAGCTCTTAGCTCAGCGTTATTCTAATAACGTTGGCCTGGCCATCGTGGGCTCTTGCTCTATTTGTTTACAATGTCTGTATCTCCTTTCATAGAAAAATCACATCATATTATATTAAACATCCTGCTCAAGTCTGTATGTGGTAGGATTAGATGCGGTGAATGTAGGATTCGATCCGGTGAGCGCCCGATTTATCTTATTTTTCTCGTCCTTATCCCACACTGGTGGAGTTGACACAGTATGTTTTTCTCTTCCACTACCACCTACCCTTTCACTTCAATCTACTAACGAAGAGATAAATCCTCCCTTTTGATTATGAGGTTAAATTTATGAGACAATTGTTCTAAGCGTTTCTTTTTTTGTTACAGGTTTGTTAGAGAGCCCAAAAATGTCGCTAGACGAAAGTGTACTTATATCAAAATTGACTGATACAATGAGAGCTCAAATGGGTGTCTTAGAAACTGTCCTAGACTAAACTACTTAACATTCTATAACCAGTTTATGATCGTACAAATTCAGGCCATAGTAATACATAATACAATGGTGATAATTAAATTGTTCACTTAAACTAATTGTTAAACTACGAAATTTCTGTTGATGCTAAAGTTCTAATTCGTATAGCATACTGCAATGACAGTCCTAATATTGATTATTTCAATTAAGTACTACTATTACCGAATAATTACAATTACTATTACTAAAATTACTATTTAACTTAAGTACAGATAATCCGTGACACGTCACAACAATAATAGTTTAAATAATAATTGATGATTATTAACTTTATTGAGTACCTAAGTCGATACGATGTATTATAATTCTTGTTGTTCAATGAAAGTATCTAATTACGAGATAATTATAGTTCTTATTCAGCTTTAGATAAAATTAAAATTGTAAAACACTTATCTACAAGCTAATCTAGAATGCCCTTCACACTCTATATTCGTTTGTTGCTATTTAAATGCGAGTACTTATTCGTGAATCAGTCGATGTAATTCAGTGTGGGCAAAACCACCCAACAATTGGATAAAACTGTTCTTATGTTACGTGTTATACGAATTTTAATATTAGTTAAAACTGAAGGAATTTCGTGGTTTAGACAATCTTAGTTAGTTTGAGTGAACTTCAGAATAGGCACCATTAAAAACTCGGGTTACTACACACCAGGGGCCTTACTATCAGCTTTGTAAAAACCATGCAAGTTCCGAGCAGTCTTAAAACCGGACTAAAACATGCCAGAGATAACAATAACCGTTCACCTTTGAGAATATCAATGTTCTAACTACTTCAAACCATCCAACTAAAGGAGCGTGATGCCGTGGTGATGGTATGATTTTACACTAAGCGGTTTAAGCCAGATTTTAGAACTGCTCGGAACTTGCATGGTTTTTACAAAGCTAATAGTAAGGCTCCGGCCTTATTTAAATCGCTTTAATTATACCGCCAAGTGCCAGTTGAACAAGCTTTGTGATATTTACCCTCGTTTAGCCTATTAATCGTTTTCGTAGGTAATTGAAATGTAATTTTGGTAATTGAAATGTTCTTTTAAGTACATCATTTACCTCAACTTAACTGTGATTTGAAGAGTGTTGTGAGATGTTGAATTCCAAATGTTCAAATAAATATTTATTAAATATTATGTTGCATTTTGTTTACCCCCTTTTTTAGCGTTATAAGTTTGCGTTTAATTGCTGTCTTACCTGGTATAATATATAGTTAATATATATGTGTGGACTAAGATTTAGCACGCTAGCCTAGAATGTGTACCTATTCACTCGGGACTTGAAGACTCCAGAAACCTATCGGGGATCACCAACTCGGGCAACGAGTACCTTGGCGGAAGGAAGCAAAACGCTTTGCACGTATATAATATTTGGTATATCTACGGTATAGCGATGGCGCATTGCCGTACGTCTAGTCTACCTATGTAGAAAGTATAATTTAAATTATGTTCTTTCAATGCTTATTCTTCAAAATATATCCGATAGAGAAGCAATTCTGGTGTTCAAGACAGAAGTCTATGTTCTATCAGAGAGTCGCTTACATATTATATTCTGTAAGAAAACCTTTTTGAAACTATCAACGACATTTAGTACTTATTACCCGCCTGGATTATATTTTCTGTTTACATGAGTGGTGGATTCAGACATCTGCCGCAAAGAGGCCACGTCTACCTACTTACCTCTTCGATACCCCAGTTCACAACATTTTTTTTCTTTTTTGTGAATGACTAACTTGATGATTAGTACACTAACGTCCTCATTACAGTAAAATAATTCATGCGAGATGCTCATACTCATGATATTATGGGATTCGAACCAACGACCGTCTGTTTAACGGTAGACTAAATATTTGAAGGCTTCGAAATATTGTGAGGACAAATTACGATTTAAAAATATCTTATTTTTAATATTCATAGTGTACGTTTATTTTTAAACAAAAAAAAACAGGTTCATAAAAAATGTTTTATTAACCGAATAAATACTTGAGATTTGGTTCCTTATAAGTACAGTATCATAATTAGTCCAGAAGTTTATGATCAGCCATTTTTAATACAGAAACTTGTGTTTCTGATATATAACGTTCAGAAACGACATTGCTTCTCAACTTTAATCTTTTATAAGACGGTGCATTATCACAGCTATTATTAAGGTCAATCTTCATAAACTAGTTAACTCTTAACGGCCATAAGGAACATATGTACTTAGGTACTATTCATTACTAGCTGACCCGAACGATCTGCCATATAAATTATCGAAATGTCAGTGACACGACACTTAATTTAAATTACTACACGTCAATGATCAACGGTTAAAGTATTATAATGAAAATGGGGGACTCGGGTAGGGGGGGGGAAAGTATTTTATGACATTTACAGACCTCGCAAGTAAGTATACATAAAAAACTCATAAACATCAAGCAAGCCGTTTCGGAGCAGTTCGATAAGAAACGCTGATGTTACACGAGATTTTTATATCAGTATTATACGAGTATACTCTCCTAAAAGCCTCACTAGCAAAACTTATCACAATTGAGATCCACTAGACCTTATATTTTATTTCAAAATAGATGTAAAGCTCTAGAGGCACTGTAATCAAAACAACATAATCCCCTGATAATATAAAACGGCAGTTTCTATTCAAAATCTCCAAGTTTAATAGTTTCGGTTCAAGATATGCTCTACCATTTATGTAGTAAGGGTTTTCGCACGCGTTTTTATTGCTACCGTTATTTTAACTGTAACTTCAACAATGTCAATTAGTTAATGCTGCTTCCTTACTTATTTTAGAGAACCGTGGGCTTGAAAAGACAATATTGATAAAAATTAAATAAAGTAATATCGCCTCTAGCTAGAAGATATAGCATGCAAGATGCTGTAAATTTGCTCTTGACGCCCAAGTCTCGATATCTATTTGTTGAAACTGTTGAAGACATCGCGAATGATGGCGACTCCCTCGCGGATCTGCGCTTCGGTGATCACTAGCGGCGGGGCGAGGCGGATGGTTTGGCCATGTGTGGTCTTCGCTAGGAGACCAGCGTCCTTGAGGCGAAGACACACATCGTAGGCGGGGATAGCTGGAACGTAAAATTGGTATATGTTTAGGAGTTTATGGATTTTTTTCTAGGCGTATATAGTCCTAGATCTCATTTAGTAAGTAATCTACAAACCGTCGAAATCGAGCTGCTGAACTATTATAATCGATAATCGTATTAGCAATCGATCATATTAAAAAATATTCACGCTCATCTATAACTCGAGTAAGGCTACTGTTCAGCAACGTATAAAACGTGCGATTATCAATTTAACTGTCGGTCTAACAGTTTTTACCACACATTTAACCGAGACTGTTCATAGATTGTTAACCGTGGTAGTACCGGCCTAGAATAGTACTCCCCCATCTCTTCCCGCGGGTGCCGTAAGAGTCGGCTAAGAGACCACGTACCATGAGGTGGGCAGCAGCACCTTCTGAGGATTGGAAATCATACTGCGCTCGCCAACCCGCCTGCCAGGCGTGGCGAGTATTGGCAAATCCCCCCTATATGGGGGAGGCTTCTGTCCAGCAGTGGACAGAAGCACATTCATGGTTTTATATTTTTTTGTTGGTTGTTCGTCTATTTTGCCGATTACCGGCACGTGAAAGCGCATAATGCGGCTTAGTTAAATAGAAACAAAAATAGTTGTTAAATTAAAAATATATACTAAAGTCAAATAAAAATAATATGAAATAGTAGATTAGAGGCACAATTCAATCGTCAATTAATTATATTACGTAGCAGTACAGTAAAATTAAAAAGTAAAAAAAATCTAAATACGTGGAATACAATTTAGTCAATCAACCTACAATAATAATTATATAAGTACATTACATCCATAGGCGACTGTAATTGCTTAACATCAGGCGGCCCTTCTGCTTGTTTGCCCCCTATTAGATAAAATAAAAACAAATGAGTACTTGCCGTCGTTTACAACAATGGCACACATCAGACCTCGACCGCGCACTGTCACCACCTGCGATTTCGGCAGTTTCTTTAACTCTCCACGAAACAAATGTCCCATTTTCTCGGCGTTCTCTGGCAACTTCTCTTCTATCAACACCTGAAAATAATAATATCGTACAGTAGTCACAACCTAAGTTTGTGTCACTGAGTTGTTTACGTGTTTGTTACCTGGATTGAATTATTGTAAGTATAACTCTCTCGCTCACTCTTAAATTTTTTGAATCTTCCTATCACACTCACACTGCTCGATGCCAAACCGTTTTGCCGGGACATGTGCATATGTGCACAGAGCCTAACATCATAGCCACAAAGAGGCTATGCGCAGGCACTGTATACCGATATTAGGTCAAAATTGGTGGATGAATTATAAAGGTACATTTGTATTTGTAGAAGAACAGTTAATTATATAAATTAGTATACCAGGCTTCTGGACCAGAACTAATATTGCTGTATATCTATTTAGTGTCCTGCCGTTCGTCGTTCCGAGTCCCTTGCCCCAAAACGGAATATGTAATATCATTTTGGGAAATATATGTATTAAGAAATTTAATTAATTTAGACATTGGGCCCGTGGGGACCTGGAGCTCATCGGATTTTCCAAAATTTATCTGAGCGTTTAATCGATGCGACGCGTGACCAAAATGCTGGCACATATTTGGCTCAACGAATCAGCATTGCAATTCAGCGTGGCAATGCTGCTAGCATTCTGGGCACGCTGCCGGCCGGTAGCGGGTTAGAACATTTGAGTTATCTATAGGCTACCAATAGCTAGTTTATTGCTCAAATGTTATTGTAGTAGCTGCAGTATTATAATTAGTTATTGGTGTTTTATTTTAATAAAGGCATTTGCCCTACGAAAAAAATTAATTTGTTTATCTATATATACAAATACAATAGGATATTCGTCTTTTTAATACGATCCACTGCTTATTATTATTATTATCATCTAATCTTTATTATCATCTTCTTTGTACGGTTTTATCAATTTTTTATGCATTTTTTTTAACATTTCGCATTCCAAATGAGCTCAACATATGAGTTGTATATATATATATCTTTGTAACCATCTTTAAAATTCTTCATTTTGATATCCCACACCCCACACAATAGGTTTCAAAGAAGAAAAAATTTAAGGCATAGTTAATTTGAAATAAATTCCACTTCCACCATTACATTTTTTATTATTTTGATATATTTAAAATCACTATTAAACTTATAAGATCTGAATTTGAAGATTCTGAATGAATTTACTTTACGTAATTTACATCTTAATAAATTTTTGGTATCTACCTTCATGGCTTCTAGAGCAATAGCACATGCCAAAGGGTTTCCTCCATACGTTGAGCCATGAGTACCGGGCTTGATCACCTGAAAAAAATACATTACAACGATTATTTTCAGTATGTATAATATACGACTTATTTGTGAACAATTGGTGCAGGTAGGTAGTATCCTGGTTCTGTTCAAACCTTATTAAAATATGGTTAAGGAACACTACTTATCAATTGCATGACACTTTCCAATATTACAGTTATTTCCATATATAATATTAGTTTATATTTTTTTGTATTTAAGTATAATTAGCATTATTATCTATAGTTTTAAATTTATATTATTGCATCATTCACCGTATATTACATAATCTTTCTGACACTGTCCATCCGAAGGTTGTCTGGGAGAAAACGATATATGCGACACACCTTATTTATATTTATTATACCTTAATAATTTTAGTATCTTGTTAAAATTATTTTTTTAAATGGTGTATTTGTGCAATAATGAGTTATTGTATTGTAGTATCATTGGATAATGTGAAAGGATAAAATTGATGATTGTGTGATTTTTTTCTGAAACATGTTGACTTACTTCCATAACTTGGTTGTTGGCAAGCACAGCGGAGACTGGAAATACCCCGCCGCTCAGAGCCTTGCCCAAGACCAGGATGTCGGGTTTCACGCCCTCGTGCTCCACTGCCAGAAGTTTGCCGGTACGACCTGGTATATAAGGTACTTACGTTAAGTATTGCATAACCTAATTGTTTTTTAACTTTGCTTAATGATGTATTTTCATTTTCCTTTTTTCTTTTCATATTCGTCATGGCGGAAAATGGCTTCTCAACGTTTACACAAAATAATTTAGCTATTTTTAGTCACCTTTACGCTGTCGATGAAACCGGTAGTAGGTACATATCATCGGTAGCCTTATAAGGCCTTATTCTGTGGTACCCGAATCATCGGTATACGTTTTCTATGGTATTCTAGAATAGTACTCATACAGAAGAAGAATAAGACTCTAAATTAGAGATTACAAAAACGAAACTTTTATTTTTTAATCATGTATTACGTGCCTACCTATACTAGTCACAACATAATTTTGTATCTCTGAGGCATAGAATAATTATACTCCTCTCTGAAGTTTGCCTGCATGTAGCTGCCCAGTAGGTACCTATGTTATGTCACTTGGGATTTGCCTCAATCACTGTATAGCTGACTCATACCCCTACTAACATATTTAGCATCTTACTATCTCACTTTCTTTGTTCACAAACTGTTTATAACCCGTAGATAATCTGTACATGTACAAACGTTCGCAGAGTCTAACTTCAGTCCCACAAAGTTCGATTGCGCCCACTTAGGTATACATTCTTAGCATTTTAATATAAAAAACGGAGGCTATCTACAAGGTCAGGTTCGAGCTATTGAATATGCAATTAAAACCTGTCTGCGAATGCCACTATATTTTCACAAAAACTATTGAACTAGTATTTGTAATGTGCTATGAGTAGTTAATATGATACTTTCAATCCATTTTTTTTTTCTGGTAAGTTTTTACGAAAAGATTAGTTCATGGACATTTTTAGAAGCGATGTTAGCTCAGCAAAGTAGATGGTAGTGTCGTCTGTCAAAATGACGGGCGCTGGTTCGGATCCCACTAACGACTTGAGCTTTCGGTTAAGGTTACACCGTTATTAAATTCTCAGTATGGTAGAGGAGACTTTTGAGTAAGTTCTCAACGCTAACGAGTTTGAAGAAAAGTCCCCAAATACATAGTGTGTTCAGTCATCAGTCATTGAGAGCCAGTAAAACATTCTAGGTATACATCCTTGATCATATTGTCACTTACCATCAAATGAAATAGTGGTTATAGTAGTCAAACGCCAAGCTATCATATATAAACAATTAAAAAAATCATTGTACCTTTTTACCGTATCATAACTCCCAGAATTTCATTCATGACTTGTAGGTAACTAATTAAAAAAAAAAAAAACATGAATGGTTTAACTACCGACACCCACATTTAGAATACATGATAAATGCAAAGTTACTTGTTACTTTGGCACTGCACTATACAGTTCAAGTATGGCAAAGGAATTAGTGGATAAATGAGCTTACCCAGGCCTGTCTGGACTTCATCTGCGATCCAAAGCACGTTATACTTCGTGCAGAGTTCTCGAACTTTCTTCAAGTACCCATCATCAGGCACGACGACGCCAGCTTCTCCTTGAATGGGTTCTACCATGAACGCGGCCACAGTCGGGTCTTGGAGGACTTTCTAAAACAACACATTTTTGAGTTGGTTAGTTCCTATCATAGTTTCACGGGGTGGTCTCATGTGAATTCGCGTGACTTCATGATTCAGAACACACTATTTGTGTATTTTGTGAGAGCACAAGCATTATTTCTGGATCACTAGTCTGAAATTTTTTACTAATTATACAAATATTCAGTGAGAACCATACGTGCTGCACACCACTCTTTTACGGGACCTATATCTGATTATGGGATGTGATGAATGCGGGCCGCTTCCATCTGATCCTTGTCGAAATCAATGGGAGAGGCATATGTCTAATAGTAGATAACCTATGGATGAGATGATGATGATATCTGATTAATATTTACCAGCTGGATCTATTTACCTACAAAGGATGCGAACAGGCAGACGGAAGGATACGACGAACATCAGCTTGGTTTACTAGAACCGTGAAAGTGATGTTATTGTATTGTATAAGCGGGCAGCGAGCGTATGGCGCAAGCGGCAGATAGGTATTTACTGTCGAGCGCTACATGTATGCCCGTTCATGCACACAACAGCAATTCGCCGGAAAGTCGATCGACTTTGAACTGGCGCATCAGTTGCTACATTTTATTAAGGATTCTTTTTAAAAGTATAGATAGTTTTATTGTTAGTTGCGATGAAACCTTTGTCCTGGACTGCCCTGATGAAGGAATCTGGAAGTTGCTACTGAAACTCTTCAACGAGTAGAGTAGTGATGCCTAGTTTGACCTCTTTTTGTGAGTTATGATGAAATTGTTTTTCCTGGAACTTCCTGGAACCCAACTGAACTGACCCCCAGTGTTATAGAGGACGTTTCGGGTTCGGGAATTTTCGTGAAAGTACACAATTGTAGTTTCACGAAACTTTCCGACCCGTAACGCCCCCTCAAGCATAATTATGAGTAAGTATATCTTGTGCATGACTTATGGATCTAATGTTGATTATGATTTTTTGGTTTCATTCCTATAGAACACGGGACTTTTAAGGCTATTTTGCTTCTGAAGGTATTTCCGATCGGAAATAGCGGACGTAAAGTTTCCGTGTATCACAATGCTATTCCAATAGTATTGCGCTAATTTACGAAATCATTATTCTACCTCAAGGCTGTCGGGAGACTTTCATAAAGAAAAATATTTCACCTGATGCTCAGTGTAGTTATTACGAGCGTAGACGATGTCTGATGGATGGCGTCTGAAGGATGACGTAGCGCCTAACATCGGTTAAACGACGCGACTGCACACCCTTTTATAATAAGAACCATAGATTTTACTAAAACCTTTGTATTTGTGTGAATTAACGATTTAATATCTTAGTAAAAGTGTATCGAAGTAATGTTATTCGAAAAGACTATTATGAGATAATAGTTATAATTATCTATGTTAGGTAATATTATCTATATTCAACATTGGTCATAGTTATAAATGTTAATATGTTAATCTATGCAATTTGCTATCATAAAATTATAATAGGTATATTACATGCTAATACATAATATGTATCTACGAATAAGCCAGACGGATTTATGATCTGAAGATAATTATATGGGTAGGTACCTATGCATCGATGTTAGGTACCTCTGTGATTAACCGACTAACCATTTAAATAACAAAATCGCTCATGCTGAACTAATTTTAAGATTAAAATGCTTAGTATAACCACAGTCACAGATTTGAGGTATTTGCAAAATTTGAATAAGCTATCTAAAATACAAATACAAAATATTTTGTTAACTATTAACGATACAAACAGTTAACCATAGTTGAAAACATCTTTTATGTATTTCGCAAGACTTGTGTTTGGCGTTTTGACTCTTCTATATGTAACTTGTATGAAAAAATGAAATCATTAATTTCACAGTCAAATTTCAATTTTTTTTTTTTTTTTTTTTTTTTTCACATATTATAAGTTTGCGTTTGACAACTGTCTCACCTGATGTTAAGTGATGACGTTGTCTAGTATTTAGCACGCAAACCTAGAAGGTACCTATTCACTCGCGACTTGAAGACTCCAGGATTGTACATATCGGAAAACACAGACTCGGGCAACGAGTTCCATTCCTTGGCAGTGCGCATTAAGAAAGTGGAAGCATAACGCTTCGTGCGTATAGGTGGTATATCTATATAAATGTTTTGACAGAGCGAAAAACATTAGGTTATTTTATCCGTGGCTGCCAATTGTTAAATATCCATTTTCAGAAATTATAACAATTTGTTATCTCTTTCACTGACTTGCTGTCTTAACTACTTTTGAATAAAAAACTGCATCGACATTTGTGTCAAATTTTTGTTGTTATGTGACACATTTCACGTGGATTTTAATTTGATAAGTACTTAACTCATCGGACAAATTACCGTAGGTTTCCTTCTATTTGTAGAGGAATATAGTCTTCATCGCTAATATAGTAAGCGTACAAAAACCTTACTTCTAAAGCAGGAATGTCGTTGTAGGGGACCAGTGTGAAGCCGGGCATGAAAGGGCCGAAGCCTTCGTAACATGTAGGATCCGATGACGAAGACACGGCAGACAGCGTGCGACCCCAGAAATTACCCTCCGCGAATATGATCTGCAACGTAATAAATGCATAATTAAATATAACATAGCTGTCATTTACACACATACAAATTATAGAGAGACTTAATCCTGCCGAGCGTTTATCCTGTTATTCCCAAAATGAAG
Source organism: Apeira syringaria (assembly GCA_934044485.1). NCBI lineage: Eukaryota > Metazoa > Arthropoda > Insecta > Lepidoptera > Geometridae > Apeira > Apeira syringaria. The sequence goes on from OW203659.1 coordinate 5,600,554, forward strand.
GTAGGTAGCAATTTTACTGGCCGGTTGGCGCAGTTGGTAGCACTCTGCCTTCTGAGCCGCTGAATCTGGGTTCGATTCCCGGACAGGTCAAACATTTGTGTGTATGAACATAACTGTTTGACCTGTGTCTGGGTGTGTATATGTATATAAGTATATATATCAGTCATCAGGTTACCATAACACAGGCTCTGCCTAGTTTGGGACCTGAAGACCTTGTTTTGATAAAAAAAAATCGGCTTTAAAGTCTGATGCAGATATAAGTCTTGAAGAGCTTTTCAACCATATTCCGGTATCGCGGTTTTACCACCGCACTAGAGGCACTAGGCGACACCACTTGAAAGGTCATGCATACTGTGCGATTTTACCGATCGTTTTTGCCATACATCGCCAAAATGTGGAACGAGCTTCCTCTCGCTGTTCTCGAGTAGCTACAACAATGTGGGATTCTCCAAAAGGAGTAGTAACAGTCTTAAAAAGGATTGGCAACGTATCGTAATGCCTCCAGTATTACAGAGGCGACGATGATCGCTTACCAACAGGCCGGCCGTCTGCTTATTTGCCAACTATTGCATAAAAAAGTTGCGTAAGGACGACGCGGGCGTAAATGTTTCATTAGCATTTATTAGTGCTAAGGAATTGAATTCCATCAGTGTCAATTCACGATAATTTACAAGACATGAAAACATTTTTTGAAAACATGAGTGTTAACATGAGTTTAGATCACATCTTGTTTCTGATTATCAGACAGAATAATATAGAAAAAGCTGTGAAATGACGCTGGTTGTATCCCTACACCAACGGCTAGAGCTTCCGGTGAAGGTAACACCGAGCCGTTATCAAATTGCCAACATGGTGTTAGGGTAGGTATCGTAGGTATTTTGGAGTACCCGCCTGGCTAGCCACCCTTAAGTTTGAAAAACTGACACCAAACTTATAGTGTTCAGGCAGCAGTCCTTGAGAGCTAGTAAGCATTCTAGGTATTATAATTATATTCATGATTATATTGTCGACCACATCGTCACTGACCATCAAGTGAGATAGTGGCTAAACGCCAGATTTATAAAAAAAGAGTACCTACTTATTACAGGTAGATAATTTTAGAGCAAATTTTGGCAGGAGTACCTACCTACATCCATTTTGATTCATTCGTGTACTTAGGTACACCGTGCGTGTCTTTGTTTCTGGGTGTTCCCATATTGTAAATAAATATGCAGTGTTGCATACCTTGGCTTGTCCTTCAGGTATCTTTTTGACATCGTATCCCCATTTGCGAGCAATCTTGCATGCACTCTCGCCCCCTTCGACGCCGGTGTTCATCGGCAGAAGACGGTCGTAACCAAACAGGTCCGTCATGAACTTCTCATAAGCGCCGAGCTGGTCTGAGTAGAAAGCTCTGGAAGTACGATAGAAATACCGACTTTTAAGTTACCAAAATTATAGGGATTTACCCTGCGCGAAGAGAATAATCTGCCTCCGTTTAATGACTTTTTTTTGCCAGAACGGTATCTTTCTTTGTTATGGTGTTATCCTACTAATATTATAAATGCGAAAATATGTGTGTATGTTTGTACTACTACTTCACGCTCAAACGGCTACACCGATTTCGACGAAATTTGCTATGGAGATAGTTTAAGCCCTGCATTAACACATAGGCTACTTTTATTCCGGAAAAAGTATAGTTCCCGTGGGATAATTGAACTAGCAGGAAAGCCGTAATCCGAGCGGGCGAAACCGCGGGGTGCTACTAGTCATTTATAAAAAAAATAACTTAAATCAATATTTTTGCCTCAAAGTTCCGGCAGCGAAAAAGCGTATTTATTAAAAGGACCCACGGAGCGTCATCCTTACAGTACGTTACCGTTAATGGCACTTTGCACAGACTCTATATGTTTTATAAATACTCAGATCCCCCCCCCCCTCTCCGCTCCTCCTCCCGCACTAGAATTCCCTGTGTTGCGGGAGGCATGGACACACAATCACAACGCACAGACATCCAAAACCCGGGACAAACATCTACACTCATCGCACAAATGTTTGCCCCTGCCGGGATTCGAACCCAGGGTCCGGACACACAGAATTCATATCAATGAACACTGCGCCACGGCGACCGTCTAAGTAATAATATCTGAAATCAATAATTACCTAGAGACAAGTGTGAGTTTGTCCGCTTGCTTCTTCAGCGCATCAATAATTCTTGGGTGACAGTGACCCTGGTTCACCGCTGAATACGCGCTCAAGAAGTCGTAGTACTTTTTGCCTTCTACATCCCATACGAAAACACCTGCAAAAGGCGAACGATAATGAATCTAAGGAGCACTTTAATCACGTATTATATATGATATTTACGTAAAAATGAAGAAGAAATTGTCTTTATATATCAAGTCAGAAATCGAGCAAGCAAAATCTTAGGCAAGACCTTCATTCAATACAAAGATTCTCTGCGATAGTTTCACCTTGTGAATTGGATCATAGAGTTTGTTTGGAATTGGCTTCGATGTGGCGACTCTATCGCCACAATTTACTCTTCTGGGTACCCAGAAGAGTAAATTGTGGCGTAAATTGTGGCCATTATAGGTAGGTAGGCTAGCCGTGGTGGTACCGGGCTAGAATAGTACTCCCCTATCTCTTTCCGCGGTTCCGCGGGTGCCGTAAGAGTTGGCTAAGGGATCACGTACCAGAAGGTGGGCAGCAGCGGCTTCTGAGGATCGGGAATCGCACTGCGCTCGCCAACCCGCCTGCCAAGCGTGGCGAGTATTTGCAAATCCCCTCTATATGGGGGAGGTAAATGTCTAGCAGTGGACTGCAATGGCTGAGATGATGATAGGTAGGTAGGTATTTATAATGGCCCTTTAAAGTTCATACGCTGTGCACAGTGAGTAGGAATACACTTACGTATATAGTTATTTGCTATGCTCGTACACATATTAGACTGTGCTCCATTTTAAAAGGCTTTAATACATAGGAAGGAATATGGAAGATGAGTTTTGTACATACATTGTACAGACACTTTAGTTTATCAACAGGAACTATACGTAGGATAGTATTTTCCCTTACGTAAGCATACCTAGATAATTTATCTTTGCTGTGTGAATCTACGCTGCAATGTTATTTATAGATGCGACCTTAACAACTGACATTTGATCCCCCCAGATTGTAAATAAGCTTCTATGAAGGTATTTGTAGATATGTTTTATGACTGGTAAATAAATATGGCTTAAGCAAATATCTGCTGATAAAACTCATTCCATAAACTGTGTTAGCATTTAAAGATATTACTCGCTGCAATTCCGTTTAACTTTGATAATTTACGTACGTATACATACCTAAATGATTTTATAAAACCAATAATAAACACTACCTACTTATTCCATTTACAGCAGGACAGGAATTGTGAAAATAAGCTGTCATTAAATACATTTTTTGGGTACATCATGTCAGATATTCGCATATAAGCTCTTTTTTAAAATAACTGCTTTCAATATACGATATTTTGCTGCTTTAAAATTTGGAAACAATAATTTTAATGTTTAATCTCTGATACTTAGAAAACTTATACCCTTCAAATAATTTGAACGTAACCTTGGTATATACAATAAGGATCTAAAATATTTCATATTGGACTTGTTTTTTTAATATTGTATTCATGACTTCGTCATTTTTTGTGTTTTAATCTCATCTCTCTCTAAATATCTCTAAATCATAATTCTCAATTTTTAATATTTATTCTAATTGTGAGGGAAATCTCCAAAATTTAAAAATATTAAAATAAAATTTGAAGAAACGTAGGTATAACTACGTAGCTATAAATAAAATTACATAAAAACTTTTCTTTTTTTCAACTTTTTAATTATTACGAATTAGGAACGCGTTTATTATTTTAAAAAATTCTTTCGATTTCGCGCTATTTCACATATGTGTCATGTTCATTATCAAATTACAATATGGAATGGGGTGTTAAAGAAACTAATAGAATTGCAGTGATCGCCTTACACTAAGTGGGTATGGAGCCGTCTCAGTCATATTCCAGACACTGTAAAAGCTTGGTATCAGCTGTATGTTCGTATATCGTGATAACAGATACAACAACATTTCCTCTGTCCAAGACGAAAAAGATCGAGGCGGCCGCGTGCTGTTAGAACTACAAAGGCTGTTAGCCAGAATTAGTCGAAACCCTCATTATAGCGAGAAATGAAGATTCGCGCTAGGACTCGGTCGCGTATTATAATACAAGACCTGTGAAGCTCGGTGCTTATCGTCGATATACAGGACATGCCCTAAATCAATCTTTACAATTAAAGAGAGTGGATCGATCAAAATGCCTTTTGCCACGATACGCAGGTGAAAGGATCGAAATATCCTCTTTACCGATGAACAAATTTTCAGAATTGAAGAGCAAATAGCAAAAAAAGAGCAATACGCAAAATGATAAAGTGTACGCTCACAGTTCTAAAGAACCTGCTCAAATGATCGGAAAGGTACAACGTGGAGATCTTCCTGGGTCAGTGATGGTTTGGTGGGGCGTGTCTTTTCAAGGAGTCACAAAGCTACATTTTCGTGAAAAAGGAATGATAACTTCAGCCAAAGTGTATGAAGAGACAGTCTTGGATCTCAGCATTATACTTTTTAAAAATGTTACGTGAACTTTCCAGCAGGACTCTGCACCTGGTCACTAGGAACGAAATTCCGAATAATAAGATAAGTAAGATAAATTCTTATTTAGTAATGATAAAGTCCAAATTAGTATGACAGTTATTAATAACAACACTAAAATTACATCTTTTTATTAAAATTGCGGGTAGTTTTACGTAAAATAAGTCGCCACTTATTTGGTGCCAACTAAAACTATCCAAGTATAAGTAGTAGTATATAACTATTATTTACTACTACTTATATATAAGTTTTAGATTACATTCATACATTAAAAAAAATTGCATTTTCGTGTGCCGCATTAGGTACATCGCCCTTTTATTTATAAATAAAACGAATAAACAATTATATGTTTATAATTATTTGATTAAAATGGTGAATCCAGTGTTAAAATTTCAAAAATATGTACAGTAAGTATACCTATTTTTGAGAAACATTTTTATACAAATTGTACTAGTACTGAGTTCATTATGTTTGCTTATCATATCTAATTATTTATTGGCGTTGTAAATTACTACGGATTTTGCATGTTACAAGATAATATCTTTTGACAATTGTGGTTATAGCCAGTTATTGGCATTATGTTAACAGTTTAACCTCAAACTGGTTAATACCCGATATTAAATTAGATAAAACTGGCGGCCTAATTAAGTTGATCACATCGTAGATTGATGTCCGGTATCGGGTATCTCTATGTACCTATCTGCTTACGCAAGCAAAGGTTACTTACCTATCGAAATTAGTCAAATGCGAGTCGGGTCACGCAAGGAAATCGAAAAGAAAAGTTCTCAAATTAACCATGCAAAATATAGATACATTTCCCTTAGCTAATATGATCGTTGAGGACGCTGACAGTTCCTATAAAGTAGTTACATGCAATGAAGTTTTACTAAAGATGACGTATATTCATACTGCGCGGTGCCCAGATTTTGTTCCTTTACGACATAAACATGCTTACTGCGACAGATAATACGGTACAAATAATACAGAAAAGAATAGCTATATCTTTAGACTTGCGCTTGAAATACGCGTCGTAAGGAAAATTACTACTATTGACTTAATTTTGCCGCCTCAGTTTCCGCGCGCTTGTGCGACATCTACCTCATATATACATATAATATCCTTGGTTACATGTATATTTTCTGACTGAAACTGCAGGAACTTTAGTGAGAAGGCATTTATATTTCAAATTTTTAACTACAGGTCCTAAAAATCCCTTGATTAATATAGAGGTGGCATAACAAATATATATATACCAGGCATAACTCAGCCCTTCATGCCATGCCAACAATTTTTTTTAGAAAATCTAATATGTGAGTCGGACTACACGCGTGCAAATTGCCTAATAAAAAAACCATTGCATTAAATTGACAAATCAATTCGTCTCGGTTTTAGGTGTGTATAGTCTGTGTAGCATATCTATAGGTTGATTCAATAGCCTAGTGGTATGAGGGCCAGTTGTGATCCAGACAGCCGTTGGTTCGATCCCCACTCCCAGTTTGAGCATCCGGTAAAGGTGAAATCCTCAGCAAGGTAGGGTTATACATACTGGGCCTCAACACCCGTAAACTTTAAAAAGTATCACTAAACACACAGCGTGTTCAGGCAGCTGTCCTTGAGATCCAGTTAATATTCTAGGTCTTGCGTTGCTGACCATCCAGTGAGAGATCCTACTTCCCACTAATATTATAAATGTGATAGTTTGGATGGATGGATGTTTGTTACTCTTTCACGCAAAAACAGCTGGACGTATTTGGATGAAATATGGTATGTTCGATATTTTAGGGCCCGGAATAACACATAGGCTACTTTTCATCATCATCATCATCGTCAATTATCACCACGCGGGTACCTATAACTGCGGGGCGCAGCTGGTCGGTCAATAAAGTATACAAATGGTTGACAACTTTCCCCGGAGCCCCGAAGAGCTCGAGAAATTAACAATTTTCGCCTTTGTTTGATGCATATAACAATCATCACTTATTATAACAATAGCTTAGAGTAAATGATTATTAATAATAATAATATGGGACAACATTCACACAAGGTCTTCAGGTCCCAAACTAGGCAGAGCCTGTACTATGGTAACCTGATGACTGATATATACTTATATACATATGCACACCGAGACACAGGTCAAACAGACATGTTCATACACACAAATGTTTGACCTGTCCGGGAATCGAACCCGGGACCAGCGGCTCAGAAGGCAGAGTGCTACCAACTGAGCCAACCGGCCAGTCATTATTAAGCTATTGCATAGCTTCTATCGCGGGCCTTGAGCGAGGAGACCAAGTAATCCAGAAATTCCGTAACGAAAATAACCTAACACCCCCCACTCCGACCGGCACAGCGGTGATACTTTTTAGTTTTGCCATCTATCGATGAATAGCAGAACTTATAATGACTTTTTTGAAATATCACGTTTGTCTGTTTAGTTCAGCAACTCGCCTCTAGGCCTATTGGTTGTATCGGCGTTACTGCATAAGTTATTAATTAATTGCATAAGTTGATAAAAAATGCTATGCAATAGCTTTACCGCGGCAGTCCCCGAGTGCCACACGTCTTTTTTTTCTTAATAATAATTGTTAACACAAACATCATTATCTAAATTACCTTACTCCAATAGCAATAATTATATCTAGAGATCTACAAATTAATGACTAAGTAAACAATTATTGATGAAAATTATTTAGCAATCAATGAGCGGCAGTCTCCCTTGTGAGTATTTAATTGTTCATCTTTAGTAATATATCTACCTAATATACTATCATTAGTATTTACATGACTTAATTATCCAGATGTCAGTCTTAGATTTATGACAGGTGCACAGAATCAGGGTAGATTTTAGTACCGGCCTGTCTACCTTCGAGTTTCAAAAACTGACACCAAATACTTACAGCGTGTGTCTAAGATTCAGTCAACGTTCGAGGTCTAACGGTTTATCATATAAAAAAGTAAATGTACCTACAATAATTTACTATTATACAGCTGTAGTATCGTAATTAGTTTGTAGTTAGTCTTTAAATATAGGGACAGATCTTAATATTTGAGAGTAATTATGGGCATAAAACTAGATAGCAAATATAATTGGACATAGAAAGCCAATCTTTGTTTTTCATTTGATTCGTCGACGAACGACGGCAATCGTATGATTTTCGTCCGATTTTGGAATATTCTACAGAGACATATGGTCTCTGCAAATTTGTCTAACTCTTACGGGGAAAGAGCACCACCAATAACAAAACTATACCAACGTACATACGTAGCCTCGCGATATAGGATAGTGATAGTATTTAAACTACTTACATACAAGTATAGGTACTTGATATCGCAATGCTAAATATTTTAATTCAGTTGATTAAAATTTCTAACCTTCTTCGGTTTAGACAGAAAAATGTATTCGAAATTCGAACTATATAATATATAAATATAAGAAATGATTACCTTCACCACGAGTCAAAGCAACTGGAATCGGCGCGTAGTTGCGACAGCCTTTTTTGTCTTCGAGAGCGAAGATCTCTTGGGAGGAAAGGGTCTTCTTGTCTGCAGACATTCTGAAACACGATATTTATATTAAGTTCATTCGAAAGTAACAATAACTATTATTTTAAAACGTGAAATAAAACCTTTAACTTTTAATAAACTGAATTTACTACTTCTGTTTGAAATTCCGTTCTGAAGCTAATTAACCATCTTGCAATAAAGCGCAAAACAAATATGAAAACTCAAATCTGTCACGAAATTGTTGAACACAGCTCGAAACTATTTTAGCTCTAAATTGTAGATAATAATATATCGCCTACCTCGCAAACTTCAATATCGACTGCCCTTTATAGACTGATAGACCTTTTCAGAGAACTTATCTTATATAGCACTGTAACATATAATATATTAATCCTCAGTTTCAGATTGAAAGTAATGACTGTTGTTATCAATTAATTAACTCATAAACTAAGAAGAGACCTCACAAAGAGATTACTGTTTATTTATATGAAACGGTGCAAGTCCTTAGGCATGTTTTATTATTAGATATACATTGATAAACTAGTGAGCAAATAACACAATACTAAGATAAAACGTGATGAAAGCTAATAAAATGCAGACACTATCATAATCTAGCTCGAAGGCGTACAAATTAGAATGGAACCGACGATGACTTAATAATTTGCGGCCATCTGATGCAAATTATATACCAAGATAGTAAGTATTGTACTTAGGTACCTACTTATATTGACATTACTCAAGATGCTTATAACGTTTTCACTTGATGGTATTAAGGTCCGGATGGACTGTGTGATCAGAATAATGTCGATGAAAGGGGTGAGCGTTGAGAAAAGTAGTGATAAAGCAGATTTTTAAAAAAACACACGGTGTGCCAATCCCTGTTAGCACGGGATAAGATCAGGATATATATTAGATAGATAGATAGATTTTTTGTACGTCGTGGTGGGTGGTAAGAATCCCTAACCTCAAAGCAACAAATAATTACCTAACGCTTTTGTCGTTTACTTTAGCGCTTAACACATTTTGTGATCTATCGTCTGAATGTTAAAAATAAGATTTATTTAACTTGGCTCAAATAAATACATAGGTACGTACAGAAAAATCTCGGAAATTTAAAACTCAAGCATAGGTACCTAGGCAAATAAAAAATAGTAGATAATTATTACAACTGCACTAAAATGAAGCATTTTTAAGAAACTATTAGTAGGTACTAGATATATACTTATGTGCCATATAATATATATATGGAATATAATAAAAATTGTAATTTGAGTAAACAAATTAAATGTGTATTTAAGTTTAAAAACCGATACAAAATTTACCAGGAAACATATTAATTAATTGCAACAAAAATATAAACAATGTATTTTACCTTATCTCGACCCTAGTCGGTCCTTATGTGTATTTCCGATGAATAACAAACCAATTAATCATTAACTATTATGCAGAAAACAAGCTAACTTTATTACTAGAAACTTACTTTAATGACATAAAGTGAGCGTTTTATCGTATGAATGGGCCCTCACTTTGCAATTACGGTTGTTATGATTTCTTTGAAGTTTCGCGATGATATGGCGTTTATCGCAAAATGTGTGCCCTCGCCGAAATTTTACAAACGACTGATGAAAGATGAGCGATGAGTGTGCCGATAGCAACGGAAAAATACCGATCATTACGGCTTCTGTCATATGGTTACGTCATCCGCGATCCCTGTACAATCTTAGCGATCGGCGATCCTCCGTCACTCAACCACTTTGATATTAATTGGTATACTTTTGTATGAATGGCTAACAGACGAAATTACGGTCATACCTACATATTAGTGATAAAGCTGTAGTAACAGTTGTTATTGTGTAATCCACTCAGAGCAATTCTGTAGCTGAGTTAATAATGGTCGGATTACCGCTCATTGAGTCGTAATACATATACATACATAATATGCATAACAAATAATAATCAGATCACCTCAGGACCCTTTATTCAGTAAAGTAACTATAACTCTGTTGTTCAATGAATATTGCAAAATAAGTGCAGTGGTTTTTGGTTTTAAATATCGAGTTGTTTGACCACTATCTCACTCAAGTGATGATGCAGTCTACGATGCTTCACGTACATTTCTTGGCTCCTCATATTTGTGCTAACTCTATCTATCTGTCTGCACGCACTATGAAAGTGGAAGCAAAATGATTGATGGGATAAAGATAATCCTTAACTATAAGTAGTTCCAAGTTCTAAAGTTTATTTAACATACCAAGTGGTCGGCCGGAATCGACACCATTGTCATGGTATATAAGTAGAATGTATAGAATATACAATTTAAGCATTCCACCTGCTGTATCTGCACTACGTTCTTGTGAATAAATAATTTTTATTTCATTTTATCATGCTTGTAATGTGCAGTAAAAGTAGGTACAGCTGCTATTCAACCGTTTCCTTATTCTCCTTTTTGGTCATATTCAGAGTGAATTGTTGGTACGATAAAGGATCTGACAAGAATGAGCATGATTCACAAACATAGTCTACGCCAATGAGGATCTAGTCTTGGCACCGTGGCGACGCTTTTGTCTGGTTGCCAACCGGTACGAAACGACGAGTCATTCACAGAACTTTTGGCAACCAACACCAACCTCGTGCGTGGCGCGCTCAGTGCCTGAGCCCGCTTCCTCAAAACAGGTACAGAAGCCAATCACATGTATGTACTTTACTTTTTATACTTACGCTCCGCGGTCGCGCTAAGGTTGTCAACTGGCATGTGCACAAAAACTATCACGGTAGTGGCACTCGTATCTACTTGTCTGTTTTGTGCCGCTACTAATTGCGGTCAGCCAGCAGTACATCGTGCATCAGATTCCACTACTCTCCGCAGCTAGTCTCGTAGCTCCAGCGTGCTAGCAACAACTGAGCATGTTCAATGGGACTGCTTGCAGTGGTGCAATTACTTATTTAATTGTGTCGGCTCTGTGTTGTATGCGTTAGGTGGCTAGTAGACACTACAATAAATTTGATTTTTCATTACTCTCTCAAAAGGCTGTAACGAAGGAGACGAATACAACAAGTACATGCCAATATTGGACACGCGTGGCGTTGATCGTCAAGGACTGATGACAATAGTTTGTCTAATCATCCTTACGGGGATCTTCAGGATTAGAGAATTTTATATCCGAAGGCATGGTGTCTTGCGCTAAGCACACGTAGGTATAGAATATTTTCGGAAAGGGAGATTGAGATCCACATCCATCTCATCCAAGGAAGGCGGCAGGCGCCCAAATTAACCACTCCCCTCTCAGAAAGGTATAAAATGAATAAATAATGATTTTTACAAAAAAAAAAAATTATACTTTTTTTCACTATCTTACTGACGATGTGGTCGAAGATGTTATCACGTTAGACCTACAATATCTACTGGCTCTCAAGGACTGCTGCCTGAACACACTACATGTTTTAGTTCATAGTACTCTACCACCATGCTGGGCGTTTTATTACGGTGTAGGTAACGTCCACCGGAATCTCAAGCCGTTGGTGGCGATCGAACCAGCGTCCGTCAGTTTGACAGCCGACGCCCCCACCGCTGAGCTATCATCGCTTCAAAACTAAACAGTAGAAAATAATTTTCAATAAATTGAAATTAAGAATAGAGGGATTAACAAAAAAATATATATATATTTATTGTAAAAAGGTGTTACGTGACGTGCTTGATGTTAATAAATGCTCTAAACATTTTATTGACACATATTAGTAAAAGTAGTAATTATGAAAATATAGTTAAAACTTAGAGATTTTCATAAAACGCATTTACCCTGTGTGGTTTTAAACACGTTCACATAACACACATCCCCTACGTAGGTACATCATGCATAAATACTGTATTACTCAGCTTCTTGAGTCCTGTGAGTTTGTCTGTTATCTTACAACATAAGAAGGCGATTGGAAATTTTTTATGTTATTGTTAGTTTTGAAACAATTATTATTATCCTACGCGTAGGTACAGATCGCGGTCGAATGCTATTTATTTATATCATTGTTGTAGGTAACGTTTATGTTATTTTGAGATAACAAAACAACATCACTAAAATAGATGATTGATAAACTGTTTGACCCTCGTCTGTCAACATTTTTGCTTTCTTATATATGGGACAACTTTCACACAAGGTCTTCAGATCCCAAACTAGGCAGAGCCTGTGCTATGGTAACCTGATGACTGATATATATATGCTTATATACATATACACTCCCAGACACAGGTCAAACAGACATGTTCATACACACAAATGTTTGACCTGTCCGGGAATCGAACCCGGGATCAGCGGCTCAGTTGGCAGAGTGCTACCAACTGCGCCAACCGGCCAGTCAAAGTTATATCTAAGTATTGCTATGCTGAGTGGTTACCCAGTCAAGTTATGACAATATCTGCACACCTACGTTACGTTTTAAACTACCCAACATTTTAAATAAAACATCTAAGTATATCAACAATATATATCACCTTAGTCATTATGTACTTAGCAGGTAGTAGCAATCACACTAATATTATAAAGGTGAAAAGTTTGTCTTTCGTTTGTACTTATCTGGTACTTACTCCTCTTCGTTGACACCACTAAACGGATTTGTATGAAGTATGGAAAGAAGATAGACCGTAGGTAAGTACCCTAGAATAACACATTAGGCCATTTCCCTATAAAAAAAGTTCTGATCACGATACGGAAATAAATCATTAAAATACTTAAAATAGAAAAACATACTTACTACCTACCCCGATTGACTTCCACAAGGACCGGTTGGAAGAGGCCCGCGAACAGCATTCGGGTGTGTTAGTAGTTATAAAACACAGGATATCATATGAATTTTTATTTTTTTGTGATAGTCAAACAAGCAGACCGGCCGCCGGATGGTAAGCGATCACCGTCGCCTATGGATATCTGTAACACTGTGGGCATTACGAATTTAGGATACGTAGTCATTGACTCTGTTAACTCTCCTTTTGAAGAATCCCATATTGTAGCTACTCGGAAACACCGGAGGAAGTTCGTCAGACATTTTACAGCTGTATGGAAAAACAATCGGCACAGTCTGTGACTCCCATGAGTAAATGATATGTGGATGAGCTTTCAAGTGGGGCTGAAACTGCTTTACAGGAATAAGGTAGAAAAGCTCATCAGAACACTCCATCGTATACACGATATAAAATAAACAGAGATCATGCTGAGGGGCTCAAGGTATGTCTTCGGTGATTTTATGAGTTTAGGGTCGTTGACAATTCTGATAACCAGGCAGGAACTTTCCAGTGCCTGCCTGGTTATCAGAATTGGCTAGCTACCACACTCGAGTTTGAAAAACTCTTATCTTGAGAGCCAGTAACCATTCAAGGTCTGGTGTGATTACATCTTCTACCACATCGGCACTGACGGTCAAGTTCGATAGTGGTCAAATGATAGATCTATAATGTATAAAAAATGATATTTCTACGAGAATTGAAAATTAAAACACCTCTTTAACAAAAACACTTTACTATTCTATATTATAACAACCAAAATAAGCTATAATCACAGACTATTTTAAAATAACAAAGACATTTATTAACTAATATTATTAAAACAATCGGGAATCATAATATTCACATTTTACTTCAAATGTGTTCTGTGCACAAAAGATGTTTTTCATAAAATCTAATGTCTATCTTTATACAAGTACTTATTGCATGAACATTACAATTCTAATTGTTTTCAATATGCAATTTCAACCATTAAGTTACATTCGAAGTAAATCAAAGCTTAGACTTCCGTTTCGTGGAACTATTTTGTCTAAGCGAGTCAATGGGACCTGTGAGAGGAAGGATTGTAGCTAATCACATAATTCATTTTCTACTAACTGTAACGATTAAAAATTGTGTCAATTTATTGTGTAGTAAGTATATTTTTAAATTAATAACAAGTAATTTTAAAGCGCGTAGAAAAATATATCTCAGTGATTTAGAGCAACATCAAGTCCGGTTATATCCTTGTGATTTATAAATCAGAAGGCTTTAAAAAACATGTATGAAACAATGTTAGACACTTTAAGTATACTTAGAATATTCCATTGCATTTGCAAAGCATGTGAAGTAAAAACAATCGATTGCATTGTTGAATCTTGAATTGTGAAATTGTTTGAAATACACAGAATGACTGTTAGGCGGCTTATGCTTTCGTCCGCTGGAGTTACCTAATCCCCCCCCCCCCCCCCCCCCCCTTCTGTACAGCCCTACACGCGTCCCCTGGGTGGTGCTCTCAACGAGCTCGAAGAACAAAATACATAAAAGGCGAATCAATATGAAGCCATCAATCAACACTTCTTGATTTTCCTTTTTGCAAGGGATGGCTTGGCTAACGGCTGGCGGGGGGAATGCACAATACACCCCAAGCGGGACGTCAGTGCAGCACCCCCAAATAGAATAAGAATAAGGGGGAAGGTTACACAGTAGTCTCACTAAAACGACACTTCAGTAATACGGAAAGCCCAATAATCCGGCGCCCTCCGCTTCATACTCTCGTTCCACGGTCGCACAACGGCATCAGTATAACCTCAAATATTGACACAATAACACGTACCTACATATCTATTGTTTTCCCCTAGTTTTCTATAGTGCCGGCAGTGACGGATTTACCAGCAGGCTGAGTAGGCTAGAGCGGCATTTTTTGGGGGCGGCGATTTTGACTATTACGATATTGACGACTATAGTTATTTGTCGTTCAGAAATAAATAAACAGCCGCGTCATCGTGTTCGTGTACCGAAATGTCATTAGGTCGACTTATTCATGTAATCATCGTGAATAAACAAGGTAAAACCTTGATGGCTAAGTTAATTTCATTGTTACCATGAAGCGGAATGTTAACATATACATTTTATAAAATGATAGGGATACTATTCATACTTTTTAAGCTCTCTGTACAATAGATAGTATTTAGAAACTTTACCGATTGAAAATTATTATGTGTAAGCTGTGTTTATATTGTGTAAGTAGTTTAAAGGTTACCTTATCTTGTCATATAGGACTAACAGGATTAAGCTTTTCTTAGAAATACACCCAATAATTAGCCTCCTGGCGGCAAATGCGTAAATCCGTCACTGAGTGCCGAATTAGTGAGACTCTACTCTACTTTAAATAGATTTTTAGCATATTAAATTACGAAATAAGCAATTCAAAGGCTAGTTCATTCATCCTATACCACCTATTGTATATTTTACATAATGATTGTAGTACAAACCTTTTGTTTCTGGTAGCGGAGAGGTTTTACAAATCTGTAGTGTTTTTCTTTCTTTCATGCATAGTTTTTATTTATATGTTCACAAAAAAACGGAAAGATCTGCAAATGCACGTAAATAAATATATACAACCCAAGTATGTACTGAATAAAAGATGGTATTTATACCTATTCAATAATAACAGAACAAAAGACGAAAGAGATTTCCTTGTTAGTGAGGCAAAAAGTTATATGATACATACGCAAGAAAAAAATATTTCACTAAATACATGACATTGTCGGATCAAAAAAATAATTTTCAATGTAGCTATAACTGTTAACCTGTCACTACTCAATGGGATGAGTTGTAAAATATTTTCATATGAACTAATTATACTGATATCATTATGAATTTATTTGACAGTCGCCGTGACGCAGTGGTTAGTGTCAGTGACATGACTACTGTGTCTCCGGGACCCTGGGTTCGAATCCCGGCAGGGGCAAACATTTGTGCGATGAGTGTAGGTGTTTGTCCCGGGTCTTGGATGTTTGTGTACTGTGAATGTGTGCGTCCAAGCTTCCCGCGATACAAGGAATCCTAGTGCGGAGGTTTAAGTGTGATAAAAAAAAAAAATTAATAATGCCAATACGTGCACTATAAAACAATAATTTAATTTCTCTTGCCCTCCATTTCTCCACCATGAAACTCTTCATACTTGGGGAAGGATTCTTGCCCTTTTGCAGGTATAGAAGGCAAAGAGCCTCCTTCTGCAAGCCTTTTTGCTTCAATTTTAGCTGCATTCTCCTTTTTGAGTAGAGCAGTAGCCAAATTCTTAGCTATCTCCTCCTCTGTAGGTGGCTGAGTTCTGAAATATGATAAAAAGGAAGATAATTTTTAAATGTGTTACATACCTCTTGATAATTCAAGACTATTTCACTTAGACAGATTGGCTAGGCTTTAGGGTGTTCAGTCGATAAAATATCAGTAATTCTAGGCCCTAGATTCAGTAATTGAACTTGTATTTCTCATATGTAAATATAGCACAAGTTCTTCCGGGATTTGTATTAATCATTTATTAATCACGGGAGGAATTAATCATACATAGGTCACACTAAAAGTTTCCGTAACTGGCCACTTACATAAACAATATTTAAAACGTAAATTACAACATTTGAAAATGGAACTCTTTGGCCGTAGAATGCAGTTTGTTTCATTTGATTGTCGAGTATATTTAAACTGTGGCGCCATTTTAAAAATAGCATGTCTACATTAACACATGGATTTTCTACGATTTTAAGTGTAATTTGACAGCTCAACAGAGCTTCGCTTGGCTTCAATCTGCTTTTGACGATGAAGCACCATGCAAGACGACTCAGTGACGAATCTCGCGATGGTGGCCCGTCCACCGCTGTGAACAACAATAACATCCTAAGCCATAGGCATGAGTCAAATAACATCAATCCGAATGTTTGCTTCTTTTTTAAAAAAATCTGGACACGTGGGTACTGTTGCTTTAGAGAATCGTCGTACTGTGAATAGTGACTGGTACACGACCATTTGTTTGCCGGAAATTTTTGACGAACTCCGTAAAAATAACCGTAAACGCTGTATCATCTTGCACCACGATAATGCTAGTTCCCACACGGCCAGACAGACATAAGAATTTTTGAAGATGAAAAACGTAGAACTTATGAGCCATCCTGCATACAGTCCCGATCTTTTGGGATCTCAGTTCCTTGTGACTTTTTTCTGATCCAAAAATTACGCGGTCAACGACTGTCATCACCAGAAGAGGCTGTCGAAGAGTATGGAAAGCACGTTTCTGAGGTCACCATGGAGTGGCACAAAAGGTTTCAAACTTGGTTTAATCGAATGAAAAAGTGCATTTATGCAATGGGAGAAATATTTTGAGAAACAATAAATTCACTTTTGACTTTTAATAATATTTTTTCTTATTCATTCCGGAAACTTTTCGTTCGCCCCACGTATAAAAAAGGTGATTTAACATTACAGCCAAGCCACGACAGATAGATCCAGAACTATAATATATATCTAACATAAAGGACCAGAAAAAAATATATTTTAGAATCACATTATATTTTAGAGTCAACTAAAGTTTGCGGGACTTTGGCCAATTACCGTGCCACCGCATACCTAAAACCGAGGGGCAGACCCATATCTGCTCCGACTACATGAAGAAGTCCTGGAGTATTCCCACAACATCCCAGAGGCAAGCACTCGAAATGTACCAATCTACCTAGTCAAGTAGTCAGGTAAATTATTTTTGTAATGTAACAAACCGACTAGGACTCACGTGGTAAACACTGGAAAATTACTCTCCGACCAGTTTCGAACTTACTTGTAGTTCTTCATCTGGGAGTTATGATCGTGCCAGGCGGCGAGCGCGAGCCTCAGCACGTAACTGGCACGATCATAACTCCCAGATGAAGAACTACAAATAAGTTCGAAACTGGTCGGAGAGTAATTTTCCAGAAATCTGCGCGATCAGCAAATGGATTTTGGCGCTAAACATTTACAAACAAATGCAAACATATTATTATGCCGTAATTTTACCTATATTTCGTTATCTATTTTATGAGATTTGATAAAATAGTGTATGAAACTGCACATAATTTTGGTATTAAAACACTCGTGTAAGCACACCCTATAAAAAAATTCGCCTACGCACGGCTCGTTTTATTAACTTACACTCGTTTTTTAAGAACCCATATTATGAAAAACTATTTACCTTTCAAAATCAGTAGGAAGTTTAAACTATCCTCCGGTTTTGATGACGCGGAGTTCAAACAGCCGTAGACTAAACCGTAGACGCAATACACTGGTGGCATTTTTAAAAAGATCGCGTAGATAAACTTATACGTGACCACTCGTCTTGACGCGACACTCACCACTGACAGCACTGCGAGGTCCGCTTAGCGGTCTCGTCGATGCGCATGTTTGTTTGCGTATGCCATTTCGAGCGTTTACAGGTAGTTTCCGTACTGTATACATATTTATACTGTGGCAGGCTACGCGAGGCACTGCGGTTTCGACTTCTACCGAGGCTTAGAACATTGATTTAATGAAGGTTTTCTCTGTAGTTCATTGGTATTTTTATAATTTTATTTTTTTAAATGTTTCATGAGACCATGAATCATCAGTTCCTTGAGTAAAGTGTTCAACCAGTCAGTCTGTTCAGTGTAGTTTGTATATGCATGCAGTTTATTATTTACATATATTTTTCTTTTCTATTAAATTTGATAAAATAAACCCTAGTGTACATAACACTGGGTCATTGAACGGAAGGGAGCGAGCTGTCAATGTGTCAAAGACTAAGATATTGTCTTCCTGATACACTATCCATAGGCACATGAAGCATGAAGCACATGAAGATGGCAGGGATGCTCATAGAGCCCACTTCAATTGACAGTTGTCAAACGCAAACTTATAATATATAAAAAAAAAAAAAAAAAAAAAAAAAACTTAGTACAGCAATATTCTTTAATAGTCCTAAGTGCTCACCTTCTTTGCCTGAGCCATGATTCCCATTCAGATGGTATAGGGTCTTGAAAATCCTGTCCTTTAGGTGGATCATACCATCGAGTTGGTGTCCTTTTTCCTCGGTTTGGCTGAGCGGCGATTTCATAATACTCGTTGCCTATATAGTCTCTACCTGAAATAAATATTTTATTTAGCAACTAGATCAATTTATTTTAATTTTATGCATGACTTTACAACTTAGTACAAGTTACCACTTAACAGCAAGCTTTTAAATTAGACAACCTTAAAGAGTTTGATTCAGGTACAATCAGTTGACAAAGGATATCCTTTCTATATAATGGTCTAGCGGTTTTAAAAAAAACTTCTGAGTAATCTCAATAGTGATAAGGTTGAATAAATAAATAAATATATACATATAGTAAAATAAAAAGTATAAATATTTGAAATTGTATTTATTTTATGCCTTTTGGTGATAAAAAGAATCATCAAAATCGATTCATAAACGACAAAGTTATCCGCAAACACACATAAAATATATATATGTATATGCATAATTATGCATTTTATATCCATATTATTATTAAAAATACTGCTTCAATTTAGTCCTATATTAAAATAAATGCAGTTTCTTCTCTCTTTATTCTAGTTTCTACTATGTAGTCTCATTGAAGGTTGGTATAACGCCTGGCTGTAACAGTTAAACAAAGTCGGAAGTAAACCTTTACATCAATTCCTAATAGGTGGTCTTTGCTGTAATTTTTTTATGTATAAACTTGAAGAGAGAAAATGTATTGTTAAACACTTTCACACAACACTCAAACACCACCAAAACCTTTATACATTGTTTAACCAGCTTTTTTGTGATGTAAGATTTTTGGTTATAGGGCAAAATTGCTGGTTGGGGATATAGTGCTCAAAAAGGTTTTATTTTATGTGCAGCATGGCTGGTCTAATAAAGTTACAGACCCAGCCACAATCACTTTTCACAGACTGGCCAGTTGGCACAGTTGGTAGCACTCTGCCTTCTGAGCCGCTGGGCCCGGGTTAGATTCCCGGACAGGTCAAACATTTGTGTGTATGAACATGTCTGTTTGATCTGTGTCTGGATGTGTATATGTATATAAGTATATCAGTCATCAGGTTACCATAGCACATGCTCTGCCTAGTTTGGGACCTGAAGACCTTGTGTGAAAGTTAATAAATATATAAATAATAACTTTGGACCTCTTCCTCTTAAGACTGTTTATCATGGAGTAAAAAAGCTACTAATACTAATGGTACTAAAGAAGCTACATGCCCCTCAGGAGGGTTTAGTCCAAACAAAAGCATATATGCAAGAGGCTATGTTTGGTGGGTCCACAAGGACAATGAAATAGAACAGATTGTAGTCAGTTGTTAGCAATGTCAGTTAATTAGAAACTGTCCTAAAGATCCTCAAACTTGGATTGTTTCTGAAAAACTTGCACTCAAGTACACATAGATTTTGCTTTCTTTATTTTGGTAATACATTCAAATGCTTGCCTGCCCAGTAACAATCCTTAGGTATAGCCATACATGTCATTGAACATGAACATATTTTGCCGGCAAGTGGTCGAAAGATAGAACTACAACAACAAATATAATATTTACTTACCTATATGATTCCCTCTAATTTGCTTAGGTCTGAGAGAGTTAATAAAGTTTCTGAGCACAATCCGCCAAACATATCTAGATTCACCGCCAGACATCTGTAATGAGTAAACATAAATAACTATTTCATAAATAACTAGCTACTTTAGGCAAGTATATTTTGAAATTCTACTACATTGACTGACAATGTTGAAAACTCAATATTACCTTACAGAGACCAAGTTTTCAACTTTAAGCCCCAGAACTTGTGTTTTGTGTGGCTTATATTACATTTAACAAAATTTGATTATTTTGTATGTTTTCATCAGACCAAAGAGATCACAATACTACGTAGGGCATCAGACGACGGATGACGGACAATGTTCCCATTTAAAATACTCTTTGGGACAATGCGCGACCTTTCGCTTTCTGCAGAGCACAGAGTGTGTATAATTGCCGGCCATGGAATTGGCGCCCTGATAAATACCAACCCAATAAATACAACCCAGATAATTCATGACCATGTACGTCGGTTATCAGGTCGGTATTTCACTGGCTGCGCAGTCCTTGGCGGCGTATTCCACCCCGGTAGCGATTTATTTCGGTACGTATTTCCTGACCCCAATAATGCGCGAACGATAAAAGCCGCCCAGATAATTCGCGACCACCTCCTATTGGCTTATATCCGCTACGCTTATTGGTCTAAAATAATTCTTAAATCGATTCTATTGGAGCATATATTTTGTAAGGCTTCGCTCATCATGTGTTTGTTTTTGTTTATATCATTCATTGTGTATATGATTCGCCCATATCTGAATGCTCTAACTGCTCTAAGTGCTGAGCTGATTCATGTGCCATAAATGCTCTTCAAACGGGTTTCTCTGACCATAACCAAATGTATTCTCATGATGTCTGTGCCACATCAAAATAAATACTTTCTGAAACAAGTTGCAAAAATTGGCAAATATCTAGAACTTTCAAAGGTAAATTTTATGCTGACATACAACCCTTAATCCTTGACAAACCTTGGTTCTCGAAGTTCCAGAAAGCTGATAAACAAACTACCTTAACTATTTGCAGGCTTCGACGCAATCATTCTGCACCCCTGTTTTCCTAGCCAAACTGAGGGTAAGGGATAACTCCCTTTGTGAATGTGGTCTGGACGAAGGAGACGTGGACCATAATATATATTCGATGGTGTGAACATCGAGGGAATTCATTGTGGACTAGACTTTATAAAAGTGGCTTTCAATTAACAGGCCGGTAAATACAGGGTCGCTAAAGCACGGGTCGGTAAATCACTGGCTGCGCATTATCGCCCGGTAGAAATTGTACCACCTTAGTAATTACCACCCTGATAATGCGCGACCTGATAGCTCGTGGATAGCTCATGTACATGGCTTTGAATTATCTGGCCGGTAATTCACTGGCCGGGCATTATCATGATCGGCAAGTAACGATTCCCATCAGAGATAAAGTGCGGTTTATTTTTCGGAGTAGGTACCTATTTAATACAGTGCTCAAAGTGCATACGCCCGGCTTAAAATGGTATTCACAGAGATACAGTGTTGCCAGATGACCCTGTGAATTTCTCCCCAACCTTATTTAAAGCCCCCCCGAAAATAAGCTTTTTGGAATAAAAATACCCCCAAAACCATTTTTATTTATTTTTAACTTACTTCAAAAAATGAGGAAGTTCTCTATTCGACCCGAATGTTTTTTTTAATGTTTGTTACCGCATAAATTTCGTCTGAGTGAACGGATTTTGATCATTCTTTTGTATTTGAAAGCTGGTGCTTCCCGTGTGGTTCCATTTCAATTTCATTAAAATCGGTCAAGCGGTTATTGAGTTACACTCCTATAACTTAAAAGTGCAATGACAATTGATCCCTGAGAGTAGCGAAAATCACTGAAAAGGGTAAAAAAAAATTACCAAAAAATGGAACCGACTTCAACACTCAATCAAAAGTATGCAATAACTTGTCGAGGTCCGAAGGTACCATGCTCACAATATTTTGATAATGGTTACTTTTGAACTATCATAGTACCGACTTCAACAAGTTATTTCATATTTTTTGAGTGTTCCATTTTTTGGTAAGAAAAAATTTTATAGGTCTGCACACGTACAATGCGTAACATGCGCGTATATAAATGTACTCTATGGCGCGTATCGGGCGCGTTGGCGGATCCTAGCAATCTGTTAAACACGTTGGAATTCGACGGCGTTCACACCGCACGCGAAGCGTGCGCTTCGCAGTTCCGACGCGTGTCGTTGTGAAAGCATCCATTTACTTCCATCTAGTGTTGAGTAGGGCAAACAAGAGGCGGTATATTTATCCCGTACATGAAGTCAAAGATTAAGAGTGGCTCAACATTAACTTTCATAGTGTACTACTTCAAATTTTATGTCTCGGCAGTCGAGAAATTGCATTATTTACTCTCCGCCTCCGCAAAACTATACGATGAGACGGAGAGAGAGCGAGACGCAGGCTAAAAGTTACAATAGTACGCCATTCTAAAATGAGCATTACATGCCCTTGATTTGAGTCTCGAGCGAGAGGGACATGACATTGACATTACTAAATACTGTGAGGCGGGCATTGAAGTGACTGTTTAGATTTGAAGTATATTGATTACATTATAAGTGTTTAACATGTGATTTGTAATTTCATTCATGAGCTTTTTCATTACATCCTTTAAATATATTTATTTATTTACCTACTAAAAAAAAATGTTACATATTACTTCGCAATACTGCTTACTAATATTCCTTTAATTTTGACTGACAGACTGACCATAATGTACTGCCATAACGTCAAATGTGAAAGTTGTACCCGTAGCTTCAAACTTCCCACAGCGCTTCAGTACGCCTCGTCCATGTTCCAAGCCTCATTAGCCTCAGCTCATTTGAGGTGGGGTGGGACATTGTACTGGCTTAGTACCAAAATGAGGCTACTCTTACAAACTCGTTCATTTCGTGCCCTACCCAACACTACTTCCATCCAAGCAATAGACGAATGAATTAATCAGAGTAATGTAATACACTGGAACGAATTGAATGATTACAGAATGAATGAATAAACGATTTTACTGAAGTAGTGTAATGTTTGAAATGAAAGTAAGTAAGTAAATAATGGTGAGAATTGTGTTTGTGGTAGAATGATTAAGGTACAAAAAAAACATTTAATATATCTCCCAAGTTAATTCCCCCCCCCCCCCAAATCTCCCCCCGAAGTTAAAAAAACCTCAAATTTGCAGGGAATCCCCCCCATCTGGCAACGTGCAGAGATAACGTTATATTTAGTGTGGTTTATTTTTCGGAGTATTTGAATATAGTGCTCAGAGTGCATACGCCCGGCTTAAAATTGTATTCACAGAGATAACGTTATATACACGCTACCAAAAATAAACCGCATATGGTACGCAATTGTAAACCACCATCAAATGGCGAACGTCAATTGGTCAACTAGAGAATGGAATACTACTGTGATTGGTCAATTGAATTTGAAGTTAGCACACACGCTGCACTACCTCGTTTACTTGAACACCGCATTCACGCTATAAGAATGCTACAAATGACGACACACCACAAACATGTACGGAGATTGTCATATTTTGAACCGACTTGTAGCGTGAATAATTCAAATACTCTGAATACTCTGAATTTTAAACCACAGCAATAGAATACATCTGCAGAGCAGCCTCGCTGTCTGATCAGTGCTGCAGCGTGAAACTGAACAGTGATTTCAGTGATGACGGGAGTCCCTACGTGGTAACTATCTCTATCGGCTCGTTTTTTCAGTACAGTGCGCCTTCTAGGGTTCGTTTCATAATGAGCTTTGAGCGCTTTGAGCACAGATAGCGTGCTTAAAGTCATTCCGAAATGCACTGACAGCTGCACACAAATTTATATGACGTCATCATCCTAAGCTTAGAACGCTCATGAGTACAACGTAGAGCAGTGTGAGCGCAGACAAACATGTTTTCAGACGCAGTTATTTATCTATAAATAACTATGCACTGAGAGTCAAACATCTGACTCATTAAGTGAATCTGTCGAAAAATGGGTAGTCCGTCCAAAAAAAATTAAAACCGTAATAATATATATTAGAAAAAAATGACCAATTTAGTGCCCATGAAGTACGGAAGTGAATTATTTAATATGAATATATAGATTGATAAACCTGTTTCCCTGAGTCATCTGTGGAGTGATATGTGGTATTGATTGAAGTTTGTCCGTTGTACTACGTACAACTAGAATAATCACGTACCAAATGACTGCAAACAAAAACGGATCTTACACCGTTATTATAAAACTTGTATTTGAAGGAACAGGGGCCGCGAGCCGACAGAGAGGGCTAGGTCAAACGGTACTCTCCTTCATCTAGGGGTATAATAATTGTCTGTCACTGTCACTTCACTCTGTTACTCTTGTCAGTTGTTGTCAGAAATCAGATTTTGGATTACTTTTGAGTTGTGTAACCAGCAGAAATCCGCCAAAATGGGAATGTTAAAAAAGGTAGGTTGTCGTGATCTTTAAAAACTACGTTAGAAAATATGATACCTATCAATATATATAATTTTAAATGGTAATCATCCTCAGCGCCTTCTGAGGATGAGAAACCATACTGCGCTCGCCAACCCGCCTGCCAAGCGTGGCGAGTATTGGCAAATCCCCCCTATATGGGGGAGGCATATGTCCAGCAGTGGACTTCCTATGGCTGAGAAGAAGAAAGAAGAAGAAATGGTAATAACCAGAACATTTTACAAAACTCTGATATCGACTGTTTGCACATACAGACCACAGGCTTGGTGGGACTAGCAGTCGCTCCGAATCCTCACCACACTTTGGGTGCATTATATGGCAAGATATTGAGAGTTCTTCAAAAGATGCCAGAAACAGCAGTGTACAGGAAATACACCGAATCGATTGTTCGAGACAGGGCTGCTGTCCTAACTACAGTGAGTACTGCTAGCATAATCCGTCCGGCAGTAGTTTATTGAGATGTGTTACAGAAAATCAATATCATTTTAAAGTAAAGAATTAGATACGACATGACAACCAGCAAATACTTATGTACTGTTGATTATTTATTTATTGTGGTCTTTAACCTGGAAAAAACCACAACATATGAATGGATTAGTAAAGCACATGAATATGCTTCAGGCTATACTATGGACATTATAAACAAAAGGTTAATTACTGTTTCAGACGAAAGATGCTTATGAAATTGAATGTAAAATTAACTGCGGCCAGTGTGAGGAACTAATTGTTCAAGCAGAGAATGAGCTAAATTTAGCCCGGAAGATGCTTGTTTGGAAACCTTGGGAACCACTCATGGCTAAACCTCCTAAGGGACAGTGGGACTGGCCCCCAGCACAGTCATAAATGTTAATGTCATATTTATTTTGTCATAGAAGTGTTTTAGTACTCTAAAGTAAATTATTCAAATATTAACAATTGAACTTTCATTTTGACATTCTGGAAAAGTTTAGGCATTTTTATACTTTGCCTACAAGGTTTTTCATACAGTAGTTCAGACAAATTAAATTTTGACTCAGAATAGATAAAAATGAGTTAAAAGCTGCAAACTATACAGTAGCCAGTATGAAAAACAAACAGGTTCTTATTTGGTATGTGTATAGTGATATTGTCATGTGCTTAGTTTTATTTTAAGTTTTACATTTCATGGTTGAGGGTTTTGCAGTAAAATATAGAATCACCCACCCTAAAATGGTGACCTGCTTTCAAGGAATGCTGCTTGTATGAACTGTGTTCTTGATGACAGACTCTCAAACTTGAGGTTGGTAGCAGACCAGACAGCACTAAAAATAGGTACACTGCTATCATAAAAATGAGGTAATATTGTTACAATTGTACATCACAGATATCATCATCATCTCAGCCATTGGATGTCCACTGCTGGACATATGCCTCCCCCATTGATTTCCACAAGGACCAGATGGGACCGGCCTGCATCTAGCCCTTACCTGTGATCAATCAGATTGTCTGTCCACCTTGTTGGTGGCCACCCTATGCTGTATTGCCAGTCAGTGGTCTCCATTCAAGAACCTTTTGACCCCAATATCCATTAAATACAAGATGTATTTATTGCCAAAAAGGGTTAAGTACTCTTAAACATTATACAGAATAATATTAAGCAATTATGTACGAGCTAGACCTGTTTCCCGTGACCCCCAAAATAAGCACAAGGCCTGTATCTTGGGACCCGAGTCTGATGTGTTAAACAATTTTGTGTACTTAGTGTATAGATAGAATCTTTACATTTTGTGATGTGGTACAACTAATGTGATTGTATTTTAAAAGGTAAAGCACGTATAGAATTATTATTTATTGATTGATTTTGATTGTATTTTAAAAGGTAAAGCACGTATAGAATATGTACATATTAAGCAAGTATGAAGGTTAAGTAAATACTGAGGGTGTATTGAAATGTGTATGCGTGTGTAAAATGGGCAGATGCCCGTGTGTATCAATGACTGTAAGTGAATGTGAAGTAGTGTGTTCAGACTAAATCTTCAGTATCCCGGTATGAAAGCTGAAGTAACCATTTGGTGATCTTTTTGCACTCAAACATTGAGACGGTTTTAATATCACATTTTTTCTCTTATCAGATCTCAGTATGAAATATAACAAATAACTTACATCTGAAGCTGAGGTCTATTTTAGATAGTGGTTTTCAAACATACCCTTTGTGGCAGCAGAGGAAGTGGTACATCTTGTATCTGTTGTAATTTCCTTAGCCATTGTATGTCCTACCAACAAAACCAAAGAGAAAAAATTACCAAAAAATGGAACCAACTTCAACACTCAAAATATGAAATAACTTGTTGAAGTCGGTACCATAGGCCGTGGTGGTACCGGCCTAGAATAGTACTCCCCCATCTCTTCCCGCGGGTGCCGTAAGAGTCGGTTAAGGGATAACGTACCAGGAGGTGGGTAGCAGCGCCTTCTGAGGATCGGAAATCATACTGCGCTCACCAACCCGCCTGCCAAGCGTGGCGAGTATTGGCAAATCCCCCCTAAATGGGGGAGGCATACGTCCAGCAGTGGACGCACATGGCTGAGAAAGAAGAAGATGGCTTTCAGAGAAACCTCTTCTTTGCAGCAACAAACAAATTTTAGATGATATTTACTATTGATGAAAGCTTGATTTGAATTTATTAAATGAGCAATGTTCTGTCATAATACTGAGTACCTTACTAAAATAAGGTTTATTATAATAGATTAAACAAAATAGTAAGTCCTATAATGTAGAAGTACTTTACCAATCAGACTGCTCATCCGTGACAAAAAGAAATCTTATACAGTAAACAATGTATATCAAATAATTACTTCAATGAAAAACATTAAATTTTATAAATAACACCTTTTTACTGTCTTGTATAACTTACTTCTAAATACATACAATTTTATCCCAAAGCCACATAGATAGAAGAGCTGATAAGTTGGCTTAATTTATGATTCGAAAAAGTTCAAATTGTATTATCATTCTACAAAACTTACATTACAACCATTGTTGTACCAACCAGTAAAACCATTACATTAGGAAGATAACCTAATTTTAACACAATTGTGAATTTGACTCAGCTCTATTTGATAATTTAAATATATTAAATGTTGAGACACTTCATTTTGGTTCTAGAAAAGCCATCAACACAGTAGATCATCTTTAAAAAAAGGTATACATTTTTACATACAACGGAATGCAGTGTTAGTCTTTAGTGTCAGACACTGTGTATGTTGTAAATATTAATAATTTTATTGATGGCCAAATTACATTAATGATTTCGAATTTAACAAAGATTTTGGAGTAACATACATAAAATACAATATGTAATCTCAAGATTTAAAGCAACAATTCCTAAATAAAAACACATGAAATAATAATAATCTTGCACAAAAGAATGTGCATAAAATGCACGTTCAGCAAATGGCAGAATTGCCATGTAGAGTTAAATAGCATTGCTAAGGCTTGCATTTTGGTAATGTTTTGCTTAATTTCCTTGCCCTTATAGGCTGTTTTTTTATGAATTCTTTCTTAACTGTTCCTTTAAGTTATGTAAATAACAACAAAATGTTACAATACAGCTAAATTTTACCTATTTGTTTATAACAAAGTGATACTTGACCCATATTTCAAAACCTTTGTAATATCACAACTTGAATCAAGATGAATCACAAAAAGCATCCATAAGATCCAGTGGTCCAGATAACTAAAACTGAAACCATTGGAAAAAAATAGAAATATAAAATGATCTAATTCACCAAAACTGAAATCAGACCTTCTAAATTTTTATTTAGGTGGACTCAAGTACTGCTTTACTATTTTAAATACATAAAAAAATATTTTTGGGTTACCCTGATCACTTCTAGCTGTACAATTACCGTAGCAGTAGTGAGTGAATGAATGTAGTTGCAGACACAAACAACTGTAAGTCAATAAGGGGTGAGTACATATTTAAATGTACCAAGTTACTTCACAATACATCAAATTTATTTTTCTGTTCCTAAAAAGGAGTACATACAATAATGAATACCTATGGTACATGTGTGTACTATATACTTGTTATGTCTGAATTATAATTATTTGTCAGCATATTTTTTATAATTACTTTTTTTGGCACAGACATACTTATATGTAGTATTTTTATGGCAGCACACATGCCAATTTACAGTGCTCTTGCGTGAAGTTTTTAATTGGAAACAATAAGAAAGTACAGTTTTAAGTTGGAAATTCACTATCAATGCATCCATAGGACTTGCTAGGAACACTGCTGAACAGGCAACCATTTCATTGTCACAAGAACCATTTGTATTATTAGCCTGTATCTGGCATTCTCCTGCTAATTGGATCAGTCTGCCTGTCCACCTAGTCAAGATGTCCTTTGGTGCACTTGCCAATAAATATTACTTGGACCTCAAAAACAAATGTAATATCACTCTCATATTAATACCCCACACTAGTAATATCAAAATAAGTAGATAGTTGTTCATATCATCAAACTCCTTCAAGTCTATCAAGTTACATAAAACTTACATTATATTTAGGTATTTATGTAGATTTGTAGTGAAATAGTAAATAAATAATACAGTTTATTCATCCTTACTTGACAAAAAAGGTAAAAAAAACCACTGTCATCTACAAAAATTATGAATCTCTGCGGAAAATCACAATTTAGAAACACACAATAGTCCCTGGATATAGTAAAACATAAACGCTACTATTTATGCATGGATATTAACAAAGTTCATCCTAATTACACTTATTTTCAGTTAAATAAGAAAACTACAATGAACGTCACTCCATTATGTTGAGGTAGAATTTTCCATACTCTATGAAATTTAGTGATGGGAATGGTAATTCAAGAATGAACGGATTATATGGGCTTTGGGAATGAGTGTGTTAATGTTTAATCAACTTAGTACAAAATCAAATATATATTCAAGATTTTTTTATGAAGCATGAAAAATATAATGAGCAGGTACATCTTAAATGAAGACATTAATTAGAAAATATTTATAATTTATGCGACTTTTACAAAGATTTGCCTGCAACACAATTTCTATAGGATTCACCCAAGATTCTAAGGCCCATATTGCAAGAGAATTCTCAGTTCGGAATTATGATTAAGGAGTAGATTTAAGCAAAGATTGCTATGAAATCTCTGCCTAAATCTACTCCTAGTTTTGGAATATGGGTCTAAGATAGCCATTAAATTTTAGGCGGTATAGTGAAAAGCTTATTTTGTATCGTTTTTCAACACTTATGTTCCTTTGAGCTTTGATATGTAATTATTGTGGATACTTAACTTGTCGCTAGCGGACCGAACATCGCTCACTGTTTCATAGATGGTGCTGCAAAAATCTAACTTTTACAAAAATAAAATTTTGTATAGTCGCGTTTAAACAGACAAACAAAAAAAAATTGAAAAAACCCAATTCTATCTATACAAAAAAATTCATCAAAATCGTTTCAGTCCAATCTGAGATGGTTAGTTTTACAGAGGTATGTCTGACATAGCTTTGACTTTACCACAACATTCTTGATTTATTTACTATCAACTTGAAAATATTTGAAACTTGGCACATTCTAAATACAAAGAGAGCCATGTACATATATAAAAGAAAAAAAGTTAACCATCGCTTTAGGCCATTGGTTAAAATGAATGCATTTACATGTTCATTTGCTTTATCTATTCAAAGGTACTCATCACTAAATCTTGCCTATGGTTGTTTGTTTACTTTTTTGTCAGGTAAGGATGAATAGACTATACCTAAAAGTACAAAAATGCCAAAAAATACATCAACTTCTGGTAACTCATCTATTACATTGATCTGGAATATACATCAGTACATTGTATTGCCCGCAATTGACATTTTTTATGTAATTGCCATCAACTAATAAAAGTAGTGTTTTATAAACTAAACTTACATTTAAAAATAAATAACAGTAGATAACAGTTAACTTGTCATATAATACTCATATAATTAAGTGCTTTCCACATAATATTTCAAACTATTCATATTAGACCCTGGAGATGGCAATTGACCCAGCTTTGCAAAATCAATCTTTTGTCACAGGAGGTATAATTTATAAAATAATATTTTAAATGAAATAAGTGTCCCTTACTTTATTTTATTTTGCATTAGATTAGTAAGAATATGTGAGATAGCCTGTGGATACACAGAACAGTAAGTTTATTGCCGAGATATAGTTTTATTTGTGCATAATAGACAGCCATCATCGTATTGTAATTTCTCATACAATATAGTTTAATAAAATTATGCTTCAAGTCAAAATTACATATTTTCAACAAACATTACATTTTAATAATATTTAGACATAAATTATGTTGATGTTACCCCTTTCCTTGCCACTAACAAGTTCAGAACAGGATGTTTTTTTATATAACTTACAGCTTTCTTGTGTGTCACCATTGTGAAGTCATAGCCATTACATTGTAGAATTTTATCATGCATCCTTAAACCAGCTTTAGCTGCTGGGCTTCCTTCATGAACTTCGGTCACATAGATACCCTGAAACAAAGGTATTTGCAGCTCAATGCAGAATGCAAGGGGGATGAGGGCCTCTTATCCCTATATTTATAGATGCATAGTAATATAGTTTTTTTTAAAATACTTTATAGATCCAGTATTTGACCACTATCTCACTTGATGGTCAATGTGACAATGTAGTTAAAGATGTAATCACACTAGATCTAGAATGTTAACTGGCTCTCAAGAACAGCTGCCTGAACACAATATTTCTTTGGGAAAAGTTTAAAAGTAAAGCTTAGAAGTGAAGTGTAGGTTTTGATATCTTATTATGAATTTATAGAAACTGAATTAGTGATAAAGGCAGGAAGGTATGTCTTCGCAATTTCAATAAAATATTAGCTACTAAAGAAACAGGGGCTTGGAGGCGTAAACCCACCCTTTGTGAAAGTGAAGTTGCGGTCTCTATCGGCTTATAATTTATTTGTAGTCACACTTATCAGACATTGATATTGGGGGTGAGGGGAGGGTGATAAGAGGGCTGGAGCAAAGCAAGCAGGGCCCCTTAGCTTTCTAAAGGAATTAATCCAACTCGGTATAGTATCAGTTGTAGCTGTAGGTTTTTAGGTAGTTGCATAAAAAAAGTAGGGTAATCCACTCGCTCCGCAATCATCAGGCCAGCTGGAGCTGACCTGCACCCTACTCAACAGGGACACACTTATTTGCATAAAAGCAATCTGTATGTGCTGCCGCAAAAATCCCTGACGCGTGCAAAAGCGAGGCAGTCTTGACACTGCTCTAAATGCATTATGGTATTGCACGCAAATAGCGCTATAATTTTTCTAAGTGTAATTAGCCCACGCTGTGGGCAGGCTGCAAGTGTAAAACGATGTGACTGCTGAGCGCGACGATCAGCGTGTCAATTTTAATAAAATAAACCTGTCTCCTTTGAAAGTAATATATAATTATGTTTCCACATTAGAGTTTAAATAATTTGTTTGAACATACATTATCTGTGTAGCCTTGAGGGCTTTTTCGGAAATCTTGGTCGATACCGCCTCCGATTTTGAATCCACATTTCATCACTTCTCTGCCTTCAGCGTCGACTCCAGCTTCTTTTTGTAATGTTATCGGTATCTAAAAACATATGTGGTAAGTATTAATTTGTAAAATGGGCATTCAAAGAAGGGAGTGGTCCCATGTACTTACACTGAGACACTCCATAGCCGTGCCAGCTTGGTGCTGAAATGCCATTTTCGCCATGATGAAGCTTTAAAAATATGTTTATTTTTCCACTGAAAAATATCTAATCCCTATCAATCAAAAAATCCCCAGCAAAAAGCAAATATATTGAATTCCGTATTTATGTCTACAATAATTCATACAGTACACAGAGATACCAATACAAGCACCATAGACTACATTTGTATTTTATATCTAACAACCACAACATAGATCAAAATTCTGTAACTCCTTAAATTCTGTAAAACCAAAACCACAGATTACTGGGCTAAAACCATAGAAGTAATCTTCAATTCTTTCGTTTTCCCAAGAAAAATCGAAATAGAATTTCCCATTTTCCTGTATTTCAAATAGTCATATCTCTTTGAAAAATGATTATTGTTTACTCCACCAGGCATAATAAAATTGCCCTTGAGCTACTTTATTTTGCCCTTGTGCAAATTCGCAAAAATATTTACTAATTAACTAATAAACAATAAAAAACGGTCGTCGAGTCGCATTTCCAAGCGAAATTTTTTGCGCATTGCGCATGCGCGACAGAATAAAGGTGATACTCAGTTCGCTGGAATGTGCACTTACCAAAATACTGCAAACAAAAACAGATCTTACAACGATATTAAAAAACTTGTATTTAATTGAACAGGGGCCGCGAGCCGACAGAGAGGGCAAGCACGAGGTCAGTGTGTCCTTTTTTAACAATTGCCAGGATATGTATCGTAAACTTTAGTATTTATTCTTAGTGTTATTGCTAGACAGCATTCAACCTTAGTTTATCAACCCCTTACGCAAATAAAACGCAGAAAACATAATGTATGTACCCAACCGGAACGACTACGAACCTCTTTCATTCAAAGATTTCCATACTTTCTAGGCCCATAAATCTACAATAAAATAAACAAAACTCTGAATATTTATCCCTTGACAAAAACTGAGGTAAAATTTAAAGTAACCTCTTTGCTGATTTACATATGAAAAGAATGAAAAACTCTTAAAGGTTTTAACGTAACATAATAATAATTTATGTACGATTTTCTAATACCAACCACAGTTACGCTGTCCAAACTTTTTTGATGCAAAAAAACATATATCTAAGCCGACACCCTCTCACACTTACACATGCACTTACACTTCACACACCGAGAGGAACTTTTACACTTGACTAAACTTATTATCATAGTTTTAATGTATTAACAGTTGTCAATAGCATAAGGCTAGATTATTTTTTTATATATCTAGGAGGAGGGCGCTGTAAGCAGAAACACAGGTGTACGAGCTTATTTCAGCGACAGATAACCCATATTTTTTTGTGAAAACCTCTAGCCATATAATATAAAAATATGTATGAATGTGCACTAATTATCTGAATAAACTAATTTGAATTAGTAGTTTTCTTACAGAAAGTTAAATGAAATTCATCTTTTAAAATTAATAGCAACAAAATTGGCCTGCGCCAAAAATTACTATTGACTATTTTATTTACTAATTTGTGATTAAAAAATGCAATATAAACGGATATATTTTATTTAATAAACGTAAAACTTTGTTTCGTCCACTTAAACCCTATCCTAATATATTAATGTAAATAAAAATAGCTAGTTAGGATATTATGTATTATGATTTTAGAG
Organism: Apeira syringaria; assembly: GCA_934044485.1. NCBI lineage: Eukaryota > Metazoa > Arthropoda > Insecta > Lepidoptera > Geometridae > Apeira > Apeira syringaria. The sequence continues at coordinate 5,634,923 of OW203659.1, forward strand.
ATCCCTACTAAAATTAACAATGTAGCTGTAATTTCAAATTAAAGTTAGCTGTGGTTCCGTTATCCAAACGGAAAAACCATGATCCACGAGGGTGAAACCGCAAAGTAACCACTAGCCAGCCATTAGTCGAAGTGATGATAGATGAGCGGTGGGAGCGTCGCCTGTCAAACTAACGGATGCTGGTTCGATCCCCGCCAACGGCGTGACATATTCAGAGGTAACTATCACGTGATCTATGATCAATGTAAGTGACTTCTTCTTATGTCACATGCTATGGTGTAGCCGTTCGTGAGACATCGATCAAATATTGGTCGATCAATATTTGGCCGCTCCTGAACGCAGCCCTGCAAACTGAGTATCACCTTTATTCTGTCGCGCATGCGCAATGCGCAAAAAAATCGCTTGGAAATGCGACTTGACGACCGTTTTTTATTGTTTATTAGTTAATTAGTGAATATTTTTGCGAATTTGCACAAGGGCAAATTAAAGTAGCTCAAGGGCAATTTTGTTATGCCTGGTGGAGTAAACATAATAATTTTCCAAAGAGATATGACTATTTGAAATACAGGAAAATGGGAAATTCTATTTCCATTTTTCTTGGGAAAACGAAAGAAGGGCAAATAAAATAATTAACGTAGGTCGAAAGGGCAAATTAAGATTTATAAAATGAGATGATTTTAACTTTGAAATTGTAAAGCTTGCAGACCGGAACATACCCGGTGCAGTTGGCAGCACTATGTGTTAAGTTTAGGTTCTTTTTGAACCCTAAATTAAATCGTAGAACTAAACTAAGTTATGGTGGCGATCAGTAGTAGTCTGTGGTGGCGATGGTGCTCGATTGATGATACTGTCAATTGTCATTGATACTTATACTGTTACTGCTTTCTGTGGTTGACTGCAGTGTTTAGTACGGTTACGCAGAATTAAATGGGACTACGTTATCTAAATTAAAAAAGGTACTAATAAAATTAACTAGAAAATCTATACATTTATGTAGCAAGATGAACTTGATAGCATGGAATGATAGAGGCATCGAAAATACATGCTGCACTGATAAGTCACGCTGGTCACGATTCAAAATATCGAGTTGTTGTTATGTACTGTATGTTTCTTTTCTAAAAATCAATCTCCGCCATTTCCTGGCCATCTAACCACCTTGTTTTATTACTGACTATGTGTTTTATCTATTCACCTACAGCTAGTAAAGTCATCAACCTAACATTTAATAGTATATATTTTTCGTCATATCAGCAGACTTAACATATTACGTATAAATGTAGCTCGAGTTTTTGGAAATATCTACTTCTTCGTCTGCCAAATTGAGAATTTTTGTATCACCTTATATCTTGTGTCAGCTTACAACTATAGTACCTCAGATCATAAATATTCTTTTAGGTGTCTGACTAAACAGACCTAACCTTCACCATGAGAGGTAACAGAAACTGTAGTGTGTAACAGTGCAGAATATATAATATTGAGAGCTCAAAATAAAGAAAAATACCTGGTAAATATCATATTTGGAATGTTATCTCTTGTACTTTTCTATATACATTTTAATAGATTGTATTCATACAGTTATTTTTAGTTCATCATGGAGACCATAACTGAAGCACCAGATGAGAGTACTGGAGACTCTAGTATTGTCAAAAGTGAGGATGGAAATGCTCAGCAGGATGGAGGACGCAATTCACCACCTCCAAACTGTGCTATTTGCCTTGGAAGGTGCCGAAATAAGTCATTTACAGACTCTTGCCTTCATCAGTTCTGCTTCAAGTGCCTCCTAACATGGAGTAGGGTAAGCCATCCTCTTTAATCATTGCTATTGAATGCATCTCTATATGCTTTTAAAGGGTATCATAATTTATGGTTTTTAAATGATCAAGACTTAGTACTATATGCATTGATTTACAGTCTTAAATGTTGTTAACTTTGTATACTAAAATAGGTTGTTGTTTTACAGTCACATGTTGAACATAGAGTATCTTCAGCTAAACATATTGGGACTTTCTAGTACACCTAGGCAAGATATTAACTAGAGCTATTAAAGTATGTGATGTCACACCTTATATGTTACTGATAAGGTTTCTGTGACTGCTACTATTATAATCTATAATCATATCAAAGTCAAAGTCAATTACTTTAAAATATGTGCATGCCCATCATTAACGAGATTAAAACTAATTAGATTAAACTTGTAGTAGAATTTAACCAGCCAAAAAGGTATAAATACAATTTGCATAATGTGATCAAGTTTTAAATCATAAAGCACTAATAGAATGATACAAGCATCATGACTGGTACAACTGTGTTGCTCAGTCCTCTATTATATTCGTCGCATCAGTCTCCCTTGCTTTACTTATAACACTTGATTCATTTTCTGTGCAAAAATTTGCTGAGCCTAACTTGAGAGCCACAAATACTATGCATATGCTGCTCATACTGTACCTGGTTAGAAGCTATTGTTCAGATGTATCTACATAAATATATAAAGTTACAAGTAGAGTATGTAGTAAATGCAATTAAATATTTTTTAGGTGAAAACTGAATGTCCTCTATGCAAACAAAACTTTAAGTCAATCATTCACAATGTCAAATCAAACCACCAATATGAAGAATACCCGGTGGAGCAGCCCCAGCCTCCAGTGCTAGATAGAGCACCCAGCGGTCTGAATATTGATGAAATTGTTAATGCTGCTCGGAGGTTTAGATACAGGTAAATATGTCATGTTTTTTTAATCTCAAGTGGTGAAACTGAGCTACTCAAGAAGATGCTGGCTAGATTTGGCGACTTTTTGTAATAGCTATTAGGCCCCTCGCCCACGGCGACTTTTCGTCGATGATGTAGAGCAATGTTAATCGATACCGCCGCGATGCTGTAGCTGGCGGTGTACCTTTGCCCAGATTCTTTATCGCTACTGTCACGCTTCGCTCGCGATGCAAACGAAAGCGTGCACATTCTCCAGCACCCTTCCGTCCGTTCTCCACCCTTAGTTTCCACAATATTGTTGGAAATGGTCGCGCATTTGCATTGCATCGATACAGTTGCCATGCAGTAGCGAGTGTTTACAGCATGAAGTCACATGTCATGACACAGAAGTCGATGTGGGCGGGGACTGACGGCTTAAGTTAAGCTTAGCATGGATATAAATGTGATTTTAAGCTCCTTGATCCAAACTTCAAATTATGGTTTGTTGGTTGTTCTTGGCATCTGTTATTATAATAGATAACTTGTAATATGCACTTACATTTGCGCTCAGTTTGAAGGACCCAGGAAATTACAATTATGGGAAACTGTTATCGAAATGTGTTGATGGACAGTTGTGCAAATTGCCAATGTAACCATTTAAAATAAAAAATTTTTTCCATAACACTGTTTTTTACGGGTATAACGTGGTACTTATGCGTAGTCGATATCACGATCGACAATTGTTTCGGCTTCTTCCGGTTAGTCGTAACGTCCCGTCTCGCACTGTGCGAGACGGGACGTTACGACTAACGCACCGCACTCAAGATCCGATGAAGGCTTCCGGAAGAAGCCGAAACAATTGTCGATCGTGATATCGACTACGCGTAAGTACCACATTATACCCGTAAAAAACAGTGTAAAGTAATTATGAACGTGAGTTTTAATATTATTAATGTTTTTCCAATTCATAATGCTAGTCCCTGAATCAAACTTTATCGATTCCAATTTAATTCAGGGAATATTCTGGCATTATTGTGAAGGGCTAAGAAGACTAGATCTTTGTTTTTTATATGATGTAATGCTTGGGCATTGCTGGTGTTGTCACCTTTCATAAGCATAGATATTAAATTACGGTTTATACCTGCACATGATTCCTGCTAGATTTCCCAAGGAGCTTGACTTGCCCATAGTGTTTACACCAAATACTTATTTGCAGTCTTCCTAGTACTGAATATGGATTAGTTATAAAAAATGTTTGAAAATTAGTTAAAAATGCCAAAATTTTGGTATTGACCATTAGATAATTCAGGGTGACCCTCAAATGTGGCACACTTGTCTCTATTACATTTTTCAACTTTCAACAACACATATAAATAAGAGGCTTTACAAGATCTGCAAAAAGACTATTAAAGAGTTTATTAGCACATTAATCACATAAAATAAACTCATGAAAAAACCCTTATTTATGTACCCTGTATATGCATTTCTTTTCCTAGCTTGTAAAAATCTCCATCTACTGTATTTTGTACATTGCAGAAAAGTCAGGGTTAACTGGCTTACATTACTAAAGAGTAAGCAAGTAGACCTGCTTGTTTCTATGGATAGACTTTGACTCAAGTTCCGGTAAGTTTGGAAGTTGACATAGTGTCAACGTCCATATCTGACAGACGTGAGTAAAGCCAGTGGCCCATTTATAATATTTATTTTATTTTATCGGTCGCCAACAGCCTGACAGGCTGCATGATGGTAAGCGATCACTGTCGTCTTTATAACACTGGGGGCATTATGATATCCTATCTTTTAAGACGCCTATCCTTTTAAGACTCTGTTAACTCTCCTTTTGAAATCCCATATTGTAGCTACTCGAGGAGCAATACCGAGGGAGGCAACTTGTTCCACATTTTACAGGTGTATGGAAAATTAAAATCAATAGGTTGAATTGCAGTGTGTGAATCCCATGTGTCATGAGTTTTTAAACGATTTCGGCTAGTGTCGTGTAAAACCTTGATGCTGGAATAAGGTTGAAGAGTTCTTCAGAAGTCTGAAGAAGAAGAAGAAGTTTTTTTTTTTTACACACAGTCCCCCGCACTGGATTCCAGGATTCCCTGTATCGCGGGAGGCATGGACACACACAATCACAGCACACAAACATCCAAGACCCGGGACAAATATCTACACTCATCGCACAAATGTTTGCCCCTGCCGGGATTCGAACCCAGGGTCCCGGAGACAGAAGTCATGTCAATGACACTAACCACTGCGCCACGGCGACCGTCAAAATACACAGAGCCATGTCTCTTCGGATACTTGGTGGCTCTAGGTCTCTAGACCAGGCCCTAGGTGTGTCATTATCAAGTGTTCTTACTGATAGGCTGTTTTGTTTCTAGGACAACATTGACCCTGCCGCGCCGCGAGACTCTAGCCATACAGCAGTTCCTTATGCAATATCCGCTGGCGTCGCTCGTGAACGATCTTCCGCCGCGTCAACTGGCGCACCCCAGTGGTTCTGCCTCATTCCGGCACCGATCGCGCCACTCCCCCGCCGAATTCCGCCGCACCGTCTACCGGCATAACCTGTGGGCTCGTCCGCTGCCTGACTTTACTGGCCGCTTCCGAGACTGTTCGCCGGAGTTTTTCCGGTAACTACTTATCACACCCGCCCTATTTCTTTGCCTGTTTATATATAGGTCAGTTAACCAAAGGTGGCACGAAGAACACATTTACACGTTGCACTTGTGTAGTGTCTGTGAATAAGCGCGCGGCGTGACGTTGCACTGCATGGACATGAAGTGAATGAATAGTCTATCTATCTCTCTCGCGCGCGGTCATACTTATGAAAGAGACAGTTATTGTTTTGCCTTTGCTACTGCTTATAAATATAGAGTGATCTTTTTGCATTCGTCCGTTAGTCATGTGTAAATCGACGCGCGTTATTGTTATTGTTTAACCGGTAAAGATCTTAAAACAAGTCGCCTTCGTAGGAGGGCAAGGAAAGGGGGGGGAGGGGGAGTCTACCCCACTTGCCCTCACCTCCCCGCCTCATTATTATTTGATCTATAAGTTTTTCATCATTATAATGTTACTTTCACAAGGGGAGGGGCGTTGAGTGCGCGTTGTGTTGTCGCGGTTTCAACTTAACCTGTTTTTTTCCTGGTGGGGTGTTCTGACAGTGGTAAATCATATTGCTAAATATGAAATTGTAAATTTACTCTTTATTATAAACGTATTTGACTTCAACGAAAGAGAAACGACATGACGTTTCTTTTCATAAATTCGTTATATTTAGAAATATAATTTTAAATATTTCGACGCATCTCCGGCTGCAAATATTGCTTCAAGGCCCACCGTACGAACCCCCTTGATACCCCCAAATTTCCAGTTTACTCAAATTCGGGCGACTCGATATGAGACCCAACCCGTTTTACCAAGGACCTTACTAAAGTAGGTATGGACGAGCCAAGAACACACAATATCATCAAAACAAAAAACATTACATCGTTCAAAGCTTCTTGTCACACTTAGTATAGAGAGTATTTCTGTCCCGTAATAGTTCAGCACTTAGCCCTTAAAAAGAGCGAAAAAAGATAGCGGATATAATTATCTACGTCAGAAAAAGGGAACGCCTGTGTTTATCGGTTGCATTTGAGCCGCTTGACCTTCATTGAAGTGGTGGCAGAGGTGATAGTTCTGGTTATTATGTTATTACACGTATTTTGAAACACGTGTGGCCAATGATGTAGTTTAAATAAATCCATCAAAAGTGCAATGCTTACATAAAATAAAACTTTTTGTTAAATAATAATTATATCCTAATATTATAAATGCGAAAGTTTGAGTGTATGTGTGTATGTTTGTTACTTCTTGACGCTCAAATATGGTATGGAGATAGTTTAAACCCTTTTTTTACGTGGGCAAAATGCATTTACGCACTTCCGCCTACCGGGAAAGCAGGCGGGGTGTGTCGGGCTCGCTCGAGCATCGCATCACCGCGATCCACCGCTCCCTGGGGGCCTCCGGGCCCCCAATCCTAACTACACCCACAACAGCCCGGGTCCACTACCGACTAAAGCCCACGATATCCGTCCTGCCGATATAACGGAGGGAGCGCGGGGTGCGTTTCCAGGTAGGCGAAAGTGCGTAAATGCATTTATCCTAAGTTAAAAAAAAGGTGTGAAACTTTTCTCCCACGAAATACGTGTGGTCCGTTTTTGGTGATGTTCTTTTCACCGGGTAGAAAATGGCCTGAACATACACGATGTGTTTTTTCCAGGTCCTCTCTTCATCTTGTCTGGCTGCCCTTAAATTTCCGCTCATTTTTTTTGAAAGTCAAAATCACTTGGGAATGTGGAATAGTCTTTTTAATACAGTTGCTCAAAAAGTGGCGTATTGCAGGGACGTATAGCGTTCGGGATGTGGCCTATTACATACTCGAGCTTTTTCTTTACCTTTCCCGAAGTTGTGTGTTCTCTTTCCCAACTGTCAAAATAATGTCTATTAAAAAGAAAATACCAACCACGAAGTTTTTACTAAAAAAAAATCATAGAAGTTTTTATGGTTCATGCAAATATTTCTAAAAAGAAGCTACTAATTTGTTTAATATCAGATTGAATGATTTGATTCAATAAGTTAGGTTAGGTTTCATTTCATTTCATCTCATTAATTTTAATTTCATATTAATAAAAAAAATCTACTGAAGACTTGGCTGTATGGGCATAGTTCCCTTTGCCTACCCAGAATGGGTGAAGAAAACAAAAAAATCTCTGCTTATATTCTTTTACGGTTGGCGCCATTTTCCATTAGTTGAGTTTATTGTGTTGTTATTATTTTATTAAATTGCTTAATTTTTTCGCAACTGTAATAAAATTAGTTGTTCAGTACACGCGCGGAACCGTCATTGCACTGTCAACCCTCACCTTCGGCTGCGCCTCGGCGCATACATTTGTCGGAACTCTTTGCAATATCATCATCATAATCTTTATGACAGGCTTGCCGCACTCGTAATGAAATATACTATTTTTATATAGCTATATACAGCTGCGCTGTAAAAACTTTTTTTATCACTTTCATACCCCCGCACTAGGATTTCATGTATCGCGGGAGGCATGGACACACACAATCACTGCACACAAACATCCAAGACCCGGGACAAACAACTACACTCATCGCACAAATGTTTTTATTAATGTCGACGAGTAGTTATGACGTGGCACCAGGCTGTCAGCTTAGCCGGCCATAGGTAATATATTATACCAGCAATGCTGCGTTTGAGTAAGCCCTTACGCTGGTTGCCATTAATTAATTATTTGATGTTTTTTTTTTTTCTATAACCCATGTAGCACAATCTTTTGTGATTGTATTAAAAAATTCAGAGATATATCGATGTGTACTAGACTAGACTAACAACTTAAATGAATACCTACTAATACTAGAACCTAAAAATAATTTTGGTACTTACTCATTTAAAACTTAAGCAAAAGTTTTATTTGTATGTGTTTTAACATTGTAGATTGCCTATACTGTGGGCAAATGTTCTATATTTACGTGTTCATCTTTCGTGATGCCAGTCTGAGTTCCTACTGATAATCAGCGCGACAGGTTATCCAAACTTAGCATAATGCTGAGTGGGGACTCATTCCTGGCATCACGCAGCACTAGAATAAGTATGTAAATATTATCTGATAGCTACGAGTACTTATATATTTGTTTGCAATTTAGTCTTAGTGTTAATGTTTATTGCAGTGTTGCTTATGCCATAAATAAACGTATTTCTTTCTATATTTCTATTATATCATTAAGGAATTGCATTGCAACAAAAGACACACCTTATTGAGTAAAAGTGCAGATGCCACGGCCTTTGTTATCGATTTCCACGCCTATAACTGTACGTAAACATTTACAGATACAACGACTCTCAGATCCATCGTCTGATGATATGGCTGAACCGCGAGCTGAACTATCTACTGAACGAGAACTCAGGCCACATTACGTACGTGATAGGACGTATCATGGAGCTGCTCCCGCAGCACTATATCACTTCCGTGGAGTTCCACAACGCCATGCACTGCTACTTCGGCGAGCGCACTGCCCACTTCCTGCACGAGTTCCACTGCTTCGCGTCCACGCCTTACGACATCACCGGCTACGACCGCCACGTTCAGTACCAGACGGACGCGCGCATCTCCGCCGTCGTCGACGAGGTGTTGTCGTCCTCCGATTCGGATCGCGACTCCGACATCGTGCTCGTCTCCAGCTCCCATCCGGCGACGACCCCGGCGTCCTCCGCGCCCCCACCCGCGCCATCCTCCGCCCCCGGCCCCAGCCACGCGCCAGATAGCTCTCATCCGCCCTACCCGGCCCCCATGCACGAATCGGGACCGCGTTACCCGCGCGGCCGCCTCCCGCAATCGGACGTCGTGCCCATCGAAACGATATCGCACTTTGACTCCGATTCCGACTCATCGGAGGTGATGGTCGTCGGCTACATAAAGCCGCCGCACCAGCGTACGCCGGAGCTGGTGGACCTGCTCGGCTCCGATAGTGACGTGGTGGTCCAGGAGAGCACACCGATGCCGATGCCGGCGCCCGCTCCGGCTCCGGCACCGACGGCGCAGCGCGTTGCCTCGCCGCCCCTGGTGCGACTCAGACTGTCGCGGAAGCGGCTGCGCCGTCCGCTCTCCATAGAAGCGCACGCCGGCTCAGAGACCGATGACGCGTCTTATACGCCGCCGTCGCCGCCACCGCCACCGCGTCGCCGCCGCCTCACGCGCGACCGGCCCATGGTGCTCTCCCCGCCGCTCCCGCCCACGCCCTCCCCACCGCTCCCGCCGCTCCCGCCCACGCCCTCCCCACCTCCTACGACGTCCCCACCGACGACACCGCCGCTGTCTCAAGCAACTCAGCCGCCGATAAATACTCCGACTCCTACGTCAACGATTCCTTCGTCGCGGACGGTGTCGCCGGCGTGCAACCCGAGTTCTGTACCGGCCGTTGCTACACACGCCGACTCGTCATACGGCGCGGTGATTTCGAACTTCTCGACGGACGGCGACGTCTCGACCGACGAGTATTCTTTAGAATATGACGCCGGTAGGAGAAAAAAGACCCACCGGAAATCTGCTAAGGCGAAGCTGAAGAGCGAGAGGTCATCTCGACGTCGGAGAGACAGAAAAAAAACCGAAGATAAGCGGCCGAAGAGGGAGTCTCGGCATTTGAGCAAATCTAAGAATGGGAAAGGTGTGAAATCGTCGAAGAATATAGTAACTGATCTTCCACCGGCGGTGAAAGTGCTCGACCAGTCGGGACCCAGCGGGATCACTCATTGTCAGAACAAGAGAAGCGCCGCCGAGGTGCCCCGCCGCGCTTGCAGAGAGAGTAAAAGACTGAAGAGCGTCGTCAGTGTGATGAAGAGAGATTCGAGTGTGGATACTCAATTAAGTGCGGAGTCAAGTAAGTGTCAAAGAAACGGCCGCACCAGTGATGGCTCCGCACGTCTACTGTCCACACGATACGACTCGGACTCTTCTTCGGACGATAACATTCCTCTACAAGTCACGTTAAATAGACTTGAAGATAAGAACCGTGCGATTGAGTGATTCTCTTCAAGCTGATTGATCTGCTGTGTTACACTGTCTTTTGTCATTGATGTAAGTAACAATGACATTGGTGACGCTCAAATGTAGGTAACGCATGAAGTGAGACATAGTTATTTATTTTTATTATTGTGTATAGTAAAGCTTATGGTTGCCATTGATAAAAACAATTGAAATTTAAAAATAGTTACAATTGCGGAGAACTATACCAATATTTGTGTGTATATATACCAATATTTTCTGTAAATAATTATGATGTCTATTTGATATAATATGATATTTCCTACACAATCAAAATTTCTTGACTTTTTTAAATAATTGTGGAACCGAGATATTATTTTACTTATCAAAGCTACTTATTGAATTAGGTAATATCTACTTATTTTATAGGATGTTCTATACACTCTACATAAGGTATTTGACAGGATATTAAGTGCTTAAGCACTTAAACTGAACTAACAAACTTTACCTATAAGTTCATATTAAGCTTGGTTGCTTCTTTATTTCTGTGTAAACTGCTGTGGTTGCATGAAATGAAATAAAATTTAATTTTATCAACTGCCAATACGTTGTCTTGTGGAGCTAACGATGTAGTGATATTAGTCGAGAAATGCATGTCTAAAATAAAACTGAATGTAAAAGGTAGATGGGCAAGACCTCAGCGAACATATTCTGACCAAAATAGAGACATTCTGGCGTCTGACCTGACCGTAATATCAGGTCAACAGTACCTACTCACAAAAGACTGATGTCAAGGAAACTGATGTGAAGAAATAGATAAAAGTCGAGGAAACAGAAGAAATATGAATATATGAGGGAAATGTAGCAAGTGGATTTCGAACATCTCTGCACGCAGAGTAATCTCTGATCATGGTATATCTAACTGTATTTTACTTAAACTGCATGAATTAATATATCGCACCCTCAGAACGATAGGGGCTCAACTCAAAAATCCAGTTTTTTGGGAAATCGCAATTAAAGATCAGAAAGTTTGAATTTATAACTGACAGTAAATATTTTACTCGATTTGAGTGAAATGTGATAATTTCATATTTTTATAATAAAGTAAAAGTAGAAAATGCACAAGAGCAAGATGCGGTGAAAGATGAGTATGTGATTAAACTGAAAGAAAATCTTGATGGCTTGATAGAAATATGCGAGTATGATGAGTTGGAGAAAAATAAAGGAAGGGGTGTGGTAGATGTTGCTATTAAAGTATGTGGAGTTGCAAAAACGCGAAAAGAGAGGATGCATATAATAAAACAAGCACGTTGAGATTCAAGCGAGAACTTGTTTAATACTTTTTCTAAACTAAACATGCTACAGATAAAATATACAAATACTAATATAGGTTAGTTTCACAGTAGTGACAACAGATGGAAGGTGGCAGTGTTTAATGTTGATTATGTAGATATAAATTTCAAAAATAATGGTGCAAGGCTGTGTGTGAAAAGAAAAAGGCATGGTTGGATTGGTTAGCTACAAAAGCTAACCAAAAGTTACAAATGCGTACTACGCATCATGCGTAGGCTACGCATGATGATGTAAGCGAAGCAAGGAAGGTTGACAGGGATATTTAAGAAAGTTATTTGGATGGTAGTGAAAGTTGGGTGTGGCAGAAAAACCATGAAAGCAGAACAAATGCAGTTAAAATTTGAGAAACTGCTTTGAGAAGTATGACTGGAGTGAAACTGAATGACAGGGTAATGAATAGTGTGATTAGGGAATATTGTGGTGTAAACGAAGGTCAATATGTTGAGAAGTATTTTAAGATGTTTTGGTCAAAGAGAGAAAGAACGAAAGGAGATTGACTAAGCAAGTATCACATGGGTTAAGTGAATCTGAAGTAGTCTTGGAAAACTAATGCCTAGACGAACGTTCCGAAATCAGATTGAGAAAGTTCTACGGAAGAGCCAGGTCAAGAGCACTCTAAACAAACTCTTTTGTAGTCTGATGAGCGTGGATGAAGCGAGAGGCTTGTCGGGATCGTAGCATTTGGAAAGCTGTAGTCTCTGCTCACCCTTACGGGAAAGAGGCTTGAATATTATGTACGTACCATACATATAACAGTGCAACCTTTTTCTTCTTTTTGTTTAAAACATTTGCACAAGGTCTTCAGGTCCCAAATTAGGCAGAGCCTGTACTATCGTAACCTGATGACTGATGTACATATATACATATACACACCCAGACATAGGTTAAACAGACATGTTCATACACACAAATGTTTGACCTGTCCGGAAATCGAACCCGGGATCACCGGCTCAGAAGGCAGAGTGCTACCAACTGCGCCAACCGGCCAGTCGATCTATTGAAATTGTGATAGGATATATTTGTTGTGCTTATCTCAAAGCGAGGACAGTGTTGAAGTGAGATAGCTCGGTTGATCTAAAATGCAACCTTGACTTAAATCCGCTGCAATTTGAGTCTGCCTAAACGCCAAAAAGAATTAGTATTTGCAACTTAACAGTGTTAATTAAAAAAATAGATTTAACATTTCCCTTTGTTAATGAAGGATTAACTAAAAATTATATTTGCAGGTTAAAACAATCTGACCTGTATTTTAGATGACGGCAATTCCGTTACGTATGAAGAAATGATGAAAATGAGGGGATGTGCTCGGGTTACCGAAGAACTACCATCTGCATAGATCTACTGGTTAAGCATTTTGATGTTAGAAACCTCTGATTCGGCTATGTGGTTGTTAGACAATCGAGTTGCACCTTCAGTGCCTTATTGCAGAGAAGTGGATATTGCAAAAGCAGATCATTATTACAAATGAAGTTTTATTATAGATGTTTGATATATTATTTTAACAAACATCCGTATTGGACAAGTGGATGTTCGCAAAGTACTACGGAATCTGGATGTGAACAAAGCTAGTGGTCCGGGTTTCAACTCTGCAAGTCGCTTAATCTTTATCAAGCACAAGTTGGGTCGTGCATGGAGTACTGTTCTCATCTTTGGGATGGGTCAGCCAAGTACTATCTTGAAGCTTTGGAGTCAATCGAAAGACGAGCAAAAAAGGTAATAGGCAGCTACTCTCTGGTAGAACGTAGGCTCCAGAGCCTTGAAAACCGGCTATGTGACGCAGTGCCGTTAGGTGATTGCAACAGTAACATTGCGTCGTTCAAGGGTGTGCCTGGAGAGCTTTGGAGGACTCTAACAGAGGGTCTAAAAAAATATTGTGAAACATAAGCGAGTTAGTTGAAAATGATCGAATTAATCCTACTAATATTATAAATGCGAAAATTCGTGTGTATGTTTGTTAATTCTTCACGCCTAAACAGCTGGATAGATTTGGATAAAATTTGGTTACACCGCTACACCGATTTCGATGAAATTTGGTATGGAGATAGTTTAAACTCTGGATTAACACATAGGCTACTTTTATCCCGGAAAAAGTATGGTTCCCGTGGGAAAACGAGAAGTAGCGGGAAAACCGTATTCCACGCAGCTGAAATCGCAGGGCGCTACTAGTTTATTAATACATTAGTATTAATCACAATGATATTTGGGCGGCTGGCGACCAATTAGTTACAGGAATAATACATTCTTGGCATTCATTTAATATAATTTGAATCAAATATTAATTTATTATTTTAGGCATAATTTCAACATTTATTTTTCCTATGTACATCCAGGAAAATGAGTTATCATCATTTATGAGTGTTGAATTTATTAAAATAATGAAACGTTTATTATAATAATAATCGCTGCTTGTCCCATGATTTATTTATACAATGATTTAGAAATTACGGGTATTTTGAAAATAATTTAAGAAGTTTCCAATATTTTTTCTGTAACCTAACTATATATTACATGCTCTGGATGTTTATGACTGTAGATTTGGTGTATGATGCTCATTACAATAAATACAACTCTTTATTTTTATATTTTGATGGTTCCTTCACAAATTTAAAACTAGCAAAGACAAAAATGTACATATAATTTATTAAATTCATAGATGTATTACTTATTACCCACTATGTTTAAGCCTTGTATATTATAGGTATTTACTTTATTAAAGTAGATAAATAATGCTGATGTCATTGTCAGAGTTATGAATTTTAGAAAACAGGGCCTTCGTCCTAGGGCCTATTTTATAAAGGTGCTAGTATTGGACAGATTCAAAGATGTTCTTCGCTATATCATGTTTCACAACTACAACAACAACGGAACATTTTTTGGCATTGGTACCTGATATCTGTTATTGTATAAGTTCCTTACCGGTAGCTTTATGAAACAGGTCTTTGATGTTTATTATTAAGCTGATTGTGGAATAAAAGATTAAACAATCACATTGAACCTTTTAACTTTCTCAAACCCTGCAACCCGTTTAATATATTAAAATTAAATCTCCGAAGTTATTACCATTTAATCCAGTCATCACAGCATAAGAACAAAGTATGATTTTATTCATTAATACCTACAAAGTCTGATTGTGTCGAAAACAGTAGGTACAAATATAGTATTTATTTGTGAGGTAAACCGTTCGTTTTACACAACATTCTATTATCGGTCGACTCGACGTACGATACAATTCGCAATCGTTATATGGTAGATATACCACCTATTCGTACGAAGCGTTTTGCTTGCACTTTCTTAATGCGTACTGCCAAGGAATAGAACTTGTTGCCCGAGTCTGTGTTTCCCAATATGTACAATTCTGGAGTCTTCAAGTCGCGAGTGAATAGGTACCTTCTAGGTTTGCGTGCCAAATCGGAGACAACGTCATCATTTAAAATCAGGTGAGACAGTTGTCAAATGCAAACTTATAATTAGTAAAAAAAAAAATGTCAAGGTGTCCGTTTTTATCCCACTTCACCGTTAGGTATGTTTTGATTTTATGGGAGATGTTTTTCTTTATTATATTGAAATTACTAAATGGTTCACTAAAAATTGGCCCTAACACGTTACATTATTATGTATATACATAATATATTTATTTTGGTGCTCCTGTCAAAAGATGTACCTACTCATATACATTAGCTTTTTATGAAACTCTCAAACTGGGAACATAAAAACTAGGATTCATAAAATAATTTTATATTTTCTATAACATTAATCATAAGTAATACAATGTACTTTTCAAACCCTAAAATATATATTGTAAGTACCTATAGCTACAAATTGACGTATCTTTACTGTATATTGAGGGTGCCAGGTGCTTACGATATTGTTTTCATTACATTTGGATACCTACTTATAACGATTTATATAATAAAAATAGATAAGATGCAATTAAACTAAGTCACATTTTAAAAATATTATGTTACGGCTTGAAAATAAAGATCATAGTATATATATTTTACATTTACCTGCAACAATTAATTAATGTGGACCTATATGACTATTGGTAAACACGTTTTTTGCCACTAACTCAATGGCCCTAATTCTTTTAATCACTCGAACTAGCTTATTCTATAGAAATTCTTCAAAAAGAAATAGCTCGTACCTATTATATTTACGCTAAAATTCAAATTCGTGTAACTCCATTTAGAGCTATTCTTAATATTAGATGAGTTCTATTCAATTGCTGGCCAATTGCGGATAGTTTTAGTGGGCACCAAATAAGTGGAGACTTATTTTACGTAAAACTACCCGCAATTTTAAAAAATACATCTAATTTTAGTGTTGTTATGAATAAGTGTCATACTGATTTGGACTTTATCGTAACCATATAAGTACTTATCTTACATAACATATTTTAAAGAAATTTAGTTTAGTTGACCAAGATAATCACTACCAATGTGTATATAATATTGAATTACATCTTCCCTTTTCTATAATAACTATTATACCTACCCTCAGTTGGTTAAAAAGGTCGGCCAATACACGTTGGTGTGACATGACTAGTGTTGCTGTACATCACTTGGATCAAATGTCAGGTATCTAAGGGATTCATGCACTCGGAATTACCTAGACACCCTCAGATTTGAAGAAAAAATTAAATATATCACACTTTACACTATTTAAGAAACAAATCATACGAGGAAAATTAAACTGAGCATATTTTGTTATTCTACCTATCTGGACGGTAAAATTAAACTTGATAAGTGTCCTGTTTCGGACCATTGTCACAATCACAATGGTATTACTATGCCAATATTGGGTGCCGTGCAGCGCGTCCCAGAATATGCCGAAAGTGAAAACAAAACTGCAAACAAAAAATATACAAAAAAGCTAACATCATCAATGAGAATTTTGAAAATCGAATGAAAATTCTTTGCGGTTTGTTTGTATTTACATTGTTGACGACGACAGCGCTACTGACATGTTTCGGAACATACGGATATATATATATATATAGATATATTTACGTAGGCACTCTGTGAGCTTTAGAAAATGTTACAAATACCTATATAAAATATTGCAATTTTACGAACTATTTAAATTTTTCGTCCTTATTCTTCTCTTTAACCTTAATCCTAATCACATAAACCAATAGTTAGCAAATAAAGTTAGCACCTGCATTTATTATATATTTATTACAAAGCCCATAGCAATTAGTGCATCGCACAACGAACGCTAGGTTAAGGCAAGCATTAAACTTATATCTACTGTGAAGTCCATGACAGTAGCGGATCCATAGGGGGCCAAGCTTGAAAAATATACTCAATTTCACATGTGCATTAACCAATTAGACATTAAAACAAAAAATAATCACTGACCTCACGCCTATCCCGCTTTCTCAAATGTAACGAAATCAATCCTACCCTCAGCTGTGTCAAGCCCCCCTGCCCCAAAACAGGATCCTGGATCCGTCACGGGTTCATGACATAAGTTATATGAAACTCTTAATGCAGATTGCTTTTGACATACATAATATAATGTGATGATTAAATATAGACTCTAAAAGATAGAAAAGGGATAACTGAAGCACTATAATACTGTACCTATATTCCTAAAGGTTACCAAAATTGCACATACTACGCAACAAGTATTATCGTCGATAAAAAATATAGTTGCATTTTTACTGCTAACAATAATAAAATTGTTTATTTTTATGGATAGTTCCAAGCTTATTTTCATTACATTTTTTTTACACCTATTGAAAATAGTCATTGACTGACCTGACTGATGAAGGTTGGGCGAACAAGGGTTGCGATAAATATGTAGAGTTTGGAAGAGATGCTCTGTCTGTTGGTTTAGTCAACAAATTTGGTGGTACATAGATTACACACCGTAATACGATTAATAAAAATAACATATATTTGAGCTAAACCAACGTTTCGGCAGCTAAAGGGGTATCGGGCACCCAAAAATGAGTCCAATCCCAAAACAAAAGTGCTGCCTAATTTGAAGATGTATATTTAACACTCAAATCAAGAAATCTATGCCTTTCGCCAGTCATGTCTCCTGTAACATAATTCAAAAATATTTCATGTTGACAAAAATTTAAACAAGGCACAATTCGAAGGTATATTCTAACTAATAAATATTTGTCAGAGTCGGCGGACAATAACAAAAATATGCATGGTAGGTAGTCATATACCTATGTACATAAAACAGATATGCTCGTCTTCGGAACTCCGTTCAAATCAAACCTAAGCAATTTACACAGTACTATTTTTCACTATTAGTCATATTAGTCATATTCACATTATTATTTTTACCTTGCATATTAGAAACTTTTTAAAGGCATATGAGTATGAAGATTCTAGGACCTTAGAAGTTTGCCTACAATTACATGACACAAGGACTTTGTAAGATGGCTTTTTTTATACTGTATAGATCTAGCGTTTGACCATTATCTCACTTGATAGTCAGTGACGATGTGGTCGAAGATGTTAACACGCTAGACCGCGTCTTGGTGGCATGGCGACGTCTTCACCAACGTGTATTTTTATCTAGAGAAGATAAAATATGAAAAATCTATAATACTACAATTGGAAACGGCTTTAATCATCTCCACTACAATCAGTCCACTACTGTAACAATTGGGTTATACTGATTGTAAGTTTTCTGCATGATTATTAGAAGAAACATCAAAACAGGCTCTAAATAGGTATTGTGGTAGTGGGATGGAGCTTATTAGCATGCACACTAAAAATACCCATGTTGGTACTGGTAGAAGTAACAAAATCTTTTTGAGCATTTTAGCTGCCTGAGTGTCATGTAATGATAGCAAATTAAAAAAAAACTATATAATTACTGTTCAGAAAAAAGTGGTCGCAATCTTCAAGCTATATTGAGTCTTAGCACATCACGATACAATCCAAACAGTGTTGACTTGATTATTCCACGATCATGTATGTTTTATCTTAATATACTGGCCTTGCTGCTAACCTACGGGTATGGGGTGTTGAGTCACAATATAAACACACCTAAACCTAGTACATTTTTGTAGTTGTCGACATTAAGAGGGGTTCACTTCGACAACAGTGTTCATGTGTTGTGGGTGAGGCTTGAACTCTACCACCTCCTTCCATACGAGCTCTGGAAAAAAGAAAAGATTTAACGTTCATATAGCATCTACTGTGGGACATTTTGATGGAGAAGATCTACCACTTTGATTAATTTAAAAGCTTCTGAAAGCGGGTGGATTACCGATACTGAAAGTCCTTCAGAAGCTCTTTAATTTCGTTGTCTTCGAAGGGTCAACTATTCGACGATATAGCAAATATTCGACAAGTACGTCCATACCTTTCCATTTGTCAACAGGGAGCTCCATGTCCTCGAAGCTCTGGTCGTAGGGCGCCGACACGGGCTCGTCCGTGGGGTCTGCGTACTGCGAGAGGTACTCGTGCGCGAGGGCCTGCTCCGCTGTGATGCGTCTGAAATAATTACTCGCTCACTTGAAAACTAATAAAAATATAATTCAAAAAGTTGAAGGTCAAGTCTCGTACCATCATACAAAATATAACGCTATGTAACTTATCTTGCTGTATTACTGTATCTGTACATCTGTACTGTATATG
The DNA here is from genome assembly GCA_934044485.1 of Apeira syringaria. Classification (NCBI taxonomy): domain Eukaryota; kingdom Metazoa; phylum Arthropoda; class Insecta; order Lepidoptera; family Geometridae; genus Apeira; species Apeira syringaria. The sequence continues at coordinate 5,654,122 of OW203659.1, forward strand.
TCTTGCTTACTGTATTTATATATTACTAACTGCGCCCCGCGGTTTTACTCGCGTGGTGATGATTGATGATGAAAAGTAGCCTATGTGTGATTCTGGGATCTAAAGTATCTATCTACATACCAAATTTCATCTAAATCCGTCCATTTGAGCGTGATTGAGTAGCAAACATGTATCCATCCATCCAACCTTTCACCTTTATAATATTAGTGGGATGATACGCCAACAGTGTAAATATTATTATACGGAGTCATAAGTATTACATTCAGATATAAGATATATATATACAGATATAGGTAATTTTAGGATTGTAAGAATAAATTATGTTAAGTGTAGGTGCCAGCAAATTATGAGTAGGTATAAAATCATATGCATTAAACAATTCTATACTTTAGGTTGCCAAAGACTTGAATGAATAAAAATATCTACACAAAGAGCATGATATGCTAAATTATCTTGGTTGATGGCTATTCATGTGACATATGGTTACTACTAATTTTTTTTTACTTGTAAGTTACTGTAATAAGAATGTGTCCATTAAGACTTTTCTAATTGTTTCCATTTAAGGGGGAGACGCTTCGTTCATGTTTCCTCTAAGAGCAGTATTTTAACGAACGGATATTGAAATTATTTCTTGGGAATGATATTTAAAACACCTTCATTTTGATACTCCACCCGGACAAGTTATATATAGGATATTTTACACATAATACATAAACATAGCAGTCACTAATATTAGATTACTTGAGAGGTCGTGCGCCGAAGCCTTATTAAAAACGGTTGAGTTTTTTCATTCCGTTCTTTTATCTAGCTATGTAGAATGATCTATACATGAATCAATTAAATATACAGAACATTACTATAGTCGGAACCCTCTGACTTATTACGTGAGTAATTCCCGTGTTTTATACATTCATAATATACAGAACATGTTTCTCTTCCAAAGGAGAATTTACATTCTACTAATATTATAAATGCGGAAGTTTGTGTGTATGTTTGTTACTTCTTCACGCTCAAACGGCTACACCGATGTCGATGAAATTTGGTATAGAGATAGCTTAAACCCTGTATTAACACAAAGGCTTCGATTATCTCGGAAAAAGTGCAGTTCCCGTGGAATAATTGAGGTAGCGGGAAAACCGTAATCCACGCGGGTGAAACCACGGGGCGCTCCTAGTATTTAATATTGTTATTAATATTTCAGAAAGGAACTTTTTACTGTGATATTGCAGTGTAAAATTCTTGAAATTGGGCTTCAGACATGTCGGAAATTATAAGGACACTAGGACGAGAAATGCGTCTATAACTCATGAAATATTTGAGGTTGTTATAAGACTTACGACTTGCTTACTAGGCCGTGGTGGTGCCGGCCTAAAATCGTACTTCCCCATCTCTTCCCGCGGGTGCCGTTAGAGTCGGCTAAGGGATCACGTACCAGGAGGTGGGCAGCACAGCCTTCTGAGGATAGGAAACCATACTGCGCTCGCCAACCCGCATGCCAAGCGTGGCGAGTATTGGCAAATCCCCCCTATGTGGGGGAGGCTCATGTCCAGCAGTGGGCGTACCTGGCTGAGAGAAGAAAATGATAAGACTTACTTGTCGGAGTCCAGTTCTAGCATGAGCTCCAGTAAGTTGATGGCGAGCGGGTTAGCACCACGGAACACTTCGCGGAAGTCGCGTCGCTTCATCGTTGGCAGCGACTGGATGTAGTTCCGTGCCTGGAATATTAAGGAATCGAATAAATACTTTACATTCAATGCGATACGATCTCATTATTATTTTTTAATTATCACACTTACATCCCCGATATATAGGATTCACCGTGTCGCGGAAAGCATGGACACACAATCACATCACGCAAACATCCAAGACCCGAGACAATTAGCTATGCTGATCACGCGAACGTTTGCTTCTGCCGGGATTCGAACCCTCCTTGGGACCGGAAGTCATGTCACTTACCATTTAAACACGGTGATCGACATTAGGTTTTGAAATACTATAAAATGGAATTAGAGTCTATATCTAGTTTGTCTATTTTATTTATTTTTAAGCTATGTAACACCCCCGTTATTTAAATTTCTTTCGATCATCTCCATGCAAAGGTTGCCTGGTAGAGATCACTTTTAGTGATTAGGCCGCCCATTGTCACACTCTATGTAAATTTATGTTTATTGTAAATATTGTTTTATATTTAAGGTGTAACAATAAAGTATTTTCTAATCTAATCTAGTTATTTAGTAATCGGAAAAGATGGCTCCGCAGTAAGCTTCATAGGGAGAAAATGAAAAGCTGGCGTTTTAAAGCTGATATCAAAAATGCATCTTACTTCAACTCCTCTAGCCGCGATAGTCCTAGTTTACTCTGTTACATAATTAAATCCGAGAACTGGCAGCATACAAGTTAAAAAAACCATTGAAAATAATTATTATTGACTGAAAAAATTACTCGAGTACCTTGCCACTTCTTTTAGGACTATTTATATTAGAACCTCTCGATATTAACTTTTTTATTAACATTCATAAATGCATCCTTGATGGCTTAACTCAGTCTTTCTCAAAGTGGGCGATAACACTCCCTTGTGGGCGTTAGAGGCCTGGAGGGGGCGGTAAGAGCCTCATAAAATATAGAATACTATAATTTAATATATTAAAGTAATGTATGTGTTCTGGTTTTTGAGATGTGGTAAAGTAAAACAAAATGGGAGCACTGAAAACTATTTGATTTTCAAAGTGGGCGATAGATGAAATAAGTTTGATAAGCTCTGGCTTAACTTTTTTTTTTTTTTCACACAGACCCCCGCACTAGGATTCCCTGTATCGCGGAAGACATGGACACACACAATCACAGCACACAACATCCAAGACCCGGGACAAACACCTACACTCATCGCACAAATGTTTGCCCCTGCCGGGATTCGAACCCAAGATCCCGGAGACACAGTAGTCATGTCATTGAGACTAACCACTGCGCCACGGCGACCGTCAAACGTAACGTAACTGAATAAATGGTATTAATTTTGAGTTCACTGTTTTGTTTAATAAATCAACAGTTTAGTTTTTCCGTTTCATCGCTATCTCACTTGATGGTCAGTGGCGGACCCAGCACTCTGATAGCGAGTTAACATTCTAGGTCTAACGTAACTCCTTCGATCAGATCGCCACTGCCCATCAAGTGAAATAGTGATGAACCGAACAAACAGACCTGTCATCCTCCATTTTTTCAAATTTGAGAGTGGGTACCTGGAAGTATCCGTCTACCATGCTGTGGATTTGTTAAGGAAATGTTGCCCACACACCAAGCTCAAGTCGAGGGTGGCCTGTGGGTATCGAATAAACGATGGTCAGCTTGACAGTTGGCACACACAGCACCGAGCCTATCGTCGCTGTATTGATTCTAGTTACCTTCCTGCTTATCTCAACTTGAGCATCTGGTTGGAACATCTGGTGTATTCATCAGCTACATATACATACATATACCTATTCACGCCTTTTTCCCGTGCTCCATCAATCTGATTTCGGAATGTTCGCCTAGGCCTTCCTCTTCCAACCATTCATTTCATCCATGTATACCTACTTAGTGAATCCCCTTAGTTCATTCTCTCTACATGATCAAACCATATATCGTAGGTACAAAATAAACATAAATAACATTTACGAACATAGAACCTCCACCGGTTTGATGAGTTCGAAGTTTAAATATTAATTTTTGTCACAAATACATCTCTTTAATGTAAAAAGTAGAGTATACATTAAATTTGTGTTTATTTAAAAATATATTATGTACCGGGCATACCTACTTATATATTTTATTTTTATAAAATACAGGAATATATGTAAGCATCACTTATTGATATATAATTAACTTTTGTTCTACGTCAACATTCCAATACCTATGGACGATCCAAACAAGAATATAATAACAACCTTTTCATTATAAGCTTAGAGCATATTCTCGTCTCACCTCACTTGCATGCTGCATTTGTTTACAGATACGTCGTCTTATTTTTGTCGCGGTTGATAAAAATAAAGTAGCGAATGTGTTACTCGTATTAGATGCGCAATGGTGAGTAATCAGAATCACATATTTTGTGGTTTAATATTTCTCAATTTTGTCTATTTCTATATTCTATGTATTTTTAGATTTTTTTTTATCACAGACAGACCCCCGCACTAGGATTCCCTGTATCGCGGGAGGCATGGACACATACAATCACAGCACACAAACATCCAAGACACGGGACAAACATCTACACTCATCGCACAAATGTTTGCCCCTGCCGGGATTCGAACCCAGGGTCCTAGAAACACAGAAGTCATGTCAATGACACTAAGCACTGCGCCACGGCGACCGTCACACTTCGATTCCGGTTCCACAAAGTAACCACTTATATATTATTGATTATTAAATGCTTCAAAGTCGCTTAACACGAAGGTGGTGCCAACCGGTCCCAACCGGTTTTGTGGATTTTGTGAAATTCCGCGCCCACATCTTCATGGTGCTACACGAGCGGTACTGACGACCTCCGCCCGCGCACTTATACCGTGTACTTTGTTGAAGTGACAACATTGAAAAGTATGAGCGTGTCAATAATGTTATACTTGTAGAGTATACTCTACTCTGACAGTCTAGAAATCTGAACAATAATGAAATGCGACAAACGATATTGTTAATTGTTTGTTTGTTTGTTTGAATGGTGAAATGATTTTGACTAATGTTATCAATATGTGTATTTACATTTTCAAAGAGCATTAAAGCTACTACTACTATTGTTATTATAGCTTAGTAGGTTTAGTAAGTTACGTGGAACGCCAGGGATTACGTGGTGTAGTGGAAATATGCGATTTCGATTTTAAGTAAAGCAAGATGTTGTTTGCTGTTTGTTTTGTTTGTTGGCGACCTATTACATAAAAATATTCGAAAAAATAGCCGTAATATAATTATTTTCTTACACTTCACTTATCAATTTTATGTACTTAGTGAAAATGTTTTAAAGGAGTGAAAATAATTGTTTTTGGTCCGGTTTCAATAATTTAATTGTCCTATTTATGCTTAGATAACGATCTAATAAGAGTATATAAAAATCTTGTGTCACAGTGTTTGTTATCGAACTCCTAAGAAATGGCTTGCCTATTTTTATGATTTTTGTGTATATTTTGTATAAGTAATTACAGTATCCCTCCTACCCCCACCCCCCATTTCTTTGTATTAACACATATCCAAATAATTTAAACGTCGATCGTTTAAATTATATGATTATAATTTAATTTTTTTGATTTATATTATATAAATATAATATGATTTATATTAAGTAATTTAAATGAAAGTTCGTGTCACGTTGACATTTCAATAATTTATATGGCAGAACAATAAAGCGATAATTGCGATGGACTTTTCAAATTTGACTGTAGGTATCGGTTACTATTGATAATGTAACACGCCTAATTGCTTAAAAGCTGAAATCCAGTGTGCTTTTAGATTGTAACTCAGTAAAGTACTTTTAATATAACTTAACCTTATTTTCTTCGATTATACGTAGCAACACAGAGAGAAAGAGTTGTAGAATAAATGAATCTAGCTAGTGTCACCTTACCTCTTCGCTTATAATTTTGTTAATAGTTTCCGGTTCCGGTCTCCCACACAAGAATAAGATCCTGGTGAGGTGATCAATATCTGAACGCACGAATGTTAAGGTTACAAGCGCAAAACTTACACATAAGCCAAGTACACACGGTCAGATTGGATAGCGTAAGATTTTAAAGGGACGTTCACAGGTTGATGATTTTTCTAAACTTTAAAATCGTATTAGGTGCAAGTACTGATTAATTTACCAACTGGTGAATTACATATAACCTTGAATATGGGGAAGGCAAGTCAGATTACAGCAGTGCGGACAACATCAATAAAAATAGATGTCTAGAGAAATAAAGAACAAACTTGGGTCTTTCACACATTAGCATTTTAATATAACACGGAAATGGTAGTTTATCACTACAGAACACCCAAAAAAATTTGCAAAAGATTTTGCAGGATATAGAGAAAACTAATTCTTGCATCATCATTATATTTATGAGACAATGCCACGGGTTAGAATTGCCGCCATTGGTGTAAAGTGTGTGAAAAGAATGAGGGCATCCTAGAATTGGGTTTTGGTCTTTCTCTCTTTCTAAGAATCACGACAAGCAAGAGGCGACAACAACGTCACAATTGGTTGAATATTATTCTAAAACTCACTTTATCTAATCTAAGAAAACTAAACTAGCTACCTTTAGCTACAAACGTTCCAATATACTTGACGCTCCCATGAATCTGACCATTGACAAGACAAAATTACAGATATAATAAGCATGTTATTGCAAAGCTGGTTAAAGACGCTCCCCTTAGTCCCCAAAACCACGCGTACAGAGCCGAGATAGTTCGACCGTTAATATAAACTTACAGATTCCGAGGATATTTTATGCATAAACTCCTGCGCCGGCGTCCCCAGCACCTCCATGATCAAATTCAATTGATGGATATCTGTTTGGTCCATTAAGGTAAAGCATTGCAATAAGCAAGTTCACATTGACCAAAGCTATTCTCGAAAATCTAATATGCAACTCATTGTAAATAGAAAGGTAGAACTGAATGGTTAATGAACATAAAGTTGATTATAACACTCATGAGAGGCTAGGATCAATAAGAATTTTTAGTTCATATGCTCTAATTTGAATTCTATGTCGATGTACATTATTGATAATTTATTAAGATATATGCTGGATCTCGAATGTGGTAATAATAGTAATATTGCATTGCAGTTTCTGACCTTGTTTCCAATTGAGCTCAACATAAAGAAAATCTAATCATTTGCATTGGCCACATAACAGCCAGAGTACCTACATTATAATAACGTAATCATGTCAGAATCACTTTCGTGTTGTTTACATTAGAGATAACTTTGATAATTCAGATTGCGATATATTTTATCACACAGCATGAGCAGAAATTGATGCATGTGCATGGAAAAAAAATATATTCGCGTATATTATTACGACTTTTGTGTTTACAGCAGGAAACACATCTGTTATATGGAGAATTACTTTATAGTGCAATTCTGAATCTCCAGTGACATTAATATACGCACAAATTGAAGTTGCAGTAAACGTTATAGTCCCATTTAATGTGGTTAGAGATGTCAAAAATTATTTTTTCTTCAATATTTATTAGGAAAAACATTCGCATAACTGCGCAATTGGAAACAATGCTGTTGCTTGACAGCAAAGAAAATAAAAGCCATCTGTGCAAACTAACAGCGACAGTTGGTGATAATTATGCAGAAAAAAAATCTGTCACCGCCACTTAAGATGTGATATGTGTAGTCCATAACATTGGGACTTACCACTTACTTGAGAGTTCATGATCAGCCATCATCTCAGGTGTAGATCTTTCCCCTCAAACTGAATGTATAAGAAAAAAAGGCAGTGATAGCTAGCATCTACTTGTCATAAGACATTGGTGCACTTTGCATACCATCAAAGGAAAATCGAAGTCATAAGTTTCGTTTGTTTAAAGATCTGGAGCATAAATTTAGAAATGCTGAATCATATAAAGAAATTTATGTTACATGATGGATGTAACAATAGTAAAAAAGGATACGGTCTGTGCCAGGGAAGAGAGTCCTGCTGGTCAGAAGCTCAGCCATGATGCAACCAACAGACCAGATGTCTACTGTTTGGTTGTAGTGCATCCAGTTTAGCATGATCTCTGGCGCACGGTACCACCTGTAGTGATTCATATATTAAATTTCATTTTTCTCATGTAGACAAGAATGGAAATACAATACACCTTGCATTATTGCTAAGTAATGGTTTAATTTGCATTGCATTCCTGTTAAGTGTACATTGGTAACAATATAAACAATAAACATCAAGATCTCTCAGATAAATATCTGAGACTGATTTCAACTGATTTTTAATCTGTAGACTCATAGAAATGTCGACCAACCTACTGAGGTACAAATTTAAATCAGACTTACCTAGTAGCAACATAGCCGGTCATTTCAGTTTCCGTAGGCCTTGCGAGACCAAAATCGAGAATTTTCAATTCACAGTCTTCATTGACAGCAATATTGGAAGGTTTTAGGTCCTATAACATAAATATACAATTTAATTAAACCTCATTGTGCAACTTACAAGAAATGTATTATAGTTTCTAAAATGAGAAAATAAATGAAGTCATGTATTTTGTTGTTCAAAGTCAAGTAGGAAACAAATAATTGATATAAGGGGATATCTGAATAGGTCAACGATTTAAAAATACTAAGTAAAGGTAGGTCAGCATAAGTTATTTCCACAGAAACTTAAGAGAGTGATGAAATAATGATAAGACTAAAGACATGGTATTATTTTTGACGTGATAACGTTTTATAAATTGATGAATGCCAAAATGAAAAATAGTAACGTTCCGTGTAGCGTTCCGTTTCCGTTTCCGTCAAAAGTCAACGTGATAACGTTTTATAAATTGATGAATGCCAAAATGAAAAATAGTATTGTTCCGTGTAGCGTTCCGTTTCCGTCAAAAGTCAAAAGTCAGAAGTCAGAAGTCATAAGTCGAAGTCATAAATGATTATGACGTTATCACGTAAATCTATCGTCCGTAAACCGACTTTACAGACATCAAAAGTCAAAAGTCAGAAGTCAAAAGTCAGAAGTCAGAAGTCGAAGTCATAAATGATTATGACGTTATCACGTAAATCTATCGTCTGTAAACCGACTTTACAGACAACCAATTTTTTTTTTCATCATAAGAATATGTATATGAATATGTATGAAAAAAAATAGAAAATATATATTTTTTTCTACTTGTAGATCTAATAGATAGATAGAAGATAAATCTAATCCAAAAAAACAGTTTGATTTTTAAACAGGAAGAAGACGAGACATAAAAATATTGGAAACAGAATCAACAGCTAGTTTGCTGAGATTTAGATGGTGAGATTATTCTGTCGCGCATGCGCATTGCGCAAAAAAATCGCTTGGAAATGCGACTCGACGACCGTTTTTTATTGTTTATTAGTTAACTAGTGAATATTTTTGTGAATTGGCACAAGGGCAAGTTAAAGTAGCTCAAGGGCAATTTTTTTATGCCTGGTGGAGTAAACAATAATCATTTTTCAAAGAGATATGACTATTTGAAATACAGGAATATGGGAAATTCTATTTTGACTTTTCTTGGGAAAACGAAAGAAGGGCAAATAAAATAATTAGCCTAGGTCGAAAGGGCAAATTAAGATCTATAAAATGAGATATTTTTAATTTTGAAATTGTAAAGTTTGCAGGCCGGAACATACCCGCTGATTTCAGTGCAATGTGGAAACACTACACCTAAATAGTTGGGGTTGCCAGCACATATGTTCTAATATTAAGCAATAAGACACTGAGCACTGAATTACTTAACACTTTATTGCTTAAGTAATATTTTGTATTAAAAGGACATGTTTAATGTTTATTACTATAACAATAACATGGTTAAGATATGATGTTCATTAGACTTAATTTAAGCATCAAATTTGTATCTGTTTCTTAACAATATTGTCCAGTTAACTGTACTTCACTTTCATCATACTTTTTCGTAGTTGGGGTATAACAAGATATTTTCACTCACCCTGTGTATAATGCCAGCAGAATGAATATACTTAAGTCCTCGAAGTATTTGATACACTAGAAATTGAACATGATCATCTGAGAGTTTTTGTGTTCTAACAATATTGTTCAAATCAGCACCCATAAGGTGTGTCACAAGATACACTTGTTGGAACTCTTCTAAAGTCTTTTCTGGACTGAATACATCCAGTAATCCTGCAAATAATTAATTAATATATTTTTAATAGAAGTTATAGATATTTAGAAAATATAGTTTCTTCTCTTTAAACCTACAAGCAAGGGTAGTAATAACTTTCCTTCGTAGATATAGGTCATAATCCCAGGGGATTTTTAGGGCTAAGTTTCAGTGAAAGTCAATCATACAAGCCTGTTAATATGGCATGCAAGGTATACATTGCACCAAATAGTAACTGCACTAGCTTCGTGAAGAGCATATTTGTCTTGTGGGCAAGTTTTGTGTTTGCTTTGGTGTAGCAAGTAATGTGAAGCTCACCGATAACGTTTTCATGGTTCATATGTTTCAACATCCGTAGTTCACGGTATGTCCGTTTAGCATGTACTGCAGATTGAAATGGCCTAGCCAATTTTTTTATAGCCACTTTCATACTGTGCAAGGTGTCGACAGCAGAACTGTAAAAATATTCATATATACGAATTATACACAAGCAACAATCTCGCCCGCCTACGTAGGACAATGTCCCGAAATAAGAGTTCCATTAACACATAACTATTCTTTTAAATTGCATGCCTAAGCATAATAAAACATTATAAAGGAATTATAATGTGCTAAATTTAAACACTGGCTTACTGCCTGATGGGTAAAAGCAAAGCAATATAGTCAAATACGTACCAAACTTGGCCGTAAGCACCCGAACCTACGGGTGTAAGCACCTGATATCTCTCCGGTATGATCCATTCTGTTTTATTAATTTCTACTTTGTGAAAACGAGGCATGATGAAAAAAGGTATAAAGGACAAGAGCCAAAGAAATAAATAGCAAACTAGGGATGGGTAAAAAATATCGATATATCAAAATATCGATATTTTTTCAGAAAAATATCGATACTAATTAGCGATATTTTTTCCCGCGATATATCAATTTTCGATATTTATTTTCAGATATCAAAATCGATATATTTTTAAAGCTCTGCTGTCTGCTAATGCGTCACATCATGATTTTGACCAATCCGATTTCTTAAATTTAGAAAATATGCAGTAGGCTGTATGGGTTTAGTTTCTTTGGTTGTTACAAATACTGGTTTGAATAATGTTTTTTTTTTTTTGTTTCTTTTTTTTATGTCAAGCAATTCGAAATTTTTATTTTAAATAATAAAACTTATGTTGAAACAGCCAGATGTGTATTTGCTTTAAAATTTCGATAATTTAGGCAATTTTTATAAATAATTGCAAATTGGGCAAAAAATATCGATATATCGAAATATCGATATTTCTTGGGTGATATATATCGATATATTTGAAAAATATCGATACGATAAATATCGATATTTTTTTTCCATTTGCCCATCCCTATAGCAAACAACAAAATACTTCAATCTGTAATCCAGCCAGATTCCAATCAATGAGAACGCAACGCAAGTCGCATAATAACCTGATCAGTGAAACAGAGAAGAAATAAAACATCTTGACTTTGACAATGACACCTTACAAAAGCATGCAGTATATAGATGTGTAACTCAGCTCTGAGTCGGTTCCAAGATCCGAATCGGATCAAATTGAGTGTGATTCGTAACTCAATTATTAAATGCATGACTCACGGATCAGTCGTGACTCACACGAGTTGTGATGTTCCAGAGCTGTAGTCAGTAAATTTTGAACTGTTTATCTGAAGATCCGCTAAGTCATATGCGAGCTATGTAAGGCCGTATACTCACGGATCAATCAATGTTATTATAAGTTTATAATGAGGTAGATGTCGCTCAAGCGCGCGGAAACTGAGGCGACTAACTAAGTCACTTGTAGTAATTTTGATTACGACGCGTATTTCAAGCACAAGATAGCTATCCTTCTCTATATTATTTGTACCGTATTATCTGTCGCAGTAAGCATGTTAATGTCGTAAAGGAACAAAATCCCAGCACCGCGCAGTATGAATATACGTCATCTTTAGTAGAACATCATTGATCCCAATGGAATCAATCTGAAGCTCAATACTCAAGCTCTACTCCACTATTTAGTTCGTGATCCAAAGGTTCGCTTGCGATTTAATTATATTAATTTTCGTACTTTTTTTTCATAGGGCAAATTCCTTTATTAAAATAAAACACTAATTACAATTGAAACGGCGAATATATGCTAACCTAGTTAGTGGTTACATATTTGAACCGTTTGGGGTCGAGACATTGGGCCCGTGGGGACCTGGAGCTCATCGCATTTTCCAAAATTTATCTGAGCGTTCGATCGATGCGACGCGTTACCAAAATGCTGGCACATATTTGGCTCAACAAATCAGCATTGCAATTCAGCGTGGCAATGCTGCTAGCATTCTGGGCACGCTGCCGGCCGGTAGCGGGCTAGAACATTTGAGTTATCTATAGGCTAGGCTCCAATAGCTAGTGGATTGCTCAAATGTTATTGTAGTAGCTGCAGTATTAAATTAATTCGATGATAATAAATATGATATGATATAAATGCATTAAAATTATTCATTTAATCGCAATATTTAAAACGAAATTATTTCCTCTTTAAGTTAATTTTTTTCATTATACTGCCTTAAAAATATTTGATTTATTAAATAATATAGTTTACAGATTTTTAGATCTTGAAATGTTGGGTGAATGTTGCTTTAGCAGGTGGCAGCACTTACATACAAGTCAAATGTCATTGAGCATGTAACCGGTAACGATACAAGTTGTAAGAGTGTTTTGTGGCTATAGAATATATAGAAACATAATCTAGTTTCTATTCCACTTACTTTAGCAAGTTACGGAAATCCTTGAGAGCCAGTGAAGATCTACGCCTCACCATGGCGCAAACTGCAGGGGTAAAGCCTATGAGCATCACTGGCCGTGTCGCCTCCGAACGCGAGCGTTGTCTTGGAATGACCGATGCTGAAAGGGCCTGGCGTAAACAGTGGTTGAAGGATCAAATCTTGGCTCCCAACGAACCCGTGAACGTCCCAGAATATTGGAAAGAACGCACTAATCCTATTCGCCGCATGTACCGGGCACCATTAGATATTATTTTCACGAAGCTTATTCCTTTCTTGGTGAGATTACATAACCAAATAACCTAACAGCTGTTTTAGTAAACAAACCAATGTTGGTATGTTAACTTCTTCCTTTTTACATAATTACTTTTTCAGGGAGAAGAGCGTGCTGTTAACTATCGCTACATTGCCGGTAAATTGGGATTGATCAGTTTGGGTGTCCTCTCTATTCATTATTATTTTAAGTATAATGGAAATGTAAGTAATATACTATATAAGTTATTCACAATCTTACATGAATATTTTAATATATACTTTTTCTAACTTAGTATGTTGTTTTCTAGCTTTTTAAGTAGTTGTTAGAATTATTAGTTACATTTTAGACCTGGAGCTGAATTGAGTCATGAATCATTTGACTTTTTTTTCAGGATTGGACTAAAAAAGGTGGCTGGAGAGTATTAAGAACAAAACCAACTGTCCTCCCAGGACAACCTGGCTTCCCTTTCAAATCAGAGCGTTGTGTTGGTGCTGATTATGCTGAGAGGGGTTTCAAAAAGTCACCAATATAAATGCCATTCTTAATATGGAACACCTACCACTATTTAGTCATAGGATTTCAAACTAAAGATTTCTTTTTTCTGGTATTTATAATTTTTAGTTTTACCTAATAAATAGTTGTAAAATATACAATGTTGTGTTAATGTTCATATTTTTCATGCAAAATGTATTCCTTCTGCATTGAAAGCATGTAAGAGCTTCATAAAATCATCAATATCCATTGTTCGGGCTCTCATTTGATCAGATTCACAAACTGTCAAAATATCTTGAACTTTCTGTTTAATATCAAAATCTTCTGGTATTTCCTGCAAAGTAAAAATATTCGTGAGCTCATTCACATCTATACTTATAATAAAATTATAACAGGTCAATGTCAACATAATAGATATTGGAGAAAACTAATAAAGTAGGGTCCTTGTATTATTATGTTACTCTAACAGTTTTTACAATTTTTATCAGTTTGTGTGTGCTAATCTCTGAAATGGCTTAACCAATTTGGATGTGGTTTTGGATTTGACACCTGTCTCACATGATGTTGAGTGATGATGCAGTCTATGATAGAGCACACCTACCTAGAAGATACCTATTCACTTTTTTTTTCAAAAATTAATGGTGGTAAACTTCACAAATCACCATCATCTTGGGATGTCCACTGCTCGACATATGCCTCCTCTATTGATTTCCACAAGGACCTGTTGGAAGCGGCCTGCATCCAGCCTTTGCCTGCGATCTTAGTCAGGTCGTCGTCACAAATAAAAGTTTTAGAAAAAGATATCAATTTATAGAATCACATTATAAAAGTTACTGCCATTATGTTTTCACACTAATATCATAAAGGCTAGTTTGTCTGTATGTTTGTTACTGCTTCACACTGAAACAGCTGAATGGATTTGCTAGAAATTTGGAATGAATATAGCCTATACCCTTGAATAACACATGGGCTTCTTAATATCTTTCCCATATGATGACTGAGGTAGAAAACCATAGTCCACACGGGTAAAACCATAGGGTGCAGCTGGGAGGCAGCAGCATAAATAAATGGCTACATATAAGACATACCTACAAAGAGCATTCATTAATAAGACACAATGTGTTTCTCATAACTTTAAAATTATGAGATATTAATATAATCATGACTGATGAAACATTAGCAGCATTAACAAACATCTTCATACAATATAGTATGGTCAGGTGGGTTTTATATGATTAAGTTAAAAACACACTAGAACAGCAGTTAGAATAATTACAATAATTAATACAATTATTTGGAGTAGAATCCAGTCCATAAGGGAGAGTATAAAAAACTGCATATGTAATTTCTGTTAAGTACCATCTTGGTAACAATACGAAGTTAGTGAATTGTAATAGTAAAACTAAATATTAACCTTATTGTGTAAAGAGCAGTGAACTTTATAATTCTTTTCTAGAACTGCCATGGTAGTTGCATGCTTGAAGGAAGCAGACAGTGTTTTGTTCTTTCTTACAAATGCTATTCTTGTGAGCCCATCCCACTCTACAAAATTTATAGGTGGTGGAGGATTTCTTGGTTCGATTCTCACTACACTGGATTCCACTTTTGGTGGAGGTCTGAAGTTATTTTTTCCAACCTAAAAAAAAAACAAAAGTGTTATTATTATGTCCTTATGATCTTTTCCTAAAAGCTTTGTTGTGATGTGAGATACAGTTGACCCTTTAGAGATTTGACATAGCCTTTTTATTCAGAAAACAAGTTTAATCTTTATTTCTTCAACTCCATTAGTGTACATTCACGGATTTAATAAATAAAAAAAGTGTTGATATTCTGAACTATCAAATAAATACAATAAATAGGACTCACTTTCATTAGCATGTCTACACGAGCAAGAAGCTGTGTATTTATTGATAATCTACAGTACAATTTATCCCCAGGCTTAGCCACTAATCTTTGAGCAAATTCCTTCTGGAACATAAGTACTGCACATCTGAAGAATGGTCTATGCAGTAACAATTTGAACACAAGTGGAGAACTGATCTGATAGGGAATATTCGCAACACAGATATCAAAGAAAGGTAATTCCGTTTTCAATACATCTCCTACAAGCACTTGAAGTTTAGCTTGATATGGAGTTCCCTGGACACGTTTTTGCAGTTCTGCTACGAGGCTAAAACAAAAATATTTGTAGGTATAAATATAATTTTTAGTCAAGAAATACACTAGATTTGCAATAAATCGGTTGAAAATGAATAACATGTAGTTTGTTTTCAATCTCACCGGGTATCAATTTCACAAGCAACTACTCTCTTAACTCTATCCAGTAATTTGATGGTCATGTTACCAGTACCAGGACCAATCTCGAGGGCAACATCAGTTGGTCTGAGGCCAGACTTGTCCAGCATAGAAGTTATGATAAGAGGGTTCTTTAAAATGTGCTGTCCGAAGTCTTTGTTAAACTGAATTCCTGAAAATTAATGGTAGGTACAGGTACATGGAATAACATCTAAACGTGATGGTAAAAACAGACGTAAATAGCACATAGGTACATAATGAAAGTCTCAGTCACCTTGCTTTGCTATTTCATTATGCACTCGTGCTTTTTTCTCGGTTTTTATTTTAGGCATTTTTATTATTTGTGTGAATTTTAATAGGTTAGGATCACTGATCAGAAAGCGAAATAGATAATATTCACACGAAGAACGAACCGGACCACAAATTATATAGATATGTCTAAAGAAACCGGACCTATGGACTTTGCCGTAATGATCACTGACACGATATTTGACAGATTTTAGTGTTGTCTCTAGTGTAGCATGCACGAATATCGATATCGATGTTTATAGGGATGGAAAAACCTTTATCGAGGTTTTTTGGTCGAGTATAAATCTTCAATGCTATAATATATTCCTACTCAATGCTATGTGGGCAATAAAAAGTGAAGAATTATTAATCGACTTTTATTTGTTTCAAAATATATTTTAAAAGTATACAATTACTTAAACATGCTAAAGTTAATGTTATGTAACCATATAGAAGATCCAAATTCTTTAACTTGACTGCAGCCAAATGGAAATGGTCTGGTACAAAACAGCAAATATTTTACCTAAAATTAGAAAAAAAAATCTATGCAGACACATATAATTTACATAATCATTTATCATTTACAAAAATACTTGCTCGAATAGGTAATATATACAGTGCGTTGCACTTGTTATACTTGTGAGGCCATTTAACAATTGATTATTCTAAGTCTCCAAACAACTTTGCTAATATTTTCCTATTTCTGTGTCGATTAGGTTCATATGCTCATTTTTCTGCACTTAAAGTAATGACTGAAGATTATTGTCAGTCAGTTATTGTCATCTGAGATGCCATAAGCCGTACCTACTAGCATCTCATTTTTGTGTATCAGGACTAAAAAGAAAGGCAAAAAATAACATGTTGTATATATCATCATCTCAGCCATAGGGCGTCCACTGCTGGACATATGCCTCCTCCTTTGATTTCCACAAGGACCAGTTGGAAGCGGCCCGCAGCCAGCCCTTGCCTGCGATCTTAGTCAGGTCATATGTCCGTCTAGTCGGTGTCCGTCCTATGCTGCGCTTGCAATTCCGTGGTCTCCATTTGAGAATTTTTCGACCCTAACGGCCATCGGTTCTTCGAGCTATGTGCCCTGCCCAATGCCACTTCAACTTGCTAATCTGCTGGGCTATATCGGTGACTTTCGTTCTTCTACGGATATCCTCATTTCTGATTCGATCGCGTAGAGAAACCCCATTAACGATAACCTAATGCCCAAAAAGAAGCATTAGGTTATCGAACGTGGACCTCATAAATAGAGTCAGTAAGGCCAGCAGTTGTTCAGCACATACAAGGATCAAATATGTTTATAAGCATGCAGATATAATGGGATATTCAGACACGTAGAGAGATCTTTGCTTACACAACATGGGCAAATAGTTCTCGTAAAATCAACTGGTTGTGACATTGCCTGTGCTTGTATGTAGACCAGTTTTTAGTTACTTGATCTTAGTGTACCCCGAAACGTTGTAACGGTAAGAGGCACGTTCTACCGTTCATCTCCCTTTTTAATATAATTGATGTATCTACTTATACTAATACTAGTAGCGCCCCGCGGTTCTACCCGCGTGGATTATGGTTTTCCCCTTACCTCAATTATCCCACGGGAACTAGACTTTTTCCGGGATAAAAGTAGACCATGTGTCTAATCCAGGGTTAAAACTATCTCCATACCAAATTTCATGGAAATCGGTGTAGTCGTTTGAGCGTGAAGAAGTCACAAACATACACACAAACTTTCGCATTTATGTTATTAGTAGGATTATAAATAGGTAGTTTTAAGTATTTAGTGAGGTTGAAGGGTGTAATCTCTGGATCTACTGCACCGATTCTTTAACCAATAGAAAGCCACATTACTTATGGGTGTCCTAGGATCATCATAATCACCACCATTTTTTATCACCATGCGGCTGTAACTGCGGGACGCTGCTAACTCAATAAATAATTATCAAATGTTTACATTCAACTACAGGCAGGTATATAGAAACAGGCTGCAATGACGGCGCGCTTCTACTATTTTCCAATATTTTTGTATAGTTTGCCTTCTGATTAGTGAAAAAATAATTATCAAAATTTAAATTGTACGTGAAAGCTCAATGTCAAAGATTATACCGTAGTATTTTTTGGAATGAGTTTTTAATATCTGTCGTTCGTTGAAAGCTTGTATAAATGTTAGATGTATGTAATGTAATCTGTGAAAAAACGAGTAGTAAAAAAAATAGATATTTTCAAATGCTGCAGTAAGTTTTCTATTAAGAATCAGCCTTATCCCTTTAGTATACGATTTAATTATTTCGTCGATCCGTGACGGTTATATTCTTGGTTGTGGATAATCCTACACCACAAACAAATATAGCACCAAAGAGAATTATAATACTATGTAGAGCACTGCGTCGTACACTCCATAGCACAAACTAAATAAATAGAGTACTGCTCCATAGAAATATCTGCAGTTCACTACATAAGTACATAGTTTATATTTTTTGTTGTTATTTTTAAGATGAACGAAAGCAGTTCAAATTCAAAACAAATTTGGAATGGCATGTTTTAACTGTTCCATAGCCCATCTCGAACGCACTAAATTATACATTCTGTATTCTATTTTTGTTAGTCTCTGGTATTTTCCCTTCTGGCATCTTTACTTCAATTTTGGCATGGTTGGTTTTTGCGGGACCGAGTGACCCAAACCGTTTTGAGAAATTATTATGAAAATGGAGTGGAAACCAGAACAAGAAGGCTTACGGCAAATACTAACACTGCTGAAGGAGTCTCAATCACCAGATACAGCAACTCAAAGAACAGTACAACTAGTATCCTTTTCATAAAAAAAATTACGCATCTTGCATCTATCGGCGTGTTAATTTTTTAATACTTTGTCCGCTTTACTAGCTAGTTGTAAGGTCTTGCTTCAAACATAGCCTCTGATTTTACGTATATTACGACTACATTTCGTCACATAGGTGAGAACGCAAGTCTTGTTTCATTTGGACGCTTGTGATTAAATCGATTTTTCAGACATGACAGTTGATGACAGTCCTTATTTTCCTTACAATGTAATCCCAGAAATTAGAAGAACTGAACAAATACCCGGACTTCAACAACTATTTGATTTTTGTTTTGACCAAATTGACTACTGAGGAAGAGCCTACAAGGTCCTTGAGCGGTCTGATATTGAAAAACAATGTTAAGGCACACTATACCAGCTTTATGCCAGAAGTGGCAGAGTTCATAAAGAGAGAGTGTCTGTCAGCAGTAGGTGATCCATCCCCATTGATCCGAGCAACTGTTGGCATTATCATCACTACCATTGCCAGCAAGGGTGAGCTTACATCATGGCCAGAACTGTTACCTGCTCTGTGCCAGATGCTTGACTCTCAAGACTACAATGTTTGTGAGGTATGTTTAATCTTAAATAAGTACTATGACTTAATATATAAAGGGCAACAGAGGCAACAGCAAGAACAATTGCCACATTTTTATGTATTTTTAACTGACAGTGTCATTGTATAGTTCAGATGTGGAAGAACAAAAACCTAAAACACACTGCAGTAACATGCACAATCACAGAGTCAGCTTCATAGAAAAATTCTGAAATAGACTATGAAATAACAAGCAATGCCTAGGTCTAACAAGCCAAAACAAAGTGTTGTCCGTGATTGTCTGCTTGTTTATTAAGCACTTTTCTGTCGCCAATGTAAGAAAGTATGTATTTTTTCATGTTGACCTGTTAGAGAATATTAAAAAAGATATCTAAGATTAATTAGTCATAGAGAACATTAATATTCAGCTTGCATGTCATTGGACCTATTAAAACTCCCATAATCACTGTTCTTGGATGGATGGACAAGTATGACAATGGATGATGATGATGGATTAGGGAAGACCTTGGTAGAAGTAACACAGGGGTATGATGACCTAGCACAGCTATTAATATACCAATTTTATGAACTGATCAAAAATTAAAATGTTCTAGTGTTTAATATGAGTTATGTCTGTACAAATAGATTAAGTAAATGTGTTATACTGTTGTTGATAAATATAACAAATATTTTATATCTGTGTTATACCAACACCATTGGTAACTTGTATAAAATGAACTGCTATATAATAAACAGAGTTTTTCTGCTAAAACAATCTTATAATTAGCCTTCCAGTTATAAAGGCTTAATTTATGGATGTTCAGGCCCTGTCAAAAGTTTGCTGGACCAAAAGCTAAGGATCCATATGAAGTATTTCATACGGATAAAATATTATGATGTGTATGTATGTGTAGTAACTGTTCTTCATATATTTCAGCTTTATTTGACAGTTGTTGTGGTTCAGTGATTGGAGACACTGACTTTAGAACTGCAAACCCTGGTTCGAATCCAGGCTTGGGCAAACATTTATGTGATGACTAAAGATGATCATTCTTGGGTCTTGGATGTTTGTGTATTTTGATTGTGTGTGTCCAATAAGTAACACAAAGATTTTTTATTTTACACAAAACAATATTAAATTTATTTTATTAATAAATAAATATTAACGTCTTTTATATCAAGCTTCAAAGTATCCATTTTCTAGTATCTAAGGATAAAATTCGAATTTTCTTACTTGTATTTATGAAATTCCAAGTTCTTCCCCTGTGCCCTTTATATATTATAGTGAAATGTATGGTTTCACTAGTGAAGTAACTGTCATATCATTATTACATTATTTTGTGCTGAGGTGGTGTTTTCATTTGTTTTAGGGAGCATTTGGAGCATTACAAAAAATATGCGAAGATACAGCAGAAATTCTTGACAGTGATGCACTTAACAGGCCCTTGAACATATTGATTCCAAAATTCTTACAGTTTTTCAGGCATTCGTCACCTAAGATCCGATGCCATGCCATAGCTTGTGTCAATTACTTTATCATGGGTAGGACACAAGCCCTTATGGTGCACATTGATTCATTTATAGAGGTGAGATTTTCTTTTAATATGATATCCATTATGGTTTGTGCATATTCTCAAATTCAATTTTTGTTTGTAGAACTTGTTCCATTTAGCAGTTGATGAAGATCCAGATGTAAGAAAGAATGTTTGTCACGCCCTTGTGCTTCTCTTAGAAGTACGATTGGACAGGCTCATACCTCATTTACCCAATATCATTGATGTGAGTATTGATATTTCCACTAATTTTTGATGTGTAAAATGTGTTTCCGTATGGCCTAATAATTTTTTTTTTGTTGTAGTACATGTTGGTTCGAACACAAGATTCTGAGGAGAAGGTGGCCCTAGAAGCTTGTGAGTTTTGGCTCTCACTTGCAGAGCAGAATGTTTGTCGTGAGGTAATAAATATAATTCATAGACATTCATGATTCCAACACATTGTTTATGAATTGATCAGAACTTCTCGTGACCCCAACCAATGCAACTTGATCAAAAACTTAAATAGATTACAAAATGTTTTTCTGAAGGTTAAGTTCCCAATCAATTTATTAACAAAATAAGAAATTTATTTAAATTTTGTGTTTTAATATGCCCAGCTGTATGGAGTCTTGAGCTCTTCAGAAAATCAACACCAGGTTATTTAAAGTTTAAATATACAATCAATATCTGTTGTAAGGTCATTAAAGGGACTACTTATATTTATTAAAACTTATGTTCATAATTTCTTAACACTGTTTTTACGGGTAGTTGATATCACGATCGACAATTGTTTCGGCTTTTTCCGGAAGCCTTGAGTGCCGTGCGTTCGTCGCACAGTCCCGTCTCGCACTGATGAAGTGAGGACGGACTAAGTGCAAGATGGGACGGTGGGACGAACGCACCGCACTCAAGATCCTGATGAAGGCTTCCGGAAGATGCCGAAACAATTGTCGATAGTAATATCGATTACGCGTAAGTGCTACGTTATACCCGTAGAAACAGTGTACAGTACTCATATTTAGTTGTAAACACCAATAGTTGGAACAACCGGTGATGTTTATGAGGTACAAAATATTTTTTTATGAAGTGGTATTTTTGAATTTATAGGTACATATAAATCCACATGTATTAATAAGAATAATATATTCATGTATGAAATTAAATTATATTTTGTTTAAAAACTGAAGTGAAATGAAAAAGCAGGCAATGGCTCTATGGCATTGCACATGTTTTGTATAGAATAATTATGCTCTAAGTTGCACAATTAACTCAACAATATGTTTTGGTGTGTCTTGATAAGTAGCAAACTGACTAAAAAGATATGAAGAAGCGGGCCTTGGCACAATGGCATGGCATGCACATGTTTTATTTCTAAGAATTACAACTGACCCAAACTAAAATCCACACATGTTTACTTTTATGATAAAAGCCATTGACCATTATACTGTAAACCTCTACCACTATACTGTACCTATTCAAATTGTTTACAATACAGCTGAGCTAGTTGTACAGATATAATTCTTCGAAAACATTAGTCCAATGTGGTTGCTTAATGCGGTATGTTGTAGTAAGTAATATTGTAAAAAGCAATGTTTTTGATAAGGCGGTCATATAACATTCAACTGGGTCCTTTGATTTTGGTCAATGTAACTGGTATGTTGTTCTAAACGATGTCGCCATAAACGGTTAACTGTATTTTTGAATTGTTTATCGAACTGTAATCTCGCTCCTGTCTAATCCATCGCATCAATGTTTTACAAACGGGTTGTATCTAGTTTGTACCCCCACAAATTTTGCTTATCTGTCAAATCGCTGATAGCAAAAGGTTGGTACAATATGTAACTGTGGTTGCCAACCATCCACCCACTCTTGTGATAAGCACAAATACTGTTGGGCTCTTAGTCATTTAGTCCACCTACTCCAGATGGTGGCGGTCACAATAATGGTGGTTTACATTTGAAATGCTTTAATAGTACTCAGCATTTCAAATATGAATGCAAAGTATCACTACCTCACTTGACTGCCAATAACAATGTGCATTGTCACTGGCATTGACCAACATTGTTCACTAGATCTTGAAACTGACTCACATAATATGTAAGTTCACTTTAAAAAGAGGTAGCAACAGCTGCATGATTTGGTTACTATCATAGAAACTTTATTGCCATTACTTAGATATTTTTTTACATATAATTGACTTGCATTTTGGTTGGTAGAGTATTCTTATTTGTTATTTACTTTTTAAGATACTTATTACTTTCAGACATTAATAAGTTTTGTAATGACTTAACAAAAACGTCAAATTACCTAATGTTTACACATGCTAGTCAATATTTTTTAAATTGTATAGTGTCAAATCAAATGAGTGCAGACTGATAAACTTCAGTAAAATATCATGAAGCCCATTTAAAATATAGAGTTCTTTGTGCTTATCATTAGCATTTATATTGTATATGTATTATAAAGTATTTTGAAGTGCTGATAGCCCAGCGGTGAGTGTTGGCTGTCAAGCTGATGAACACTGGTTTGATCCTCACCAACTGTTTGAGCTTCCGGTGAAAGTAACACCTAATCAAATTCCCAGCATAGCAGTAGGCTACTTTCGAGCACCCTCCTGGCTAGCTACCACCCTCAAGTTTGAAAGACTGTCACCAAACATCTAGTTAGTTCAGGCAGCAGTTTTTGAGAGGCAGTAAAAGGCATTCTAGGTCTAGACCTAGAAGAGATAACCAGTGGCCGTGAATGGCCACTGTTTTATACTCCTAACTTTCTGATTCAAACCAAATATTAAATTGAATTTATCCACATCTCACATCATTAATACTATGAACATTTATTCCTAAAAAAACAATTTGTTGGATGCAATTGGATTTCCCGCTGTATTTGGTCAACTGTCAACTCTTCAGGTGCTAGGCCCTCGCCTGCCCACACTGCTGCCTGTGCTAGTCCGAGGCATGCGGTACTCGGAGATGGATGTCATCCTTCTCCGCGGAGATAGGGATGACGACGCGGATGAGGAGGAGCCCGACCGCGAGTCTGACATCCGACCGCGGTTCCACAAACCGCGCTCGCATACCATCAAGCATAATGGTCAGTACTAATATTTTTTTTATTTACAGCCCTAATCTACTGCTACTATATGAAAATAATAAATAGCTCAGAGGTACGGACAGACATAGGCATTCTGGAAAAACTAGTAACAGTAAAAACAGTCACACTCACTCCCGCTCTAGGACATTCTGTATCATGTGAGGTACGCGAAAACACACATTACAGAAACATTCAAGACAAACACCTATGCTTATCACAGTACTGCTTGCCTCAGCCGGAATTCAAACTCGGGGTCAGATTTCTAAAGTCAGTGCCACTGATCACTAAGCCACTACAATCGTCTAGTTACTTCCTTCACTTTAACAATTTTTAAGAATACTACAATAAAAATTTACAACACAGATATAATTTTTCCATACAACTTTGATGGACATCGGTTGTGTCTATCAAAGTTGTATCATCATCATCCCAGCCATAGAATGTCCACTGCTGGACATAGTAGGTACTCCCCATTTATATATCTATTACTAGATATTCAGAGACATGCTTAAAATAGTTCAATAGCTCTAGTTAAGGGTTTAATGCAGATACAAGTCACTTATATTGGTTTTGGTTCTGGATACATTTTGAGAAGCATTCTGTAGAGTTGTATAACTAGATTGATTCTCCATGCCGTCTATGCACTACCAGTCCAAGAGACGAAGTACGTACGAGTCACAGAATTAATGTTTTTATGAGTATTGTTAATGTCTAATATGTGTTATAGCCGGTGCAGGCGACAGCAACATGTCAGGTGGCGGGGAGTCTGAAGACGAGGAAGACGGTGGCGGCGACGGTGATGACGGCCCGCTCTCCGACTGGAATCTACGGAAGTGCAGCGCGGCGGCACTCGACGTATTGGCTAACGTCTTCATGGCCGATCTACTGCCTGTGCTCTTCCCTATACTGAAGGAGACGCTGTTCCATGACGACTGGGTCATTAAGGTATGTTGTAGATTACTTAGGCTCTCCAGAGAATTTCAAGACCTCTTCATATGTAAGGCAATGCTGCCTTTGATTAACGGTATAAAATATGTTTGATAAAGTTGGTATGTTTGTGCCGACCAGGGCTCACACTTTCCGTTTGCAATCTTCGTTAGTGGAATTCAGGCTTTTTAAAGACAGTATCAGCCGAGTATAGTATATTTTTAGTACAGAACTTCTATTGTAGGAAGTCAATTAAAAGTAGTTAAAGTGATTGAACACATGAATGGTTGTTTTATTGAGAAGTAACTGGGTAAGTGTGTCGTATAGGAGAGCGGCATCCTGGCGTTGGGCGCGGTGGCGGACGGGTGTATGAACGGCATGGTGCCGCACCTGCCGGACTTGGTGCCGTACCTGGTGTGCTGCCTCGCCGAGAGGAAGGCGCTGGTACGCGCCATCACCTGCTGGACCTTGTCGCGGTACTCGCACTGGGTCGTCAGCCAGAGCCACGACCTCTATTTGAGACCTGTCATGACCGAGGTGAGAATACTCGTGCTCTACAATACTTAATTATACTAATTGTAAACAACTATCAATAATATATCCAATAATATAACATGCAACGTTTGGTAATATATTAGCTGGATAGAAATAAATAGTATAGATAATATATTTACTTTATGTACAAAGAAGCAGCCGTCTGAGTTGGTATGTTTGTTAATGTGATATTTGCTAAACCACACAATAGAAAAAATAATAATAAGATATGATTATAATCCTTATTAAAATTTCATACTGAATCTGAAATTCCGATTCTGAATTGCTCCCATGCAAAGCTGGGCCATGTTTCTAGTATCATACAACGCGCATAGTGTTACACATTTTCTTTTCGCATGGGGTATGCTCGTTTTCAGTTCAGTAAGAAGCTCAGCTCTCTGCAGACTGCATGCAGATTTTAACTTAAATAATAAATAAATTCTTTATTTCCGAAAAAGTAAATTAGCGGTACAGTAACACTACTTCACTACGGTATACAACATTGGTATAGAAACGTTAGGTTACGTTACCAACAAGTCTCAAACTAGGCGACAGCCTGTATCTTGAGACTCTGAGTGCGAGTTTCTAGATACAACAATAATTAAAACACATTTCAACATAGCAACATGATAGGTAAGTAGTAATTTATTTATACAAATGAGTATCAGTTTATTAGTTCTCGTTGCTGCCTCATTATCATTGAATTGTCTGTCATTTCAAGCGCTCGATAATATATTGATTTATGGAATCCTGTGGAGAGAACGCAATATCACCCGATATTTTGCAGTTCTGTTTTGATACTTAGTTTTAATGTCCTTAATGTGAACACCTGTCTGCTGCGATGGTTTTTCTTTCTATAAACAGATTAAACTGACTTGTTTTAATATTAATCTTTTGCAGCTTCTGAAACGAGTGCTAGATAACAACAAGCGCGTGCAAGAAGCCGCTTGCTCCGCGTTCGCGACGCTCGAAGAAGAGGCTTGTACGGAACTTGTCCCATACCTTGGTTACATCCTGCAAACACTCGTCTACGCTTTCAGCAAATACCAGCACAAGAATCTGCTGATTCTATATGATGCTATTGGTACCTTAGCTGACTCAGTGGGACACCATTTGAACAAACCTGAGTATATCAACTTGCTAATGCCTCCGCTTATCAATAAGTGGAATGTGTTGAAGGATGAAGATAAGGACTTGTTTCCTCTACTTGAGGTAAGCTCGATAGACTTGACACCATTCCTTTTTTTTTAAATAGCTTATTGTAGTAAAAAGGTTTTACCATTTTATCTTTGAGTAAAGAATAATATTATGTTTGCAATGTTTTTTTTTTATAATAGAATGTACTAAAATACCTTAATTTACAGTGTCTGTCATCTGTGGCAACTGCTTTACAATCTGGATTCCTGCCATACTGTGAACCTGTTTTCAGAAGATGCGTGTCTTTAATAGAGCAAACTTTAAATCAGAACATTGTGAGTGTACGAAGATTCTTATACATACATATTATGTTATTCAGTTTTCTTGTTACTTATAATTTGCCATCAGCTGTAGTAATAAACAAATCTCAAATCAGTAAACAAAGCACTAAGCACTAGCACTAATTTAGTGGTTTTTACGCTAATGTGAAAGTGTCTTTTTGCCATTTGGCATATTTGTAGGGAACTTTTAAAAGTAGAGAACATTATGAATATTCAAATTTTCATCCAAATTTTAGCTCAATCAATCAAGCACTCTATCACATTAATATTATAAAGGTGAAAGTGTGTGTATTCTGAATGAAGATAGTTTATACTGGTATAGTTATCCCGGAAAAACGATAGTTCCAATGGGATAATTGAGGCAGCGGAAAATCGTAGTCCACGCGGGTGAAACCGCGGGGCGCAGCTAGTTTTCAACCATATTAAAATATGCGAAAGTTTGTGTGGGTGTGTTAACATGTTTGTTACGACTCAGCGTCTAATGCATTTACATGACATGTGAGATATGAAGATAGCCTCTGGCTAGTATAACAAATAGGATTCAATGCAAAATACTTAAAAGTTACTGTTAGATAGCTGTGGTAACAGAAAAATCATAGTCCACGCGCTTTTTACCGCGGGGCGCAGCTAGTGAACAAATTAATTGGTCCTAGTCATAGCATAATCAGCCCATTAAGTTTCCAATGCTGCGACAGTGCTCTGAATACTTACCGAGCAGTATGTTACCCCAGCTGATTGGCTAATAATTATCATATTATACTTTTAGCATAAGAAAAAAACATAGAATATAGATATTGTATGATCTGCCTACAGAACTAACGTGCATGCATTTTGAAAAAAAAACTAAATTTGTATTTATATAGAATACTGGCCACTTTATTAACATAATTTGATATTCCAGGCAAACAACCAAAGCCCGGAACAATTCGAAGCACCTGACAAGGATTTCATGATTGTAGCATTAGACTTACTAAGTGGGCTCGCTGAAGGACTGGACGGACACATTGACAATCTTGTCCTTAACTCCAATCTGATGCAGCTCCTCTATCAATGCATGCAGGATCCCATGCCAGAGGTATATCTTGTATGTAACCTTTGCTTATTTACTCTCGGGACACTGTGCATAGGGAACTCTTTTTTTTTGATAAAGGTAAAGTGTCCTGATAAATAATTTACGCTGTTGGTTTAAACGTCGCTGCCTGGTTTATTGGTCAAAGTTCATTTGCATATTGTTATAGATGAGTTGAAATGAATTTGTAATCTGTACTGGATGAAGGAGTGATGGAAGATTCTCAATGAGCTGTTTTTTTTATTATTTTTTCAATGTTTAACATTATTCAGTTTTAAGTACTTAGTACGAACTTCATGAGACTTGATGTTTAAAATTATTAATAAAGTTATGAGGTTTGCTCCTGAAACTAATAGCACTTTGAATTTTGGTTAAAAATCGTATATGTTTTGTATATTTGTAATTTTAAATGGGTTCACATATATGCTTAGCACATCACAAGATCCAAGGTGCATTGTTTATTATTAAAATACGATATCATAACTACCATTTATTGACTGATCACCCACTTCAAAATACACCCACTGGGCATTTGCATGCGTGGATGGGCAAAGATAAGGAAACATTGTTAAAAACATGTAACATATTTGCTAGCTTAGTTAATAAGTACCAACATTCCATTGAAATAATTTTATTTCAGCCATCATTATTTATAAAATCATTATCATTTGATCAGAAACTTAATGTATGCTCCATTTTGAACTATTGTAAGTGTAATTTTGACCAGTCGATACAAAGGATATTAAATGGAAATAAAATAATATTAAATAGTTATATTCAATTTATCTATATACATTCCATAAACTTGAAATTACCAGAGAATTCCACTATAACATTGGTCAGTTATTCATTTTAATTTCCTTTCATGTATAATGTAACAAATAGCTCTTTTAATATTCATGCCACTATAACATATAGTATATACTTTTTATTTATTTAATATCCTTCATCACATCTGCAGCTTTTCATTAACTAACAATGGGTGATGGGTATACGTTTTTCAACTTGTGGATATGATTTTGAGAGTCTATTTGTGCAATACAGGTCCGTCAGTCGTCGTTTGCATTGCTCGGAGACTTGACGAAGGCATGTTTCCAACATGTGCATCCCTACATACCAGAGTTCTTGCCCATTCTGGGTATGAACCTCAATCCGGAGCTTATATCTGTGTGCAATAACGCCACCTGGGCCATCGGAGAAATCAGCATTAAGTTAGGTAACCTATCCTTTGATTAAAACACACCATTTTTAATCAGATTTAGGGATCCTATTCTAGATAAATGTCAACAGAACAGGCTATGTCAAAAAGTGATTGGAACTCGTGATTGGATTTACAGTGTGATAGGATCTTAAATACACACAAACAAACATTGATTTATATATAGTACTAGATGATCCGTCAGACGTTGTCCTGTCTTAACCATCCGTCGAACAACAGACAGTTATATCAATCGCCGTAAGGTTACATTAGAAAAGTTTATATTGTCAAAAGCACTATGAGGTTAACAGTAGAAAGGTTGTGCATTCTTTTTAAATTTTCTAATCTTCCGTGCAACTCATAATTGTTTTCTTTCATAAGATCCTTCTCTTGATAACAACAAACACAACATAACAGAAATTAACGATATTGGTCTAGCCGTTCACGCGTGATGTCGTGAGCAAGGGAAATAGGGATCTTTTTATATATATATATACAGATATAAGGTTTTAAACCATAATGGCTTAAAATAAATAGACCTAACCCATAGAAGCATCCATCGTGATTGCTTTATGTATGTTCAACAATTATTTCAAATGTAAGGTTTGAATCTGCAGGTACAAACATGAATATGGTTTCTTATATATTAAAACTAGCCGACCCGGCGAATTACGTACCGCCGTAAAAGTGTTTTGTTTAGACTTTTTCAGGCATTTTTTTCTCTCCGTAAGAACCATAGCCGCACATTAAGGAATATTATAAAAAAAAATATTAGCGAATTCGGTTCATCTGCTCTCGAGATTTGCGCTTAGCAACACGTTCAGCGATTCATTTTTATATTATAGATAGATTATAGAAACTGTTTTGTAAGTTTATAATGCATTGTTCAATTCATGCTAAAATGCGAAACAGGCCTGGAAACGGTGCCACAGGTCAGGAGCCTAGTTCCGGAATCATATACTTTTTGTTTTGTCAATGTGTATTTGTCATATTTTCCTAAATAAATGATTTTTCATATGCGTCATTTGATAGTAAAATTGAACGTCTTATAATTTCAGGTCAAGAAACATCAAAATATATACCACTATTTCTCAATCAGCTAGTAGAAATAATAAATAGGCCCAACACTCCCAAAACACTACTTGAAAACACAGGTAAGTCTCATATATATAATAAATATGTAGCGATATATTTAATTACACATAATGACTAATACATTATAACAGTCAGTTCTAATGACCCTTTCTTAGATGTCTGACATATTGTTAACCAAAGTTTTTTTAAAAAAACAATAATGTAATTTGTGTAGTATTGATAGTCTGTAGTCTGTAAGCGGTGGCAACACCAAGATTTTTTGAATAAAGTATTTTTTCAACGATCATATATAATTGGTTTACAATATGAGTATTTTTTTTATAAATTACTTTAGTGCCATCGTGAACTTGTAGTTATGTTTATATTCTTAACGATTTTGTCTCATATCTCAGAGAGAGTTGTGAGACTGGGCTGATTCTTGATTTTGTCTATTATTTGCTAAACAATTTGAGATATTTCTTGGTGGCAGTCATGTGCTGTGAATATTAAATATTATATATATGTTATTATCCCCTTCACTGCTTCATATTTACATCCCATAAAGTCAATGTCAATCATTTTTATGGTTTCTTATTTACTTTGTTTATGTCTGCTAACATGAATAATGTTGATAAGTATATTGAAATGAGTGTGCTCTTTCTTAATATTTGAATATTGTGTTACTTTATTAGTATTGTACTAATATTATTATTTATACGTAACTATGTCAATTAGCCTTACAAATACGAGAAATATAAAACGCAGAATTCAAAGAAAATTACCGTGGCTTATTGTAGAGTTATTTTACCTTCTGGGGTCAATGTAAATATACATTTTGCAACCCAAGTAGAGCCGAACACAAAGTGTTTGTTTTAAAAGATGGGCCGAATACTTTCACTTTGCAATTTGATTTATTAGTGAAATGTTAAGGTTTCTAGGATTAAAAACTTCCCAAAATCTATCAGACTATAAATAGGGCATTTGACTGATTTTTAAGTAGAAAAGTACTTATTAGTTATTATTGTCACATCACGTTCAAATTAAGTTTAGATTTTAAAGATGATTTATAAAATTACACAAAGAAAACCCTTTTTAGATTATAATATAATGCCTCATGCAGCCACTGTTACGTAGACAGCCAATAACAGCTATGGTGCATGGAAACAAACTCAATGTAACAACACCTTTTTTCATTTAACTTACTATATCGCTAGATAATATAATGCGTTATGAGTTCCCGACTCCGTGAAATATATAGGTGTCGCCATACTAGCAAGTATTGCGACGGCTATTGATTATATTTTTTAGCGCGAACCATTTCTCGATAAGTGCAGTCAAATACCCTACATTTGATGTTATTCAACTATTACACTGGGCCATATTTTTATGATGTATAGTAGGTATTGCCGTATTTAAGTTTTCTAGATTTATACTTGATTAGCATAAAATTGATTCACGTTTTTTTTCCATTTGTAACACTAATTGTTTGCTGTTGAGAATATGTTGATTGGCATAATAATAGTATACATATCCGTTGAGTACACACACGTACACAGCTTAGTATACGCTATAGGTATACATGTATATGTTTTGAATGGTTTGTTGATTTGTTTTCCTGGTTTTGTTCTCGGTTGTCTGTCGTGTTGTCGTGTCGTGGCCACGTAGCGATAACTATCGGTCGGCTAGGTTATGTGTGCCCCCACGACGTCGCACCCGTATTACAACAATTTGTACGCCAGTGGTCTGTAGTCATTTTTTTTATTATTACTTTATATTATTACGTTAATATTAAATAAGTTATTAACATATATTATTTCGATTGTGGATGGTGTTTGGTCGTGGCTTGTTATTATTAATATTCGTTTTATATCATATTATGTTGTTGTGATTTCAGTTGAACCGAGCATGGTGATATTTAATATGTTTACGTATCTCAGGGCCGCACTTGCGCGACTGATTGACTTATGGGGTGGCATTATTTTAATCATATTGTTTTCAGTGCTGTAATTTATATGTGTTAAACACCATCCGCTTTCTAAACTACCTATTGCTAAATTTATAGAATATTTACTATTATTTACGCTGAACTGTAAACAAACTAACATGAATCGACTAATCCATCTAATTTAATACAGCGACATGGAAATCATAGATAATAAATATTTTATTTTACACTCACGTTGCACAATCTTGAGCACATAAAATGTTGCTATTTAATAACATACTCTCTGAAAATCTCTTTAATTTAATTATATTACTGTTTTTTTAAATGACTATACTGTACAATGTCTAATATTTTCCTAATTAAATTTTCATAATGGCAAAGTTATTTTTCCAATATATACCTTTTGCTAAGCACAAAGAGGTTGTCATATATTTTTTTTGCATTGGAGAGGAGCTAAATCCTCGAACATTAAGGGTGGATCAAAAGGACGTAATTCTGCGCTGAGATTTTAACACCATGATTCCTGCAGTTTTTATTGACTTTTGTTTTTGTCTACATAATGTGTTATACGAAACTGATCATGTATCGGTAAATGTAATATTTAAAGAGGTAAGGGGTAATATCTGGATCTACTGAACCGATTTCGAAAAATATTTTACCAATAGAAAGCCACGTTTTTTGTGAGTATGATAGACTCCTTCATTCATCCCCACGCGGGTGAAACAGCGGGGCGCAGCTAGCTGGCAAATCTCATACCGGGTACATAGTGAGACTATTGGTTATTGCATCGAACGCGTAGTTTGTTTTCAGTTTGGACCTATCTAATCATGACTATCAGTTACCTTATGAATATTTTTGTGTCTCATAATCACTTTCATGACAATAATTTTATTTGGAGATAAATTGAACATTTTAATTTTTACACAAGTAGTTTCTTTGGCTTTAATAAGTTGTTAATTAATCAGAATTGTGTAGTATGTCGTCGGTTGATATTTCGACTTTCGACAGCACAAGCTTTTATAACACAGTAGCGAATGCAATACATTGAATACAATTGCAAATTGTGCGTTAACTAATTGTGGCAGGAAAAGATCTATTTTAAAATATTGTTAATCATGTACAAACATTTGGAAGCCATTGATTGAATTCTGCCCCAGTTAGTTAGCTTAAACAGGTCTGATCGGAGTATCAACCGCCGCACTCGCGTAGCGATCCCTCGTTCTGAGAATAAAGTGCATTTTTTCTAGGTGTACGTCATTGCGAAATATTCGCGACAACGATGAGAAAGATTCCGCCTTCCGCGGCATCTGTCAGATGATCCAAGTGAACCCGGGGGGAGTTGTCCCCGACTTTATGTACTTCTGCGACGCTGTTGCGTCCTGGTCGAACCCCAAAGACGATCTGAAGGAGATGTTCACAAAGATACTGCACGGGTTCAAGAACCAAGTCGGCGAAGAGAACTGGCGCCGCTTCACCGACCAGTTCCCCGTGCAACTCAGTGCGAGGCTCTCGGCCATGTGCGGGATATAGAC
This sequence comes from Apeira syringaria, assembly GCA_934044485.1. Classification (NCBI taxonomy): domain Eukaryota; kingdom Metazoa; phylum Arthropoda; class Insecta; order Lepidoptera; family Geometridae; genus Apeira; species Apeira syringaria. The sequence continues at coordinate 5,687,776 of OW203659.1, forward strand.
ATTACTACTTCGTTATGGTGAGTACTACACGTCCAATTCTCTAATAACAAACATAATCTCCAGTGCTGATGTTCTTACATTTGTAAATTTGAAATTCTGTGAACTGGCATTTTTGGACTGAACACACACAATTATAACACAAAAATATACATATCTAAGATCCGGGACAAGCACCTACACTCATCGCACAAATGTTTGCCCCTACCGGGATTCGAACCCAGGGCCCTAGAAACACAGAAGTCATGGACCACTGAGCCACGGCGATCGTCGTCGCTTTTTTTTTCCACAGCTTCGTGTGTAATGACCAACTTAGCTCACTAGTGTCATACTACATATTATACTTGCCACTCTTCTTCACACTGAAAACTTAATTTACCACTGTTAACTTTAAGCTATTCTTAAGTCTATGACAGCAAAGTTTTCCATACCATTCGCTTGCAGTCAAAACTGTATCTAATGCAATCTACAGGACCCATAGGACTAAAGAATATCATAGGATGAACCTATGAAATGTGGAAAACAATGTTATTTTTTTTGTTATTAGATCTAGCATTTGACCACAATCTCACTTGGTGGTCATAGACAATGTGGTCGGAGATGTTATCACGCTAGATCTAGAATGCTCTCAAGGACTGCTGCCTGAACACAATATGTTTGGTGACGGTTTTTTAAACTTGACGGTGGTAGCCAGGCGGTAGCCGGGCGGTTCGAAATTACCCTACCACCATGCTGAGAATTTGATAACTGTATTACCTTCACCGGAAGCTCAAGCTGTTGTTGGGGATCGAACCAGTGTCCGTCAGTTTGACAGGCGACGCTCCCCCCGCTGAGCTATCATCGCTTCAAATAAAAACATATTGTGATTCCAGGGGAACCAATGTCAGCAAGGGTCGCGACGACATTGCGGAGGAGGGCGGGGGCCCCCTCCGAGCGCGTAGGGACCACAGATCACTCATGCAGTTGCCGCTTCTGCTATCCGGGGCCAGGGCCCGCCAGGACGTCGGCGTAGAAGCGGCGATGCTACTCAGGAACGGCTCCGAGGCTTCGAGGCGGAGAGGGCTCAAGTGCGGGCTCTGACACGGAACCGCCCGTCGTCCTCCTACCACCACTAACTCCGAACGAGCCTTCCATATAATTCAATTGCATTAACCTTAGTAATAGTTCATAGTTTAGAACTCGAATGAGACGGCTAATATTATTCGTTTAGTGGCGGTACTTATTTCGGATAAATTTTCTTTTGAGAGAAATTCTGTAGTGTCCTAGTTCCTGTCACTTGAAGTCGGAATGGTAAAATATAATATTTTTGTGACAGCCCATATAGAAAGTGTATTGGAATAGTAAAATATTTAATCTTTCATTCCAACATTTGGTTGATTAGGTATGCATTACTTCAGCTCTGATCGCTGTATGTGCAATCGTGCAATGATGCAATCATATAATATGCTACTGCAATAGACTACCACTGAAGCCGAGACGGTGACGAATGCTTGGATCCGGATTTTCGTTCCTTTCAACAAATACCAAGGTTTCTCATTGTTTATGTTAATTCTTTTTATAGTTCATAGTTTGACTGATTTGTTCACTGCTCAACAAACCTTTTTCCTTCAGTTCTTCATTGCCTATACTTCATTCATCGTGACTAAAGTTCTAGGAGTAATCAGATCATAAAAATAGATTGCAAAATATTTTCAAAAAGCATTTATCTACAACTCTATTAGAGCTTTTCATATATTTTAATAGGTACCTATTTAAAAATTGTATGTTTACTATTATTTTGTATTAAATTACAAGACTTAGTAAAATCGTGAATTTATGTCGACTGTGATTTGTGACTGGTTTTTTTTTCACTAATATGATATGTATGTGTATGTCTGTGTCAGTGAGTGTAGATATGATATACAGCTTTGATAGATTTTATGATGGCTAGATATTCTGCTATATAATATACCAAATAGTATTTTTACGTTGTATAATGTTTACTGTATTTGTACGTAGCCCGAGGCGGGTCGGCACTCGTAAAGTCGGTATCGCTTATACTCGGTTTTCTTGGACATTAATCATTCAAATCATTGTTATAGAACAGCTCAATTAACCTACCAAATCTTTTTGATAGTTTTGATACTGCTTTGTGCGGCTAGCGATTTGTTTATACATTATTAACGTCGAATCATAACTTTATATTTTAAAAGACCTTACCTTAAAGCCCCAAAACATTTATTTAACTCCAAGATATAAGTCGTTTTTTATTATTTATATACACAGCCAGATCAAAAATTTAAAACACGCGTAAAAACAAGCTTTCTCATTCTTAGGAGCGTTGTTTCATTTTAGTGGCCATCTTCTCTGTATGCTGAAATGAAAATGCGATACTCTTTTCATTTGCCTGCCTCGAATACTGATTTCTTATTCGAGTTGGGGGTGCTGAGTCCTGCACCGAGGTCCCGCTTGGGGTGTTTTGTGCATTCCCCCCGCTAGACACTACCCGAGCCATCCTAATTCCTTTATATAACGGAGCATGGCCCTGGGTCGCTGGCATAGCTGCTCCAGTGGTATATATGGTTGGTACTTGGACAATAGAGAGTCAGCCTTACGCAGTCCGGCTGAGATTCTTGTACTTTCTGTGGCTTCACAGTGCAGTAGCACGTGTTCCACAGTCTCGTTTACCTGCATATATATGAATAACTGATTTCGTGGTTAATATAAAATGTACCTTGTGCAATATTTGGATTCTCCGATTTGTACTTTTGCATGATTTCCTTATAACTAATTCATGCAATTGATGCTTAAATGAATGTGAAGGTGTATGTCATCGGTGTCAGTTATCCTTTATATGTGAAGAATATAATTTATTAAAATGCGCTATATGTAGTAGAAATATTACTAAATAATGTTTCAACAAGTGTAGAATGGGAATATTCTGATATTCATTACTGGCAATTTAGATAATGACGGTAGGAACACGCTAGTGTTTATACGTCAGGGTCATTATCTAAAAAACACTTCACACATCACAATTATCAATTTTCCGTGTCATGTATGTCGTGTCAAAAAGAAAAATTTTGCAATAGCTAGTTTGTATATGTTTACCTCAACTTAAGCTATTGATCGCTTGGGTGCGACAGCTTAATTTTTTTATTTATAGTGGCACATCACAAAAGTGTATTTTAATTTATTGTCTTATAAACAAATGATTAATACATATATTGCCCAAAAAACTATCAAATATCCGTGTCACAGTTGTAATTTATAATGTAATAGTTTGTATTAAATTCAATTAATTTACGCTTCGATTTAATTGTTACAATTTGTAAAAGGACTCATGCTCTAGATACAGTTTCACAGATCAATGGCCAATCCGAATCGCAGTAGCGTGTCCACTTGGTCAATTGCAGATCCGTCACGGGCAACGCGTGTATCTTGATACGATGTCATTAAATATATACGTGCGTATTTAGTTAAATTAATATTATGTATATGTAAATGTACATATTGCGATCTATATTAATTATTATTATATTCGAATAAAATTGTTATTTTTTTTTGTTTAAAAGCTAAAAAGTCTGACTTTAACCACTTGTTATATCTTCAGTTCTTTCAGATAAAACGATCTGAAATGTTCTAGTTCTTATAAACGTTAGTATAATTTTACTCAATTTTGAATTCGTGGCGTTAAGGTAAGCGTCCCCGGTTCCGCATCGCATGCATCGCTAGGATTCTTATAGGTAGTTCCACAATTACCTGCGAGCCTAGACAACATGCATCGCTTCTGTTTCTCTAACCGCTAACGACGAATATTCATTCTCGTTGATCACGTGATATATCGCTTTGAAGTGTCAATCTCATACTTTTTGTTTCCTCTCAGCGTTAACGCTCGTAGATTATTATTTTGTCTAGGCCTACACTGCTTACGAGTGCTTTGCGCATTCCCCCGCTAGCCTCTACCCAAACCATCTTTACTGGTTAATATAATTTAGAATTACATAAGGTCGCTGGCACAAATGCTCCAGTGGCACTTCTGGTGGTTCATTAACAAGATACAGTATAATTAACCCGTGTAATTTGTGATGCGCAACTGTGGACACTTAGCTTTATGGCGAACTCTAAGTTGAATTACGTAGCCAGCTTCGGGAATAAATGTAAAATATTTAACATTCCGTCAGATCTAAATTCTTATCTTTGGCTCGTTACACGTTTTATTTGAATTTATTGTGTATTATCAATACTAAGTAGGTATATTTTATTATATAAAAAATTGTAAACGTGTAAGTATATATTAAAAAATGAATAAAATCATTGTAGGAATATCCTTAACTCCCTGGATACCCAATCAGTTCCTATCCTGAATCCTGTCTAGTCCTTATCCTTGTCATGTGCCAACGAAGCCCGACATTGTGCGGATGTATGCAGATTGTTTAAGTTCATTCATTCGCTTATTTGACGTTACAGCGAGCTTGAAACCTTCTAGTGATGTAATGACATTTCTTTTATATTGCGGACTTATTTTCATATGGCGAAGCGACACATACAGGGAATTTCCTGATTTGTTGTTATTGTTTGTGGTGGTCTAAAGGTGCGTATTAAATTATCTACTTGCACTTAGTATCCACAGATTGATATTTTGAAAAGGTTGATTTACTACAAACTTGAGTTCGATAGTTTTTATTAGATCACAGGGATGTTTCAAAGTGAGCTCTAAATAGCGAGCATTGACAGTACAATGAAGTAAATTATGAAAAAAATGTAGTGCTATAAATGTTGTATCTAATTACATGTATAAAAAAGTACACCAGAAAAACGTTTTATTCCAGATCCTGTATTTTTTAATAGTTTGTAATTTTTTAGTATTTATTACACTCAGTAAAAAGCTAGGCATGTCTGTATATAATACCTGGCAATACATCTCTAGGAAGGTTTCGTACTCGTTGCTTTGGTACAAGTTGGCAGCTCGCAGCTTTTACTCATCAATAAAAGTTATACTCGTCGTAGATTGCTATTATTTGGCGTTCTTCGTAGATACACTTAATTGCCTCGGTACCCGTCGAAAAATTGAAAATTTCATTGTGCAATTCTGTAATTAGAAAAAAAAATGACAAACTTTATTTTAGGTAAATCCATTATTTAAAAAAATACGGGTCATCTCGTATTAATATTTTTAAGGTTAGTAGGCTTGATCGTCTGATTTTAATTGTAGATTTTTATTTCCTTAAAAATGCAGTGATAATAGTTGATTAAGTATTTGTATGCGAGGTAGAATGAGCGTGGCGGCTTTCGTGAGGCACTCCCTTCCTTGAGGCGTTACATAGTCGTATTGTGAACATGATAGCAGTAGTATCCTATTGAACGGAAGGACATGTTGTGATGGTCGATATTTTTGTAGGTTGTTTGCGTATATGATATTGGTTATCGTGTTTTATCTATAAATATATATTTACATGGTATGTACTAGCCATATTTTGTATTATATAAAATGTAATATAATTAGGCATTTCATTTATATTGGCGATCTCATTGTCGGCATGCATTCATAACATAGATACATTGGTTGCTTCATTTTGTTTTTGCTAATGTTACAATATATGTCTATACTATTTAATAACGCAATGTCATTTATAATTTGCACAAAACGATTATTCATTACATGCATGTATTGTGTATTTTATATGGAATTCCTATGTATTAACTGAGTGTCCGTTTTTTTTTATAAATTTGTATAACGACAATGTGATTATATTTATATATTTTAATATTTTTTACCATATATTTATGTAATGTTTAAAGAATTGCCATTTTTAAAAAGATTTAACACCTTATAATATTATATCTCTTTAATAAAAATGAACTTAAAACCTAATTTTTATTACATTCTGAGTAATCTTACAAATCACATTTTTTGCCACATATTTTGCATTGACAAAATATCTCAACTCAAGACATAAAATTGATTGGAAAAGTATTATTTGAAACTGTTATCCTTAATATTATATATCCATGATCGCTAAAAACTATAAATTGTTATAATCTGTAAGTAAACGAGAATTTTAATGATTGTAATGTGCATCCGATACAGTGAGTACAGATACCTCGTCACATTAAGTATGACGCTACCTCGGTCTAATCGGCTAAGGCGTCTTTGTTCAAGTGGATGATGTATAATTTTTGTAAAAGTATATTCGAGATTTTGTATACATATTTTTAAAAGCTTTCTGTACTCATTTGATTGAAAGTACATTACAATATTTGCGTGTCAAAAATGTAAACAGTGTGCTGTTTTTATCAACATATACATAAGTTCTGGTTGTAATATTAAAAGACCTCACAATAGACTTTTACCAATAACATTTTCGTTAATAAAAAGCACTCATTGTTCGACACACCATGGTTTTATTTGATTCATATTAATTACTGTTTAATACCAAAGACTGCGGTCGTGTTGCCAAATTATTGTAAACTAACATTCCTACAGCCAAAATTACAGTAACATGTCCTAAAAAAAGTTCAACATTCTTTAATGTTGACCGTAGATGTCTTATTTTTCATGCGTACACGCATTGCCTAATTTTGAAGGAGCGGAGGTCTAACGATTAAATTAACATAATACAACATTAACATGATTGTAGTTGTCTTCTCAGATTGGCAACGTATATTGTACGTACATGCAAAGTATCGTAAATGAAATCTCAGAAATTTTGACAGAAAACCTCTGTATTCGATTTTCTACGAATTTTACAAAAGCGAAGATATTTAGACATTACAAGGGATTCTTTACGCGTGGAAACTTAAAAAATTGCCCTATGCATATCTAGAAGCACCCACGCATGCACCATGCACCACCCAATCATGGCTAGAGCCACGAAACTGATTTTTATGTCAGCATAACCTTTTATACCATAGTTAAAGCAGCCCACGGTCGTACAATGTGTCCGGTCAGCGATGTCGGAGCCTTTAGGGGGAGGAAATACGGGAAATTTTATCGACAAATCACCCCCCATAAGTAATTTTTCTCCCACCGTAATAAAATGGCAGGCATTTTGGATTTTTTTATAAATCGAAACAAGTGTTGTACCAATTGAACCATTGAACCACCAATCGAAAAGAAGTTTTTAAAATAATAAACGCGTTCCAAATTCAAATTAATTAAGAGTGGGAAAAAGAAAAGTTTTTATGTAACAGTATTTATGGCCAGACTAGTTATAATAGGTGGGTTGCTTTGTACTATGGAATAGCGAACATTCCGTGACACCGCTTCTATCTTTTACGATTTCTCTCCTAAAAGTTCTACTAAATCCAGACGTGGCCAGATTTTAACGAAATTAAGTCAAGCTCATGTTTACTGATATTACATTTACTGCACACCGATAATGGACTCTATTGAAAAGGAGAGTTTCTGTCGTTGGGGCTGTGTGGGTGGTGGCAGGGGCGCATAGGTCGTTAGCAGTGCAGCAAGCAGGTTCCGGCAGAGGAGGGCGGCGGGGGGCGGCGCGGGCGCGGGAGGAGGAGCGCTCGCGAACGTACACTCGAGCTCGGCGTCGGCAAACGCCCGCCGCCGCCGCCGCACACGCTCGCACCACGCAGGATCGCTCGCGAACAAACGTTCATTACCTGGTCAAATTGACAGGATGGTCTCATCAACATTAATTTATAATAATATAATACTTAATATTATTATATTACTAGCGGTCCCCGGCTACGCACGGGTAAAACATTTCAAAATTAAATATTATAACGTTCATTAATTTTTTTGAAAATATAATATAGCATATGTCATCCGGGGATAGTGTAGCTTCCCAACGGCGAAAGAATTTTTCAAATCGGTTCAGTAGTTTCGGAGCTTATTCAATGCAAACAAACAATGAAATCTTTTCTCTATATAATATTAGTAACGACTAGGTATGTGTACACATGTCTTAGTCTTTTACTGAATCATGCCAGAACGGCTAACAGATCTGGATGAAAATTAACACATCGATAAAGTATATAGTCTGAAATAGCACATATCACATACTATAGTTTGTATCCCGGACATATTTACGGTCGCAATAAAATAAGTGAGGTATCGGGAAAACCGTAGTCCTTGCGGGTAAAGCCGCGGACCGCGGCTATATATATAGCTTCATAATTATATTATCTAGTGACGAGACCGACAAATACATAGCTTTTTACCGCGGTTGTTGCCTTACATAATAGGTTCTTGCGCAAAAAAGTTTACATGCACATGCATTCCATGTCAGTTTCTTTGGTACCTACTCTTGTGGGTCGTCGTGACTCAGTGATAAGTGACACTTCACGTTAGAAGCGCTACCCCCGGCTTCGAATCCCAGCTAGAGTTTACATTTCTGCGTACGGCTATGCGACACCGCTACATGGTAGATATACATACCACGACCGCGTCGTCACTTAACATCGCGCATCTTGCACCGCACATCCGCAGCATCGTCGCCATAGTTCGTACCAAACCTTCGGCGAAATTCAGACATTGTCAAGTGATTCGCTTATTCAACTGAACTAAACTAAAATGTTGGAAAACTTAATCAGTTCTTATACGGTTACAATAAAGTCTAAATTAGTATGAGACTTATCAATAACATCACTAAAATGAAATGTGTTAAATTTCCGGGAAGTTTTAGCGAAATAAAGACGCCACTTATTTGGTGCTTATTAAAACTGCCCGCAATCGGCCAGCAATGGAATAAAAGTCGTCTATTATTAGTGAGAGCGTTGTATGGAGTTATACGAATTTGAATTTTAGCGTAAATAGAATACGAGCTATATCAATTCAAGCATTTTAGTGAATTTTAGCTCGTTCGTGTGATTAACAGAATTAGGGCCAATGGCCCTAAGGTAGCCCTAAGGTATCAGCCTTAAGGTACAGGCTAAGCCCTAAGGTACAGGTAGTTAGGGCCAATGGCCCTAATTACCTGTACCTGACGCCTCTATTATGTTAGCAAAAAGTGTGAGTGCTACGTTCGTAGTTACTCGAAACACATTCGCTTTTACATGTGAGAGTTCAGTTCAGTTTGTTTCAGTACTTACAAATACTGAAACAGTACAGAGTACAGTACAGTATAACTGAAAAGTGCTACTCATACCTCCACGACATTATAGTTGCGGGTGAAGACATCGGTGAACATACACAATGACAATTGACCCTGTGAGTAGCAAAGGTCACTGAAAACAGTGAAGATAAAATTTTACCAAAAAATGGAACCAACCGATTTCGACACTCAAAACAGTGAAACAACTTGTCGAAGTCGGTACCATAAGCAAAATATTGTGATAATACTTAGTTACTTTTGTGAACTATCATGGCACAGAGTTCAACAAGATATTTCACTGTTTTGAGTGTCAAAGTCGGTTGGTTCAATTTTTTGGTAAAGTTTATTTTCAATTTACTTACTTGATATTTACTTTACTTACATTTATTGCCTGGGTGTCTAATTTCGACAGGCAGGAAATGCGTTCCACTAGCGTAGGTATATCAATTATATTAATTCTTATTATAAACTCCTAATTCTTCTGAATTATATATAAAAAATATTACCTAAGTGGGTATATACGACAAAAATGTTGATACAAATGTGCATCTTTAGTATAATAGACAAAAACTAGTGTGTAATGAAATGGGGATGCTTTAACACCAGGGTATCAATTCTACTAACACATTGCTCATAGATTGTCAATGAATCGTCCTTTTTTCTAGTTTTGCTATTCTACTTGGAATATCTAATTTCTATCGCAATTCAATTGTCTATCATGCAATCGAATGCAATCGTTACTTTAGCGGAATATCAAGTTTATTTATGATAACATTTGAACGACTATTGCATTGTTTATGAAAGGATTGTCCTAATCAATAAGAGAATTGGCACCCAGCGCCTCAGCGCAGGGGCTGTGAAGTAGAGCTCGCGCCGTGCCGCGGCTTGCTGCGCGTGCGAGCGTCACGTCACACAGAGGACGGAAAGGCATGTTTACAGTCAATACCGTCATTGCAACCCGACACCGCACAAAGAGCCGCCTCCGCGCTCTCTTGTAAAACAATCTTCACACTTTTTTACAACCTATAAAAATAGTTAAAAGAGATTCTAGTTTTTGTTTTAATAGACAGTGAAATGTTGCCGAGTGTTGGATGACAGCTTTTGTTCTGTAATGAAGCGGGGACATTTTCAAACGACGTTAACATTTTTTATTGCGCACGTTCTATTTCGGTTCGACGTGAATATTACAAATTGAGCGTGTCGTTGTGAGGGGCAGCTGTTAAATGTCTATCCATCACACAAAATTATTTTATTTTCATTTCACCGCTGTTCTGAAATCTACCTTGTGAGAAGAAAGTACATAGGTATGTTGATTTTGCTACTTTCCACGCTCTGCTCAAGAATCACAACTCATTAGTTACAGAGGTCGCTTTTTGCAGGTTTTTTTTATTAAGTATATAGTAGTTATTGAAATCATCATATAAACAACAGAAGAAATAAATCTTGGTCTGGGTCGACCTTGTCGGCGGACACCTTACGCTGCGTTACGCTGCGGTAAAAGAATTTTCAATATCGGTTCACTAGATCCAGATATTACCCCATACAACCTCACAAACTTTACCTCTATAATATTAATATAAATATCGAGCACAAAAATACAATAACTGGTACTTAGTTACTGGTAATAATGAGAGTTTATGAACTTTATCTAATTTCCGAACAAATATTATATATTACCTACCTGAATGAATTGCATGAAAACATATTATGCTTTCATAAAAAATGCATGATCTTTTGATATAGTACTTAGTAACTTTATTCTCATTTCATATAAAATACCCAACCTGGATATTGTATGAACCTTCTGTTCATACAATTTTAACTCTCTCCTAGTAGTGTCCAAAACAAATATTTACCCAACTAATTCGCATTTAGCGTTTCAGTGAGTAGAAACGAAACACTCTGTCGGTCGGAGTCCGCGATCTGTTACAAAGATAACAAAGCACGGAGTGGCGTGGAAGACGCACCCCGTGTGCTGTCAGCGTCATTTCAGTTAAAATAACATCGGATATTGTGGCCCAATCTAACACATGCTATGAAACGGCGATTGATAGCTGTTAATTATTAGAAGTAATAAACTAGTGACCCGTTAGGTACGGCTTAAAACGGTGAAATTAGATTTAAGAATGCGAATGCAAATTTTTATTCAGTATATCTGTATATCCTTGTGGAAATCAATGGGGGAGACCTATGTCCAGCAGTGGACGTCCTATGGCTGAGATGATGATGATGATGATGATGATATCTGTACACATTCAAATGGAAACCATGACTGGCTGATTACACACAGCCCAAATGGCTGAACGGACAAAGCTAAAACTTACAAAAGATGGTTATTATGACATTATTTTAAAATGGATTTTATAAAAATCAACCCGTAATAGCACCCAGTAGAAACCACGGGGCGCAGCTAGCGTACTCCATGTAGGAGTAACAAGCATACAAAAGACGGACAAACTTTCGCCTTTATGATATTAGTATGATTTAAAATGTATTAAACCTGTTGTCAGGGCGGGTGCTCTAACAGTGGACATCACTAGATAATTATATATGGCGCAAATTTTTGAGCTCTTATTAAAAAGACGAGTTAAACTTATTTCTTGTTATTTTTTTTCAAATATTACGGGCATATTAATTTAGTAGTATCTAGCTTATTTATACGAGCCCAAAAACCTCTTAGTGAATTAGCAAGGAAAATATGTACCTAATCATTTCAACACACTTGCTCTTAAAGTGAGTCTTTTTAGAGTTCCAACCCGCGCATTAGAATAAGCCTAAGGGTTCAAGCCATTAATGCGGGACTAAAGGCAAAAACTTTTGCACCGAACCACATCGGGTAGCATGAGTTATTTTATTTGGTGCCTACCGCTTCCAGTAATTTGTATAATCGTTGTCGACTTCGTCGCCGACATTTAAACAAGAAAACGAGAGTAGGTATACTAAAGAAGTGGCAGGCACCAATGCAACATACACTGTGAAATTTTCATCTAAATCAATCCAATAGCGCTTTGTAGATTGTACGTTCAACAATTGTTTTAAGAATTGAACGATATAAGCAAAACATGATTGTTTTTTCCTCGCAAATGTGTTGAAAAACGTCGTATGAAACTCGTCAGCTTTGCTCATTACACACTCGGCTGAATTACGCCCTAACCTGCGGCTCCCACTGCACCCCACAGCCTCGTGTGTGATGCACTCTTAGCAACTTAGCTCATAATGTATCATGATTATACTATTTTTATACGTGTTCTAGTATTTTGTGTATGGTATCTGGTCTGGTCTTTGAATATAGACGATCCTTTTAGTACCTAGATCACCATCTATGAGATCCGTTTGGCATATGTCATTACAAATTTAATATTATATAGATTAGATTAGAAAATACTTTATTGTTACACCTTAAATATAAAACAATATTTACAATAAACATAAATTTACATAGAGTGTGACAATGGGCGGCCTTACCACTAAGAGTGATCTCTACCAGGCAACCGTTTTATAACCGTTCTTTATATATCACCTTATATAAAATATTCATACATAATAAATATAAATAACAAATCAAGACGAATTTATTATCATCTGTGCCGAAAGGCAAACACTTATGGCCATAAAAACACGTGAACGAAATTTATATCCAAAGAGTCTTACTTTAGTAGGTATGCCAAGAATGATAAACAGCGTAAATTCGATACTTCGCGTGTATTTTTTCGAAAATAATGACAATATTGCCATGCGTGTTTGAGAAAACTACTATTGTGTGTATGAAAGTACCTACGCGCATAATAGGTAGGTACGTGTAAAAAACACTCAGAAAGTTAGTTTTGCGAAAATAAAAAAGTGTTCTATAGGCAAATATTTTTTAATTAAAATCTTTTGAAAGTGGGTGGGTACTCTCAACCAGCCTGTATATAATTTTATAAGCAAAAACTGTAAAACCTTAGTGTTTTAAAAACTCTGCTTGATATATGTGTGTGCTGTTTGTTTTCAAACGAATATATAAAATTTCATGCGTCTGAACCAGTTTTCTAAACACTTTTTCCAGTGCGCTGCAGACCTCGTTTACATTTACAGCCTGCTCGAACGCTGACAGCGCAACTTCCGGCGACGAAAATTGTATCCCTTTGAGCTGATTTTTATCTTTCGGAAATAAAAAGAAATCACACGGTGCTAGGTCAAGGCTGTAAGGAGGGCGACCCAGAAGTTTGACGGGGGGTGCTGTCCAGGAAGTCCCTCCTAATAAGCGCGGTGTGCGCGGGCGCGTTGTCGTGGTTAAGCATCAGTAGCTCGCAGATCCCTGTCTTTGGTCGCTTGTTGCTCACAATAGAAAACTTCTACCAAGCATTTGATAGTCACTGCTAGCATGTTTTTCTTCGTATAGTTATAGCAGCCGTCGACCGCGCTTGGTTGGTTTGGACCTTCATTCATGAACGCCATCATATGAAGTCTATCGTACGATTCGTCCGGTTTCAGGCAACACTTAAAATCGTAAAAAAATATAGCCAAATAATGTTCCCGGCGCAGATCCTTTTTCAAGGAGACACGTTTCAGTTTATAGTTATACTTACCTATGGAGACACGATAATATAAAATAGGTAACTCGCAAAAATAGTAGCGGGATATTTTGAAATTGGAACGTATCTACCTATATTTTTACTAATCAATAATCATAATAGATTATAACTGGGCAGTTTATTGTAATTAAGGCGAAAGGTTGATGAAGGCGAACTCCAGCATACATTTTCTGGATGCCGAAAACTTCCGCGAAATGCAATGGTGCGGTATTGGTTGGAACATATGAACGTTAGGTACGTCAAAAATGCACAACAAGCTGAGTAAGTTCCCATAAAATTTCATGCGGATTAAAATATATTATTACCTCCATAAATATTTTGTGGTTGGACCGAGTAGGCTCTAGACATCTGCACGCAGCGGAGTCGAGCGCGGTAGGCGCGCTTCCGTGCCGCCAGCGCAGCCTCCTCGCCGTCGCGTGCCTCCGCCGCGCCACCTCCGCCGGCGCCCTGCTGTCTGCGGAGCGCTACCTGCCAGGAAAGGTTCACCGTGGATTTTCGCCTACGCTACTTCTGGCGCCGATAGGCTATCTGGCTAGGTACCACTGTACCTAACTTTAGTAGGGGACACAGGGGCTACAATTAACAGGGATTTGTCGCCAAACTAATAGCTCTATTACTACCTAAAAGGAATATTCCAATGCTTTGCATAGTGCTCAACGTGTGGATACTGTCCAGTCCTTACCTAAGCGCCACGTGGAGAGGCTGTGTCACGGGGACGGCGGTATATTTTACTTGGAAAACAAACTTTTTACGCTCGCAATTCTTGATTTGGTTTTTATTTATATTTTTTTATGGTTAACGTTAAGTTGTCAATAAAGACATCACAGTCACTTACTGAGAACACAATTTAAGTAGGTACTTTTCTTTCACTTATTATACAGCTTGCGTTTGTCAACTGTCTAACGTGATGTTAAGTGATGACGTTGTAGGATGTAGCACGCAAACTTATCTAGAACGTACAATCGGCATTCTGTCACATTTTAATAATAAGTCCCTTTTTATTATTACTTTTTACTCATGTTACGCAATCACTTATTTGCATAGAATTGAATATTCAAAATGACATATTTAGCTAATTGAGTTTTGAATGCATTATATGACTACGGTCTGAATAATGACAGGTAACATAAATTATTGTTATCCCATCCCACTTAAATGTGAAAGTTTGGATGGATGGATGGATGTTTGTTACTCAATCACGCCAGAATGGCTGAACGGATCTGGATGAAATTTGGCACATAGATATATTATAGTCTGGAATAGCACATAGGCTACTTTTATCCCGGCAAAATGTATGATTCCCGTGGGATAATTGATGTAGCGGGAAAACCGTAATCCACGCGGGTGAAACCGCGGGGCGCTACGAGTGTAATATAAATTAGTAAAAGTCGTGTACTTTCATACTTATGTAAGCATTTTTTCCATAATTTGTTCGAATTTTTGGCAAGACGAAGTAACTGGCACTTCAGGTTTTACGTTTGCTTGTGGTGTGTGAATTTTAAGTTTGAATGGATTAATTGTTTAATTCAAGAATTTGCGCACAAAAATACAGACATTATTTAAAGTTATTATTGAAAATTGGCGTGTTCTGTAGGATACATTGTTAAACTGACTGCTAGATTTTCTTGACAATTTAACCGAAAATGTAATAGGTACCTACATAATTAATTAAAGATATAAATTAAACAAATGGGAGCAAGGGGCTAAAATTAACAGATTGAGGATAGAATTCAACAAAATTTAAACGTCTGATTATCAATCAGATAATATATCAATACAGTTAACCGTCGGTTAACGTAGAGCAGAAATTGCTTGACCGACGGTTAAATTGATAATCGGATCTTTAAGATTTTGGTGAACAGCATCCTTGCTGGGGCAATAATTAACTCGCTAATTTTACACCAGAACAAGAAGTAAAGCTATCAAAATAAATTCTTGCCTAAAGAAAAATAAAGGATATGTACCTATACCTCTACATCTTCTCATTGAAGTTAAGAAATTAGCATATGAAGTAGTGGTTTATCATGAGTAGGTACCAAACGTACCAGAGAATAGGAAAAAAAATTAAGACCACATTGGTTCATATCATTATTGAAAGTAAATCCTACGCTATCCGTGCATGGTCCTGAAACAACGAGCGTAAGCCAGGCCAATTCATTTAAACGAATCTATCACAACCACTTCAAGAAGTTATTTCACACTTTTGAGTGTTGAAGTCGGTTCCATTCTTTGGTAAAAAAAATTTCTCTCATAAGTGACTTTTGTTACTGATGGGATCAATTGTCATTGTGGTGTAGATATGTTCACCGATGTCTTCAACCGATACTAAAATATCGTCTAGGTATAAGCACGCACTTTTCAGATATTGGAGTGTAACTCAAAAACCGCTTGTCCGATTTTGATGAAATTTAAATGGGATACCACACGAGAAGTACCAGCTTTCAAATAAAAGAATAAAGAAGAAAAGAAATAAGAACGATCAAAATCGGTTCACCCAGTTATGCGGTAACAAACATACAAAAAAACATACGGGTCGAATTGAGAACCTCCTCCTTTCTTTGAAGTAGGTTAAACAAGGGTGAGGCGGTGCTAGGTCCGCGACAAGTTGGAGCAGCTCCCTCAGCTGAAAGAGCTTTGAATGGCGACGGTAAAACGCTGCATGCCGCCGAAAAGAAGACCTTAAATAATTAGTAAATAAAATAGTAAAGAAAACTATACCTAAGATCATCGCCGTGTGTGACACATGAAAAATTATACTAAAGACCCATTATACACATTATAATAAAGTCTTCTCATCTCAAGGCGAAGTTGCACTACCATTGAGTACCAATAAAGGGCACCCCTTAGGTACTCAATGGTAAGTAGTGCAACTTCAAAACTCAACTAATTACGGACTGGCACCAAAATCCTTTCAAGAAATCAGTGAACAAGAACTCAAAATGTTCAGAATATGAATAATAACAAACCTGTGCAGCCATGACCCGCTGTCTCTCAAGCACCAACAGGCATCCTGGACAGCGGCAGTCCCTCCATCGACAGAGTCGCTTGTGCCCCTTCAGGCAGGAGATAACACCGTGATTGCGACATCTGGCACACTTTGGCGTCCGCAACGCCTTGCGCCCTCCATCCTCACAACCCTCACTAGGCATCTTCTCACGTCACTTCAAACACACGAACTAGCGGCGCGGAGCACGCGTCTACCACGAACCATGTTCCCGCTGAAATATCCCTTCAGAGATTGACGGCACCTTCACGATTTCCTGATCGCAAATACAGCTGTACATTATCGCTCCGCCCTATCCCCCTCGCTATTGGCCAGCTGCTATTGGGGGCGGGCGGGTCTCCACAAGAGCTCTCGCCTTGAGAAAAGATTAAATTTTCATAGTAAAATGATACATTTCATGTCTAAGATTTACAACTTTCTATTATGTTATTTTTTTGTTCGTCGTTTGATATGTTCATTGGAAAATAAATCTAATGAGCGATTAAAAGATACTTTGAGATTTGTGAAGATTGCCAAGGATTTGCTATTTTAACAGCGGCCTCATTTTAAACTTAAAAATGTAGGAATTCACATAAACAATATGTAGCGCGGAAGTGAAAAATTAACGGTAATTGAGGCAAACTGCCGTGGTGGTACCGGCCTAGAATAGTACTCCCCCATCTCCTCCCGTGGGTGCCGTAAGAGTCGGCTAAGGGATCACGTACCAGGAGGTGGGCCGCAGCGCCTTCTGAGGATTGGAAATCATACTGCGCTCGCCAACCCGCCTGCCAAGCGTGGCGAGTATTGGCAAATCCCCCCTATATGGGGGAGGCATATGTCCAACAGTGGACACACATGGCTGAGAGAAGAAGAAGAAGAGGCAAATTTGCGGGCCGCTTCCAATCGATGCTTGTGGAGATCCGTGGGGGAAGCCCGTGTTCTGTTGTGGACGTCCTATGGCTGAGGTGATGATGATGATGACTGCAATTTTGTATGTATGCAATACAATATTTATAAAGCAAATAGGAAAAGGTTATCTATTATTCCCGGGAGCCCCGTCATAATATAACTTAGCAAACCTACGAAACAATAACGGTTTCTAAAGACAGAGTGCAGGATCTTGTTAACCCAATAGGTAAGTGTTCTAAGGAGTTTTAATTCATTGCAACATAAAGTTTTTTTTTTACTTATTATAAGCTTGACTTTGACAACTGTCTCACCTGATGTTAAGGGATGACGTTGTCTAGGATGTAGCACGCAAACCTAGAAGATAATTATTCACTCTTGACTTGTAGACTCCGGGATTGTACTTATCGCGAAATGAATAGTTTTAATAAACCGTTGTTGGTTCCCGAGTCAGTTTAATTCTTATAGTACCAACCTACCTAATCTAGCTTGTTTAATAGCATTCTCCGCATTTTTCATTCAATTATTCCTACTTCAGAAGCCCGGCCACAGATAGAACAGTCTTCAGGTCACAAGTTTATAGGTAGGGATACCTTCTAGGCTTGCGTCCTCTACCTTAGACTTTCACCATCACTTAAGAACAGGTAAAACAGGGGTCAAACGCAAGCATATAATAATAAAAATAATAAATTAATTAACTTCGGTCTGGATAGGCCATCTGATATTTCTGTTCTTTAACGAGATTAAGCTTTTGCCACCTTTTACAGTAACAATGTATCGAGAAATAAGAAAACCAATTCAATCTCAAGCCGGGTGATAGCCAATTATCTCTCGGGTTTCAGACAGTGACCACCCCGACGCCGTCTCATGTTACTTAGGTGCCAATATTAAGAATTAACAATTAATGTCTTATTTTATCATTTACTTATTTATGTATTTTTATGGTCAACCAAAATTTTTTAACATAAAATGCAACCGACTACACTCAAAAGTGTGAAATAACTTGTTGAAGTCGGTACCATGATAGTTAGTAAGTAGTAGCTACTGGACCACAAAAGTAACTATCATCACAATATTGTGCTCATGGTACCGACTTCGACAAGTTATTTCACACTTTTGAGTGTAGAAGTTGGTTGAATTTTTTGTTAAAAAAATTTTTTTTCACCCTTTTCAGTGACCTTCCTACTCACGGGATCAATAAAATTAATTGTGTTGTGTTAAGTGTGATCTGCGATGTCTTCAACCGCGACAATAATATCATCAAGATACGCGTAGCACTTTTCAGTTATTGGAGTATAACTCAAAAACCGCTTGTTAAATTTTGATGAAATGAGTTAAATGGGACCACCGCGAAAGTATACTCTATCTAACAAAAAAAGAATCATCAAAATTGGTTCATAAACGACGAAGTTATCCGCGAACACACATTAAAAAAACCATATATACGGTCGAATTGAGTAACCTCCTTTTTTGAAGTCGGTTAAAAATGGACGAAGAATCATCACCAAGAGACAGTAAAAGAAGTAAAGTCAAGCGCTATAAAGGGATATTTTTTTTAAAAAAAGGGCCAAATGGATCCGCATCCCAAAGGATAGGACTGAATGGAAATATTTAGAGGCCTTTATCGAAAGACAAGCCGAAACATTATAATTAATGATCTCTAGATAACCTTTAGTGAAGATTGTTAGTCTGTAGGTAATAGGTACAGTTCATATTATACTTAGGTTTCATTGAAAAGTTCATTTTATACCAAGCTATTTTTTGGTTGACGATACCTACTAAGTAGACATGTATTTTATTTATTTAGGTCAATCAACAGCTATTAACATTGATGCATACAAATATTAACAATATGCTGTATGTATGATGGCTGATGTACCTACCTACCTGTGTCCCTAACCCTTTGAACTAGATATACTTAGGTAAATGGGGGTGATATAAAACAGGAAAGTTATATTTTCATTTTTACCTAAAGGGCTTCTATGTTACCAATTAATAATATATTACAACAACAGCGTGAGCTTCCGGTGAAGGTAACACCGTTATCAAATTCCCAGCATGGTGGAAGGGTACTTTCGAATACCCGCCTGGCTAGCTACCAGCCTCAAGTTTGAAAAACTGTCACTAAACACATAGTGTGTTCAGGCAGCAGTCCTTGAGAGCCAGTGAACATTCTAGGTCTAGCGTGACAATATCTTCGACCATATCGTCACTGACCATCAAGTGAGATAGTGGTCAAACGCTAGATCTACATCTTTATCATACATTCCGAACAATTAATAAAATTTACACGGCTTTAGCGTGATTATATAATATTAGTCATTTCTTATTGCTTTTTTTGTAGATGTAGGTTTTATCTACTATCTCACTTTGAAGGTACGAGTTAAGATGTCGAAGATGTCATCACGTTAGACCTAGAATGTTTACTACTGGCTCTCCATTGTTGCTGCCTGAACGGTCAACACACTATGTGCTTCGTGACAGTTTTCAACACTTGAAAGTGGCAACTAGCTAGCCAGGTACGTACTCGAAAGTACCCTATTACCATTCTGGGAGTTTGATAACGGCGTTACCTTCACCGGAAGCTCAAGCTGTTGGTGGAGTTCGAACCAGGCAGCGTCCGTAACTTTGTCAGACGACACTCCCACCGCTGAGGTATCATTGCTTCGAAACTATAGCTGACCCACTCGTGGCACCGCTCGCGTCACCTACAGGGTACAACGATCATCCCCTATTCGACAGAGTATTCTTAGCCATTACCGTTCCTTTTCCAGTCCCATTGTAAACAACAACAAGAGGAAAAATCAAAGCTGTACCTAGTACCTACCTAAGTGGTCACAGCACAACTGACATTAGCGCGTGATGAATGAAAAGAGTGACGTCTACAATATCCTCTTAAAAAAAAAAACTCTTTTTTGTAAGTAGGTACTACAGCTCAAATACCAGTTCCTAAGATACTTAAACCTACCAATATTATAAGTGCAAAATTACGTTATTTAGCGGACTAAGTATTCTGCACAAGCTCATGGAAGACTCAAACGGTCGAAGATTAATCAGTCGGTCAGTGTCAAAATTGTATAACCTAGTATAATTGTACGACATAATGTGCAGCATAGGTATTAATATCTGCATCCATAGATAGTTTGTTCGGCGAGTTAGAGATTGCTTACCTATACCTACAAAATTACAAGTCCCATAATTAGAGACCGCGATTCGGCCCATTATTGACATTATTGGTGATCAGACTTTTATTTTGAGGCATTGAGTTATTTTGGACGAGAAGAGGTCGCGGAATTTCCGAATGTGGTTCAACAGAGTTCCATTATTAACATCGACCTGTCTAATTTGACTCTTTGTCCTAAGTAGGTACTATTAGTGAAGAATTCCGAAAATCGAGTAGGTACCTAACTGATATTTGAGTGGGCACGAATTTAGCATTCCCATAATTGTCTGTGTCCATGATTTAGGGGATCCCACCCGCTGGGAAATTCGATTGAGACCTTCGAGTGTTTTCTTCATGACTAACCCTTACCATTACAAAAGCTAGAACGTAGGTAGGTATGGATTTCGTAATGGTAAGAGCATTACCAACGTGGCAGTGAACTTTTTAGGAAAGATGACGTCACTCCCTCTCACGCTTTATTTCCAGTGGGACTTGGCTCATTTACGCGGACCGTGTATAAGTAGTATAAAAATATGTTAAGTAACTTAACATATTTCAAATTTTCAAAAAACCTACGTAGGTACCTACTTACCCCATCTAAGAATTATCCAATCCACATTGTACAAACAAGACCTCAAAAGCACCACTGTTTCCTCTAATTAAGAGCTATTATAACACAAGGAGCTGTTCAGAGGGGTCACAGAAGCGCGGCGAGATCGTTTCGAGGCGGCTCGGATTTCGTTCATTTTACAGATGACTGCACTCTATTGTGCAATGTGTAGTGCCAACAATCCGATATATCGCCTTATAATTATTTAATTAAAGCCCATCTCCAGCAAATGCGCAGAGATACATACCATACCAGACATTAGTCTTCGCGAAGATAGGTGAAGTGAAAAGATTTGTATTATACGTACCTACATCCATGAAACAATGGAGTTCATTTTCATTCAGTTTTCACGTAATGCGAAACACACAAGTGTTAGTGGTAGATTACCATCGCACAAACACTTCTGTGGTAAGAAGGTAATAATTTATTCTGTGGGAACCTTCGACCACATCGTCACTAACAATCAAGTGAGATAATGTTAAAACCATAAGTTTGTTAGGAACACGATGGTTCCTATCCCCGACGAGACTATCCGGGACTACAAACTTATACTGGCGATCAGAAATCAAGACAGCGTGGTGGTGAAGGCCCTGTATAACCTTATGAATCTGTCAGATTAGTGTGTGCAAACGGAGCATGCTCACGAAAAGGTGTTGGCAAACGGTGTCATCGTGTGTCGGGTCGCCATCTTCCCTCAAATACGGTTGAGGAAGGCGATGGCTGCCACGCGTGTTAACTCGTGAACGGGTACTGTTTG
Organism: Apeira syringaria; assembly: GCA_934044485.1. NCBI lineage: Eukaryota > Metazoa > Arthropoda > Insecta > Lepidoptera > Geometridae > Apeira > Apeira syringaria. Next base: position 5,709,801 of record OW203659.1, read on the forward strand.
TGGACTCGGTCTGCTCTGGATGCATACGAAAATCGGACTTTATAAATTCATCATGTCGGCCATAAGACGTCGACAGCTGAACATATGCCTCCCTTTTAAAAATAATATTGTATTCTTTTAACTTAGTTATATATTGTAAATTGTTAAAGGTTAATTATTTAACAATATTGTGTACATATCCCGGTTTTTACGTAAAAAAATATATTTTGTTGTAGGTATATTATAAAAAATTTAATTCATTTTATTATTTTATATTTTTAAATATTATCTGATTTTATGTTAAAAATGGACGGACCCTGGAGTCTGTAGAGTAATATTTCTACAAAAACGACAGATCTATAAATTATGAATACATAAAACACTGGAAGAATACGTGGCGAGTAATATTCTCCTTGGAAAATACCAACGAATTTGATTGAAACTATATCGGAACCCTCTGACTTATGTTACGTGAGTGTATAATTTCCGTGTTTTATACATTCATAATGCATACATATATAATAAAAAAGACTATATTCTATGACTATTATATTTTATGAGATGAAATAAAACAACAATCGTGCTTAATAACATTTAATATGGTAATTACAGAAACGTGATTAAATGTAAAGTCCGTCTGTGCGCAGATAGGATGCGGTCTACAGTTCGTGGTGGTTGTGTCGCGTCGTTGTGATTAATAAATTAAAACATACTTAAAAATATTTGTCTAGGCATACTTTATCAACGTCAGATTGACAAAATTATGCGATTTTGAACTGGAAAAAACTATGATGAAACGAACTGTCAAGCGCATTCTCTTAGCGGCCCGCGACGGTACTGGAATAATATAGTACGAGTATATAATAATAAACTCGCACATTATACATTGACACGTGATGCGTACGTGATATAGCTAATATATGGAGATGGGCCGACTAAATGGAATGTAACGATGAAAATATACTTAATTATACTTGATATAATAAAATGTTTACACGAGAAATAAAATCTTTTGATCACATTATCAATAAATAAGTATTAATTTAACCACGTGCAAGTACGGCTTCCAACTTACGCAGTCCCTTCTAGGCTAGACCAAGTTTTTAGAACTATGCCATCATATTATGACAATAATCTTTTTAAAATGACGGTCGTCGTGCCGCAGTAGCCAGTGGTCTTCTGATCTAGGTGTGTCCATGTCTTCCGCAACACAATTAATCTGGTGTGGGGGTGTACCTAAGTATGAAAGCGTTCAGACATTTCTTTTATTACACTCAAATTCCAGCACTCTGATTCCTGTACCGCGGGAGGCACGGATACACACAACACAGCACACAAACAATCAAGACCCGGGACAATCACCTACACTTATCACATAAATGTTTGCCAGCCGGGATTCGAACTCAGGACCCTACAGACCACTGAGCCACGGCGATAGTCGTGTATTTAATTCGTCATTTAATTAATTAAGTATATTAAAATAAATTCTCGGATTGGTTTGAATACCTACAAGAATCACTCAGACGTGGCGACTTAAACTAAACAAGTGACTAAACTACTAATGACTAGAATAAACGCTGACTATAGTTAAACTAAATCACACGAATGTACTGAGTGTACCAAATGAATAGAAATATACGAATAATAAAGTATGTACGGCTCGCCTACCTGCATATCCTACATATTGAAGATTAGATCAAAGGAAACAAGATGGCCCGACCAAGTGTCCACTGTATCCAAACAGATGGACGCAACGATCTGAGACCCAATAAGCCACGCTACAGTGGAAAGTACAAGTGGAAGCGACTATGTCGTTACAAAGATCGGAAGCATCACGACGCTCACCATTGAGCATTACAGACTGGCGGAGGAGGAAATCAAAGAAATTTTATTTTCACATCAAGCCATTCCCGATTTGGGAATTTAACTGGCCAAATCGTAAAAAAAAAAAAAAAAAATGTGAAAAAAATTATAGGTAAATTTTTTTTTCGATAGCTATCATAAGAACTAATTTCTTGTAAGTAACATGGTATACTACAATAATATGTAATTATGAAAAATAAGACTACTTTAACTATCTTGATATTTAGGGTAGGTACTACTTTTCCTCCAGAGGGCGTTCGTTACGTACACTTTCCATATATACATTCTGATGATGTCAGTAAGTACTTTTAAAACACATTTTTTAATACTGTATAGATCTAGAGTTTGACCACTATCTTACTCGACGATCAGTGACGATGTGGTCTAAGATATAGAATGCTTACTGCCTCTCAAGGACTGCTGCCTAATAACACTACGTGTTTGGTGACAGTTTTTCAAACTTGAGGGTGCTCTAACTAGCAGGCGGGTACTCGAATGTACTTAACCACCATGCTAAGAATTTGATAACGGTGTTACCTTCACCGGAAGCTCAAGCCGTTCTGCGGAGCGAAGCAGCGTCCGTCAGTTTGACATCCGACGCTCCCATCTCTGAGCTATCATCGCCCCTACATACGTAAAACACGAACTTCTAACATTGAAAAAAATACCCCACCTTCACACAAATTAATATTATTAACAACTATTTAAAACACTCATCGGTTAATAGTATTGATCTAAGACCTCTACATTGTTAACACCTAATACGTTGACATACACAGTTCCGATGCGGAGTACATTTATCCAACCAGCAGGCTCACCGGCTATCTTTTACCCATTTTGAAATGTCACTTCATGTCGGTTTTTATTGGTGGTACAAACACTAATCACCTGAAGTGAGATGGGCTTTATTTAAGGCCGTGTGTTAGGACAGATGGCAATTTTCGAAAAATAATTCCAAATCATGTGTCAAAGATAGAGCTTTGATTTTTGCACATTTAGTAACATTGGTTCAGTATGAAGCAATGTTTAGGACTCAAAACACGGTTAGGTATAATTCTCTAGATATTTTAACTATTCCAAAACCATATTTGTAAGAAAAAAAAAATCCTCCACAATTATATGAATTCATAAAAATCTTTGCATTGTTTTTTATATTTTTATATTTATTAACATTCACACAAGTTCTTCAGGTCCCAAACTAGGCAGAGCCTGTGCTATGGTAACCTGATGACTGATATATATACTTATATACATATACACACCCAGACACAGGTCAAACAGACATGTTCATGTTGACCTGTCCGAGAATCGAACCCGGGACCAGTGGCTCAGAAGGCAGAGTGCTACCAACTGCGCCAACCGGCCAGTCAATGTTTGATAGGTAATGGCATAGTCTAGAAACGTTAAGGAGGTTTATTGCTGTATCCATGACTTTTCATGATACATATACGAATGAATTATGATAAATTGTTAGTACCGCGCAGTATCACGTAACCTCATTTGGCCAGTCCGCGCCGCTCTCCACGCGCTCATTCTGCCCGTAACTACTGTCAACGTCGGACCTATGCGTGATCACTCTACTCTCTCCCATAGATCCCTAACTTATTTTAAACACATAAGTTCGCGTGCTACTTACCAAAACTGTCGGGAAAACCTCGCCTTAATCAAATTCGTTGGATAAAAACACCAATGAGATGGAAGATAAAGTGACAATGCGATTTGATAAAACTGCCGGTAAGCCTGCTGCCCTCTACGCATTCTCCGCACTTTCCATTATTGATAACAACACACTACTGAAAGTCTAACTACATACTAAACGTAATTAGGGTACTTCCCTTCTAGGGGGGGAAACCCTCGTTACACATAATGAAAATTACATTCTTATCATGTACTGTTGAAACACGAAACACCTAATTCCTACACTTCTAATACTGAAAACAAAACAGTCCAGTCGGGTAACTTTGAACATTTATCTCAAATTTTTATCTGGATACTGACAAATAAATTTGGGTATATTTTCTAACTTATTAATATACAGACATATACAGAAAGTTAATAAGGTTTGAGAAATTAGCGTTTTTTATACTGTATAGATTGACTACTATCAAACTTGATCGTCAGTGACGATGTGGTCGAGAATGTTTAGATCACGCTAGATATAAAATGATTACTGGCTCTCAAGAACCGCTGCCTAATCAAACTATGTGTTTGGTAACAGTTTTTCAAGCTTGAGAGTGGTAGCCAGCCAGGCGGGTACTCGAAAGTACCTTACCAACAACAAGCTGGCAATTTGATAACGGTGTTACCTTCAACGGAAGTTCAAGCCGATGGTGTGGATCGAACCAGTGTCAGTTTGACAGCCCCAGCTCCCACCGCTGAGCTATCATCTCTTCAATACTAGACATTCTTGGCCGTTCAAGAACAACAAAATCCTTCTACCAAGTTTTATTCAAAGTTATACGAAAATTGAAAGTTACCCAACTTGCAGTACAGCGGTAGCAATTCTGCTATTCCCTAAAATTATCTAAAACCAGAAAGAACTTGTTGACGTTAAAACTTAAATTTGCATGACTCTTAACAATGCTAATACTGATTAAAATATCCTAATATTAGACAGTATAAATAGAAGAGGGCAGTAAATTACCTACTTAGCGACATATTTAAATGCCAAACAAATTGCAATAATATAATAAAAATACTCGTAAGCTTTGTAGCAATTTGAATACATTAACATAACTGTAAAAGGACTTTATCATTTTAGCCATATTAGCTAGCTTGATTGAACAAGAGAATTACTACCACTGTTTAAATTTAAATGCATAAAAAAAATCAAAACATTCGCTCACCAATCGATTTCGACTCGCTCTACAATAAGAATACCGATTCGTCGACTAATCTCTGTTGCAGAATACATTTCTCCAACCAATCTTCAGACAGCACACAAGCTCTGCTAGCAGCGACCGTTTCCTTAAGACTGCGAACTTGTGCAGGGCTGGTATTCTTGGGTACGACGACGTGCGTCACTTTGCGATCGTCGAAATCGCACAGCTTGGCTCCGAACATCTTGGAGCGGATGCCCAGAAGGCTGCGGCTGCCCCGCGGCAAGTATATGTGACACAGCCGGAGGAATGAGTACGGGTTGTCATTGCCGAACAGCTCGCGATCTAACTCCAGCATCTCTTGTGATGTTAGGTACACTTTGTAAGCCTATAGACAAAAATATTATTTGTTATATACTAGTATATGTACTAGCGACCCGCGCAGTGATGAAAAACGGTGATGATGAAAATAAGCCTATGTGTTTATCCAGGATATAAGCTATCTCCATAACAAATTTCACCGAAATCGGTGTAGCCGTTTGAGCGTGAAAAGGTAACAAACATACACACATACACACTTATACACATACTTTCGAAAGCGATGATAGCAGCCGACGACGCTCCCGTCCGAGCTATCATCGCTTCAAAATCACTGTAGATAAAAGTAGGGGTAAGATTTGTAAATATTTACCGCTAATCCAAAAGTGGAGACGGCATCGTCCATCTTCTGGAAGCATTTTTTGAGCGTCCGTTCGTCCGCGAGCTCGGTGTACTTGTCCCCGAAAGCGTCGTAGTCCCGCGCGCAGTCCATGCGAGTGTCCTTGCTGATGGTCACCATGTCGACGGGGGCGAGGGGAACGGGCGCGGGCGCGGGGGGCAGGGCGCGGAGCCACGCGCTCGTCGTCACGTTGAAGTCCTGCCGGATCACGGAGCGCGCGCGAAACGTCAGCTGACCGACTATGATGCACCATGTGTCCGGCCCTGCGACATGCATATTTATAACTAATACAAAAATTCAAAACCCACTTTATTTCTTTCTTCATTTTACATTAGTGTGATGCCCTAACAATTGAACTATAGTTTGCCCAACGACAAGAGCTAATATGACGTCCTCTCGCTTGCACAATCGTATGAAAGTGATAAGGATGCAGCATCAACTTAAATTGTCAGGATTGGTCAATTAAATTGTATTTAATTCTGATCTGACATCTTATTGTATTTGTTTTGTATGTGTACTAAATAGGTGAAATTTGCCCGAAATAAATAAATTTAGATTAGATTTGATTTTGAACGGGCGTGACTATTATAACACATGCAACTTACATACTAACCTAGACTATTATGTAGTACAGTGTACTTTTTTAGCCTTACCACTGCCGCATACAAGATTAAAAAAAACAAATTAGTAAAAAATATTAAAGCGAAATATATTACCCGGATTAGCGACAACTTTCCCACTATGGGACTCCACAATTCTTATCAGGTCATCTTTCTTGCAATCCTCATCTTCCGACAGTATGCATATCTTCCTGCCTTCCAACGCGCGCGATGTAGCTTCAACACCACCGACTGAAGTCTTCTTCAGTTCTTCAGGGACTTGGGGCAGGTTTGAGGGGCGCTTCTTGCGGATTTTGAACTCTATATCAGCAATCAGCTCCTCGGATACCCTCTTGGTGCCCAGCTTTATGACTGGTCCAAATGCGGCCTGAAAGAAAATGTTGATATTTTTTTAAACTGTATAGATCTAGCGTTTGACCACTATCTCACTCGATGGTCAGTAACGATGTGGTGGAAGATGTTATCACGCTAGAACGCTCACTGGCACTCAAGGACTGCTGCCTGAACACACTATGTGTTTGGTAACAGTTTTTCAAACTTGAGGGTGATAGCTAGGCAGGCGGGTACTCGAAAGTACCCTGCCACCATGCTGGAAATTTGATAACGGTGCTACCTTCACCGGAAACTCAAGCTGTAGTTGCGGATCGAACCAGTGTCCGTCAGTTTGACACCCGACGCTCGCCCCGCTGAGCTATCATCGCTTCTAAGCACTCTTATTATACTCAATCATTGACTGACTATTTGACTGGCCGGTTGGCGCAGTTGGTAGCACTCTGCCTTCTGAGCCGCTGGTCCCGGGTTCGATTCCCGGACAGGTCAAACATTTGTGTGTATGAACATGTCTGTTTGACCTGTGTCTGGGTGTGTATATGTATATAAGTATGTATATCAGTCATCAGGTTACCATAGTACAGGCTCTGCCTAGATTGGGACCGGAAGACCTTGTGTGAATGTTGATAAATAAAAAAAAAAAAAAAAAAAAAAAAAAAAAAAAAAAAAAATCACATTTGGTGCACAAGATGGTAGCACAATGGACAGAGAAAGATATAGGACATCTGGCGAAACACAGTTTTTAACAATTTATACATCGTTTAACTAGATGTATAATGGCCGGATTATTTTGATTCTTAGATAAATATCTAAGAAAAGATCTATTTATTATACATAACACATACAACAATGAACAATGAACATATAATCAACATAAAAAATAATATTTTAACAACTAAATAATTATGCACAATGGGCGCTGTTATCGCTAGAAAGCGATGTCTTCCAGACAACCTTTGGATGGAAAGGAATTATGAATTAATTTGACGGTGGTGTAATTATAAGGTGGTGTATGGTGCATTACTCGCATCGTTGTACGTAGAATGACCATACACATTTTTTTCTCCGTGCAGGTGGCAGCCTCATCAGTTATATACCTATTACAAAAAGACGGGTGTCTCTCTCTACACAATCAGTTATTGGAGAAATATTGGAGTATTGTTACAATAATATTGGTATAGCCTATTTCACTCTATGAGACCCCACATTACACTGAGTGGCTATGTTGAAAGATTCATTAGAATCGGTTCGATAGTTGTCAATTCTCTCATTACAAACCATAATACCAGTAACCAAAATGTTCATATCTTTACATGGCAGTAAATACCAGTACTGTAGATATGTAGCTGAAGTATTTTTTTATATATATTTTTTTTTTTAATATTTATTATACTTTATCGATCCGGTGTTTGACCACTAACTCACTTGATGGTCAGTGAAGATGTGGTCGATGGGATAACGATAGACCTAGAATGCTTACTGAGTCTCAAGGTCTGCTACTTGAATACACTATGTATTCGGTGACAGATTTTCAAACTAGACGGTAGTACCACCATGCTGGGAATTCGACAACGGTGGAGATCGAACCAGCTTCCGTCACTTTTACAGCAGACGCTCACACCGCTGAGCAATCATCGCTCCGTAGCACCGACCGCATAGTTACCTTGTGTGTCGGTATTCATAATCAAAATAACATAGGTACTATTAATGAAATAATGTTGCATTTACCTGAATAAGTCTGTTGAACTCGTCCAAGGTCATGACGTCGTTGACAGACTTGTCGTCGCGCACGCGCTTGATCCGCGGGAACCGCAGCGTGTGCGAGGCGCCGAAATCCCCGCTGCGGATCAGCTCGGTCGCTCGAATCTGACAATCATTACACACTGTATATATTACAGCTGCACCCGGCGTTTCACCCGCGTGGAATACGGTCTTTCCGCTACATCAATTATCCCACGGGAACTATTCTTTATTCAGAAAAGTAGCCTGTGTTATACCAGGCTATATATATAAACTATCTTAATTCTAATTTTCACGCAAATCCGCTCCAGCCCGTTCAGCCGTTCCAGCGTGAAGGAGCAAAAAATACAAACGACAAACAAACAAACTATCGCCTTTATAATATTATTATTAGCCGAACCGACTAGGACTCTTCATACTCTCGTCATATTTGCTGAAAAAGTACTCAGTTTCGAACTGATTTTCAGTTCTCCATCGTACCAGGCGGCCACCAGGAGCTTTTTGTTGTAATATTAGTGTGAATTATATTTTTTATACTGTATAGTTCTAGCGTTTAACCACTTTCTTAATTGATGCTCAGTGACGATGTGGTCGAAGATGTTATCGCGCTAGACATAGAATGCTTACTGACTCTCTAGGACTGCTGCCCGAACACACCATGTTTGGTGACAGTTTTTCAAACGCGAGTGTGGTAGCTAGACAGGCGGATATCCGAAAGTACTGTACCATGCTGGGAATTTTGATAACGGTGTTACCTTCATCTGAAGTTCAAGCCGTCGGTGGAGATCGAACCAGCGTCCGTCAGTTTGACAGCCGACGCTCCCACCGCCGAGCTATCATCGCTTCAAAAAAATTAGTGTGCTAATAGGTGCAACGCTTATGTCTCAGAAGTTGCATGCAAGTAGATGCACAATAACTGATTTTGAAGTAAGAATTGCCTCTTACTTTTAAAAATAATCGAAAACCAGTGCCATAGTAATAAACTATTATAAAATTGTAATCGATATTCGGATAAATAATCGATCAATTTAAACAATATGTAAGATTATCTGTAATTATAGCGTAGCAGATTGTGCATAGTCATAAGCAATGAACAAGATTACAGACGACGATCTGTATTACTATCACGGACGACGGGAAATGCGGTTATAAAATCACGCAAAAATATAGGAATTGATTCTTTCTTAAATTAATTCTGTTTATTATACTCGATCTAGCTAAAATTCAAATTCGTATAACTCCATGCAACTTTATTAGACAAGTTTTATTCAACTGCTGGCCAATTGCAAAAGTGTCTTACTAATCTGGAATTTATCATAACCATATAAGAACTTTTTAACGTTTTTTTTCGTAATATTAAATTTTAATTTAGTTTAACAAGAAAATCACACCAATGTAACATTTTCGTAGTTTAATTGAATTCATTGACCGGTATGTTAACAGATAATTTAATAAGGATATTACATGTATTGTTTGTTTGAAATAACACCAAATATTGTGAGTTTATTATCATTTAGAATAGAAGGCAAGTATGGCGTACCTGTAGTACGATAGAATCTTGAGGCAGAAGCCAGAAGTCCGGTTTAATTTTGTTGAAAACAAGCGACGGTGGCGGCGCGTTGTATTGGAACAGTTTCCAGCTGCGCTTCAACATGTTGCATATTGACTCTCGCTGGTCGAAGCTCACCCCCGTCGCCACGCGCCCGACGCATATCCAGCGGTGCGGCGGCTGGCCTTCAACACACAATCAAGGGCTTCAGAGGTGCCGATGTCATCACACAGGCTCGCGGGTATTTACAGGCCGAAGGGGGCGTAACACTATTTAAAATATTGCAAAAGTGGACTTCTCATGAGACCGAATTGTTAAAAAAATTACTTAAAACATTCTTATATTTACAAAAAGAGTACGCCTCTCACGCCACTAGGCCTTCTTCTACCTTTTATTTATCACACTCAGACCCCCGCACTACGATTCCTTGTGTCGCGGAGACATGGACACACACACAATCACAACACACAAACAGACCCGGGAGAAATATCTACACCCATCGCACAAATGTTTGCCCCTGCCGGGATTCGAACCCAGGGTCCCTGAGACACAGAAGTCATGTCACTGTTTATATCCATCCATATCATTTCAATTCGGCATCGCTATATGGTAGATATACCACCTATACGTACGAAGCGTTATGCGTTAGCGTTAATGCGTACTGCCAAGGAATGGAACTCGTTGCCCGAGTCTGTTTCCCGATATGTACAATCCTGGAGTCTTCAAGTCGCGAGTGAATAGGTACCTTCTATGTTTGCGTGCTAAATCCTAGACAACGTCATCACTTAACATCAGGTGAGACAGTTGTCAAACGCAATCTTATAATATGTAAAAAAAAAAAATGTTCATGTTGAGTAGAACATGGATGGATATAGAGGTAGAGGAAGGCCGAAGAAGGCATGGATGGACTGTATGCTATTAATATCCTTGCAAATTATCAGATTGCTAACTCAAAAAATACAGAATTTTATTAGATCCTTACATATGAAATTGGCGTTTTCCTAGGACCAGACTGTTTAATTGTCTCTCAAGGACAGCTGTCAATACACACTGTGTGCTTGGTGACAGTTTTTCTAACTTGACTTTTGTCAACAGGCAGGGACTGAAATGTACACTAAACAAAATATACAAACATACATTTTTTATTACAGAAATGTTTGCCCCAGCCGGGATCCAAACCCGAGGTCGCGTTCCAAAGTCAGAGTTACTCACCACTGAGCCACCACGATCGTAAACGCAAGGAGCGGTGTTTTAAATAAGTATTTGTTTCAACAATTTGTAGTGTTGTTACCTGCAATTGCATCAGCGACGGCGAGAACGAAGCTCTTGGCTCCCCCGTGTTTCGAGCTGGACGCCGCGTCAGCGCCGATTATCACCAGATCCAAGTCATCCATCACGCCTTCAGTGTACTAAAATACATTTATAAGTTTCCTTTAAACATGTTAAAAGCGACCATCAAGTGAGATAGTTGTCAAACTATTTATAAAGATTTAAAAAGTAATGTTATAAAATATATGTTATATATATTATACATATAACTCGATAAAGACCGTCTTACAAACTCGTACTCGTACTTAGTGCATATTATCTCAAAGCATTTAAATAACGTAGACTGTAAGAAATATCGAAATTATGGAATAATTGGTACGATGGGATTTTTTAGTTGACAAAGAAACACAAGTGGTTTAGGACAGAGTTTCCCAAACATCTTCAGCTTACTGCGCACATACTCATTTGTGCACACGTACACACCCTAGCTAGCCGAAACAGAGCACAATTATACAAAATATCTAAAATGTGAAGGCGAAATCGGTATAGCCCTTTGAGCGTGAAGAGGTAACAAACATACAAACATACACACAAACTTTCGCATTTATAATATTAGTACGATACTAATAAGTGCAATAAGTACATCTTAGGTGGTAGCCACATATTATGTTCGATATGTTTTTACCTCTGGTTTAATTTTGTACCATCCAGCATTCCTTTTGTTAGCGATATAGTAAGACTCAGTGTCTTTGACGACGATGCCCTCATCATGGTTTTCTAGAGCTTTGTTCAAGGCATTCAATATATCTAAGCTGTAATAGAAGGAAGGCAATAAGTATTAATAGATGGACAAAATAAGGAAAGAGTATATCAGGGGAAGCTTGAAAGTAGCATCAGTGAATGATAAGTTGAAAGAGAATAGATTGGCTTGGTATGGGCGTGTCATGAGGAGGCATGAAGAAAATATAACAAAAATAGTACTTAACATGAACATGGATGGTTTTAGAGGTAGAGGAAGACCGAAGACAGCAAGGATGGACTGTATGCTATTAATATCCTTGCAAATCATCAGATTGCTTCCTCGAAACTTACAGAATTATATTAGGTCCTTACATATGAAAACGTATACGTATAATTGATAAAGAATAAAATAATGATATGATGAAAGGTGTTAATAATTCATGAAAGGTGTGAGCACTGAGACAACTAATGATAGAAGATAATGGAAGAGAAAAACAAGTAGTGCGACCCCACCTAGTGTAGGATAAGTACAAGAAGAAGAATGCTCATTTGACTTCACGTACATTGATGTCCGCAGATTTTCAAGAAAACATTGAACATGTTTTGCTACTTGTGTAAGTAAAGATCAGTGTGTATAGTAACTAAGTAAATATATCAACTACCTTTTGGTGACCGTATCCCTCTTGCTATGGTGAATAACTCCAGTTACTTCCCTGAACATTGCGTCCAGCAGTCTGAGCCTCTCGCAGAGTTTCATACCTCCCTTTTCTTCTGGGCCGACCAGACACTTTCCGTTAAAGTAAAGGATATCAAATGCGCAGAAACATGGCTGATATCTTGATTTTTCTGTAATCTTCTTCACGTCGAATGCCATGCCTGTAAGCATATGTTTTTAGTTAGAAATCAATAGTAATTCTGTTATTTATACATACTCACTAAGATTATATGAAATTTCTTCAGTTTAAGGGTGCGCCCAATGCCAAAATTACGCAAAATGAGTATTTTAAATGCACATTATGATGTTACGAACTTATATATTGCAATCATAAAAATATTGGAGGCAGGGAAAAATCTTGTAGAAGTACAGTAATCGAATAGAATTTTGAAAAAAAATGTGTGTTCTATATAAAAAAAACAATTACCGAACTAAAAAAACGTTTTTCTTCAAATGCTCTGAATTCTCAGCGACGATCCCACTAATCGGCAATAATCGGCTAGATTTTTAATTTCTAGTTTATATTTTGAATAATCAATTAAAACGTGGCCGTATTTGCTTTCCTTACTACAGCGGGCGACAAAATGTACTAGTGAAATCTGTTTTTTTTCTAGCATTGGGCGCACTCTTAAACTAAACTTCCCTGGCGGTGCGCATAACCTAGATATCTTACCTTATGCCGGTGAGGTTGCAGTAAAGCATGAGAGTTTGGAACCTTTTGTGCAGATATTCAACCTTGATTCGGTCCCGCGCGGTGACGGTAAACCAATTAGTTAGCGAGATGGCCGGCCTTACTTCACACTCGTAATGTTATCCTACTAATATTATAAATGCGAAAGTCTGTATGTATGTGTATATGTTTGTTACTTCTTCACGCTCAAACGGCTACACTGATTTCGATGAAATTTGGTACGGAGATAGTTTAAGCCCTGGATTAACACATAGGCTACTTTTATCCCGGAAAAAGTATAGTTCCCGTGGGATAATTGAGGTTACGGGAAAACCGTACTCCATGCGGGTAAAACCGCGGGGCGCAGATAGTCTTAAATATATCTTATCTTGTGAGCGTAGTACAGTCGTATATAAGATTGAATAACGCACGTACTTTCCGTACAAACTGTCATGTCTGTGTCACAGGTATCTATACTAATATTATAAAGAGGAAAGATTTGATTGTTTGTATGTCTTGCAAACAAGCATTGAATAGGCTCCGAACTCACTCACTCACTAATTATTTCACTGATGGGAAGCTACACTATCCCCGGGTGACATTGCCTCTTATATTTTCGAAAAAATAAAGGATCCCCACAATTATTAATTTTGAAATATCTTACACATTACACATGCAACCCGGGGCGGACCACTAGTAATAGATAAATGTCAGTACTGAGTTCAATTATTTGATGCTGCGATAGTGATTCTTGTTGACCTTTATTGTATATGTTTTGCATATTTATGTAGTGGCCTGATCTCGTGAATTTTTGTTGTTAAATGAATAATTAGTGTGGCAAAAAATAACTATTAGTACATTGCAAATATTACATATTATAAAGGTTACGATTGCCCGAACAACCGGGTTGTTGATATAATATAATATGAAACCTTTTCCCGAGTAGGCACAATGTTTGAATATTACAATACAACAGATATATGACGAATAATATAGTACCATATATTTTTAGTTTATTCAGATTCAGTTTACCGACCTTTAGATCCAAAACACTGTCGATCTTTGTTCCAGCCCATCATCTCCCCGTCCAATATGAAGCTGGTAACGTGTGAGCTGAAACAATGCTGCAAGTGCGGCGTCAACAAACCGCTTTCGTAGGTTTTTCCGTAAATGTTCGAATATGTAAACCCCTTTCTAGAGAAGTACTCGAACACGTGAACCTTTTTATCTGGGTCTGAGTCAGATGATTGTGCCTCCATATGGATCTGAAGAAGACACAAAAAGGTTATTATACTTAGATCATGAAGTATATTACTTATTTTTTGCTTTTACCATAAATAAATATTCTTTTGCGAAGTTAAGCCCAACAAACATTTAAGTTCGTTAAGCCTGTAGAGTAATGAGATTAATAACCGCTACCGAGAACCATTGAGATTTCGTTGAATTCATTTATTTAAAACTAGCTGACCCGCTTGTAGCTTGAGCCGGTAGCATGCTACATCCTGCTCATTTATTACTACTCAAAGATTTATTAAAGGTTTACTAGAAGCAAGTAACATATTCAGAACTCAACTATTTATTAAAATTAGTATAGGTATATTACTATCTATTACAATTATTTGTTTATAGTAGGTCCTTATGTCACATGTTACCTACATTTTTACTCCTTATATAATCGTAAACGGTCTGGCTTTGAAAGTCACTTAAAAATAGGTCCAGCCATTTGGGAGATTAGTCGGAATAAGCAAACTGGTACACAATAATAACTAAATTGTTGGATCGTTATATTATCATTATGTACCGTAAATACATTTATAAATACATACATACATACATTTACAGCTTAGATTTACCATAGAAGGAACATTAATGTACACTAATTAACATGAAATATTTTTTAGTAAATACAATTTTGGCATTTCTTCCGCAAAGAAACAGCTGAAAAGAAACAGCTGATGCTATAAATTATATATTATAATGGAATATTAGATGGAAATTATTTCCAGTTGCCGAAATTAGAGTGAAAGTTTAATCCCCGGGACTTAGAACCCATGTACTTTAGCGATAAACGCCAGTGGAAATGTTTCCCTGTGTGTACCTGAAATCTTTCGCCATCAAACTTTTCCTCAATCTGATAAGTCTTGCCCTTGGGGAGTCCACCAATATCGACGACGTCAAGCCTCTCCGAGAGCATGGGACTGACGGCGTAGAACAACTCTATGCCAAGCTCTAGGGGACGCACGTTCCCGTCTTCCAGTTCATCACACACCTATAGTAAAAATAATTATATAAGTCAATATATATAGGTATAAACCTATAACTGATTAAGGTGGCAAGCCGGGCTGGTTCGATCAATATTATTTTGCTAGGTGAAAGCTAGCAGACTATCGTACTTCAGTGTAAAAGATTATTGTCAAATATTGAGACGTGTATTTTCGAAGAAAAGCGTGTATGCGGTCGATGCAACCTGCATTGACACATTCGAGAGTGCGCTTGCATGACGGACTATATAATGGTCAATATCTATATCTACCCAATATCTTAGAAGGAACACCGCGTTTCAGAAATCAGAATGTGATGAGCTTATAATAATTCGATTTCGTTCGATAAACATTTGTATGTCCACGCTTTATCTCAGGAAACTGCAATCGCAATGCATGCTCACTGTACAAAAGGTGCATAAATCTTTAAAGTGCAATGTTTTTCACACTAAACAGTTATTTTGATATCTGCGCTTTCCATTAAGTTTATAAACTGGACATAAATTAATGTAATATTTTTTTAATGAAACCATAGTTAACCGTTAGGAAGCCGAATATTTTAGCAACTTGACAAAGAGTAGAAATCTCAGGCACCTCTAATAAAACCGTTTAGTATAAAAAGGTTGCACCTTAACCACTTGTTATTCTATTAAATGGGATAAAAACAATTGCTCTACGAAAGATATAGCATAAATAATTGAAATTGTATCATAACACTAAATTTCGCGCCGACTAAATTCAAAGGCGCCGTTAGGTTGCCGATTCGTGAATATGAACCTCTTGACTGCGTGTTATATTTTGTATAAATTGATGTAGGATAGTCATACGCGTAGTTCTTGGGAGTCTCGCCCAGAATTGAGCTCTTCGCGGCAGGCCTATTGACTGCCGTGTTGAATTGATGAGGTAACTAATGTACCCGACCATGACATATAAGTTCCAATCAATTCGTCAAGTAGTTTCAGATGCGACATCTGCCCCAGCAGCAGCGATCTGGTCAGGATCATGTATATCAGGTATGTATGGTTGGCGATTCGCTTATCAATACCCGTGTGATTCAGTAAACTCAACTGCCGAAATGTGGGCGTAGTGAATGCGACTTAAGAAGAGTATTCGCTGTGAATTTAACGTTTGTTCGTACAAAATAGAAAAGGCTGAGTGAAATTAGTGCTAGATAAGTTTCACTGAATCGCACGGCAGTTTATGCTGTCACTGGTACTAGTTAAAAATAATCACATTTATCACCTTTGCTAAGTTTTGAAACTTGTCATAGTGTTCGGGTGCGTCAGGATGGTAGCACGACAAGATTCGCTTCGCACTCATGCCGAGCTTCAAATCCTTTAGGATAATCCGAAGAAACCATTTGATTTGCTCAGCGGTCAAGTTCCTTATTATTTTAGTGAACAAATCGTCCAAAATCGCTGTAATAATAAAATATTGTAAGTAATAATTGTGTATAATATAGTAGGTCTAAATTGTGTGTAATAGGATGTGGAACACTTAAAATATACCAAGCAATACAAGTATTGAATATGCACGCGGAGCTTTGCACTACTTTCGACTTTTCATTTTACCCGACTGCTTCAGTGTTCGGCTAAGCCCGTAGCTTCGTTGCAGGTAACAATACTATTCGAAATTCCATCGTTTGTGTGTGCACGTCGAGGAGTGAACTCAACGTCGCACGTCTCGACGCGTATACTTTGCGTTTTGGCAATCGTTGAGTTCGTGGGGCACCCATTTGCCACACTTTTTCACCTATACGCAATTATTTTTTTATTACCAGAAAATTAATATTTAGCTAAGACAGAAAAAGTATTACTTGTTACACTTTCGCAATTACTATTAAATAAACTGTTTATTAACTGTTTAATTGACAATTAAATGTGCCCCAAACAAGGCAAAGACTGTATTTTGGGCTCGCGTAGACTATTTCGACTATTTCGTAGCGGTTATAACAGTAAATGAACCAATATTGCTTTGACGCTAATGTCGAAAGCTGCTGCTAATTCAGCCGTAGATTGAGTATTATCAGCTTCCACAATCGTATTAATTCGTCATTGTCCACCAACGTTTTGGGACGACCAAATTTCGAGAACAGAAAAGGGCTAACTAATATCAGGTGGTGCATTCGTTTGTAGTGTTCGCTCCGTATACGTCGTAGCTGACCCACAAAAAGCTAAGGTTTTAATTCACTTAAAACTAAAGCTATCCAAAGGAATACAATGTATGCTTTCATTATTGTAATGTAACAAACCGACTAGGACTCACGTGGTAAACACTGGAAAATTTTAAATGTTGAAAAAAAATTTACTCTCCAACCAGTTTCGAACTTATTTGCAGTTCTTCATCTGGGAGTTATGATCGTGCCAGGCGGCGAGCGCGAGCCTCAGCACGTAACTGGCGTTGAGACGGCTGCGCTGCATCAGTCAAATTGTCACGGTGCGCACTGTCACTTGAGTTATTTTCACTGAGAGTGACATACTGTCACTTTGGTGATGATGATGGTAGGAGGCCGGTTTACACACCATGCTTGTCGTGTCGTCCTCATGTTTCCATAGCCCGGATGTATCGCCTATATTTAAGACTGGTATCCAGGCCGGTGGAATATGCCACCCATTATCCCGGTTGAAATTAGGGTGACGTCTAATTACGATCGCCTCCCGAACTTTACGCGGTACATAAAACCTTTATTTATAAAAAAATTAAACCTTTAAAAATTAAACATTAAACCTTTTTTTATAAAACCCCTAGAACGGCCGTCTTATCGAAGCGTAAGAAGTGTCTCGCACCTGGGATTCGGGCGGGTTCTGCCACCGCCGACCTCACGGTATCCAAATTCTTGACGCTCCGTATATGTTCGGTAACCCTAGTAGACACATTTCGCCTAGTCTCGCCTATATATGACTGTCCACAATCACATGGTATTTGGATACCCCTGGAGTGTTGAGTGTGTCTGTATCCATAGGCGATCGCAAAAACCGACGCAGCTGCCCAGGTGGACGGAAAATCGTTCTTACGGTACACTTTCGTTTTAAATAGTGACCGATTTTGTCAGTTACCCCCTTTAGGAAAGGGAGATAAACCGGAAAACGATCCACTGTTGACGGCCGCTGACGTTTGTTTGAGCTGACCCATTGGGTGCACTGATTCCAGTTAAAGCCATTTTTCTCAAGGTCACTCCGTACGTGGTTCAGTTCAGCATCTACATATTGAGGGTCACAAATCTGTAATGCCCTGTTAATAAGGGTTCGCAATACCGACGCCAGATGTGTGGGTGGTGGTGAGATTCTGCCTGTAGATATATATCCGTGTGTGGGCTTCCGATAAACAGTGTGAGCCAGCCTGCCATTTGACTTCCCAATCACCCGAATATCTAGAAAAGGCAAACTCCCATTTTGTTCTTCCTCCACCGTGAATTTTCCGGTTTATTGAGTTTAAGTTTAAGAATGTTGATAAATAAAATAAAATTAAATTAAATTAAATTAAATAAAATTAAAATTAATTAAAATTAAGTACATGGTGAAATCATAAAGTGCCCTTTTTGAAATAATAGCGAAAATGTCATCGACGTACCGCCACCAGTACCTTGGCTTAAGGGTAGCATTGGATAACGCGTTGGATTCAAACCACTCCATGAAAATGTTGGCCACCACTGGAGCTATCGGTGAACCCATGGCCACACCATCCACTTGTAAGTAGTACTCGCCACGCCAAACGAAGTACCCGCTCTTGAGACAGTACTCCGTCCATTGGATGCACTCAGTAGGTAAATTCGTGCCGTGTATTAATTAAATCAGTAATGATTTTCACAGCATCCTCCACTGGTACATTTGTAAATAATGAAGCGACGTCAAAGCTCACCATTCTCACCTTCGTCCGGCTGCATGCATACATACATCCTCTATTAAGTGGAGAGTAATTTTCTCTGGTCGGAGAGTAATTTTCCGGTGTTTACCACGTGAGTCCTAGTCGGTTTGTTACATTACAATTATGGAAGAAACTCGCTATAGCTTTCAGACTCAAATTGCTTTCATTATGTTACAAATATACTTAAAATAAATTTGAAATCGATTTAAAATATTAAGGCAGCCAGTTTTTTACTAAGTTAATAGTTTTCGAAAAAGTATGTAGGTATTCTCCAGTGCCCAGTTGCTCAAATTCAGTGCCCGATCATGTTACGTCTAGTCGCAGGTCACCTATAAGAAACTTAAGAGGCTGTACTCAGAGCTCTAAATGGCTAGTGATTGGCCAGTGGGCTCAGTGACAAGAGTACTGATAAAAGTTATTTTTTAATTTTTACTTATTTTTTGCCATTCATAACTAATTATTAACTAACCTTAGGTTAGTTTACAATTAGTATGCTTTTACTGTATTTTAAAAGCATTCATGGATTCATGCATAGTAAAAAATGAATTCACTGTAAAATAATTGCTAGGTCCTGCTGAAAGAGTGTGACACAACATCCAGTCCATCTGGACCACCCATTACCACACTAAAACAATATTTATTAAATAGTAATTGTTACCTCCTTTATTTCCAACTTCTGCTGATGCTATCTTGTCAAGATTATCGTTAACATCTCCTACAGTGAAACTGCTAGTCTTTTGAACAATTCTGCTATTTAAAACAAAATAAGCTACATTGCCAAAATCTCCATCCTGATTGTTTAGGCATCGGTTGAGCAACTTCTGAGCATCATGTGACTGTTTGTTCAATGAGAGTACTTTTACCAACAGAACACCCAACTTTGGTTCTTTCAAATTATAGGCACCTCTCTCCCTTTCCAGACCGGGTACTAGAAGTCTCAGAATGGGGTAGAAGCTGGTATTCTGTAAAATATATTTGTCAGTCATTATAAAGGTACCTTTATCAATCTGGTCCAAAAATACCCAAAATAAAAAAAAAAATTACCTTCTTTTGAGTAATTTCTGCAACATTGCATTTAAAATTTTGTATGTATCTGGTCAATATTCTGTCCTTTTCCTGTACATGGATCTTTTTTTTGTACAGCTGTTCCAATAGATTACATAAATCTCCAAAAAGCACATTACTTGCAGGTTCTATAATGGTTTCCATCTTTACTGCATATGTTAGTCTTAGTTGGAATGATGCGGTGTCAACCTAAAAATGAAACAATTTTTACAGTTACACATTTTATTTATTCATTCAATTACAAGATATTTTAATAAATATTTTCTAGCTGTGAGTGGTGAATGTTCTTTATATATTAGATACAGATTGTAAGCTGTTTCTTTAGTGAGATTTATCACACCATGTTTTTTACAATAAGGCATATTGGCACAAGCCAATGCCTTCTCATAATACTCCACAGCCAAATTATTGATACTAAGCATGTGATATGCTCTTCCCATATTAAAATAAGTTTCTTGGTCGCATTGCCTGAGCCTTTGGTATGATAGCATATAAGCCATTCCTTGCACTACTAGATTGTGGTGCTTATCTACAGTTCTCTGAGAAGCCATCACCAAGATTGTGATAGCAATCAAAAGGGCAGTCAAAGGGTCATGGCGTTGCTCATGATATTCCAAAAAATATTTCAATGCCACAAGATATCGCCCAGAGATTAGGAAGTTGTTGCCGAGGAATAGATTTTTTAAAATATTATTATCCTTTTGAAATAATCTTGACCAGAATTTAGCAGGAGTATTGTCATCTAATGAACAGACAATAAAATTTAAAATATTCCAAATGCGTGGACATGGGCTTCTTAAGGTAAACTCTCTTATAAATCGGAATGCTTTTTGGGGGTCATTATTGAGAATACTTGATTGCAAACACAAGAATTCAATATCTGACCGATATGAGCTCAAGTTCTTCGACCCAATTGCTCCAAATGCTAACCTTTGCATGCGATAATATTGTTTATGATCTTGTGCAATTTTTATTAATTCAATGAATAAATTCCATTCATCTGTAGGACTTAGTTTGAATGTTTCGTCCTCATCAAATTGTATATCATCTTCACTAAAAGCATTTTCTCCACGAGTTGACCTGAATTGATGTATTTGCTCAATCCCTCCTCTCGTTTTAAATGCAATGTTCACTTCCTCTATATGCCTGTACCTTATAAATGATTTTGATAAAAAGGCTTCTCCTGCTTTCAAAAGTTTCAAGCTATGACTGTATTTTTTTAAGGCTTCACATTGCTCATATAGAAGTGCTGCACTGACCACATTTTTATAGTCTTGTTGTATGACATCAAGAGCTTGATCAATAAGTCCTTTTTTCTCAAGTATACAAAAAAGCTTTTTTCGAGCATCAGGGTGCTGTGGTGCATGTTTTAGCACTTTGTAATAGGAACCAATAGCTTCATCATATCTTCCCAAATTATTTAGGCACTCTGCATGTTTTAGCCACACTGCACCAAGATCAAAGTTGGGATTAATCACTAAAGGTTGTATCATTAGCAAGGCTAAATCATAGTGGCCCAGTGAAGACAGAGCTTCCTCTATATCCATATATAAATCGCCAGCTCTTTCCACATCGTTATTCAAAAAATCGTTTAATAATGTTTTGACCAAATTTATTGCCCCCAAATATATGAAACAAACCAAAAGCTTACTCCTGAGATCTATAGGTAAATCATCAGGGATGGAACAGTTTATGTAATTAGTTTGCTCTTCTATCTCCAAATTAGAATTTTCAACAGTCAATATTTCTGCCTCAATTACGACACTAGCATTTGAGACAAATATCTCTAAGCATGTGTGAAACATTTTCTGTGAAATAAGAAGTTCTAAAAAAATATTTAAATCTTCATAGCTAAATTTTGAAGAACATTTCTTATATGCTGTAGACAATACTTCAAGAGCACGATCAATTTCATTACTGTTATGGTATATGGTCACTGCTAGCCTTGCATACTTCATTATATTGTCAGCATCACTTGGAAGCAGAGAGTTCACAATTCTGTGGTAGCATCGTACACGAGTTAAACCTAAAGTGTGTGTAGGATATTTTGTTTCCTCGAGTTTAACCATTGCTTCAATTCGTATCAAATGCAAATCTATATTATATGGCTGTGAGTTTATTGCTCTAGTGTAGCATAACATTTCTTGTTTAGTTTTCTTCATTCCTTTAGACATTGCTGCTAGACGCAACCATTCATCCGAGTCAGTGGGGCCTAAATGAGCACCAATAAAAGAGAATTGCCAATGTTTCTCTTTATCATTCTCATATATGTGTGCTAATGTTCTGTACGGCTCTGAGGCAGTGGGGACTTGTGCTAAAATTTCATGACATAACTTGACTGCACTCTGCACTTCTCCTCGTGCAAAGCGTAGGTTAGCTTCACCCATAAGAGCCAACAAGGTTGGGGGAAGTCTAGTTACGCGACGACCGCGTTTTACTCTCTCCTGCAAAGTCGACTGCTGCGGTTCATCGTCGTTTTTTCTCAAAATATCTTCATTGTAATTCCTTACGATGTCTTCATTGTCATCGACGTCTTCAGTATACCATTCGCTTGAATAATCAGCAAACGACATTTCGCCACTAAGAAATTTGCCGATTCTTATGTTCTTTTCCAAATCAATTTCCTTGTCTCTGTTCTGCTCAACTACATACTCCTCTATCTGTGTCTCATCCATTTTCTCTAAATAATTTTCGGCAGATAGGACAAGATCGATAGAATTTACAACTACAACATCAATGTACAACAGCAAAGAGGGAGGACGGATTTAGGGAATATCTAAAATCTCTGGGCACGTACGTTAAAAACAAATCAGCAATCAAAATTTATATAATTCCAATGATAATTACAGAACTTATTTCATTATCAACACAATATTCAGTATTGATTTATCTCCGCCTACGGCCACGAACTAAATGGCCCAGACCCAGACTCACTCCCAGACTGCCCCTAGAGAATGTATACTGCCTCAGTGATACTGCCGTCAGCTCTGGCGTGCGTTCAGCAGCTCCATCGGCCAAGCCATATCTTGCTCTGACAGCGGATGTGCGGCGTTCACGAACTCAACTAGAGCATTATTTGCTCCACCCAATATTTGATCATGGCCGTTCACGTCAACCTGTCAGACCAAATTATGCTAGACGAGACCATAATCTTTCTACGTCTAGAATCGATGAAACTTGATCGGCTGTCAAAAGTGACATATGCAGCAGTAACTATCACGTGATCTATGATCAATGTAAGTGACTTCTTCTTCTTCTGTGACATGCTTAGGAGTAGCCGTTCGTGAGACATAGATCAAATATTGGTCGATCAATATTTGGACGAAGCCGCTCCTGAACGCAGCCCTGTTAATCTGCCATTCATTTGCTGTGGTCTTTATAGTTTAACCTAGGACGATAAGAATCTAACCGTCACGGATCGACGAAATAATTAAATCCTA
The DNA here is from genome assembly GCA_934044485.1 of Apeira syringaria. Classification (NCBI taxonomy): domain Eukaryota; kingdom Metazoa; phylum Arthropoda; class Insecta; order Lepidoptera; family Geometridae; genus Apeira; species Apeira syringaria. The sequence goes on from OW203659.1 coordinate 5,733,444, forward strand.
TGCTAAAGAGATAAGGCTGATTCTTATTAGAAGACTTACTGCACGTTGAAAATATTTCTTTTTTTTTTACTACTCGTTTTTTCACAGATCATTACATACATCTAGCATATATACTTCAATTCAAGCATTCAACGAACGACAGATAATCAAAATTCATTCCAATAAATCCATAGATCAGATAGAATACATACTAGTAATAAATCACTGATCAGGGAACGAACGAAACAGCAAATGAATGGCAGACAGGGCTGCATCTGTATGCTGTAGTGATATTACTATTTCGATGAAGCTTTGTCACATCTTGTAGAGTAAAATGATTCATGTGGACTTAGACCAACTTGTAGCGAAATTCGATGATGATAACGAGGCATCTAACATTGATATAGTTTCGGAATATTTAGAACAAATCCAAGAGGATGACGAAAATTTCATGCAGGTAAACAAGCTAAAATTCAATGATGTTTTACTAAACATATAATATCATTGCTAAAATCCTTAAAAGTTACTAGAATCCTTTTGGCTCGCTGGGCATTGTCCTTCTCTTGTTCCTCCTGTCTAACTAGTAACAAGACTTCACGAGATTGTAGGTTATCTATTAGAGATAGAGATGGTCCTGGCATGCGTTCGACAGCTACATCGGCCAAGCTATAGCTTCCTCTAACAGCAGATGTGCGGCGTTCACGAACTCCATTCGAGCATTGTTAGCTCGCGTTGCATTTCATCATACCCCTTCACTTCACCTGTCAGACCAAATTAAATCACATTCAGACCACACATCACTAAAATGATGTACGTTATTACCATAAAATCTTGTCTACTTTTGGATTCAATCAAATCTTAGTCAGCTGTCAAAAGTAGCAATAGTAGGTAACTATTGGGCGATCCATTGGGCTGAGTTCTTCTCTCATATCCTTTATTGATATGGGAGTTTAGTGCTAGGTAGGACACAACATTTAAATGCGTTTGAAAGAGTCTCTTTTTTGTACTAAGCCAGTACAATGTCCTACCTCAAATGTAGTTAAGATAATGAGGCTTGGAACTTGTGAGAGGCGTACTGAAGCGCGTCGGGAAATTTGAAGCTATGGGTACAATTATATGACATTTGATATTATCGCCTTACAGGTACGGTCTGAACATTGAAGACATATAAGTCACCTTTTCTTTCGTAGTTGGAAGGTTTTGTTCTTAGGAACCTTCAATTTTATTTTGAAGAAATATATATTGCCATTTTTAGTTTTTTGAAAATAAGTAAGGTTTGCCCAAAAAATGACATTTGTAAAAAAAACCAAGTTGGTCTTAATCGACTCTATTTTCAATCTGGAACACTTTTCCCAAAGTAACATACCAAATCAAATCGTAAGTTTTGGCAATAATTAAAAAAAAACATTTCCATACCTTTTCTATGAAAAAACGAGTAAGTGAAAACAACAATATCACTCATTCAATGGTTTTTAATTTAAATTCGTATGTAACTACTTTTTTAAGTTGGTAGGCTAATTTTGAAGCATTATGTCCCTACCCATGTTCGCTCTAACGACGATGGTTTATATGTAAAAATGTCTCCAGACCAAAATACGAAACATACCTACCTAGTTACTTCTTATTAGCAAAACACACCCATTTTATTGAGTTTAAATAAAAAAATACTTGTTTGACGTTACTAAATTATCTCACCGAACGGCAGAAGTGGAACTACGTTTAGATTTACTTGAGACCACTGTAAGCAATGAAGGAATCAGGAGCCTGCAGGAGTCGATAGAAGAGCTCAAGCTTGAATCCAATAAAAGAGAACAACATAACTTGCTTACATATTATATATTGAGCTGGTGGGTATCCCAGAAGCTAGTGGTGAGGATCTGCACAGTCTGGTAAAAGTGGCCACGACTAGGTTGGAAATACCGTTAGACAACACGGATGTTGTTAGTATTCATAGAATAGGCCCTACTATGGCAACAAGCAGTGCTGCAGCCAGTGAGTGCACTGAGACAAGCGCACCGCTCCCTCGCTATGTGGTAAGTCGCTGCGCCCAGCATGCTTTCCGTGATCAACTTTTAACAGAGGCATGAGTACGCTCTGTCACCACTGCTGAATGTGTGACACAATATCAAAGCGAATATATTTCAATGAACGTTTAATTAGAGGAAATAATTTTTTTTACAGAAGGTTAAGTAAGAAAATAAGAGGCGTAATTGGCAACTTATATGGGTCAAGGATGGGAAAATACTGGTCAAATGAGGCCCAAGAGAAAAAGTATTTCGCATTGCTCGTGAGTGAGATATAACTAGTGTACTCATTTAGAATTACTCCACTTATTAGAATCTTTTGTCTCCTTCGAAATTGTACATTAATTATCACCCTCTAAAATGATAATACTGCATGTAGGTGATGTATTTAAGTTTTGTAGTTTTTTATACCAGTATGTTTTCTTTCCTTATTATATAGATAGATAGATAACACTTTATTGTACAAGTACATCAACTTAAAATAACATTTATAAAATAACACATTAACAAATACAAAATACGTTGCACAATTGGCGGTCTTATCGCTAAGAAGCGATCTCTCCCAGACAACCATTGTAAGGAGAGGAATTATTTTTTTGAAAAGCGGTGGTGTACTAATTTTAAACAGGTTAAATAGATAAATAGATTATATACATACATTGATAAATTCTACGAGAGCATAATTACCAAAAACCATTCTACTCCCGTGTATAGAATCTTCATTCGAAATGTAAACTCTATTACAAACAAATTAGTGCTTAAAAAGATTTATAGCTATTAAAGATTGATATTGTAAGCAACCAATTATTCATTATTACTTGACTCTTTAATAGTTTTAGTTGTTTTATATTTTTCATTTGTTTTGGCTATGAATGTATAAAATTAGTTAGATGGTATATAAAATATGTATGAAAATTCATGGAAAGAATTATTGATTTTATATCGAGTTTTCGATTAAATCCGAAATAGATTTTTCCAGCCTGAATAAAACAAAATGTTGAAATTGATTCTGATCTTATAATTATGCAGATAGAATAGCACTTAGCTCATCTTGTAAAAAAAAGAAGTGCTACATTTGTGAATTTTTACCCGACGTGTGACATTTATATTTTTATTACTTTGAATATTGTTCATTTAAAACTTACTTATTGTTTAAAACGCCCACAAGTATGATATGACTAAGTGTAACGTGAGTATCTTAAGGAGCAAGTTGAAACACTTCAATTTAATTGTAGCATAATGCTAAACAAGCTCCATAATACCGTCTTAACGTCTAGACGGAAATACTTGGCGATAAATTACTGTCTCAAGTCACAGTCATGGGCTAATAATGCTACTATAGATACATTGCAGTATATCTTATTAAACTTCAACTCACAATTTTTTAACAACAATAAACCCTTACACGCTCTGATATATGAAGACACCAATAAAGAAAGAGTCAATGCTAGTAATCTATTTCATATGTTTACCTTAGGTGTTTGGGTATTAAATATAAGCGAGGATTTGAAACAGATTCATATTGATAATATTTTTAATCCAAAAAAACGGTTTGATAATAGCACCCTAAAGTATAACATGCTCCATATATGTTAGATAATAAGTATAACGGTTGGCCTAAATTTTAATACTGACGGATCGCAAACAAGAGATGGTGGTGGAGCAGCTTTTTATGATCCCAGTCACAATGTGAGAGAAGGTTTGAAATGTGTAAATATTTCCAAACATTCTATAATGTATATAGAGCTCTTAGCAGTCTCAGTGGCCGTATCGCATTTTGTTGGTGCAGGTCTCAATAGGGTGGTTATTTTGTCCGATAACAAAAGTGCCCTGCAGCATAAAGCCCTATGCATCTCTTGACACAGAGCAGCATTGATAGCTTATACCATATTAAATAATGTCCAAGTGTGACACAGATCGACAGAGACACAGACATGATTTATCTGAATTAATTGATGTAAATCAACCTGATGTGGGTCTGTTCCAGAGAATCTTGGCTGAGCAAATGTCTGCCATAGCTAGTGTACTCTATCAGTCTACACACAGGTTGATCAGTAATATGTAATGAATAACTGTGTGAACACTATTGAACTGACATAGTTGGTGTACAACTCAAAGTTCCTAAATTAAATATAGAAATAAAAAAATAGAACAGAAATGCTTCTTAAGATACACACAGTATGGATAGTGCTGAAGCAAACCTGCTGTTGATCTCGTTCACCGACGCAAGGTTCTCAAAGCTATTGGATCGCTCAAGTTGAAAGCTCTTGGGGTTTTGAATATGATCATTTTGGGGTCGGAGAGTGGATTTCATCAAACGGGACCTCTCAAGCTTAACAAATGACAATGTGCCTCTTATCATGCGGTGATCACTACCCGTTTTCACAATGTTGATCACAGATACATTATTGAATATTTGTTTCTTGTTGGTCATAATGAAATCGATCTCATTTCTTGTGGAGCTATTGGGACACCATTCCATGTTATATAGTGATTTAAATTTAATTTATATTTCAGCTCCTTACGGAAAAACTGCACAATGCCATAGTTTACTGGGAGCAGCCGTGGTACCAACAAGCGAAAAAGCTCGGCCATCGACATGAAGACTTGGGAGATGACGAGACTGTATCTTATCGCACAGACTTTATATCTAAAGAGGAACGTGATTTGATTGCTAAGAACTGGAGGAAGCTTAGAAAGGTATTATAGTTGTTGAAATTTTGGGTGATTGTAACCCACACAGTGTAAATCGCACCACACACATACATTATGATAAAGCAGCATTTCGAAATGTTTAGTTATCCACCAATATATGTAGGACAATTTACAATCCTAAAACTTGAATAACATGAATTATTTTTCACTCTAGAAGTTCAAAATACCGGACGAGATAGTTAGGTTCGCACGCTGGAAAACACTAGGTAAAACAAGAAACCCTAAACAAAGTGTTCAGGAACAAGTAAGACGTTATGTTATATCATTTTTGGCACGAGGACTGAAGAGGAACACCCATCAAATATTTCGACACATTAAATCATATTACGGAGGCTATAGAAGAGGACGTTATAGTGCTGCAGAAGAAAAAATCATTGAAATATGCTTTCGTCACAATCTAAAACCACTTGGGAGGATATTGTCAACTATACTAGGTAGAGAACCTAGGTGCGTCAACAAGAGGCTGCATAGTTTGCGCCATGGTATGTTTATCTGTATTTTCTTTTGTAAACTTTTACAGTCATTTTTTTATATATATTCACATAAATTAATGATCAAACTATTCAAAACTAATACAGCTAGTCATCACAGACTTGATGATACTGACAATATAGAACTCTATTTGTATGTTTTATGTTATATCGTCGATTGCGCCTATTATTTCTATGATTACAACAGTAGGCGACAGCGGATGAAAAAGCGTAGGAGAGGGTGATGGCATCAAACAAGTCGCGGGCGTGCGGGTGATGCAAAAAAATGATGTCACACTACGCGATAAAGCATCGTCGCGTAGTGTGAAATTATTTTCTCGCGAATAGTTTTCAAATTAGTACAGTACGCTACGTAACTATTAGAAGTTAGAATGGGCTTAGTAAGATATCTTTGAAAGATAGATGTATATGTAACGGCGAGTTTTTTTGAAAACCACTAAACCTTAACCAGCTATATAACCTATATCGTCATCAGGAAACACTAACAGATTAAAACCGCATGAAAATCCGTTCAGCAGTTTTTAAGATCATCGAGAAAACACTTACATCTACAAACAGACGCGGCTCGGGTGACGGGGACTTTATTGAATAATATCTATTTAGCAATGATCTATACTTACATACTGTGTGTATAGAAGCATAATGATATGTAGTGATTAAAGGTACCTCTATAAGCGCTAATTTCTCATCAAATCGGAATCGTGCCTCTTCAATAAAAAATCGTCGTCTAGTGGCTTTCAAGATTGTATAACTCTAAATACACAGTAATATTTAATTTTGCTTATAGCAAATAACTATACCTAGTATATCGGTATCTTTATGAGGTTCCGGGTTTATTTGTTTTCAACAGCAAACAGGTCTTTCATATTACTTGGGCACACGAGCTTCGCAAAAAGTCATGAAATTTGTGTGGCGCAATTTATGGGTGGTCCCCAATGATAGTGACATCAATTTTTTGTCCAAGTAATGATTTTATAATCTAGCTAGTACTTAATCACTTAAGCGAAAAAACTGTGGAACTTCAAAGTCAAGGTTTATACAAGTTTACTGTCATCCGAACATCGCTGGTTCCATGTCGACCCCGACATGTGCCTTCGATGAAGGCATCGTCGTTATAAAATCCATAGCATGGTAGTACGGCTCTGTACAGACTCGTCTGGCTAGCTACCACCCTCAAGTACGAAATACTTACACAACACAGTGTGTTCAGAAGCTGTCCTTTATACAGAGCAAGTTAACATTCTAGGTCTGACGTGATTCCATCTTCAACTTTATCGTCACAAACCATCAAGTGAGATATGATTCAAACGCTACATTTATGACATCTATGATAATAAATATATATTTTAAATAACTTTTTCGCATAGCGTCTTATCTCTATGGGTTTACACAATACTGCCAAATATTACTGTCGTGTGATCGTAGTTCATATCACGCTGTAGGTACTGAGAATATTGGCTGAAATTTAAAGACAGCTAGGCAACGCCCTTGAAGCTTTACCATACGTTTGCTAAGTATAAATAATTTTACTCAGTCTCTTGGTCATTTTCGATATTCAATCAGGAAACTACTCTGGGGCACTATGTTGAAAGAGCCACATGTCTTATAAACATAAACTTAAAGGAAATCATTTATGAGAACAGTTCATAAAAGTTAATTGTTGAACAAAATTTGAACCTATCAGCTAATTTATAAGTGTAAAATATTTTTCCTTTATCAAAAATTTCCGCGGTAATGACAAATGCGCTTGAACGGTGTCTTACAGCAGAAGAAAGGAAATTGAAAAGTCTAACAATGTGATAACGAGATATTTATGATTCATAATATGTAAAGTAAGAAATACCTACATATTTGTAACATCTTAAATAAACACGCATCAGGCAGACGGGGCGGAATTTGTCCCGCCTAGTTTGCCTGTTAAAACCCGCGAGTCTCTGTAATGTCACGGCACCTCTCAGGCCTAGAACGCAGTAGCGGCTGGCCGCAGTATATTATACGGTCTGCCGTAACGGCATGCCGTATTCCGGCTACCGCATCGCCTCGGTTCTATTGCGGTCTTATCTGAATCGAAACCTATGGCGCGCGCGACCAGCGCCTAGCCACTGGCTGGCGCGGCGCTTGCGGCAAGGCGCGGCGCTTGCGGCTAGCCGCGTCGAGTGCGTTGAGGGTATACGCGCGCCGCATCATTCAATTGACGATTGGCTGTAAGTCAGTGCGTCGATGTGATGCGGTTTCATACAAAAATCGAAATGCGGTCAGATGCAATGGCACGCCGCATCGCGGCCAGCTGCTAATGCGGTTTAGGCCTTAAACTCTTGAATGCCATCTGTCACAAAACATATACAAAATGTACAGTAGAACACCCTGGGACTGTTCTTGGTGAATTTTAAACTTGAAAAGCTAGACTATGACCGAAGTCGTTCCTACCAACATGAACTTAGACACACTTTATTCACATTAAGTATATAATACACTGTCACTGAAAGTTCTAGCCTGAGGTGAGATTTGATCTCTGGTCGTTTAATTGGCGGGGCCGAAATTCACTGGCCCAAGAATAATATTAACTAGGCGAATCACTTGACTTAGATATTAGTTTCCCACATTAAAAAGATAATACCATATTATTAAGTGTTGTTTACAGGAAAACGAGAAAAAAAGAAAGTGAAATGGGATTTAACACGAGCTACAAAGCTCCTACAGGATATTCTAAAATATTCAGAATTGGAATTAGAAGAGTTAAAAGACAGAAAAATAGATACATGGGTTTGGCACAAGGTGGCAGAAGACATGGATCATAACGACATATACTTGCAACAGTTCTGGTATGGCAATCTACATGTACAACTGTTTGTCAAGTGTGATGTCAAGTTGAACAAATTGAAAAAGAATATTTTTAAAATGTAAGTAGAATTTTTGAAAAACAAGGATTCCTTAAACCTTCTCTGGCGTTAAGACACTAGTAAATGGAGATGGCAGGGTATGAGCGACGGCGACGAAGGTCGGGCGCGCGCACCCCCGCCCGCTTCCTTCGAGCTCGCGCGAAGAATAAAATAAAAATGTAACTGAAAACCACAGTCCGCGAAGTGCAGCTATTTCATTTTAATATTACAAACAAGTATATAGTGTAATGTAGATTGTTTATATATTACAGGATAAGGAATAAGGCGAGAGAGAAAGAGTACCAAGTATGGAGTGACATCAGATGGAATGCGATTTCTAGGGATTTCCCTGAAGGAATTACTGCGAATTTTCTGTACAGAATCGGAAGGAATGTTGTAAAGGCCTTGAAGGGATACTTAACAGCGCCACTTGAAGATGTAGCTGAATATGCTTTAGAAAAAATTAGGAATGCTAAAAAGCGCAATAAAAGATTAAGAAGGTTGAGATTAAACAAAGAAGGACATCTGGAAGTGGTAGATTACAAGTCATAAATTATATAATTCCAATGATTACTTTGCGATGACTATGTAATTGGGGCTTGGGGCGAATACTGTTCAGATTAAATAAACACACTGAGAGCTTTCTTCTCACATCGATGTCAAAAATATGCGTTAAAGGTTAACTGGGCCATTTCTTAAATAAACCTAGACCTGGAATGTGGATTGACAGACTTAAAATACTAATTGCGTCAATGAGATGATATTTGTAAATTATAACTTTATAAATAGAGTATATCAATGAATCCAACTATGTAAATCGAATCGAAAAGAAATCTTTGTTAAGAAGTTATTACAAACTTATGAGTGTTGAAGTCGGTTCAACACCACCACCGCGAAAGTGTACCCTATCAAACAAAAAATAATCATCTAAATCGGTTCATAAACGACGAAGTTATACGCGAACACACATATATATATATATATATATATATATATGTATATATACGGTTGAATTGAGTAACCTTATTCTTTTTTTGATTTCGGTTAAAAAACGAGTTTGTTAGATATTTCAGCCAAATAATTAAAAATTCTATAAGTAGATTGAAAGGTTGAGCTTAAAGCTATTAGAACCCATATTTTTTTAAGCACCGATATCTCTGAAACGGTATATTTTTTGATAATTATCTTTAATTACAAACTTATAGGTAATTTTATTTTCAAAAACTTTGTTGCTATACATTATATCAAAAAGTACACCATTTTTTGAGCTAAGCTGCAAAAACCACAAAATGGAGCTTGTACTCCCCATTTGGCAGTCCTGTCATTTAGTCCAAATATTGATCAACAAATTTTTTATCCACGTTTCACGAACGCCTACTCCATCAATAATTAAGAATATTAGAGAAGAAGGTGAAGTCAATCACATTGTTATTGAATCATAGTTACTAATCAATATGTCACTCTATACAGCCTACCAAGTTCGAGTCTGAGGCAAGCACCCCTTATTCTTTACACCGGTACCGCAGTCAAAATATATAGTAGGCTAAAGTATAGAATATGATGTTTTATTTGCATAAAATGTTATATTATATGTAATAAACATTCATAGGTCGCGTTCGCCATTAAAATTTTCTTTATAGTACCTACATACCTACTTGTTTGGGTTCTTCTCTCAGCCATGTGCGTCCACTGCTGGACATATTTCTCCCCCATATAGGGGGGATTTGCCAATACTCGCCACGCTTGGCATATGGGTTGGCAAGCGCAGTATGATTTACAATCCTCAGAAGGCACTGCTGCCCACCTGGTACGTGATCACTTAGCCGACTCTTACGGCACCCACGAGAAGAGATGGGGGGAGTACTATTCTAGGCCGGTACCACCACGGCACCCTCACCATCGGCACCATCCTTGTTTGGGTTGGTAAATTTGAGCCTTCCTTCTTCTTCTTTTTAATAACAATGCGGAAAGCAACTGTACCTACATAAACGCACATCTAAAGAAATCTTGAAAGATGACGAGCTGCCTGGTATGTAGTGAATGTAAAATCTGTATGTCTATTGTAATTTTTAGACTTTCGCGATTCGAACACATTGTTATTAAATCAAACGGGGCTTAATCGCGAGAAAAACATTTACAGAAGACTACGAGTCTTCCCGTAACCACGACCAATGCAACTTGGTTGAAACGTCGAGGTAAATAAATTACTAAATGTTTTTCTCGCGTTTAAGCCCCGTTTGATTTAATAACAATTTGTATGTATACATTTAAATTACGTTTTTTGTGTTGTATTATTATGTTTATTTTATTCCTAAATTTTTATAATGAAGTTCCGGATATTCCTGCATACCAGGATGATTTACGATATGAACCAATAAAGGCCGTCCAATTTTAATGGCTACATAAAAAGTTGCAAGAACCTAGTGCACAAGTTGAACTGTTACAGAAAAAGGAGTCTACACTACTGCCACAATCCAACATATCTGTTAAATACACTTCAGCCTCTGTGAAAAGATTCTATTGACCCGCCATCAATATCACACAAAACTGAGGAAGTAGAGAAGCATAAAAAGATTTTAATTTCCAAAGGCATCTTAACCAAGCAAGACGTATTCTTTATTAAATGCATTGAAGAATACTCGTCTGATGCTACATTAATGTGGTTTATTGAATTTTTAAAATAAAAGATAAGGAACCTGTTCAAAAAAGTTGCCTGGTAGAAGAGATCACAAGCCCTATCACAACAGAGCCACACTCTAATTTTGATATGAGATATTATTTTAAATTGGTCAATATTTAAATCTTTTACATTTTATAGGTACCATTGAAGTTTTATTATTCGGAATCTAGTCTTAAAACATTGTCATAAGTAATCTAATTCTCTAAAGAGCTGAGGTAGAAGAGGCAAGGGAATTTATGAAAATATTCTGCCAATAAATCATGTAAACAAACTAAATACATATTTACTATTCTACACAGTTCAACTGGATGTGATAATGTTCCCACATCACAATGTGTATCTTATAAATCTACATTAAGAATGTAAATAACAAAACAATTTAAATTGTGATTTATTTTGCATGAAAATAACATATAATATACCTTTATCCTGTAAGGTAAGCAGAAAAATATTAAGATTATAACTAGCAATATTAAATGCAACTTGGTTCCATTTAATGAATTACCTAAATATTGTTAACTTTCTTGTGCTAAATGTTCCAGAAATCCTTTGGAACACCTCACAGACTGCTCATAACATTTTTCAAAACCTTTTGCATCACTGTCCTGTAAACAATTTATGACTATTAATTAAGAATTCATTTTGTTTACATACAAATTGAGTTTTCTAATTTAATTAGTAATATGAAAATATTTATAGTTGATGCAACCTACTTTATACTTCTGCAATAAAGCTCTGTAAATGCTTGCACATCTGTTGAAAGTACCAGTAAACAGGCTGTGTTATATCTAGGATAGAGCAAAACGGCTACACAAAAATCAAGGAAAGTCCGAAACAATAAAATTGCTGCTGAGTATGCAACATGCAGGCAATTTGAGATGCACAAACTGTGCCTAACTATTATTTATTTTAATACTATCTGTGACTCACTGCTGTGCATACACAGCTGTTACCTTTGTGGAGTATGGTTTTCCTTAAGCCTCAGTTAATATATAATAATCATATTTTTATCTGTGATACAAATTACACTATATGCTATTGCAGACTACAATGTATGGCAAATTACATTCGAATCTGATGTATTCGCCATTGCCATTCTGATGTAATTTCAACCGTGAAGTGACTACCTTTGGAGAGTTGATAAAAGCCTTACATGAAGAATATAAAAATGCTATGAAAATAAAACTAAAAAGTACATAATACAAAGGTGCTTATGCTTAAATTCAATATGTATTTCATAATAATTACCTTACATTATCTTAAATTGAATATGTACTCACATAATAAGGATCCCTGATAATCCTGTCACCTTGGGGATCAAAGTCTCCAAAAAGAAGTAGTTTAGCTTTGCTGCCTTTCGGAGCTCTTTTGCTAAGGTCTTTCATGTTAGCCTCATCCATGCCAAAGATGTAATCATAGTTGTTGAAGTCTTCGGATGTTATCTAAAATTGTTATTTAATAGAATTGAATTTTTTCAGGATTGTCTGATAGCTTCACCTCTGGTTTATAATTATTCAACTTTTACATATTATTTTTAGATGCATGTATGTATTTTAAAAATAGAGAAAAAGATTTTATTCTGATTTAAAGATGTGTAATCTTGTGGCACAATGCATTAGCTATATCCATGACTGAATATGTGAACTGACATACCAAGTATTATTCTGGTCATACAGGCCAGCAGGTAGGCAATATTGGCCATCAGTCTAACAAAGCAATCAAATAACAAAAAAGCCAAACAGAGTATCGAAATAGATTAATTTCATAACTTAACCCCACAACAGTCTTATCAAATAACAAGGCTATTTTTGTCAAAAATCTACAACACAACATAGTTCTGTGGGTGTGTGTCCATAACATCTTTTTTGATCTAGCAATGTCTGTCATACTCACTTGGCTGTTTTTTTCCTCATTAAAGTTCTACAAATTACATTATGACTTACTTGTCTTGCATGGTTATTGTAAGGTACATTATGTTTTTTCAAGGTGTCAATAGCCCTCCAATCTGGAGGATTGCCTACATGCCAGCCACCAATAGCTGCACTATCAATTTCCCACTCATCTGATTGGTTTAAATCATTGACAGTTTTCTGAAATACCCCTTCTGCAATTGGAGATCTGCAAATATTTCCTGCAAATAAAGGATATTATACACTATGATTCAGTTTTTTTCAAGGTGGCTGATAATGCCCTCTTGTGGGCGCTGGAGGCCCAGAGGGGTGGTAAGGGCCCCTCGAAATATAGCACACTATAATTAAAGTAATCAAAGTCATCCTGGATTTGAGATGTGGTAAAGTAAGACAAATTATCTCTGAAGAATAATTCTTTAAAAGTGGATGGTAGAGAAAATATCTGATAACCTCTACTATAATTGATTAAAGAGAAGGTACGTTAGAACATTTTTGTTCTAATTTTTTTATACCTAACTGGTTCAATTTTGACTCATAATCATGGTTAATTTGTACCAACTACTCTGGGAAAGAGAAACTCTTCTTACAGGGATTATTTTATTTAAAAGTGAGTATGAGATGGTATTTCTTAGGAGCATATAAAGACTAGTCATCACACCCTCCTAAGGATTGAACTAGAGATTCGGAGGTTGCGCTGTTAATTATAACCCAGTTGAGCTAGTCGTGAAAAATCCATGTGAGCAGACCTGACTCTGGCTAACAGTACAATACTGTCAGCCCTACAAGCTCCCCTTAGAATTCTGATTAGATTTCCTATAAAACAAGATCATGTTCTTATTGTCTATTCATTTTATATTCTAAATATGATTGGTAGAAGAAGAAACCAGGTTTCGACACCCATTGGAAGTAAAAGTTAAACGATAGATTTAACGGCCTACCTTAAAAATTTATCTAAATACAAGTTATCTTGGGTAGGAAGTTTAACTCAAAAACTTGTAAGTACCTAAGCGTCACAAAGTTGCGACTTGACTCAGTCAAGTTAATTGATCTAGGATAAATCTTACCAAGGCAAATAAACAGAGCTTTCTTCATTTTTTCATCACTTAATTTAGTTCACGTCAAGTGTTTCTTTCAAAAATGAATCAAATCGATCAGTGTTAAAAAATAAATATACGAGCAGGGCTGCCAACTCGGATCACAGACTGTTTAGGTATTTAGAGATGACGTAGATTTTAGTAAAAAAAGACATATGCCATGTTCGAAAAATACGTAGAATTGTACTAATTGCATACGAAAATTACGTAGTTACACGTATTTATTTTCTTGACTTCAAAAATAATTTAAAAAATTAATTTATAAATTGTATGCCAAAACTTAAAATGACGTCGCATTAGACAGGAAAGAGCCATAACAGAATGCTAAGTTTCATTTGGACAGTTACTTATTTTTTAATTTTTGGCAATTGATTTACGTTAGGTACAGATATGCCTAAATAATCGATAGCCAAATATAAAAAAGCAACTGATATATATTACACGGGGTAATATTATAGGTTTTTATTAATTTATATTATGTTATCACGGTCCTATTAGAATAAAATACTGTGCTTTATTACTATTGCTTTATTTTCCACTTCATAAGCCTTACATTTGTTATGATTTGACAGCCTGAAACACTATGCACTTTATAAGCACTTATTGTGTATTTCACTGTTTCACGTTTTGGAAATCGAGGAGTTTAACATCATTTGATTTTCGACTGTTAACACAATAAGGAATTACGCTAGAACCACACATGTTTAAGATATACAGGACGCATGATCGATTTAAATGTGTTAAGATACGTCTAGGCAGGCAACTAACTCCACGTAGGTTAGCTTTAGGGATGTAACGGAGGTGATTTATCGGAACCGGAATCGTAGTAAAATAAAAACTAACATAATACATGCCTTAAAAATAAAAATATTTCTATAAATGTTCATAAGAAAATCTGTGAACTTTTCGGTTTAGAACGTCTAGTAATCTTTTGTTTTACTTATTTCTCTGATTGATTGTCTGTTAGGAAGTCTGTAACGTAATAACTGTAACGTAACACGTAGTCTGGAAGGGTATGTACTCCTGTATGGAGTACTGTTCTCACTTGTGGGACGGCTCGGCTAAATATCAGCTTGAGGCTCTTGAGTCCATAGAGAGGCGTGCTAAAAGGCTCATTAACAAGGATTCTTTAGTCGAGACACGACTTCAAAGCCTGCAGCACCGACGTAGAGTCGCTAGCTTATCGGTTTTTTACCGGATACATTTCGGGGAGTGTGCTCTGGAGTTACATAACTTAGTACCTCCTTCCCCATTCCATCAAAAAACGACCAGACGGACTGCAATGCGACATCCATACATGGTAGACGTTCCACCCTGTCGAACCAAGCGTTTTGCTTCCACATTCATAGTGCGTACAGCTAACGAGTGGAACTCATTGCCTAAGTCTGTGTTTCCACATGAATACAATCTGGGCATATTCAAGTCACGAGTGAACAGGTATCTTCTAGGCAGGCGTGAATCATCGTAGACCGCATCATCACTTAACATCAGGTGAGATAGTGGTCAAACGCCTGCCTATTGTGAATAAAAAAATAATAAAAAAAAAAATAAACAATTTTTCTTTTATCACGTATTTGGTCATTTTTCTATGACCACTTAGATGGCGCTAAAAACAACATTCTCTCAGATGTAAAAAGAAGGACGAAATTGGGTGCTAGTGGTATTGGCTGCTATAGCTTAATTCGACAAAGCGACAGAACGGTATTCTGTAGTCGTGGGTTCAATTCCCACTAGCAGCCGAAATTTTTCCTTAAAACAATTTGAACTTACGTTCCGCCTAGCATGTTGTTGATGCAATAAGCCATAAAACTCTTCAGGTAAGGGTTTGGTGCCTTCGTTTGATACGATATCAACTGTAATGTTGGTTACCACACCACTATATTATGGCTATGTCGAGACCTCCGATTTATGCCTTCGATTTAAAAACAACGGAGCCGAAGTTGGAACCAGAGGTGTAATATCAATAGAAATTTTCGACATATCGGTTCTATCAAAATCAAAGTGGTAATTTGGCTATGGTCAAAAATAAGGGCGACTTTTTTTGTTCTGTGTTTCAACGCCTTGTAGTCAAGTAGTCCATAGATCAGATAGATGTAATCAGCTGATCACTCTATATTTAGTTTGTGGTTAAGATGTTATCGTAACTTTGAACCTCGGATATATTTTTAGAGTAAATTTTAAAGGTTCCTATCACGGAAGTATTCCATTCTCTAGGGGTTCCTATTCACTAAAAGCATTTATTGACTGTATAGCTAAAAAAAATTTGGAGAGAGTGTGAAAATCCTAGAATAAAATTAAAAAAACAATAATATATAGTCAGTGCTCATCATGTTTAAATTAAATATGTGAATTTATTTAGGTAAATAACATAATGTTCAATTCAGCTGTATAATGTTGAAAATAATCATTATACCGTAACTATTTATGTTAGGGCGTCGGCGCTATTTGTGCCTGTTTATTTTGTTTGTAAAGACGAACATTCATATCACCCTTACAAACAGAATAATGTATTAGAAAAAAAGTCAATAGCGCCAATAAAGAGTGCAAAAATACTTACATTACAAATTATACTCAAATGGTCTGAAAAAATAATAAGACATTCAAGAAAAATCTATTCTAATATCACAAAGAGGAAAGATTTGTATGTAGGTATGTTTGTAACGAATTGGCTCAAAAAGTACTGGACCGATTTAAAAACTTATTTCACCATTAGAAAGCTACATTCACCCTGAGTAACACGATAATATAGCCTATATTATATTTTCAAACAAATTAGTGATCCTTATAATTTTTAAATTTCAAATTTTTTACAGGAGCCGGAGCAGACCGCTAGTAGCTAATTTATGATATTATATAAATATACTAGTAGCGCCCCGCGGTTTCACCCGCTTGGTATATGGTTTTCACGTTACCCCAACTATTCCACAGGAACTGTACGTTATCCAGGATAAAAGTAGCCTATTAATCTAGGGTAGGTATATAAGATAAAATTATAATTATTAAATTATACCTATAAGCTATCCATACAAAATTTCAGCGAAATCGGTGTAGCCGTTTCAGCGTGAAGAGGTAACAAACAAACACACATACACACGAACTGTCTCATTTATAATATTAGTAGGAAGTACAAATAAAACAAGCTACCTGGGGATTAATAAAACAGTACACAATTCCAACACCAATAATATACAAACAACAGTAAATAGCTTAAAAATGAACAACAAGAAATTGCTGACACTTTTTGTATAGCAAATATATTAAACCAGCATTTCACAAACCTAAGTAATAATTATCATTTACACCAATTGAGACCGAGTGATCTCGGAGTTGTTAAACATGTAAAAATGATAACATTAATGTAAGGTAATAATAATAATACTAAGATTATATTTAACTTAGTGTTAAAACATAGAATTAAAACAAAAAAAAAAGAGGCAGTTTGTACATTATTAGTTGTTGACTAATCTCAACATTTTCCTGTAACATCTTCAAACTGTTACCTGTTGTTACCTGTACGCTTGTCTTGACGTTTAATTAATATTGTAAAATACTATTTAATTCACTATTCTTTTCTTTTACTGATAGGTACCATTAATATCAACCAATATAAATTTCAAAAGCAAAATAACACTACTATGGCAGTAGTTCAAATGCTTCGGCAAATAGGAGAGGACATAAACTTTAAAAAAACTTGTACTACTGTGTTCCGAATTTACGAATTTCATTGATCATTTCTAGAAAATTATTTATTTACGCAAGTTAATATTTTACGTGGAGGCTTAGGTATTATGACCTACTCATAAACAAAAAAAGAACTGCCTTCTAGATGTTTTATAATCTAAAGCTAAGCCGCTCCAGCTGCGAGTAGGTACCATGTAACAACACCATATAGGTACCTACCTACTATGTATGTATAAAGTCAACATCATATCGCTGGACCTTATCCTTGTTGCTATAAGGAGTAAAATAATTAACTTTGCGCTTTTCGTGTCACATAACATTGGTATATTGCTATCTGTACCTACTTGTTGGTAGCTACGTCACGTTGGAATTGCTATCTAGTGCCTCGCCAATCTCCTTATGCAGCAGTCGGCTCACGGCAACACTTATCACTTCATGTAAGTACGTTTATTATACACTTGCTTGTTTACATGGTGTAGTGTTTATTATCGGTGAAGTGTGGCGACGACGACGTTTTGCTCTTTATTGTAAAAAAATCATCTGAAGCGATGATAGCTCAGCGGCGGTGGGAGCGTCGGCTGTCAAACTGACTGACGCTAGTTCGATCCCCAACGGCTTGAGCGTCCGGTGAAGGTAAACATCGTTATCAAATTCCCAGCATGATGGTAGCTTTGAAGTACCTGCCTGGCTAGCTACCACCCTCAAGTTTGAAAAAGTTACGCTAAACACAGAACATACGGTGTTCAGGCAGCAGTCCTTGAGAGCCTGTAGGTGAGCATTCTAGGCCTAGCGTGATAGCATCTTCGACTATATTATTATGTATATCGTCACTGACCATCAAGTAAGATAGTGGTCAAACGCTAGATCTATACGGTATAAAAAAAAATTGGTTGCCTGTAAAGTCGGTATACGGGCGAAAGTTTTACGTGACAACGACTTTGACTTTGACTTTGAGTGCCTTTCACTTTTTATGTCTGTCTCTCTCGCTCTTAGGCGGGCTAACCCGCCGAGTGGAAGGGACGCGTGCCTCTCACTCGCTCTCATTGTGAGCGCATAACGTGAGCGGAGCGTAACGCAGTTTCTTGAAGTGTCACCCGGCAAACCAATTTATAAGACGTTGTCACGTCAATAGGTTAGATAGATAATAAAGAGTTGTAGAAATATATTCTTGCATTTATCTCAATTACGTTTAAGTCTTACTTTCTTCATAGGTAGGTATCTACCTACCTCCTGACTTACGGCACGTAAGCACAAAACACATCTGTTTTGTGCTTACGTGTTGTATAAAATTGAATAGAGATTCACTTTACTTAAACTTGTAAATCATCAAAACTCGTACGTTGATCCTTATTTCCAACCGCCACAAAAAACGGCTAATGACGGTACGGTCATGGCTGTACAAACTTTCAGGTAGGTAGGTTTAAACAACTAACTATAGTTCGTTGGGTTCGTCAATAATTATTCTGTGATGGCGGCGCGGTGGTGTCTCAAAGGCCTTCGACTCAAGGAAAATTTAGTCGAAGCCACATGCTATATTCGGAACGATATAGGTTTCATTACACATTATTGACGTGCATTTTTAGGGTTCCGTATGAACAGTTAAATTTTCAAATTTATTTCACCATAAAAGAAAGTTATCGATGACATTGCTGCATGCTTAGCACTAAATATTATAATGTTTGTAACAAATATAAGTAGGTGGAAAAAAAAAGTATAAGAAAAGAAACTTGGTACCTATACACAACTTGGCTCGTACCACGTACTTAAATTAAATAAATAATTACCCAATATAATACATCATTGCTGAATGCAATACATGTATGAGGGGGAGGAAAGTAAGCGCCGCGCCGACGCCGCTGAAATGTAGGTGATAGACCTTGGTGCTGGCCTTCCATGTCCCCCGACCACTTATTTTAATATAGGATTTCTTTTAGCTATTTGAATTAATATTTTACATACTTACATTTATATTTTACAGATTTTTCAACATGGATTCTCTAGTAACGCTGAACGAAGTGCTAACTAAGATCCTAACTTGGGGAGAGCCTTTTGACTCCAAAGGCACTGATGTCATCATCTGCATAAGCGGAAATCCAGGAATTGTCGATTTTTATACAGAATTTGGTTCGTTATTGCATGCAAACACACACTTACCTGTTTGTGTTATTGGTAAGTAAGTACTGGTAGCATGTTTTACTACCTACGATATTTTGGCTTATTCTTTAATCAAACATTTTACTCTCTAGCTAGATGAATACTTAAGCTAGATAAATAAAAAAGATTTTGTTCGAAAAAGTTTTTTAGTATTAGTTTGTATATTGGTTAAATATTACCTACTTTTATTTTTAGATTTACATAATTAGTCTGTTATATTTTTTTCATATTTTATTACAATAAATAAAAAACGATTCATTAAAATCGAATCACTCAGTCGATAGTTCTAAAGCAACCTCCCCCGTTTTTCGAAGTTGGTTAAAAATATATAATCATATATCTAATATCATACTTATGTTATAAACGCGAAAGTTTGTTACTCTTTCACGCCTTAACGGTGAGATTTGGATACAATTTGGTATGTACATACCTATCCTGGATTAACACATAGGCTTATTATTTTCATCACCACGCGGGTAAAACCGTAGGGCGCAGCTAGTATAAAATAAAAAAGTGTAACATTCTTAAGCTATACGAGTGATACTCAGACGAGTGATTACATAGAATGCTTATACATGGCAGTAACAGTCGTCACTTGTTTCACTTTTCGGCGCGCCTCGACCCCCGAGGTCGGCGCACGCCAACTTTGCATGGTTTCACAAAACCCACGGAAATCGCGGAGAATGGCTCACCTGATTTTGTGAGTATAAAACTGCAAATAAGTGTTCTTTGACTTGTAATATGTTATTCATGTTTGGCATTCAGGCGTTGGACATTAAATTAATGATTCCAAAACATAATTTCATACTGATAATATGACTTTTAACACAAAAAGGTACGACACCAAGAAACTTCCTGATCACTTTTCGGAGGGATCGATATAATATGGATACCGTGCTGTGTTGTCTCGCCTTATTGGCCTGTGCTTTGATATTTACACCAATTAACGTTTTTATAGGACAAGCTGGTCATGAAGAAGTTGCAGATAAGCGGTCGAACCAGTTGAAAGATCAAGAGCATCTATTCAACCTCGACGCTCAAATCAAGCACAAGTTGGATCTAATTACTAAGCACATAGATAAAGATAGCAAATTACATTTAATCGGACACTCGATTGGGTCATGGCTTATTATAGAGATGCTCCAGAGTAGCGAAAGCTTGATCGAGAGAGTTTCTTCCGTAAATATGTTGTTCCCGACAGTGCAAAGAATGGCCGAAACAGAAAACGGCCACTTTGTGAACAATTTCCGGAGATATACCATAATGACTACGCTCATATACATGTTCTTGTACGTGGTCCCTGAATTTATATTGCGACAGGCAGTTGTGTTATACATGAAACTAAAAAATATGCCTTCAATATACACGGAGGCCGTAATGAAATTTGTGAGGCCCAGTGTTATTGAGAAAGTTTTGTTTTTAGCTTATAATGAAATGGACAGAGTCAGAGCATTAAACGTCAAAACAATTGAGAAGGTTAAAGGTCAGACACTCGTGCTGTACAGCCCTAAAGATGGATGGGTGCCACTGCACTTTATGGAAGAGTTCAAACAATTTCAGCCCATACTACAAATGAAAGAACTGAACGTAGAGCATGCATTTGTTTTACACTCTTCGGAGAGAGTTGCTGACATTGTATCGGACTTTGTAAAACTAAAAATATCAGTGCCATTTCCACATGTAAAAAACTAACCAAACCTTCGAGCATGTTATAATACAATAATTTATTTACTCCACTTTTTATTTTATTTTCGTTGGAAAATAAACAGCCATTTTACACAATAATACAGAATTTTAAAACGCTACAGATTTACTACCGACTACGGTTTTATCTCTACATCAATTATTCCATGGGAACTATGGCTTTTCTGTGATAAAAACTCCTAAAAGCCTGTATGTTATTTCAGGGTATAAGCTATCTTGATTTCAAATTTCACGCAAATCCGTTCAGCCGTTACATCGTAGAGGAGTAACAGACAGACAAACTTTCACCTTTATTATAGTAGGGTGATATAATTCGACCGCAGCAACAAGTATTATAATATACTAGCGGAACGCCCCGACTTCGCACGTGTAAAAAATTTCAAACATTAAAATTAAAAGGTTTTCTAACTTAACATGAAATGTCACCCAGAGATAGTGTAGCTTCCCAACAGTGAAAGAATATATCAAGCGTACTTTCGGAGACTATTCAATGCAAACAAACAATCAAATCTTTCCTCTTTATAATATTAGTACAGATTTATCATCCCTTCTATTCGAAAAACAATGATTGGTAAGTAGGTTTTTTGTATTAGGGAGTGTTAAAGGCGTGTAAAAGAGTTTTTACGCCCGCTACGTTACGTTATGTACAAGCTAAGAGCTACAAATAGCACTTTACCTACTTATTTTTTCAAACTTTGAAAGTTGAAGCAAATTTATATTATAAGACTGACTATGTACCTATATAGTAAATGTTATCGATCTATGTCATGAACCTAGCTGTTTCATTTATTTATTGCTATTTGATTGAACATTATTAGGAAGCTATTTGAACGGCGCCGATCAATAAAAAGGCTAGGATAAATTATCGTTTTTACTAGTTTTGCATTTTTTTTATTTATTACACTCAAATACATTTATAATAGCGATCTATAATTTGATATTCCGCTTATAAAAATGGAATACCAAAATTATTATAATTACGTTTAAATGACTATTGCATCGTTTATAAGAGAGTTGGCACCTAGGTTGGTTGCGACATGCATGAAGATTTTGCTTGTTTGTTATAAATAAAAACAGATATGAGATATGTGCACTTTAATTTATTAAAATTTATGATACAAGATAGTAATAACATTACCTATACATGTATTTTATGTAATTAAATAACTATGGGATGGATCTAACGATTCCATCCCAAATTGATAGATACATTTACATTGTTTACCTTCTTCTAGGCTATAAGTACGTTTAATTGAAATATAAAGAATACAAAATGAGTATAACATTTGAATAGTAAGTAACTCATGGCACTGAAATATAACAACTGGTAAAATACAAAATGAAGCATAATAAAATCATAGCCTGTGCTTATTGAAATCTAGAAACATGATTAGATGAGACATGATGGAAGCAACAGAAAATGACCCAATGTTATTAAAACCTACATTACAAATTGGTGCTCATTTTGTCGTACACTCAAACTAGCTAAAATTATTTATAATTCAAATTCGTAACATTATACTCTTGACAAAGCGATTTCTAATATTCAAATAGTTTTATTGCATTGTGGCTACTATTAGTCAGCACCAAATTATATGACCACTAAAGGTGTGTCCAGACCTGACGAACGCGCCGTACGCGCGCATTTGTTGTTCGGGCGCCGCGCCCGGAACAACAAATGCGCGCGTACGGCGCGTTCGTCAGGTATACGTATATATAAACAACTAACTATATGTAAATAACTTTAAGCTTGTCAATCAAGTGTTGTGTCACTTTGTACAAGATCTTTCATATCTAACGCAATTTAAATATCATTTCTACCATTGTTAAATCAAAGTAAAATTTAAGAAGGAAAAATATTAATCTAAATTAATTTTATATATATAAATAATAATAACATACACATTATCAAATATTTGTATAGTATAAATTCATTTTTCTATGAATTTCATGTTTTTTATGCCAACAGTAGTTTAAATGTGTATTTCGATTAAAATTCGATCAAACTATAATCCTACCTTATGTTTTCATAACGATTAATTAATTTAAAAATCACTATCTTGCTGGGTACGCTGCAATGTACCCAGAATGCAAGTGATTTTTTTTCCAGCGTGCTGCTGGCTGGGTAACGGGTTAGAGCACTTCAGCTATCTATAGGCTGGCAACATTTGCTAAAATGATTGCTCAAATGCTGTTGTAGCTTTAGTTTAATAATTCGCTAAAAGGTAAAAGGTTTTTTAATTACACTAGTAAGACTTATTAGCAAATAGTATATACTTGCTAATGCAACTGGATTTAATTTTTGCATATGTAGCGCAGTTTACAATACAATGTTGGCGAAAATTGTAATAAAATTTGAAAAGAAATTAATTTATAACTAAAACTTTCAAAGCCCTGATAAAATAATAAAACCTTTCGCGTTTGTATTAATTTTAAACTAAGTACATCGATTTTATAATTCAATACATAAAACTAGCAAGATCAAAAATTCATCTTAGATCTTAGTCTTACATACAAATTTATATATAACATTGGATCATTTGATGTTGCCCAATTAATATTATAATAAACTTATGAAATAAACTTTTAATAATATAGGTACAAATATAATTTGGGAGAATCCATAATAACGTTTTGCAGATACTGTGCAATACACACAGCAAGCAATTGAAAACATTTAATTTGCCATTTGTTTCCTATATTACTTTTAATACACATTGTAGAAAGCATTACATAAAATGTTCAGATACAGAATCGAGTAATTTCATACAGTTAACACAACCTTCCCTGCAATTCTAACCCTGATAAACTAAATTCATGTTGAATAAGCAAACCAAAATTGGTGTTCAACTAAATTAATTGTTATTTCTTAAAAAAGACTACAATATTTTAGTACCATGTTTATTTTGAGAACTGTGAATAACTGAAAACATTAGGTTCAACAGAGATACTTTAGGAATTGGATTGATTAGGATATGAACTGTCAATTTTTGATAGTTATTTGTGACTGCATGAGAATTTTTCTAGAAATAATTCACATATTTTAGTCAACACAACCTTTACCTTACATGTAAGACGCCGAGAGAAGCTCAGTCGAAGTTTTTAATTAACATGAACTTGTTTTTCTTTCGGTATTTTATTTCTAAGATGAGGTGCTCTTACGTCTATCAACGTCAAATCAAGCTTCTCAAATCTCGACAGTAAACTTTAGAACCAGTCATTTAAAATTTCGTTTTAAAGTTTAAATTTACATATGAACTACATATATGTGCGTTCCAGATAAACTATTACTTTGATTTAATTGTTTCATTTGAAAATATTTTTCATTATTTTCGTTGTACAGAAAGAAATATCGCGATGATGACATTCAATGTCTTTCTTTTAATTACAATCGAAGTGTAAAGCAAGATTGTGGTAGTTCATTTCGCTTACAGTAGTCACACTTTGTCTAATATGGAATATGTGTGCAAAAATAATGAAAATTTCGAAAACTATTACGAATGGAACGCACCCTGAATGCAGTGTTGTTGCCGTATATTTCTTATATAACTGAAGACTTAATTTACAAATTTTGAGAAATGCAACTAAAAGAGTGAATATAAAACAAAAGATATCCTATATAGTACAATTAGTCAGGGACAGTGCAACTTTATGTGAGTAAAACATTTTTGTCAGTGGGTTTAGTAGCTCCAGAGATTACCCCTTACATACAAACAAATTTAAAGTATAAATAGAATGCTCAAATCCATAAAAAAACAAATTTGCCATATGAACAATATATAAAAGTATCAGATGTATAAACAAATTGCATAGAGTTTTAACAACTAAGACAACAATTTGGTTGTTTTATGTGAACGTTTTTTACACTACTTTATACACAACTTAGCGCATATGTACGATTGATTTATAATTTATTGTGATTGTAACTAACATCTTTGGAACTATAATATTGTAAAGAATGTTTGTTAATCTTATACACACATCAGCAATGTCTATGGATAAAAGCTTTACACTACATATCTACACAAGTGGATTTGTTCTTGGAGTAGCAAGGTACTCTCTGGATCAGATGGTATTTGTTTATCGTCGTCAACCTTTTAGACCACAAAGTAATTACTTACCAGGCAATTGTCATATTTGTGTTTTCGAGGCTCTCATACTACCATTCAAAGGAGGCCCCAAGCCAATGAGCCACGTGTTAAGTAACAATATGGCAAATTTACTACATGTGATATAAATAAAAGCATACTAATAAAAATATAAAAAAATATTATTCTTATCAAAATCATCAATGAAGCGTTATTACATGTTTAGTGCAATTGAAAAAACTTTCTTTAAAAAGAACTTATTCATTTGCATTTTTGTTTAGTTCTGTTACCAATACCTTCCATGCCTATCGTAAATCGCAATTAGGGAAATTTGATTCATATAACCGTAGGCATTATTGATATGTGTATATTTTATACACAAATTAGAAGAGTCCAAATCATTTCCACAGCATTATTGTCTGCCTTGGGAATTAAAAAGGTGATCTCGAAATTGGCATTCGCGTTATTTAACCAATATGAAAAGTAAACATTTTCTTTTTGAAGATAATTAAGATTGATACATCAAACGTAAAATTTTTGGTCACACGATTCACACGATTTGGTGACACATGGGAGGATAAGTGTAAAACGATTTCAAATAAATGAGATTCTTTGTAAAATATGATGTGTGAAAGAAATATTACAAATTATGCATTTTTCGAGAAGGGGATTGGTATCCACAGCCCAAGACAAACAAACCGGGTATTACCCATTGGAATGTAATTATACGAAGACTCATATACCAGACCTAATTATTGATATTTTATTATGAAAATGTATTTATACGGTGTGTAGATATAGTTATACTTAGTATCATTATTTTGTGAGCTTAACATAATTTCGAATTCATAAGTAGACATAATTTGGTGTTAAAATTAATTCCGAAATGTAAATAAACCGAAACTAAAGATTCACATACATAATTGTGCGTTAATTTTATGGATCAAGCTAGATGATAGGAACTAGACAAACTGTTCTCAGGCTGTTAAAAAACGGACACTCGTAAAGAAAATGATCACATAAAACTAAATATAAAAAAATCTATGATACCATGCAACGACACAGTATCATCTCTATTTATGCACAACCTCCCGAAGTTAAAATTAATCAAACGACATACATTCATAACACGAGCATACCCATCACTATAATAATCGAATATGATACAATCGTAATTTTGAAACCTTACACACTAAACGGATACAAAATTCGCCCTAATAATACTCAAACGTCGAGGCGCGACGGTGCACACGCACACACTCACGTTTCGCGCACTCAACAGGTGGTCTCGAGCAGCGGGTCCGCGGTCGGCGTCGGCGTCGGCGACGGTGACGGCGACGTCGCGGACATCGCGGTCGGCGCCGTGAGGGCGCGCTGCGACGCAGACTTGCGCACGGGCGGCGGCACGCGGCGCGCGGGAGACACGCGCGGCGAACACGTGCACTGCGCGCCTAGCGAGTGTGCGGCGCGCGTGAGCCGTGGCGTGCGCCGGCACTCGCACGCGGTGCCCGCGGCGCCGCACGCTTCGCACACTGGCGCGCGTCGTTCGAGCCGGCCTCGCCGTGTCTCTGCGCGCACCCACGGGTCCTCCGCGCCGCGCGCCTCCATCTTGCGCCACGGGTCGCCCGGCATCAGAACCGAGAGCGCCGGTTGAGGCATCGCGGGCGGAGGTACGGGGGACGCATCGGGCGAGGAGCGCTCGCTTCGCGCGAGCCGTGGCGTGAGCGCGGGGGCGGGGCTGCGGCGCGCGGGCGAAGCGAGCGACGCGCTGGCGGGCGAGGAGGGCGAGGCGCGCGGCCGCTCTGAGTGAGAACGAGCGCGCGGCGTTGGGGCGCGGCTCGCGGGCGTCACATCGCTCAGCGAGCGCAAGTGGATGCGTCGTCGAACGCCGCCGCTCGAGTCCGCTGACGCGGGAGAGTCGGAACGTGGCGCGCCGGGCGGCGAGTCACTCGAATCCGCGCGAGTCACGCTTATACTAATGCTGATTTTGTGCAGGAGAGACCTCTTGAGCTCGGCGGAGCTCGTCTCGTCGCGCTCGATTTTGTCGTCTTTGTGACGGTCGGGGCTAACGGAGCCCTCGAATTTAGCGGAGTTTTTGACGGGGCCGGTCCTACTGGACCCGGCCCCCGCTAGCTAGAGGAGTCTCTCTGCCGCCGAACTCGAAGTGCCAGAGCTCAGGGTAGATGCGGGATTTTGGTCTTCTCCTGGAATTAATTAAAATTAATTTTACTGAATATTCTACGAGTGAACGAAACGATATTTGTAGTGAAAATGTGTAGCAAAAATATGTAATAATACTGAAATGAGCGAAAAACTGATTTTCCTTCACCGGAACCTCAAGCCGTTAGCGGGTATCAAAGAGCGTCCGCCAGGTTGACAGCCGACACTCTTAGCGTCCGACCTTAGTTACCTATTGTAAGTTACAGGCGAGTAAATAAAAATGCGATGAATAACCATCAACATTCAGAACGACATGTTAATTCAAATTGGACGTCCGACATAATATGACATCCATTCATTCATTGCATAATATGACTAACATACAATCTTAATCGTTATTTCAAATAGATTATTTAAGAATTAACATTCAATAATTTGTTTGCACTGATGCAGAAGTTATACTGAATACTTAAGTTGATAGGCAAGGGAGCTTTTCAATTTCTGTTAATATTCAAATACGCAAAATATAAACGCGCGCACCGGTGACGGCCTGCAAGTTCCGCTAGGTACTTACCTGGCGGAGCCGCCGCCGCCGTTGGGTCGCAGTTTGCGATAATGGATATGACTGCCAAAAAATGTTGGTCTATCAGTCCTATTAATTAAAGGTAGATGGCGCTAATAACAACATCCCCTCAGATGTTAAAGGAACGAAGTAATTCGGCGCTAGTGGTATGGGTTGCTATAGTTTAGTTGGACAAAGCGACAGGACGGTATTCTGTAGTCGTGGGTTCAAGTCCTATTAACAGCCGAATTTTGTCCTCCAAATATTTGAACGTAAGTTCCGCCTAACATGTTGTTAATGCAATAAACCATAAAACTTTAAAGGAGAATCTGCCGAACTTGTGTATGGCCAACCTGTCAGACTACCTGATGATTTTATCGAGACAAATAAACAGACTACAACAGATGTAACAGACTTCACAGCCCGTCTTAGAGAGTTTGCGGCATAAGTACAACCTCGGCTTGCTTTGAGACATAGCCAAAAATCAATATTTGTTTATAAGCATTTGTCAACTGCATCTCATGTATATTTGAGAGAAGATGCATATCGTGGATTCTAACACCAGCATACACGGGCCCTATGAGGGCCGGTGTACGCTGGTGTTAGGATTTCTAAGTTCTAAGCAGTATTGAAAAAGCCGCAGTGCACACTGGCATTATACGCGGAGCGCACGCTGTTCGTGACAACGTTTACCTTAGATCATTTTCGCCGTTTACTTTTATACATTTTCCTAAATAATAACAAATATAACTTTAAAATAGTCATCGTAACTTATTCTCCCATACACGACGGACTATAATGGTATATAAGCAGAAACTCAGTGAGTTTTCGTCAGATTCATACTAGTTTCAATCGAATGAAAATCAACGAAAATTATAAGTTTACAAATAACAAAGTCAAGTGTACCCATGCAACGACGGGTTTGCCATAGCTGTAGCTTCGTTAAAAACATTATTTTTTGGTATTGTATGAATTTTTTTAAATAGCAATAAGCTTCTATATTCGGTCAAAACACTTCTGTCAAACATTTGACAGTTACACATTTCAGTATCAACTTCATTATGTCACATATTGTTTAAAGAGACCACATGATTCATACCTTGAGTAGTTTGGCCAGAGGCCTGCAGTCTTTGTCAGTTGAGCAATTCCACAGAAACAAACCGTTTCAGTCGCTCCAAGTACTGGTTGAACAGCTCGACGTCATTGTGTCCAGCACCCTAAAATGACAAACAAATTACTCATCAATCCATGTATTCATGGTTCCAGCAAAAGGTACTTTGATACATTGCAAAAAATCTCAATATAGTAAACAAGTAGAGTGATTTCAAAATAACTAGTCTGATAGATATTGGTTGTCATTTGTCTGTTTGTCTCCGCCTTACACTGAATTGATGATTTGAATTTCATGAAATTTGGAGTGAAGATAGCTTATGCCCTGGAATAACATAAAGGCTACTTTTTATCCCGAAAATATTGACTGTTCCCGTGGGATGACGGTGACACACAAAAATCGTGAATACCATATACAATTTCACCGCGCGTAGCACCGCGAGGCGCAGCTGCTATAATTATAAAAGTATGTTCAAGTGTACATAACAAAACCAGATAAGTGCGAGTCGAAGTCGGTAGCCTGACAGTTCAATAGTAACTATTGTCAAGATATTGTAATCATGGTACCGACTTCGACAAGTTATTTCACACTTTTGAGTGTTGAAGTCGGTTCAATTTTTCGATTAATTTTTTTTTCACCCTTTTCAGTGACCTTTGCTACTCACGGGATCAATTGTCATGTGTATGTTCAACGATTTCTTTACCCGCAATTATAATATCATCCACATAATGTAACACATTTCAGTTATTGGTGTAACTCAAAAACGGCTTGACCGATTTTGATGAAACGGGACTACACGGTAAGCAACAGCGTTCAAATAAAAGAATAATCATCAGTCGTCAGTTCACCCATTTGAAAGTTCTGTAACAAGAATAAAAAAATAAAAAAATATAGGGGTTGAATTGAGAACTTCCTCCTTTTTTTGAAGTCGGTTAACAAAGTGATCCTATAAGGGTTCCTTTTGAGGTAAGGAACCCTCAAAAGTGTCGCCGAATCAATCAATCAAACGTAATAGGACTACTATTAAGTAAAATAATTAATCATAATGTCCCTTCGAGACAGTTCTCATGGGCTCTATGAGATCCGCGAATGCCCATGAAACTCAAGGGCAATCTGAATATTGGGTAGCAAAAAAAGGTAGATTAAAAGAAAGTGCATGTAAGACAGATGGATGTGTGGTGAGACTAGAATGAACAAGATAAGAAATGAATTTATCAGAGGAAGCTTGAAGAGC
The DNA here is from genome assembly GCA_934044485.1 of Apeira syringaria. Lineage (NCBI taxonomy): Eukaryota > Metazoa > Arthropoda > Insecta > Lepidoptera > Geometridae > Apeira > Apeira syringaria. The sequence continues at coordinate 5,763,910 of OW203659.1, forward strand.
ATTAGTAAAGGATAAGTTGAAAGTGAAATGGCTTGGTTTGGCGTGTCATGAGTAGGGATGAAAATCATATAACGAAAATAGTACATAACATGAATGTGGATGGATATAGAGGTTGAGGAACCCCAAAGAAGGTATTAATGGACTGCATGAAGAATGATAAGTTTATGGAAGGTGTGAGCACTGAGCTGACTAATGATAGAATAGGGTTAAAGAGAAATATGTTGTGCAGACACTACCTAGTGTGGAATAAGGACAAGGTGAAGAAGATTAATCTTATGGGCCACAGTATTGTGGCCCATATTTATGTATCTTTTAGAAAAAAAGCTAATTAATTACTCGGTTTGAACGCTAGGTGTAGTTCTAAAGTTTAAATGAGAATTGTTTTCTAATTTAAAGTATATTTAAATGAGAAAATAATTCTCATTTAAACTTTTGTACAAGCAAGAAGACTGACTTTTCATGACAAATAGGATAAAATCTTAATATTTTGGCCGTGTTAAGCATAATTTAAAGAGGTTTTCTAATTTAAAGTATATTTAAATGAGAAAATAATTCTCATTTAAACTTTTGTACAAGCAAGAAGACTGACTTTTCATGACAAATAGGATAAAATCTTAATATTTTGGCCGTGTTAAGCATAATTTAAAGAGTTGCTTAAGCACAGCTTACTGCTGGATTGTTTTAAAGCTCTTGCTTTGTCTTTAACAAATATTAAAATAGTTATTCTATAACAACAGAAGTATAACATAAATTAATATTTCAATTTTAATTTATTAAAATTCTAAACATAATTATATTATTAATGTATGTTATGATGGTCAAACTACAGGAATGTTCGACATGAATACATCAATGCATGAATCACTTTTAAAGGAGTCCAAAAATTATATTATCTCATTTAAGGTGTATTCCCAAAAAAGGAATAGGTTAAGTAGCAATCTTACTCAGATACATACCTCCACCCACAATGGCTCGACAGCGCGTGGACAGCGTTCGTATATGGCCAAACCGTGGGAGAAGTCTATCACCTCATCTTCAGTTCCGTGGATGACTAGAACTGGTGAAGTTACTTTAGGGATTTTGTCGATACTGAAATGAGAAATATTGAATAGGAATTAATAACTTGATTTCTATAGAGAAGTTGTTGTGATACATGATAATCTTTGTAGGTTGTTTATAACTAATAAAAGGACCCAGTCATCTAATAGAACAAGATAATAATAGTAATAGAGAAAGATAATAATAGTAATAGAGAAAGAAGTAGATGCTTTTCACTAATATCTGCTGTTTACACTACTGCTGCTTCAAAATCAACATACAACACTGAGGTGATACATACCAAGACAAACAAGTTATACTATGCGTATTATATAATATGTAGTTCATATAATATATACCTCATACCAACATTACCTCGAAGTTAAGCGATGTTCGAATTATTATTACACAGATATAGCTATGAGCTTGTCAAAGCATAGTTGTTTACAGAGGCTTTAAGAGTATAATGGTTCCATTGTTGGTCCCATGGTAGTCCTAACTCACATGTCCAGATTAGTCATCACTAGTTAATTAATTTATTATTTAGCATTTTACTACTGTCTGAACTGATTAATACTTAGTGAGGGTGTGGTTGATGGTAGTGCTCATAGGAAACATGGGATTTACCTCAAGGTCACATTTAGAAGGTAAAATAATATTTGGATGAGAAACCACACCATCATTTTAATAAGTTTTTTATATTATTTGGTTCATTCATGTAATAAAATAGGTGGGCATACTATTATTATTTAAATTTATTCCAATATTTCTTACATTATTATTATTACATTTTTTAACCTACTTAGTAATATTTTACCAAATAAGGTAAAATCATTACATGGTAGTTAACCCAGTTAATGATGTAAGACCGTGTCTCCAACAAGCAAGCGTGAACTGAATAGTGTAAGGCCCAATAAATATCTGGGGCTTGTATGTAACAATCATGTGTGCAAAAATGAAAGTTAATAGCAACTCCTGAAGTAAAGCCAACAATTACTGTTATTATGACCCAAACTACACTTGTCCCATGTGATGTGTTATGACTTATGACCTGTAATCCTCTTTACAAGACGAAAGGTGTATTATACTTGCTTAAGAAAGACAGTGCATCTGTCTTAGCATAGGCGATGTTTATGAAATTGTAATTCCTAAATATAAAAACTAGAATAGAATAAAAAAAATAATTATGGGCCAGTACTGTGCCCAACTTTGAAGGACTAAATGGCAACACAGGTATTACCAGTTTTTTAAAAATATGGAAAACAGTTCTTTGTTCAAGTCAGACCCTATTGTAAATCTTTACAAAAAATACTTGAAATTAGGAAACCTCCAGTTCAGTTTGTTTTATAATATCGTTTAATCTTTTTTATAAGAAGAAAGGTTGACACAGTGCATAGTACTATTATTAGCTTCAGACAAACTGTGTCTCTGTCTCATCAGACAGTATTGTGAAAATTGCAATTTGTAAATGTAAAATGATACTAAGGGCCAATTCTTGGGGAGTAGAGCAATGAATGCAGATGACATGTTAATCACTTTTGAGATGAATTGAAAGAAGAAAGCTTCTTTCACTGAATTGTTATGGTAGTAGATGCTCACAATTTACTACTCTCTGCTTTAAAGCTTTATCATTCACTGACCTTAACATTAATGATAAGGCACAGTAGAACACAGAGGTAATCAGTGCTGTATGTTAATGCTGCTTATTGATAACACAATAATGGGTACATTGATAATCAGAACAACGTAAAAACAACATTAATAATTAATGAGTCACTGGGTGGTGACATTTCATATAGTAAAGTACGACTACTAATGTGATATGTTTTGTGTAGAAGTAGGCACTTAGTATTATGCGTAGTATGTTTAGACTATGGCACAAGAGGTTATCATACTATAAAATATCAAGCAGGTAGCTTAAGTGGTAATCTGACAACATGTCATATATAATGTATAAAAATCATACCATTGACCTATAACAAGATTTTGAATTAATTAGACTTATGTTATGACAGTTTGTATTTTGGTGTACAGTAATATCTTACACTACCCCGTTTTAGCAGAATCAAAGATATGCCGTTTTTCTTTTTGATCATTGCGCTAATCGTTATGTTCTATTTAGGACAAGTTTGAATGTGTTTTGTGTGGAATAACAATTAAAATTAGAGGTGGATACTGATGATGTCTAAGAATTGCTGGATTCACACAATCCAGAGCTAACAAGACAATCTCATAGAAATGTGTCAGCATGATCAAGACATTGAACAAACTGATTTGTTAGAGCCAGTTGAATGGGATAATCAAGTGGCAGATAATCAGAACTGTTGAACTTATCAGTACAATTGAAAATGCGATACAAATTTTAGAAAAATTAGATTCCAATGAAGAGTGTGTCTACAACAAAACGGAAAAAAAGTTACTGGGATGCTAGGAGGAAATTTTACATAAGAAGAAGAAAAATTTATCTCATCAGGTGACATTTTTAGAATATATGAAGGCTTTGACATAAAATAACTGTGATTTATGTTCTTTAATTCCTACTAATGTAAATTGTTTTAATTATCTAACATTTTATTAAACATGCTTCTTGTACATTATTGTTTTCTTTAGACTCTGGGCCCGATTACACCTATAAGTATTTATATGCAAGGTTAAACTCTGACTACCGCAAACTCAACTTACATGGCTATCTCTAGGTCCCACCTATCGCATAAGTCCACGGTATTACTTTATTCCAAATTCAATATTAACTTTCAGGCCAACAGAAAGCTTATTGATACACTTGTGAATTGCTATAAATAAATGTATACATTGTCAACTACAGTTGCAATTCACAATAGTTAGTACTAAATGAGACAGCAATAAGTGATATATGGCAATCTAGATATCCATTTTAAAAACATATTCATTCATAAAAATGCTATTAACACAGAAATGTGATTTACCTGGGAAAGGCATCAAAACACCAAGTTCTCTTAGTGTTAGGGAAGGCAACTCGCATCCCAGACATTAGAGGTGAGTGTAGCACAACTGCACCAACCTCATACCGAGCTGCTAGGTCCACTGTGGGCACTGTTCCAATACTTTGTCCATACAATATTATATTCTCTGGACTGATACCGAAACGAGTCCGTAGCGCTTGCCACGCAGCGTCTATGTCAGCATACAAATTTTTCTCTGAAGGCTTCCCGCCACTAACTCCATACCCAGAATAATCATAACTGAATATATTACAGTTTATTCTAGTTCCTAAGCCTAAGTAAAAACTGCTCATCTGTCCAAGATCCACTGCGTTTCCATGTGAAAATAATATTGTGAAGCGCGCATTCGGACTACACCGAACAAAGAGGCAGGCTATTCTGTTTCCTCTCGAAGTTCTCGAGTAAAACCCTTCTATGTTTTCTTTTTCTCGCTCTGAGTACTGCCACTCAGCGCGATCTGTAAGCGTCAATGAAAATTTGGATCCTGTCTCGTCAGGTGTAAATGCATACGTTGGATCAGGAGGTAGAAAAGCGAGCTTAGCCGCAATTTTCCCTGGGCATGGCGGACAACAAAACAAGCAACATAGTTCACCGAAACTTAACCCGTTCATGGCGATGTATTTTAATAACTCATTAAAAAATTACAAAACACTACCCATTACAAAATCACAACTCACAAAATAATAATCATGGCGAACGATAGATTTCACAAAATTGACAGTTCGAGTTCGTCAACAATTTCATTTTTGTTCAGCCATGACGTGACCACAGAAATAAGAATTCTGCGTTCGAGCGATTGACGCGACCATAGAAGTAATATGTACTAGTTGTACGTAGTACATATTACTTCTATGGACGCGACCATTCATCAATATTTTTTTATGAGTGCGTTCGCGCTATTTTTGCTCCGCCTGCAGTGTTGCCTTGGTTTAAACACTACAATGGTCATTCTTCCGCCCAACCCAAGATTAGATCAGGATAATCATTATTTTACAAGCCAACTAAGCTGCCAGCACCTGACTTGAAGTCCAGGAACACAGCCGAAACAGGGAAAATAAATGCAAGATGGTTTGAAGTGAAAACTTCTATAGTGGCATTATGCACTTTTGTATGGCGAAAAATTAAACTCGCGTCAAATCGTCAGAACGTGACGTCATCGAATTCGTGAGACGGAGGGACCGACGTTGAAATTTAAACTTAAACGTGTTAGGAATAGGGAACATTTACGTTTCTTGGTTATTTGATAGTCGTTTTGTTAAAAGTATTAATAAGTTCGGTTATAGAAACGCCGATATCAGGAAAGATTTAATTGTTTTTAAAAAATGTCATCATGGTAGTTCTATGTGTCCCATTAATTAATCAACGAATAATTAATCATCCAAAATGAGTGGATGGATGGATGTTTGTTCCTCAATCACGCCGGAACGGATATGGGTGAAATTTGGTATGTAGATACTTTAGATCCCGGATTAACACATATATAGGCTACTTTTCTTCATCATTATCATCACAACTAGTAGTATTATAAATCTGAAAGTTTGGATGGATGTTTGTTACTTAATCACGCCAGAACGGCTAGACGGATTTGGATGAAATTTGGTATATAGATACTTCAGGTCCCAGAATAACACATAGGCTACTTTCATCATCAACCATGTACAAGTATTCACTTCTGCCGGCACTCACGGAGTGCAACTGGTTGTTGCGGAAAAATAGGAAGAAGATTATGTATTTACGATTTTTGTTACGAGTTGTACCTCTAAGTTAGTTAACGGGGGGTTAACTTTGGAGAAAAGCTCGAGATGTGAAAAATACTTCCTATTTACAGGACCAGCCTTCGACCTCGTTAGCGACTCCCCTAAGCTCAACTTGCGTTTACGCAACAGTTTTACAGCTTAGCATAACACTAATTTTATAATTTCGAAAGTTTTGTGAATGTGTTTTTATTATCTCTTCACGCCTGAACGACTTGATAGATTTGATTGAAATTCGGAATGTAGGTAGGAAAAATAGTGGCTCCTGTGGGAAAAATATTTTTCTTTTTAAATGATGACTTAAGTAGTTAATAGGGTAAAAGTTTTAAAGGTGGAATTATAGTCTTGTTGCTATACTTTTAATACCTAATATATATATATCTGACTATATAGTTGTTGCATAGGTAGATATTATGTTATTTCACGCAACGGACGTTTTATGAATTTTAGGTGGTTACCTAGAACATTTACTAGCTCTTATAAACTGCTGCAAACACTGTTTCGTGACGGTTTTTCAAACTTGAGGTTGGTGATAACGATTTGGCCAGGCAACTACGGGAAAGCACCCTACCACCTGCCATGAATTAAAACAACGGCTTTGCCTTCCCTTCGTCGGAAACTCAAGTGTTTGGTGGAGATCGAATCAGCGTCGGCCAGATTGACAGCCGACGACGCGCACATTGCTAGTCTTCAAACTTTCACATACTTTGCAATTTTTTGTCAATTCTGCGAAAATGTATACCATACGTCTAGGTAGTGACAATTTAGAAAAAAAAGTACGATGTCCACCACTTTTCGAAACAGGCCAAACGGGGCCTTAAATTCAATAAACTAATGTAAGGCTTCCTACAGTGGAAAATCAGAATAGCAATAGAGGTGCGTGCGTTGCATTGGCAAAACTTTCGCCGAAGAAAAAAAACTGAAGATGTGTACGAAAATGATGTTTGTTTATTTGTTACACTTGCACGCCGAAATCGCTTATTTGATTTTGATGAATTTTAGTACACATATAGTTGGGAACAGTTTATGATGATGATAATAACGAAGATGCTGATGATGACCTACCCTAAATGAAGCAGCTCCCATTCTGCTTGTTTCGAAATAATGGAGTGCGGTGACTAGCAACTAGAGTGATACAATTACAAAATATATTGAAGCCTTGAATTTCAATGCATAGATTTACAGCACTTGTTCTGTTCCTATATCACGGTTCAATGATCCAATTTGCTAAGTTTTTTTACTAATCATATTTACCCTTCATTTGGTCAGTCATCATGGTCATTTAGGTATAAAATATTGTAAAAAAAATGGGTAACGTACTATGGGTATGTTCCCTTACCTACTTTGTACTGAGAACCTAAGTACGTTTTATCGAACTGTGATTCCGTTTCCGATTTAGTCTTGTAATTTGAGTTTTGATTGTTGTGATATAGCAGGTATTAGTGCTATAATTCGGCAGTTCACATACGCGTTTATCGATTTAATTAAACTAATCTATTTCCTTTCCTGAAATTGTATTCTCCGCATGTATGGTCTGAGGGTTAAAAATAATTAAAATTAATAAAATAACGGATACCACATGTATAAAGTATATTTCTGCGATCTCTCTTAACGTAGATACAATTTAGTTATACATCCCGTACTTCAGGGGTGTTACCCGAGTTGAGGTTTAGTCGCTTTAACCATGTTTATTCGCATCACAAATCCGTTCTCTGTCGGTGACGACAATTTAAAATAAACGTAAACGCTGACATCAAATAAAGCCTCTCTCGGGTGCAGCCTAAACTCTTGTTCCTGCAACAAGACCTCCCTTGTTTGCACAAGAAAAGTATGCAACACGCATAAAATATATTATTCTCGCCAATATATTCACATGTTTGTGAAACATAAGAATACTTACTCTTTTTAGACGTGTTAGTTTCTTTGTTTGTATAAAATATAAAAAGCCTATCTCTCATAGATTTGTTAATATATTATGCGTCATTTTATATAAATATGTACCTAGTTATATAAATAACCGATCAAGGGCACGCATTATCGTATCTATCATTCGGGACCCAGAACTCCAGGGCAGATTCACAGGTACTGATAGCCAATATTCCATTTTGGTAACATAACTGAAACAATACACAAAACAAATTTAAAACAGTCAAATTGTGTATTTTTCTTATGATCGAGTAGGTTAGCGTTTGGAAATTAAGTCTTTAGGGTATTCCTCGTGTTAGCATGATTACTTTAGGAAGCTAGACCTAAGGCACGGTCAAATTGATATGATGCTAGATCCTATCAATTGGCGGACGTTAGGTGCGAGATACTGTCAAAAGTAGGTAAATCTGTTACCCAATAATTTGTACGCTTGACTAGCCGTGGCACAAAGAACCTAAGCAGCCGCCATAGTAAATAACGGAAACAAACATGATTATGAGCTAATTTAAATTAAAAAGATATCATCTCATTCAACAGATGAAGAGACTTAGTCACTATGGGAGGATCACAGAATTATTTATTAGTCAATGAAGTAAGACAAATACCAAATTAATACAATTGTAATTCAATGCAGCCATTTGTTCTTTTACCGAAATGTAGGTACAATCAAATGCTGGAAAGTATACAAGGATTATCTTTACAGAAGTATGGAATATATCAATAATCTTATGCATTGATGTATCCTACTTCGTTTATTTAAGGCATGGTGGAATACAGCTAAAGGTTAGAAGAGAGCTCACTCTCGTCTCAGTACTTTGAGGGAATGTGCACCATGCTGATATGTTGGAGCAGATTGCCCTGTGTGTCCCTGATAGGTACATATATGGCGAAGGCGACTGCCTCACCTTATGGCAGCCCCCCATAGACGCACCAATCTCCTACAAGAGGCGCCGTTTACGCGTGCGTACTCTTATCATTGCGGTTGATATAGACGTGTTCTGTTGCTCTCCTAGTGGATTCACAAAGATAACTTTAGGGTTATATGTTGTGAATTGCTCCACTAGCGCATTATGTGAAACACTTGTAATGATAGCTGAACAGGAAAATAATCATCAAAAGCATATATGGCCAAGTTGGTGGGTTAATGTAATCAATTGATTCATAATCATCATGCTAAAACTTACAAACTATGCAGCGAGGCTGCATATTGCCAAGTTCGATTATTGATTGCATATTTGCCAGTCAAAGCCATCAATAGCCTAAGTTTATATAGCAAACAACAGCAAGTTTAAAATATTGTAATAAGTATTTACCTCAGTTATATCTGTAGTGAAACTCCTTATAGAAGCATACTCTGTCGGAGGATAGCTGTTATAGAAAAATTTAATGTCACTTATGTCTGAACCCACAATCAGGGTACCCTCACTTTGGTTTAAACATTTTGTTTTGATGTTTCGAGTAATTGGGGGAGGCTGCTCCCACAATTGCATAGACTTCATAAAGACATGCTCCTCAGGATTGAATAAGTTAAGGTATCCTTTGGAATCTCCCACATACAAAGCTGACTCAGTCCAACTTAAGCACATAGGGTAAGCTTTGGGGTGATTGTGCGAAATATGAACATGTTTAAATATTTTCCCAGCTACCCTGTCAAATATAGTCATTGTTTTGTCGTCGCTAATCGATGCCACCATATTGCCCGAATGTTTAAGGTCTAATACAGCTCCATGGTGTGCTTTGTATGTTATTACCGGTTCGGTTCCAGAGCGTTTGTCGAAAATGACTACTTTTTGGGAGTACAGCCCTGCCATCACTTCATTGCCTTTGCCAATAACTGAAACAGCAGACATTGGGCATCTAGAACAAAGATAAAGTCAAATTTAATTAATGTTCATATCGGTGCTTTGAAAACTCAGAATTACACAATTAAATTCCACCATCCAATTCGAATAGGAGTATGAAGAAAAATGAAGAGAATCAATTTTGTATACATCTTAGACTACTGAGACAGTAGTCAAAAGCAAGCTATATAAAATATAGTCTTAAAAAAAGACTTTCATATGAATTTCTAACATTCACACAAGGTCTTCAGGCCCCAAATTAGGCAGAGCCTGTACTATGGTATAACCTGATGACTGACATATACATAAATACATATACACACCGAGACACAGGTCAAACAGAAATGGACCAGACCAGCGGCTCAGAAGGCAGAGTGCTATTTAAACTGCGCCAATTGGCGCAGTTGAACACAACAAAACTGATCTTATATAATCATGCACTACTTATTATGAATGTTTTTGGTAACATGTAATGTTCTGGGGTATATGATTCATGTTTTTAAATGTTACATTTACAAATCAGCTGGAACTTCTAAAGATAGAGCTGAGCCTGGATACCTCTTACGAATATTTTAACCTGTATCACTCTAGCTGGCTTCACATAAACAAAATTAATTAATTTTCTTTCATAAAACATACCCAAATTTTTCTATGCATTCAAAAGTCTCCAAATCCCATGCTTTAACACTGTTGTCCCAAGATGCTGAGTACACAATAGTGGCCGAATCGGGATGGTCTGGTGCCAAGTCCCAAACCCAGCCTGAATGGGCGTCAGTTCTCATCTTTAAAGGTTTACCTTTATAAAATACATGATCACTATCGCTGGCTTCAGAACTCGTAGCTATGTCCGATATTTTAAGTAACGCCATACTTCGATCTCTAGAGCCTGATACACATACTTCTCCATTCTGTGAAAGGAGATTAATAAGGTTAGTAAGTAAATAATTAATGCAGCACAATGAACTCCAGACAACAGAAAATATATTGTAATATTCTATACCTCTCGGGTCATTAACCATCATCATCATCATTATCCATCAGTCATTAACCATTTTGGACTAAAGGGCCAACATTTAAAAATCACCAAAATTCCAGGAGCCACTAAGACTTCAAATCAATCGAAATATTTCTTTTTAATATTATTTTTTTACTATGGTCTGGTAACTTGTCAAACCAGGTGTAGTGGTAATATGGTAAGGCTCAAATTGACGGGGCTGAGTGATAGATTGTATATTATTATCATTAAATTATATATATACTTAGCATTCGTTTTGATTAATTATTATAATTGGTTGTACAAGCATGGTCCTATCATTTTTATATCAATTAATAAAATAAATAAATAGACATGCTACTCATTTATAAATAAATTGCATTATTTTTATTGGTATTGCAGAAGGACATTACTTGAGAATTACTGTAGAAATAGAACTATTACTATTAGAGTATAACAATATGATTAACTAGATGCACCTCACAATTTATTTATGTGGACCCGTTATTGCCGCCCGTTTAACCTATTGAATATGATGTGTGTGTAAATATTATTTTGTAATAATAAAGGACTTACATTGACTAGTAACACTGTATCCGCTGCAGCATAATGCATGTCTTTGACAATAATATGTTTCATTGTTTCTTTAACATTCTTCCATCTGTAATATTCAAAGTCCATTTCCACACAAACTTCCTCCCAGTTGATTGGTTTCTCATACCATATGTTTAACTGTGGAATGGGTGGAAAGTATCCCTTGACTCTGGAATGGACCCAGTTTTTCCAAAGATTCTCATCTGATAGAATATCTTGCAACCTTTGGCAAACATGGCTTAATGTATTTTTTAGAAATACAGCATCCATGAAGGAACAAATGTTCAATATAATCTGAAATAATTTGTAGATAAAATAATATCAAGTCTAATATTGATATTTTTGTTTTACAATAATGAGCTAAAATGTCTAACGTGATTTGACCTGAAATGCCATTACAAATGATAAGGCTCATAAAGAACACTTATGAATGAACCATATTTCATAAAAATCATGTTGTTGTCAATAGTTAGGGGAGGGTAAGGGATTATCCCTCGGTACCACTCCCCTACTGGGAGTGGATACCAATGGACAGTCCCTTCCCCCCTCTAAATTCCTGCGCCCCAGTTACACATTTTCCCCTTATTTTCAAAACAAGTTATAAAATAAATTAAGTGGCATACAGGCTGATATAAGAATTATTTTCATAGTATCATATCTGCTAAATATACAAACATTAAGATTTACCTCAACTGGCATGTCCAATAATGTGATCCCAATGTATTCATTTTCAGCAGGTAAGTTAGTGTCACTAGACAGATCATTTTCAATGGCAGCCAACTGTTTTTCCACTGATTCCAATGTATCACACATATCAAATACTTTTGTAAGTAATGGTTATCACTGCTGAGCTGGAATGAATGTAAATTATATTATGTTCCAGTGTAAAAGTATCCTTTATAATTTAATATCTTTAAACGTATTACTTTACCCCCAGCACAATGCTACTGACATAAACATAAAAGCAATCCAAGATGGAATGAATCAATATGCTTTGTCAAGCTCCTTGTATGGATGTGGAGTCTGCTCACGACATAAAGACTGACACCAGCTGTTTCACACATATATAAGTTTATAAATATTTACGAGGCAATTATCTCATTAAAACATTCAAAATATAATGTGCGACAGAGCTTACCAAGGAAAAAATGTGACAGAATGATGTATATAACTTAAATCACTCAAGTTTTTTTTAAGAAAACTTCAGTACAATTCAGTTTACTTCCAGTTTAAGTCCACGAATAATAAGAAAACACATATGTTGTTAAAGTAAGTATTAATTAGAATACACAATACCTTTTCGTTTCTGTAGACCAATAATTAATTAAACTGAGATCTGATGATTTTTCGTACCGTAACAATATTTACTAATTCTAATCAACTAACGACAGTAAAAACAAAAATCCACCAATGAACAAAGAATTTTTGTTTTCTTCTTCTTCTTATAATATAGCTTCTGTGGCTACTTGTAAAATGTTTTTTTTTGGGTAATGATTTCTGCACAGACTAAGGCTGCGTTTCAATTTGGGCTCACAGTGCACACGTTCGTACATAAGGATTTGGCTGTTCCGAGATGAATTTAGTACTGACAGTGCTGACGCTCGTAAGCAAATCGGAACGGCTTTTTGTGTGTGAATGCGCGCGAGTTCTTTAAATGTCAGTTCCCATTAAATTCGTATTAAATCATTATCTTCCGTACTTCATGGGCACTAAATGGGTCATTTTTTTCTGATTTATAAAATTACGTTTTTATTTTTTTGTGGACGAACTACCAATTTTTCAACAGATTCCCATAATGAGTCAGATGTTTGACTCTCGGTGCATATAGTGGTCAAACGCTAAAAAAAAAAGTTATTTATCTATGTGTTTGACAGCGCTCACACTGCTCTACGTCATACTCGTGAGCGTTCAAAACACAGGATGATGGTCATTATACCTTAAACTTAAAACTAGTACGATTTTGCAAGAATGCATGTGCAGTGCCGTTGTACAATCTATTTCTAAAGTAGCAATTAAAACAATTCAATTTTGTATTAAAATAATATATTGCAAACCGAACATATTTATTACATCAATCTTAAATTACTGTATAATATAGTCTTGTGCAATTTCTGGCGTAATGTTGCACGAGTTCCAATATTTTTTAAAGTCTTGTGCTTTCCATAAGTTATCAATCTGAGAGTTTATTGAGAGTGAAATATTTATTTAGTCTCAATTTAATAAACATTTTACAAGAGCCACATCATGCAACAATCTTCGTTAACAGGAAATCTGTAACACAATTTAATAGAGTAGAAAATGAGTTGATGATGTATAAGAACGTCATAAAATATAAAGTGAATATCCTGAATTTTGAATGAAATGGTTACACTACTGGTCCATATGGAAATTTTCTTACCTTTGAAAGAATATCCCACAACCTGGATCAGATTCTTTCTTACATCCAATCACTATACAAACCTACCATTTTAACTAAAAACAAACAACTTATCCATCCAAAAGCACAATATTTTATAACCGATACCCATCGCAGACAAATAATCCGCCATGTTGTTTTCTTAGTTTACAATGATCTACCATTGCCATTACATTACCCCCATATTAGTCCTATGTTTCAATAGCATTTATCAGAATGTAGATACATTTTTGTATTTAGTGACAAATGAAAGCTAACTCATTTGCATAATAAAATGATACTTGTGTCTTTTTAGTGAAATTACGTTATTCTTAATGTTCGCTATTTCTACCATGACAACTTTAATTAAATACTAGCAACTGTGTGAAAGGGACACAGCGACTGAAAAGTAAGTCTCTCTCGAGACCGTTTTTCCTTTTTAGTTACATTGAATTAAAAATGAACGTTATGTAGTTGTTAAAAGGCATAAGTTTCTTTTTACTTTAAATGTCGAGTGAACGTTCCAGTTGCGTAGTTTATAAATTCCTTGTCTAGGGGTCCCTTACAGTTTTCCTGCCCTGTCTATGTAAATAATCCTTGAAGCGTGAAAATTCTTCAGTAAAAAAAAACTAATTTGGTAGGGTCGTGTCAGCAAAAGATTAATGACTTTCAAACAAAATATGTATTTAATTCCCAAACACTATATATTAATAGTGATAAAAAAGTATAGCTGGTTTATTTTTCATTGTAGAAGGCCACTTGTTCCACTTGCTCACAAGCTATCATAATTCTTCGTCTTTTCTTGGATTATAAGACGGACTATTCCTCAAATGAAATTATTCATTGATCAGATTTTGATAATAGATTTCATAGAGGCCCTAAAGCATCAATATCTCGTTTTCTGTAAAATGTTACTTCCAGCTGCCCATGCTTATTGAATTTCAATGTCTTCAAACGTTTATTGCGTGTCAGTTTTCTTTCTTTATTAATCTTTTGGAAAGCATATTCAATAACATCTTCAATTGGAGCACGCAAATATCCTTTGAAACTCGCTATGAATCTTGTACAAACTCTGTACAAGAACCTCGGTGTATATCCATCAGGGAATTCTGAAGCGACATCTTTCCACCTGATGTCACTCCATATTTTGTATATATTATCTCTTCTTTTCAGTCTTAATCTGCAATTAAAAATATATCTTGATTTTTTTTATTACTTTTGTGGCACCGGAGGGCCTCATCCTACCCTACCAGAGTGGGAAAGTAGAAGGCTCATTTGGTTATATGCCTACCAGTAAGTAATGAAATGCGGAACTAGCCTGCTTAGGATGCTAGAAAAGTTATTCAGAGCGCTAATGTGTGTGACACTGCCTACGCTCGTCGCCCTTCGAGGTCGGTTCCTGAATTATATATCGTACTAACAATTTCGACTACAAATAGTACTCTGTATTCGCAGCAGTGTGAATTACCGCCTGAATTACCTAGCTAGATTAAAATTAGAATGAGTTCCTATATCAATGATGTACGAGTACATGGTTATTTAATGAAACAGTAAATAAG
This sequence comes from Apeira syringaria, assembly GCA_934044485.1. NCBI lineage: Eukaryota > Metazoa > Arthropoda > Insecta > Lepidoptera > Geometridae > Apeira > Apeira syringaria. The sequence goes on from OW203659.1 coordinate 5,778,992, forward strand.
TTTTATTAGACAAAGCTGGCATTGCCGCTGCTAAAGCTGAAAACCTCCAACGACATAAATATCTAAACCTTGACCGGGCCTACAAGTTTACGTCTTTTGTAGTAGTCTTTGGGTCCGTGGGGGCCGACCGCTCTCCCTTTTCATAGAGACTTGACCAAGCGTTTTGTGGAGGTGTCTGTAATCCTGTGTGCTGGCATTTGTAGGCTTTAGTTTTAATATATATATTTAAGTTTTTATCCTAATTGTACCATGCTATAATAGCACGTATAAGCTATAAAAAAAATAGCTTATACATGCTATTTTTTTTAATATGTTTGAAGTAAAACATTTTTATAGACAGTAATAAAGTCTAATCGCGGCAGTCTGATATTTTTATTCTATACCCAAATCACAATAATATTAAAAAGGCGAAAGTGTGTTTGTCGTTTTTATGTTTGTTACTCGTTCACGCTGAAATAGCTGACGGGATTTCGATTACACATAGCTTATACTCTTGAATAACACATAGGCTACTTTACATCCCGGAAAAAGTATAGTTCCCGTGAGATAATCGAGGTAGGGGGAACATCGTTTTGTAGTATCGGGTGAAATCACGGGACGCAGCTATTTTTTTAATAATGACCTAATTGCTCCCAAAAATTTATAAATTTAATGAAGGGTAAGTCAATCCAAAATTACCGACTATGTACCTAGTTGGTTGCTTACCCATGACCCAAATCAAATCTGTAGATAAAAAAAACTTACTTGTTAAATAATGTTTTCCTTAGTTCTTGCAGCTTGACATCACACTTCACGAACAGTTGTACATGTAGATAGCAATACCAGAAATGTTGCAAGTAACTGTCGTTGTGATCCATGTCATCTGCCAGCCTCTCCCAAATCGGTTTCTCTATTTTTCTGTTTTTTAAATCATCCAGGCTCAACTCTGTATATGTAAGTAAATTTTGTAAAAACTTTGTTGCTAACGTTAAATTCCACTTCAAACGTTTTCTCTCTGGTTGGCCTGCAATCCATTAAAAGTATAAGATTATATAAAGAAGTCTCAATAGGTAATTATTACTCAGTTATGTAATTATTGATTAAATTCCCTCCCCCCCTTGCCCCTAAATCGGAAACATACCTCGATATTTAATAATTCAAAGTCAAATTTGAAACTCATCAATACCTCGATTCTAGCTTGTTTTAAATCATCATTTGCTGATGATTCATAACTTGCTTCATACTCTTGACCTGGTCTTTTTTAGAACGCTGACCAGGCCTTCATTAGAATGACAACAACCAGAGGCCTATTTCATAAAACGACAAATCGTAGTATACTAACAAATGTCAGGCAAATAGTAAAATTTATTGTTTAATTATATTATTATATTTTTTAGTGGTCAAACGCGAGCTTATAATATATAACAAAAAAATGTTTTTAAACTAGAATATTGATTCTATGTAACTGATATTAGTTGGTATACTAAGAAAAATAGTATTATCAACATCACATAGGTGCTCACAATACATACACATATGTAAGTGTATTTTACAGTGCACTGTATCCAATTAAAGTCCACTTATAGCATAAAGTGAACATTTAAATCGGTAAAAGTCCAATTTCTGCAAAAAGTCAATCTTACCGCCATTCCGTGGCTTTATAAATCTTCAATAATCTGTAATTCATATTTTACATACCTGAAGCATCAAAACATCCTTTTCTATATCTTTTTAAATACATCTACAAAACAACAACCTAATCATTTGCTTCATATTTATTTTTATTAATATAACGCTCGCCGTGTTTGTTATCTTTTGTGTATTGATAATAACGCTGCGCGCCATATTTGAATATACTTTGCTCAAAAAAGCAGGAGATTTCTCTAGACGATATTGACTATGTGACGAGAACCTAAACCCTTCTCCCGCCCTTGTGATCAAGCGTAGTATTTTGAAAACTCTCCTCCTCCCTCTGAACGGGTCACGTAGTGTGGGTACGTTCTCTTATCTCCACAGCACCAAACTTACTAATATGAATAACGCTAACACATCCCCCATTCTCAATCATAAAAGAGTAGGGACACTTCTATGTGTATAGAATATTTATAATATACATATAATATATATACATACCGTGAGTTGTATAATGAAACCTCTTGTAGATACCCCTAGGTTCTCTACCTAATACCATAGCACTGATCACAACAGCTAATCTTGGTTTATGATGAAAGCATATCTCCATGACTTTTTGTTCTGTTTCATTATAAAATCCCTTTCTTCGTCCTCCATAATATGCTAGGATGTGACGATGTACTTGATATGCATTCCTTTTCAAACCTCGAGCCAAATAAGCCGTAGCAAATCGTCGTGCTTGTTCTACAGCACTAATTCTAGGGTTTCGAGAATGACTTCTATTTCTCCAGCGTGCAAGAGTTATTATATTATCAGGTAAACGATACTTCTAAAAGAAAAAAAGAACTATTTAGAATATATTTATATTATTATCATGGTGTAAATCAAGTAATATAGGCCATAGTAGTAATTAAGTGCCATAGGTTATTTATCTCAAACAATATTATAAATAGGAAAGATTTGTTTATTTCTTTGTTAAGATTTAACTCAAAAACTACTAGACTGACTTTAATGTGTATGTAACATAGGCTATATTTATTTCCAGTAATAATTAGGGATCCCTATTACTAACTTGAATAATGTGAAACCCAAACCCAAGGTGTAGAAAAGTCATATAATGTCTTTCATCGCATGCGCTGCTACAACTATTGATGATAGAACAAAACAATGTACTAAAATATATGACTTCGCACGGGAATTTGACAAATAATTCTAAATTAAAGATGATATGGATTGCATTTTTTTTTAATATGACAGCCTATGTCTCCCGGGGATAGTGTAGTTCCCAACAGTGAAATAATTTTTCAAATCGGTTCAATAGTTTCGGAGCCTATTCAATGCAAACAAACAATCAAATCATTCCTCTTTATAATATTAGTATAGAAAATATCAATATCTATAAAAAAAAGTGCGATAACATAAACCTGTCTCCGACAGATAACTAGGCGGGAATTCTTTAAAATATGTTTTTTAACCGAAAGTGAAGGATTTTCTCAGACTTCCGGCCAATTTTAGGTGCTATAGTTTTCTGATACTCGCTCAGCAGAACTTTTCCGACCGTGTGCCATGCACGTGTGCATTGATCGTGATGTCATAATTATGACGTAGGCAATTTTGGAGCGGGCTCACGGCCTAATACTACATCTTCACCGATAATTTAATTACTACCTAATATAACATTAAATGTCGTTTACAGACGCTCTAAATAAGCGAAATATTCTAAATTAAATATTAATCGAAGTGCGAAGCCGGGGCGGGCTGCTAGTGGTTTATAAGGAGTAAACAATTATTCAAACTCACGCTCATTCTTACTTTTTACACTGTTTATAAGCAGATATGGCGCGACACGCGTAGTCGATATCGCGATCGACAATACGCATAAGTGTCTTGCGATACCGTATATATAATGTAAATAATGTTCAGTTATTGCAGGCTTGAATCCCAGGGCACAGCTATTAATAAAAATAATAAATTGAATTTAAGTTATATTGTACTTTTAGTGACAGTGTAGATAATATATGGCTCATATTGTTTATAAAATAATGAAGCCACATTTATGCTTCACATAATATTAATCAGTATCAGTAATCATTTATTCCCAGAAACACAATTTATACAAATAAGATAAACATATTCTATAAAATTAAAGTAACCTAATAAATTTAATTAGTATGCAACGGGCCCCAAACCTACAGCTTTACTTATAATTTGTTGCGTGACACTGTACATAATCACTAATCGCTAGTCCAAATCGACACAATACATATTGGAAACTTAATGTTAGGAAGTAGATACAAATTATAGCAAGAAGCCTGTTGTAGTGTATGGACACAATACATATTGGAAACTTAATGTTAGGAAGTAGATACAAATTATAGCAAGAAGCCTGTTGTAGTGTATGGACATATGAGATTATCTGAATCCAAAACTAAGATAAACTGTATGATCAGACTGTATGGAATCTCACCTTCCTGAGCTTGCGCCAGTTCCTAGCGATTACGTCATGTTCATCTTTAGACATAGTATCAGTGCGAAATGTTTCATCCTCAGCATGATTTACAGCCTTATGCGTAATGGTAAGGGCTTTTTCTTGCTGATACCATGGCTGTTCCCAATAAACGTCAGCATACCTTAGTTTTTCAGTAAGCAACTGAAACATTATTTAATTGTAATGCAATAGGTAAGTAGTACGAGTATAATTTAGTTGTCATGTAAATGTGTAACGGCCACAGACAAATATGAAAATATTTCAATCTGTATTCTGAGACTGCATCAGATATCAGACTACAAAAAAGGTCTCCTTTTGGAGCTCAGTTTCTATAGGTGTTCCGAATATCCCTTCCCGTAGGAATCTGCTACTCCTCCACCGTCGTCATGGCATTCCTTACAAATGATAAGTGTTTTTGTAAAGTATTTTAGTATTATGTATGTATATGTCGGCGCAACACCGTCAATTATTTTTCAATTAATCTATAAACCTTTTTATCTGATCAAAAATAGCGTGTAAATTCATGTTTATTGTATACACTGTATTGCATACATAACTGTGTATTGTATATATAATTTATTTGTAATAAGGTTTTTAAAATTAAGATTTGATTTGGAATTCATGAAGGGGTTATTTTTAGTAAATATATATTGCGAAAAATAAGCTAGCGCCTCCTGCCGCCCTTTTGAGGAACAACCTAATGATGGAAGCAGGTGTGCTCCAAAAAAGATTATTCAAGTTCATTCTGTTGCGGATCTTAGACCAGAGAACATGTGAGTGCCGAACCCTTGTCTATTTTTTCTCCAGATTCCAAGTAATATCAATCTTGCCTTTATTCGAGGATCAAAGGATATTCGAGTCAAAGTAAATCTATAAAGAAAAAGTGTTGAAAATTAGCCATTGAAGTGTTTAAGCATTTATTTTTGTAAGCAGAAATGCTTACAAAAATAAATGCTCAATTATTATTTTTGTAAGCAACCATTAGCAACAAGAAAGAAATTGTTTCCTTCATAATAAATATTTTTAAAAAAAATTGTGTTGGGAGAAAATTTCAACTATGTAGAGATGTAGCTTTACATTAAGTACTGCTGATAGGGCCAGTGTGTTAGTTTGCCTGCTGACTCTATTAGGCTTTAGGGAGTGTTGTCATAAAATAATGAAGTTAATAGCAAATGTCATAACCAGATATATCAATACTGAAGTGACCATAACTTCGGACGTTATATCAGTTAGCAGTTATAAGCAATATATTCATTCATTTTCATTCATCTCAGCCATTGGGTGTCCACTGTTGGACAAATGCCTCCCCCAATTGGGGGGAATTGCCAATACTCGCCACGCTTGGCAGGCGGGTTGGCGAGCGCAGTATGATTTCCGATGCTCAGAAGGCGCTGCTGCCCCCCTTCTGGTACATGGTCCCTTAGCCGACTCTTACGGCACCCGCGGGAAGAAATGGGGGAGTACTATTCTAGGCCGGTACCACCACAGCACACGCAAGCAATATATACAAGTAGTCAAAGCTAAAACACTCAAATCGAAAACTTATCAATTCAACCTTTCACTCACGCTGTTAACTATCACACTAAATAAGTCGTGAAACATACAAAGTCAAATGGCACAGAGTGGACAAGAGGTTCAGATGGGGTGGGAGAAAGTGCGTAGGTAATAAAAAATAATAAGTCAAAACATTCCTTCATAGATTACAATAAATTAAAAATTTTTTCCTATTGTTTTATTTTGCTGGTACAAGCTCAACGGTCGGTTCAGTTTATCCAATTAATATTGATAAGGTTTCGTCATTCTGAGCAATATGTAGCTGTATCCAATGTTGTAATAGTCTGTATGGTTACTTAACTGTTTATTAGAGATTTACCCAGGACCTTGCCAATCAGTATATGTCGATATATTTATGCAATTGTGCCTAAAACAACTACAAATAGTTGCATTAAACCTGGAAACAATCGTTTCCAGTTCCATATAATCATTCAGTATGATGTTGCTTTTGGATGTACAAAATAAATAGTGGTATTTATGATCATTCAAGGTAAGGGGTTGGCTATTATGAAGCAATTATAATTAAATGCATTTAACTATAATAAGGTACACTTTGAGTACAATTATTTTGTATTTTATTTGACAATATAAACTATCTCGTTATTAAACCTGATGTGGTTTTGACACATTATGAATTTATATTGACATATTATTCAACACATTATGGCTGTGGTGGTACCGGCCTAAAATAGTACTCCCCCATTTCTTCGCCCTGGTGCAGTAAGAGTTGGCTAAGGGACCACGTACCAGAAGGTGGGCAGCAGCCCCTTCTGAGGATTGGAATTCATACTGCGCTTGCCAACCCGCCTGCCAAGCATGGCAAGTATTGGCCAATCACCGCTATATGGGGGAGGCATATGTCCAGCAGTGGACGCACGTGGCTGAGAGAAGAAGGAGAAAAATACGTGTTTTATAATAATAAAATATTTATAAAACACGAGAATTACTCACATACATCACAAACACTCTGACTTATTACGTGAGTAATTCCTGTGTTTTATACATTCATAATAAACTATCTCAATACCTTAAACCATGAGTAGTCATGCCAGACAACATCTTCACAGCACAACCACAACTTCTATGTCAAAATGAGGGTCCGATTTTTATTTCTTAAGTACAATAAATAAAGTACATATTTCTTTATGATTATGTACAGCTACAAATACATTATCTGCAGTGGTTGTGGTGGATAGTAGAAGTATCACACGGGACCAAACCTCTCCCATCCCCAAAACATATAATAATGAATTCATACCAATTAATTCTAGATCCAACCCCAGTAATAACCTAGCTCGCATCTTCAGCTACAATAGATTATAGCCCAAATACAACATATAAAGAATGATCCACCCTAATTACCTAAATCAATAATTACCCCTAATCACCCTAAATTAACAGTAAAATACCCTTGATAGACACCAATGCATTATTGTGGAACCTGTATAATTAGGTATGTATGCATAATGGTAAAAATTCAAAGCATTGTAATGTGTATTTATTGTACGTGGAATAATACAATCTCTAAGTATTATTTTGTATCATCCATTTTCAAGTACTACCTGCATGAATTCTTCATCTTCTTCTCTAATTTGCTCCGCATACTCCAGCAGTTTATCAAGACTGGACGGCTCAGTCACGTCTTCAATATCAGCTACGAGCCGATGTATTTTTTCTTCCTCTGTCTTACTATTTTCTTCGAGCATTTTACTTATTTAAACTATTCTTAGTTAGAAACAAAAGTTTTGTATTTAATTATTTTCAGTACTCATTTAAAAGGTTATTTTTCTCTACCACTTCGCACCGGCAGCAGAGACAGTGTTGCCAGATGGCCGTGTGAATTTCCCCCCAACCTTATTCAAAACCCTCCGAAAATTAGCTTTTTGGAAAAAAATACCCCCAAAACCATTTTTATTTATTTTTAACCGACTTCAAAAAAGGAGGAAGTTCTCTATCCAACCCGAATGTTTTTTTTATGTTTGTTACCGTATAAATTTCGTCTGAGTGAACGGATTTTGATCGTTCTTTTTTATTTGAAAGCTGGTGCTTCCCGTCCCCTGGTCCCATTTCAATTTCATTAAAATCGGTCAAGCGGTTTTTGAGTTACACTCCTATAACTTAAAAGTGCACTGACAATTGATCCCTGAGAGTAGCAAAGGTCACATAAAAGGAGGAAAAAAAAATACCAAAAAATGGAACCGTCCTCAACACACATAAGTATGAAATGCTCACAATATTTTGATAATGGTTACTTTTGAAATACCATAGTACCGACTTCAACAAGTTATTTCATACCTTTTGAGTGTTCCATTTTTTGGTAAAAAAATCTATAGGTCTGCACACATACAATGCTTAACGTGCGCGTATATAAATGTACTCTATGGCGCGTATCGGGCGCGTTGGCGGATCCGAGCAATCTGTTAAACACGTTGGAATTAGACGGCGTTCACACCGCACGCGAAGCGTGCGCATCGCATTTCCGACGCGAGTCGTTGTGAACGTCTCCATTTACTTCCATCTAGTGTTGAGTAGGGCAAACAAGAGGCGGTATATTTATCCCGTACATGAAGTCAATGATTAAAAGTGGCTCGACATTTACTTTCATAGTGTACTACTTCAAATTTTATGTCTCGGCAGACGAGAAATTACATTATTTACTTTCCGCCTCCGTAAAACTATACGATGAGACAGAGAGAGAGCGAGACGCAGGCTACAAGTTATTTTAGTACGCCATTCTAAAATGAGCATGAGTTAATCATAGGGTAATGTAATACACTGGAACGAATTGAATGATTATAGAATGAATGAATAAACGATTTTATTGAAGTATTGTAATGTTTGAAATGAAAGTAAGTAAGTAAATAATGATGGGAATTGTGTTTGTGGTAGAATTATTAAGGTACAAAAAAAACATTTGAAATATCCCATGTCCAATATGTTTTGAATAAGGTTGAGGGGAAATTCACACGGTCATCTGGCAACACTGTTTAGTTTGGACGTAATATTGGGAAACGTTACTTGCCGACCAGATAACGCCCGGCCTGTGAATTACCGGCCAGATAATTGGCGACCAGATATTTCAAAGCCATGTACATGAGCTATCAGGCCGCGCATTATCAGGGTGGTAATTCCTAGGGTGGTACAAATTCTACCGGGCGATAACGCGCAGCCAGTGATTTACCGACCCGAGCTTTACCGACCCTATATTTACCAGCCTGATAATTGAAAGCCACTTTTTATAAAGTCTAGTCCACAATGAATTCCCTAGATGTTCACATCATACCAACATTAGGACATGAATTTCTGGATGCGTTCAAAATATTTTAAATAACATAGACTCAGTCAATTGTTTGGTGAATTGAAATAAAGTGACCCCTAGTTATATCAACTGAAATTAATCTATATGTGGTTTGTTGTGAAAATAAGACAAATATTATTCAAACCCTTAAAGTTTCTTTCGTCATGTGCCTTCCACATTCAGTGCGAAAATCATATCGTGCCGGTGGTGATTTCAGGAACAGGAACAAAAAATCAAGAAATTCTGATAAAAGGTATATAGCTAATAACATTGTAATTATCGTTATTTATCCGTTTACTGGTCCCTGGCCTCAAGTCAAGTACCTATCGGACTGATCAGCATTAATTATCATTAATTCTGCGAACTGTATGCTATGCCCACTGGCAATTCAACTTGCTAATCTTGCGGGCTATGTCGGTGACGTTCGTTTGTCTACGGATATCCTCATTTTTTATTCGATCCCGTAGATAAACTCCGAACACAGCCCTCTCCAGAGCTCGTTATGCGACTTAAGCGTCTTAATGAGGCACACCTTTAGGAGCCACGTTTCAGTTCCACGTGTTATCACTGCTCAGCCGAGTTGGATTCGACGATTGGCCTCTTCCTCGAAGTTGGACCTGTTTAGCTGAAGTGTTTGTCCTAAGTAGACGTATTTGTCAGACATCAACTTTGTTGTATCCATGTTCATCTTAAGGCCCATCGTTGAGTGACTTGATTGAGGTCTTCGAGCAACTTGCTCAGGTCCTCCATCGATTCTGCCAAAGCTGTCGGTAAATCGTAAATAAGTTATGTACTCCCCATTGACATAATTGGTTATGCCAATTCCTTTCTACCAAATAAATTTGAAGGCTTCTTCCAATGCGGCTGTAAACAGTTTCAGAGAAATGACGTCTCCCTGTTTCACGCCACTTTGTAATGGAATTGTCCCAGGAATCTGGTATTTGTACTCAGACCAATACGGTGGCGTTGTTGTACATTCAGCACTTCGATATGATGATCATCAAAACGGCATCGTTGGAGAGACTCAAGCCCCGCCCACGTTTCGATCGACTCAAAGGCCTTTTCATAGTTCACAAACGCTAAGCATTTTAGTAACTACTTTATATTCTTGGTCTTCTGTATACATAAGTTGCCACAGCATTTGAATGTGGTGTACAAAGTGATGTAGCTTTTTGGGAAACCGGCTAGTTCGGGTGGCTGGTATTTATGAAACCTGCGATTGAGACGGTTTCGGAGTGATGACCCGCAAAATGAGTTTATAAGCATAACCCAGAAGGATGATGGGTCTGCAGTTCTTGGGCAAAATGTGTTATCTTTTTTTGAGAACAGCACTGTTATGCCTATGTTCCATTTTCCTGGCGTTATACCTCCAATTAAAGCGGAATTGAAAAACTTCTGGAGGACTTTGCGCACCGGTGCTCTATCCGCTTTTAGAAACTCAGATGTTATTCCGTCGTCACCGACTTGTTGTCTTTCGGCTGTCTCAGGGCTATTGTAATGTGCGGGATATCTTCGATGTAGTGTGTCTATTTTATATAATATAATATACTACTAAAAAAAATAGGGGCCACTAGCTTATTTATATTAAAGTGCTTTAAGATACTTAGTTAAATATGTAATTTTTATTCTCTAATTAAAATGAATTCAATGATGTATTGATTTTTTTTATACTTTGGTTGTGACCTTTGTAATTCATGTATCTCCCAAATCAATACATATGTAATATACTGCTAATTAAAAAGAATACTAGAAGATCTCAAGTAAGAACGACCTTCACAAATTTGAAAACTAGGTGAAAAATAAATTCTAACCAATAAATTATGTCTGTGGACGTGTACCAAAAGGGTTGCCGTTAAAAAATGTTCATGGCTATAATAATATAAAAATTCTTTATTTTTCAAATTTGACTTCTTGGTCCCAAACGACTTATAGTTTATCCGAAATTAAATAATAATTCGCTTTATGTTGCCTCTATGCATACAGTTGATTGGTAACTTAACTTTTTCTATTCTCTATGGTAGCCGCGTACAAATAGGGGTGCGTTCAGGAGCTTTGTCGGCCAAATTTTGACCGACCAATATTTGATCGATGTCTCACGAACGGCTACTCCATAACATGTTACAGAAGAAGAAGAAATCACGTGATATATTACTACTGCATAAGTCAGTTTTGACAGCCGACCAAGATTTGGCTCTAATTGAGTTCGTGAATGCCGCACATCCACTGTCAGAGCAAGATAATTATGGCTTGGTCTATGGAGCTGCCGAACGCACGCGAGGTATATTGTGTTATTAAGTTCAATAATCCAATTCCCTCATCATAATTTATGTCAAGTTAATAATTAACATAGGTAGAGTAATGGAACCTCTTTTCGTTAAGATAATCATTTACAGAATGATAACATTTATCCAAAAGGAAGTCAAACATTCTTATTTTAAGTTGATTATAATGAACTCTCTAAACTTATCAGGTAATTTGTTATATATTATTATTGCCATGCAGTTTGCGTATTTGCAAACAGTTTTTACATTGAAATCTAAACAAATTAGGTGACATATTTCGTAAACCTATACAATAATGTCAGTATCTACAAGATATCTTGTGGGAAAGTAGTAGTTCATTTGAGGACTCTGTAAAAAGTATAAAACCCTGTTTGTGGATAATACTGGTCGCAGGAAAAAAAATATATTTCAAGAAAAGATCGGTTGGATTAAAGTATATCCCAAAAAATACCACGCACAAAAATTACAAAACTAAACATCAAAACTTCTCGCCTCCGTCCGAGATCACAATAATTGACAAAAGTAAAAGTGACATTTGGAGACAACAAATAGAAAGTGTTCCAACTCAAAATATATTTTCCCTGAATAACTTTAGGGACACAACCACATTTGACTGGCAGTACTAATATCTTTATCTTTAGCAAATTTTTTGATAGTGCAACTCCCGTGCGTTAATGCATCTGTAATCAACGTTTGTTAGTGATGAAGTTATCTTTGACAATGACGTAAACTAGAGTTTTGGTGTAACTCACACTTAATCGTATGAATTTATAAAATTTGATATAGTTTTGAAAATCACGAGACCCAATAACATTGCTAAAAAGCCAAAATTTGCTTGAGGTAGGGCGTGCGAAGCCAAAACTCCTAATAAGCGAAAAAAATGAATCGTGGACATAATAGTCGATCGCATGCGGTAGACAAAAAATTGCGATATGACTTTCACGATAGACTGTTTTTATGATTTAATGACAAAAAAAAATTACAAAGTAAATAAATTAAAGTAATAATCTACAAACGTAACAAGTAGTTTCCGATTTCACCCACCGGAGCGGTTAACGGAACTTAGGCATAATAATATCATCTTAGCCATATAAATAGAAAAGTGTAATTAATATTAATAGTAATGTTTAATTATATTAAGAACTTATACGCCTGCTAAGGCAAAATTTTCATGGATTTCTACTAAGCCATAACATCTTGGCACACCTAAAATTACCCAAATTCTTATCCATATGAGCGTAAATACAGCGAAATGGTGGAGAAATTGCAAAAACAGTTTTTGCGCTTTTTATGTTTAAGAGTACGGCGTACCAACGCTAAAGACGAATCTCCTTAAGTATGCTCCCATGTCACGCGCGATAGTAATACTGAATCGAATTTCCAAACAAGTAGATATTTTTCTATGTAGCCTGGCAGAATTCACAGAAGTGGCACATAGATTATGTGAAAATACTATAGTTAAATAGTAAATTTTATTTATTATATAAGTAATTTATGTAGGCAACATCGCTTTGGTTTTAGTTGTAATAATATATATCCTGTATTTAAGGAAAAAAATATTTTTATATATTTTATTTTTTATTTTATTTATTTAAGGTCAACCAACAGTTACAACATTTATACATACAATGTCTACCTTACACTATATTACAATTGCTTAATGCATAACCAATTATAGGCTAACACCTCATGCATTGTAAAACACAATACTAGCTTTAAAATATAATTAGTTCTTCTCTCAGCCATGTGCGTCCATTGCTGGACGTATGCCTCCCCCATATAGGGGGGATTTGCCAATACTCGCCACGCTTGGCATGCGGGTTGGCGAGCGCAGTATGATTCGCAATCCTCAGAAGGCGCTGCTGCCCACCTTCTGGTACGTGATCCCTTAGCCGACTCTTACGGCACCCACGAGAAGAGATGGGGGAGTACTATTCTAGGCCGGTACCACCACGGCAATAATATAATATAATTAGTAAGCAGTCGTAAAAGGTAATTAACTAATTAAAAATCTGTGGAGTGCTTCTATTTATTTAATTAACTTATTGTCTTGATTATGTAATCCGATGTTTTTTTGCGAAATCGACCAAGAGAATCTGTAAAAATGTAGGCAACGCCACTGCATTTGTTTGCAATCTTACATAATCTAGAAACTACAGAATGGGCTCCTAACGACGTGCGACGAAAAGGTGGAACAAAAAGTGTGATACAGCTTCGAGGATATCTCCGAGGAACTTTATAATAAAACCACTGCAGTAGGTCAGGACAATCTTCATAATTTCTAAAAAGCTTGTAAGTAAATACCGCATCCAACATTTCCCTGCGAGCAGATAGTGAAGACATATTGAAATATGTTATATAAATAATATATGAATAAACGTTTCATTTTATACCTAGAAATTTGTTTCAGAAAGCTGATATTTCGTAATATTATCTTTTATATTTAATTAATTCCCTTTGTGTGAAAGTGATACAAATTTCATTATTTTTCAATTCAAGAAAAAAATTACGTAGATCTACGTACTTTTCACATGCAAATAGTACAGTTCTACGAATTTTTTAAACCTGGCCTACGACTTTTTTAAGATCTGAGTTGGCAACCCTGGCAATACTCCAAAATAGGGATGGGCAAATGGAAAAAAAATATCGATATTTTTCAAATATATCGATATATATCCCCCAAGAAATATCGATATTTTTTGCCCAATTTGCAATTATTTATAAAAATTGCCTAAATTATCGAAGTTTTAAAGCAAATTCACATCTGGCTGTTTCAACATAAGTTTTATTATCTAAAATAAAAATTTCGAATTGCTTGACATAAAAAAAAACAAAAAAAAAAAAACATTCATACCAGTATTTGTAACAACCAAAGAAACTAAACCCATACAGCCTACTGCATATTTTCTAAATTTAAGAAATCGGATTGGTCAAAATCATAATGTGACGCATGAGCAGACAGCAGACCTTTAAAAATATATCGATTTTGATATCTGAAAATAAATATCGAAAATTCATATATCGCGGGAAAAAATATCGCTAATTACTATCGATATTTTGATATATCGATATTTTTTACCCATCCCTACTCCATAATTTAGCTTGTTAAACTGAAGGTTTTTTGCGAACAGCGATGTATATAATGATTTATCACTTGGCTAGGCTCACTTACAATAATAAACAGATATTGTATTAAGTGTTCTATGATAAACAGCCTTCGCTTCATCAACTACCTACATAATTTGTAGGTTATGTTACTCCTTATAAGATTATAAACGTACCTACTGCCCCTTGTACCGGCTAACTTAGGTACGCCTGTTGTATGTCTAGACCGACTAACTCTGCTACTTTTGTCGGTCAAGACGTACTAGTGTCCCAGACTGGCGCGGCCTGCGGTGGCGGTCAGTTAAAGACGAGAAATTCAATAACTGACCGCTACCGCAGGCTGCGCCAGTTTGGAACTATGACATTGGAACACAACATTAAGCATTATGGGACAAATTCCTGTAACTAATTAAAGTACTAGCGGCTTACATGGTAATTTTTGGTACCTATATGACCACTAGTGATACATATATCATTTTAAACAGTTGTTGTTTAAACAGCTGGTGCTTTAACAGTTACAACAGCCCTTTTTATTAAATTTTAGCCCCTGGAGCACTGGTGCTTGTGCTAATTAACTATAACCTGCTAAGTGCGAATCGGGATCACGTACCAAAAGCTCAATACAAAGAAAAAACATTTAAGAGTTTTTAACACGGGACTGATTCGCCCTTGGCCAGTTTGTTGTGGTTTGTCGACACTAGAGTTTTTCTATATAACCTAGTTTCATGTCTATATATGACATTCATGTTAGATAGATATTATAATGATAGAGCCAAAAGGATGAACTTTAATAAAAGATGTTTTGTTGGTAAAACTGAAGTGGTTTTGACACATTATGAATGTATTAAAGATGAGAATTACTCACGTAGTCACATGAGTAATTACCATAGTATTTACATTTTAAATAAAACATATTTGTTGAATAAAGACCCCCCTTCACATCGTTTAATAAATAAACCTATATGGAAGCCCGTTACCATCCAAGCAGTTTTCATTAGGAAAAGTGTCATCGGCATTAGCCAATTAGTTAAGTATAAGGGTGAATAGAGGATGTACAACACGAATATTGATATTAGAAGAGTTGTGTTCAGTCTCTCACTAATATACAATGTTAGATTATACATCACTATATTGGTTGCACCTCTGTCTGACTATGCTATATGGTCAAAGCAAAACATTTTTGTTAGAAATTAATTATTAATTAAGTTAGTTAAATGTACTTTTAGTGCTGATGAGATGATGTGGTTGCTCAGGAATAAAGCCCTAGTCCATGGTTACATTAAATTAAAAAAGTTGGTTAGTTTATAATTACAGTTTTAATATGACAAGATGAATATGACAATGCAGTGGCATGTTTGCAAAAACAAGGAAATCACTTGAACAATTAAAAATTTAATGTGATACCTAATAGTTATGCAATCCTTGGTGTTGAAGACATGCCGATACTATACATACAGTCCAGAAAGTTCCTCTGTTTAAGTGTTTATTGTGAGAGTATGTAAGCTGGTAATTTCAACATTTTATTATGGTGGCTTCTATGGGGCTGAGACAATTTCACCAAAGACAGGTGGCATGGATGTCATAAAAACAAAAAAAATGCTCAGTAACAGAATTGTTTGGTATCATTTTACATCTAGTAAAGCAGTAGACGACTTAGAGGGCATGTGTGGTTACTTTGTTCTTTCCATACATATTTACTCACACTTACTAATCTATGCGCAGCAGTAAACACATAACAAGCATTTATTTTTTCTACCATTATAAGGTATCTATAAAATAACTATTCAAATAGTACAGCCTTCATTTTTTCAGAGGTTTGTCAATGTTCAATAGACGGTTGCTTCTGAACATGGGAGGGTGAGACTTCCAGCTCGAAACTTGGTAACTCAAGCGTAGGTGTTCGTACAGATACAATCAATACTCCATCTCTTCTCACGTAACATTCTGATTCAACAGTGACAGCTAACGCGTCACTTTTTCCCACGTTGTTTATTTGTTATAGATACCAGCCAGCCACAGGCCACGAAGAAAATAACTTTTATATCTCATGAACAATAGACACAATCATTTAAAATCTACGTAATTTGTTCGGTCTGGTTCTATCATCCTTCCTTTAGTTGTAGATATAAGAACAATCCATCCGGAAAGCTGGCGACATATGAAAAGACCGATTGATTTCCACTTGCCGTTCGTGCCGTGACGTGCCGCTCTTGCACGAGCATTCAGATTTCAGATATGGACTAATCATAAACGCAATGAAATTTCACAATGAAGTAAACAAAAACAAACACATTCGCCATGTTTAGTTTTTTTTTTCCAGATTGTCAGCATTGAGCAAAACTAGGATTTTGACTATCGCATGATGAGCAAAGCCTTACAATTTAATAAATAATTCCACCAATAGAATCGATTTAAGAATCATTTTAGACCAATAAGCGTAACGGATTTCAGCCAATAGAAGGTGGTCGCGAATTATCTGGGTGGCTTTTATCGGCCGCGCATTATTTGGTCGGGAAATACGTGCCGAACAAAATCGCTACCGGGGTGGAATACGCAGCCAAGTACTGCGCAGCCAGTGAAATACCGACCTGATAACCGACGTACATGGTCATGAATTATCTGGGTGGTATTTATTGGGTCGGTAGTTATCAGGGCGCCAATTCCCTGGCCGGCAATTATACACACTCGTAATATTTTTCGCTTTCTGATCAGTGGTTGTGATATTGACATATTTATTTGGAGCGAATGCGCATAAGATTTTAGAGAGAATTACCGTAGCTTCTGGGTTAGATTATATGTGATAATACAAAAGAGTTAGGAAGCGGATGTAAATTAAGAATACAAAGTTAATATTTATTCGATGTTTGTGTTAATCACTGAATCAATTCAAATAATTTTATAAATTAGCCTTAAACTTCTGCAATAAATAATGAAATTATTGTGTTGTGCTGTTGCTGGCTAGCCTAACCTTGCCTTGCCGCACAGGGTTTACATGATATGCAGACAGCAGATGAGTAACTTATCATGTATGTATCTTCTAGATGTTCAGTATGTTAGAAAACAGGTAACATTTGCTTCCCTTGTAGGTTCTTTACCAAGAGCATTCACTCATTAATGAGTGCTTCTGGTAGAGAACTTACCGTTTGGTTGTGTTTATACTGTTTGTAGGATACAAATAAATGGCATATATAAAATAAAATACACTACTATTTTTGTCAGTAATATGGCTTTTCAATTTGACTACCAATAATAGTCAATGTGTTTCATCCATTGCTTATCTATTATTCTGACTACTGGAGCGGTCTAATTTTGTGGACAACTAGTACAGTGTGATGAAATTAATTTCATTTTTTTTATGACAGGTGTATGTTATGTAAACATGTTTTAAAATGACCTAATTACACTAAGATGTTCGTCTCACAAGAAAGTGGAGCTAAGCAGAAGCCATATCAGAAGCCTAATATACTTAGAAAAAAATCAAACTTGGTCAGACATAGCACACAAAAGAAGAGTAAATCTCCCGAGATAATGCCACTGATGTATTCCGGAAATGAGATTTTTGTCACTCCATCACTGGGAGTTGTTGAACCCACAGGAAGATTTAGTCCCTCTCTGCAAATTGTACAGCCTCCCCAGTTAAATTTTGGTGCTGTGCATAAAAAAGAACAAGGGCATACAAACCAAACAGTGGAGTTAAATAGTGAATGCATGACAGTTTATGCACATAAAACTCAAAATATAGATAGTGAGTATTCCTTTCGAGTTCATGTTATCTAAGATTTAATATTGTTTCCTGTTCGTATAAATACCATATCTTCATTCTGGCTTGCTTGTAAAACACTAAAAGGGACTACCTATATGAGCTATCTGTAAATAAACCAAGTCCAAAGTCAAAACAAAGTAAATAATATGTACTTAACTTAATTAAAGAAGTATTTCACACAAGATTCTTTCTCATTCTTATATTCTGTAGTGTGTGTAAATCATAATTCAATTTGTACAAGTTGACAAACGTGGCACAATATTGTTAATTACTCTATGTACACCCAATAACTCACAGCATCCAAATTAACAGGAGCCTAAGTTAAGCCTAAGTAATTCAATAGAACTTAGAAAGCCCTTACATGCACATAATACATCAAACAAACCTGTTGAGTTAAACTAGAAAAATCATTGTGTAACTCTTCCAGACATTCAGGGGTTACCAAGATACAGGCTGCACCTAGTTTGGGATCCACTGCCCAATTCATCTATTCACAATACTAACCAATGTTATCTAGTTATACAGTTTATTAGTTAAGTCATAGTTAATTTCAGTTTTGTTTAAATTATGACAGTGTTAGTATATTTGCCTGAACAAAGAATGAATAAATAGTGATGTGTTCGACTCACAAATGCTGATTAAGACAGATTTGATTGTCTGCTTTTTTATATTGAATCAATTTTAATTTAAATAATTTTAGATTAAATAACATAAGTAGCACATTATTTTCTATACTCTGTCAGCACCTAAAATGTCAAATGCCCTACCAAATTGGCATAGGCCAAGCATAAATTTAACATAAATTTAGGCTGTTATGAACTTAGCAGACTGAATTTTTGAAGTTTTCTTATTGGCATCGGTTTGGCCTCACACCCGACTGAATCTGAACTTTAAATTATTATACTTGACTCCCAGGATAGTAAACTGCTTGTCACTCATTAATATTGTATGATATTTGTTTGGGCAGGTAGGGAACAATCCAATCTGGGAATGTATAAATGCTCATCATTACTATTTATTTTATTTTTAAAAGTAACAAACTAAATCAGTCAGTTCAACCAATTTAAAAATGAACATACCACAACAAGTCAATCACAACAGTTACATAAACACAGTCACACAATTATTCTGACACTGACTTATTTCTCTTGTTATTTCATATTTTGACAGTGTTACTTTTATCAGTGAAAATGTGAGATAGATGTAAGTGGAGCAATTTTTTTTTTATCTCATTGAACAAATTTCAATTTCAATAAAGCTTAATTTGCAACATTGTATTGTCCATATTCTTTATGTATTTAAATTTATAATTACTATTTTTCAGATAATAGCACATTTGTAAGCCAAAGCACATTGAATGTGGAGTCCTTCTTAAATGATGGCGCTATTAAGCAGGTAAAAAAAAGTTTGATAGTAACCATTGTATCTTAGGCCCTTTGGCCTTGGCACTTAGCACAGTAAAAACATATTATACTAGCTGCACCCCTGGCTACTCATGGGTAAACATAGGTATTTAATAAATATTTCAAAAAAACTTCAGCACTCTCTTGGCAGACTTCCCATGCTTGGAACATGAATTAAGTAAGCTTTTAAACAAAACAATCAGACCCACTTGCGCCAATTCAATTATCCAAGATTACTCCCAAATCTTGGATTAAAGAATAATAATCCTTCTCCATCCTCATGATAGAGTTGTTTTCGCAGAGCACACAAAACAATGACTTTTACAGGCAACATTTTGATACCTTGGGTTACATTGTACCATTTTAGGTATGGATATCTTATAATTTTGCAAATATTATAAAGCTTATGTACTCTGTAAAAATGTAGCTTTCTATTGGTGAAAGAGTTTTTAAAATCAGTCAAGTAGTTTTTGAGTTAAATCATAACAAAGAAACAAACAATCAAACAAACAAATTTCCTCTTTATAATATTATTGGTTTAGGTGTATATTATTTCCGCCAACCCGTCTGCCAAGTGTGGCGAGTATTGTATTTCATGGATTTCATTCATTTCATGTTTTATTGTATTTCATGGATTGTTATGTGAAAAAAAAAAAAAAAAAATGGGGTGTAATTTGCCTGAAATAAATAATTTTGATTTGATTGGCAAATCCCCCCTATATTGGGGAGGCATATGTCCAGCAGTAGACATCCTATGGCTGAGATGATGATGATGATATATTATGGTCTATGACTTAGACATTTTCTTGTTTAGTATAATTTTTTTCCAAAAATATATTCAGTTTGTAACCTTACTTCTTATTTTCAGAATGATCTGTTGGAGAATGAAAAATTATTAACTGAAATGGAGACTGATTCGAAACAAAAGTGGTGCCTTGATTTCATGAATGAAGTTTCAAAGGACACAGTCACAACTAATTATTGTAAGTGGAACTAAGACTCAAATAGATTTAAAATAAATAATTAAGTTATTCTGGGACCTGAAGTGTCTACATACAAAATTTCATCCAAATTCGTTCAGCCGTTCTGGCGTGATTGAGTAACAGACATCCAATTATCCAAATTTTCAGATTTATAATATTAGTGGGACACATAGAATTAACATGATGACTTTTTCTTTTGAAACAATGAAATCTTTTTATAATATCTGCGTTTTGATACTCAAACCCAAATACCCAAACTCAATAATACTTTTAACAAAACGACTTTATCAAATAAAACTACGAAAACTCGGCTAAGTATCTCGGGATGACGCTTGATGCAAAACTTAGATGGAAAGTTCATGTCAAGAAAAAAAGACAAGAATTAAATCTGCACTATAAAAAAATGCAATGGCTGCTTGGAAGACATTCTGCGCTGTCAACTCATAACAAACTATTATTGTACAGGCAAGTGTTAATGCCAATATGGACTTACGGCATTCGGCTGTGGGGATGCACCAAACTGAGCAATATCCTAATTATACAAAGATTCCAAAATAAAGTATTAAGGGAAATAGTCAACGCAACTTGGTACATAAGAAATAACGACCTCCACTGGGACCTTAAAATACAGTTTGTTGACAAAGTGATTAAAAACTATACAGGAGCCCACCAACAAAGATTTTATCATCACGTTAATGTTGAGTCAGTTATGCTCCCTGACCAGACCGATCTAGTGAGAAGACTCAAAAGAACAAAACTGTTCGAATTAGTGTAGTGTTCAGTGACAGTGTGCTAGTGTAATGTGGTTAAAATACTGCTCATAGAGAACACATGAAACAAGTGTCTCCCCCTTAAATAGAGACAATAAGAAAAGTGTTAATGGACACATTCTTAGTACAGTAAATTTAGCAAGTTAAGTTAGACTTAAATTACTTATTAGCTTTTTTAGGCTTAATTGTAATATATTTATAGGATGCATTAGTATGCGTACAAAACTAGGAAAAAAAAAACTACCAACAAACGAAACTTTTCCTTATTCGTAACACATCTAAGTTTAAATTTCACAGCGGTCCTGACAATCTTAGGATCTGGCGCGAGTATAACAATTTTTTCCCATACAAAAGTGCATAACGCCGCTAATGAAGTTTTCACTTAAAAACAATAAAGTAAAGTACATATACTTAATTTATAATTAAAATACACAAGGTTTAACAGTTCTATCTGATCCGGCATGTGCACTCAACCAACAAGCCAGTAATAAAAAAAAAAAAAAAAATAGTGTAACACGTTTCTTTCAAATATGTATGTTGAAGATTATGGTATTATCTTGTTTATAGTGTAATGGCGAATTTAGCGTTACACGCGGTTTAAACAAATCAACATACTTCGCAGTTAGTACTTGGATGAATGACGGCTGGTGGCATTTAAATTTGAAGAGATCTTCTAAGATATATCAATCCCTTTTCGCCTTCGCCGGAATACTCATATCCTTTCCCTGCTTTACAGTATATTATTCAATGCCTTGTTCCCGCGCTATCTCAAAGAACGTTTTCAGTTTCTTCATCTTGAACATTCTTTGTCACTGAGATCGTCAGAAACACTTTTATTAAAGACACCCTTACATAGTACCTCGTTCTACAACGCGTCATTTACAGTGAGAGCTGCTCGCCTTTAGAATAATTTGCCAGTATCCATAAGACAGTCTCCTTCGTTAAACATTTTTAAAAATCGAATTAAATCTCTATACTTAAATCAAATTGGTGTAAGTTAGTTATCCTATGGTATTTTACTTTAAATTATAAGTATATGTATTCTGCTTTATTTTATTTAGTATGTATTTTGATGTATTCATATGCACCCATCAATATATATATATTATATAACCTATTGTATGTATTAGCTTATCAGTCACCAGGTTACCATAGTACAGGCTCTGCCTAGTTTGGGACCTGAAGACCTTGTGTGAATGTTAATAAAAAAAAAAAATGTATACAGGGTGGGGCAAATTTTTGGCCCCTTCAGGGTAGCTACCTTTTCTTTTGTAGTTAGAAGGTTTTGTTCTTAGGAACCTTCTATTTTTATTTGAAGAAAAATATATTGCCATTTTTAGTTTTTTGAAAATAAGTAAAGTTCGCCCAAAAAAATGACATTTGTGAAAAAAAACAAGTTGTTCTTAATCTACTCTAATTCCAACCAGAAACACTTTTCCCAAAGTAACATACCAAATCAAATCGTAAGTTTTGGCAATAGTTAAAAAAAACCTTTCCCATAAATTTTCTATGAAAAAACGAGTAAGTGAAAACAACAATGTCACTCATTCAATGGTTCTTAATTTAAATTCGTATGTAACTACTTTTTTAAGTTGGTAGGCTAATTTTGAAGACTTATGTCCCTACCCATGTTCGCTCTAACGACGATGGTTTATATGTGAAAATGTCTCGAGACCAAAATAAGAAACATACCTACCTAGTTACTTCTTAGTAGCACAACACACCCATGTTATTGAGTTATAATAAAAAAAAATAAGAATGGGATTTTCCTTATTTTTACACAGATTGACTTTCTAGTCTTAAACAAAAAAAAACCACGAAGACTATCCGAGTCGGATCTGCCCTAAAGTGGTAAAATGTGTAGTGTCGAAAATACCACAATATTATCCGAAAACACAAAAAGCACATTCACGTACTTAACTCAAAGAGGAACGGAATGCACACATTTGATAGAAAAAGAAAGGGTCACAAATGCGGCGCCGTAAACATCAATGTAAATTATTCAATCAAAATAACAGATTTACGTAGAATGGAACCTACGTAAAAATATGTCCCAACCGCAAGTCAAGATGGAAAAAGTGCAACATTTATAGGTGCAACATGTATACTGCAACTTTAAAAGTTAATATCTTTGGAACTAAACGTATCCGCGGATCGGGAGTGGTACAGGGAGGTAGGTCTCCTCCTCTCCCTTCCCTCCAACTCCTTCACGAAACCAAATTCGTGCGGCCCGATTCTAATGCCGACTATATACATATTTCAGATGATGGATCTCAAGTAAGAAGTATTTATGTTAATAACAAATCAGACTTAAGTAGAGATGAAGCGGCTGTGGCACCTTCCCCCACATATGAAACAAACGCACCACAAGGAGATGAATTTCCAGGACAGCATTTATCTATCGACTCTGTAAGCTATTTAAGTGGACCCATTAAGTTCAAGGTTTGTTGGCTTTATTTTTTATTTAAATTAATTATAAATAATTATAAATTAATTGCGCCCCGCGGTGTTACCCGCGGCGAAATGGTACGTAGTATTGTCAATTTTTGTGTATTCCCGTCATCATACTCACGGGAATAGTCAATATTTTCGGGATAAAAATCAGCCTATATGTTATTCCTGGGTATAAGCTATCTATATGCCAAATTTCATGCAAACCCGTTCCGCCGTTTCAGCGTAAAGGCAACAAACATACAAACGACAAACAACACTTTCACCTTTACAATATTAGTGTGACTACAAATAATCATTTTAATAAATATATAACCGACATTTACATTTTCGAGCATAATACAAATACCACCCATGTTCACCAACTTTTCCTTTTTTACCGATTTGAAGGAGAAAAGGATGAAGTTCTCAATGTATTGTTATCTTTTTTATGTATCTTTCCCAATTACCCGAAGAGTTAGAACAATTGTTTTCTCAATTGGTTTAGGTAGCCTGGTCATCATCAGGTCAAGATCTGATGATGTGATCCTGAGGAAATAAGGGAACTCTTCAAGTTTTTAAGGCATACTTAAGTTAATTATGGCAATTTATTCAAGGAAAGGCCTCGCGGAGTAAAGTTGGTATTTAGGTAAAGTTTTAGACTATTAAAGCTTTAAAGCTCAACAACTTTCTTGGCTGCTCGTTAGGCTTCCATAACTTTCGCGTTCATATACAGGACTGTACATATTTGGGGACTTATCAGTTTGCCAACTTATGAATGATGTAAACATTCCATTTTCAGTGTGACGTGCCAAATTGTAACAAAAGTTTCTGGACAGAAGTACGATTACAAATGCACAAGAATGCTCACATAAACTCTAAGGAAAAATTACCAACGATATTAACCTGTCCTGTTAAAAAAACTGATGCGGATGGCGTCGAAACCAAGTGCAATAAGACGTTCCTTGTGCGAAGTCAGCTGATGAATCATCTCAACAAAGATCACTCTCCAGAAGAAGCTTTGTACAGGTACAAAACTTAAACCCTGTAATCTGTGAAATGCTATTCGTTTCATCAAATTCGTTAAAGTTTGCAGACACCATATTTCTTCAAGTATTGTTTTAAACTTTCATGGCTTTTCACAATAAAAATATTGTTTAACACGGAATACGCACCATGATTTAGATTTTATTTTAACCATATTTTATCACCTACAATACAATCGAGATGGAGTTGTTATTTTAGCGGAATACAAAGTCTTAAGATTACATTTAAATTATATTGCATTGTTATACAAATCAGAGAATTGGCACCCAGATTAGATTGTCTATACGCCTCGTACATTGTATGGACAGATGTGGGGCGTGCGGGCGGCGCTTCTTCTGGGCGGGCGGCGCGCGCGCGCACCAAGCGGGCGCGTGTGAGCGCGCGTTCCCGTGCGTGTGGGCGGGCTGCGGTCGCGTGTTCCGCCAGCCCTGCCGCCTGCGCGAGCACGCGCGCGCGCACACCGGTGACCGCCCCTACCCCTGCCACTATCCGGTCAATATACTTTTAACGAATATGAATTACAATAGAGTGTGTTTGAGACGAACGCCAATTTTTTGCGAGAATGTTCAGATCGATTATTTCAATAATTTTCGTTCCTTTTGAGAACGAAATAAACGAATGATTTTCCTTTTAATACTAAAATTGCGACGTTGACGATCGTGACACACTCGTGTCAAGCGTGAATGGGACAGTTCCTTTCGCCCACAGTAGTCGCCTCTGAAACGGAATATGGACATCCCATAACTATTTTCATAACTGACTCGCTCATTTGCTGATACGTTTGTAGTATCCATAACTATCTCCCTTTCTCTGCTCTGTTTTACCAATAGTCTCTCTCTCGTTACTCCGCGTTAAACTTACCAGAGCCTACCTTAGAGCCACAAAGATCACTTGCATCTACTACCTACATGTAGTTAAAAAAATAATAAAATTCGACTGCTTCTCATTAGTCATGGAACATTGTCTCGAGACCCTAGATTGTTTATTTAAGCACATGAATTTAAAAAAAATAAGTGCTTTCAAACATATTATTATACCAAACTGCTATTCTTTACATATTTGTTTCTTCGACTGATCTCCGAAATTTCTTTGAATAAAGGAGGATGGCAGACTCCCATACATTTGCAGCCTAGAAGAAAAAACCGCGTTCATGAATGAAACTTATACGTATCGATAGAGCAATAAATATATTGTATATTCAATCATTTCCCTAGAAGTTGGGAGTAAAAAGTTATCATGGAAAACCATTTGTATCAGTATGCGAAGTACACGTCCGTATGCGAACCATTCAATAGATCGCTATCCATATATAGCATCGTAGACAGAGAAAGCAATATTGCATGGATCGCGCTACAGATACAGATTACTTATTATATTCTGGAATAAACTAGGAATGGGTGTGTTTAAGAACGCAGTCCAAGTCTACAAAGCAGCTGACTACAGATTATAGAGTAACAATAACAATTAATGACCGAGCGTAAGTATTCAAACTCAACAAACATAATGAGAAGTATCGGGTGCGTTCGAAAACTACAAACACCACATAAATAAATAAAATAAAAGTACTTCTGATTCCCAACTTTATAAATAATGCAAATTTTTCACGGAATCCACAAAAATATAATCTAAATTTTCATATGTAAAGAATACATGAACGGGTTGTTATTTCGTTTTTCGGGAGCAAGGCTGGTTCTGCCATCCTCCTTTAGTCGAGCTATTTGTTATAATTTATATGTTAAGTGATATCATAAGTTCGAACAGCATATGCAGCAGGACTATAAGTCTCCCAGGCAGGGCATATAAAATATGTGAGGGCCTCATTGTAATGTCGGATCTGTTATATAACTGGGAAGGCTGTTGCGCTGTCAATATATTACCCACAGCCTCGTGTGTACTGAGCAATTTAGCTCACTTGTGTCATAATGTACAATTATGTCTTAAATAGCTTGTGGTCCTGAACAGAACTGCGGATGGGCGTTCCGTTCGGCGAGCAAGTTGGTCCGTCACGAGCGGAGACACACGGGCGAGCGCAGGCACGTGTGCGCCGCGGCCAAGTGCGGGCGCGCCTTCCTGCGCCGGGAGCACCTGCGGGACCACGTGGCGCGGCACCACGCGCGCGGCACCGACACCAACACCCATCCCGCGCACCATGTCTGCACGCACACAGGTGAACAACTATATTTTAAGAATTTTGTGGTTTATTGCATTGACGTCATGCTAGGATAACATTACATCTTAATTCGTATTTTTGTGGGAATAAATTAGGCTGTTATTTAGACTAAACATCCCCTCAGATGTAGCTGTAATGAAGGAACAAACTCGTACTTCTAGTGGAGAGTTTGCAAAGCTACAGGGACGCTATTCTTTAGTCGTGGGTTCAAGTCCTACCCGTTAGAGCTTCGTATTACCTAAGAGTAATTTAAGGTCTGATTGCTGAGCGCGCTGGTATAGATCGCTCACGTAACTATAACTACGACCTTGAATGCGCAGAACACATTGTGGGGTCTCAATCGAAGTGCGGTATGCGGTATGAGGGGCTCAAGCGTAACCATAGCAACGCGGCAACGTTTGCTCTGACGCAGTCACACCCCACCCCTCGCTGCCAAGCCCGCGCACCGTCCACGCGCCCGCCAGTACAATCGCACACGAAGTTTTCAGTTCTACGTCACTTATTGTTCAATTAATTGTGTGGTCATTAATTTAATATCAAGAAAATGACTAGGGTGATTTGGAATACTCAGTTTATTAACAGTAAAAATCCACATTTAATAATATGATACAAAAATTTTAGATTACTTTAAAGCTACCATTTCAAGTAAACTTAAATTAAAACAGCTTCAAAAGTAGAGCAATACTTCGCAGTTATCAATAAAACAAATAAATCTGAATTAAAAGACATTCCCATCCCACCTTGTGTTTCGTAGAAATTAAGAAGTGACGAACTTTTGAGGCTAGTCTGAAGCGCACTGGTCTAAAGTTTTCCGCGGCCCTCAAACGTACTAAAATTTGACACACACGTTAATTACAGTATTAGAACTTTTTCAATTTCATCGAAATTTTAATGATGTACGAATAAGAACTCATAGCTGTTTCTACGACTGACCCTGGGCACAGCAATCTTGGAACGTTGCTGGATGTAGGCTTCTGCTTAGGGATCCTGAACATGCAAAGAGTAGATATTGTTATATCCCGATTTGGACTGATTGATACTCTTATCATTTACAGGATGTGAGCAAACATTTAAAAGTTCGAGTTCACTAGTCAATCACCAAAAAAAAGTGCATATGAAAAACGAGGGAAGATCGTCGGCTCCCAAGAGAGCGCAAAAGAACGCAAAAGCGATGAAGGAGATGTTTGTGGCAAGTGATACTCAATACTACTCATTTATTAATAACATTATTACAAGTCATATTACATTTTTAACAGACTTCAAAACAAGGAGGATGTTCTCATTCGACCCGTATGTTTTTAAAAATGTTTATTACCTCAAAACTTTTGACTGCGTGAACCGATTTTGAAATGATTATTTGAAAGCTGGTGTTTCCCGTGTGGTCCCATTTAAATTTCATCAAAATCGGTCAAGCGGTTTTTGGGTTACACTCCAATAACTGAAAAGTGTTACGTCTACGTGGACGACATTGTAGTTGCGGGTGGAGAAATCAGTGAACATTATGACAATTGATCCCGTGAGTAGCAAAGGTAACTCAAGAGGGTGAAAAAAAATTTACCAAAAAATGGAACCGACTTCAACACTCAAAAGTAGAAAATAACTTGTTGAAGCCGGTATCATGAGCACAATATTTGGATAATAGAAAGTTACTTTTGTACCTATTATGGTACTGCCTTCGACAAGTTATTTCACAATTTTGAATGTTGAAGTCGGTTCCATTTTTTAGTAAAATATATTTTAACATGGCTTGTTCATCATCTTAGCCATAAGACGTCCACTGCTGAACATGTTGGATGGAAGCGGTCCGCATCCACCCCTTACCGGCGATCTTAGTCAGGTTGTCTGTCCTATATACAACATAATGCCGCTGCCATATTGGAGGGAAGATTGTTATATACAGGCGGTCCCATTACGTGAGTTACTTAGTAAAAGTGTGGGGTACTACTACGAGCTTGTGCGCATTGCCGAAGACGTGCCACCTGAAAGATCACAATGGACAGCAAAGTGAGAATCCCGAGTATTTTTTTTTGTTTTACTGTATTGATACGACGTTTGACCACTATCTCACTTGATGGTCAGTGAAAATGTGGTCGAAGATGTTATCACGCTAGACCTAGAATGCTCACTGACTCTCAAGGACTGCTGCCTGAACACACTATGTGCTTGGTGACAGTTTTTCAAATTTGAAGGTGGTAGCTAGCCAGGCGGTTATTCGAAAGTACCCTACCACCATGATGGGAGTTTGATAACGGTGTTACTTTCACCGGCAGCTCAAGCTGTTGTTGGGGATAGAACCAGTGTCCATCAGTTTGACAGGAAACCTTCCCCCTTCTGAGCTATCATCGCTTCAAAGTTTCCTAAACCATGGTCTTGCTGAGGCGTCACTCGGCAAGCCATTAGATACAGTGAATAAGCGGGTAAAGATTTCATGTGTTATTTCAATATTTATTTATTTCAAGGTAAATCTAGTCGACACACACACTGCCAAATTAGAGGCTGACGTCGAAACCGAAGCGGAAATTAAAATTTTTGAGCACAGTATAGAACAACCCGTTGAACAGCCTACGTGTGTAGAAGATGACGTAAGCATGGACTGTGACGTCACAGAGCGGGAAGGCCGGTGTGCTCGCACCCACTGCACTTGGCCTCTTGAACGGCAACATTCGGAATACATGATCGAGGATGATGACCAGGTATTAAATTTTAACTCTCTGATATTGACAGATACATAAGATACAATATACAACTTTTGTATTATAGTGAGCAAACGTTTTGATTTTTAACTGACTTCAAAAAAAGAAGGCGGTTACTCAATTCTCCCGTATCTATATAAATATTTTTATGTGTGTTTGCGAATAACCTCGTTGCTTATGAACCGATTTTGATGAGTATTTTTTTGTTTGATAGAGTATACTTCCAGGGTGGTCCCATTTAAATTTCATCAAAATCGGTGAAGGTACTTTTGACTTGCACTCCAATAACTGAAAAATGCTATGCATACGACATGCTATGCATTATAGTTGCGGGTAGAGAAATAGTTGATACACAATGACAATTGATACCATGAGTTGCAGAGGTCACTGAAAATGGTGTAAAAAAAATTTTACCAAGAAATGGAACCGACTTCAACAGTCAAAAGTGTGAAATAACTTTTCGAAGTCGGTACCATGATAGTTTACAAAAGTAACTATCATCACAATATTGTGCCCATGGTACATGACAAAAAATTTTGACTTTTTATTAAAGACAGCTATATAAAAGTTTACTTTGTTCGTGATAGCTATTCAAACTTGAGGATGGTTGCTAAGCGGGCTCTACAAAGTAGCCTATCATGCAAAGTACATATTTTATAAATTATGGTGCTCCGATCGCTAACTAAGATTGCTTTTGAGCATATTTGATTGTTTTATTTATTAGATTATGGTACTCCTCGAAATATTTAGTGTGCGGTTTCGGACAGGTTTATATGTTATGCTTCGTTCTCGTACAGGTGGAGCAGTCGGAGAGTTCTGAGAGCAACATCTACACGGTGCGCAGCGATCTCTTCCTTCACGGGAATGTCCTCATTAACGAGGACAGCGAGTAAGTACACTTTCTTTATTACTAGCCGACATGCTAGCATACTATGCGACCTCGCGTGGTCTACACGTTATTATGTCGCACAAATATGCACCCAGTATCAAGGTTACAGACCCCACTATTACTATTTTGGCATCTACATGGTAAAGAAGTTTTCCATAATATTAATATCCAAAACATATGTTCAAAAATTTGCCTTAAGTAATGGTTTTAATATAAAATGAATATTATAGCTAGCCATTCGGGTAATAGGATTTGCCCTGTCTTAATTTTAGACATTACCTCACGATGTCATTATTTTGTGGAAGGATCAAATCCGATGACCGCCTGATTAGTGACCGGCACACAGTGTAACGAAACTGTCATTGCTATAACGTAGTGTTTATGTTTTGCAGGTTTATCCGGATAGGAGGTTCAGTCGCAGATGGGGGAGCGGTAGTGAGTGAAGAGGTAGAGGGGCAAGGTGAAAGGGAAGGGCAAGATGGAGGGGAGGGAGGAGGTTCACTCGGCCTCATAGATGCACATCCGACCATTGATCTCATGCAGGTATGAGCTATATACTATCCATAGTATATGCTTTTAAATAACTAATGAATTAACACTATTCACCTCTGAACGTTTGATATTAATTGCGTTCGTGTTTGCACTTTCATTGTGGCTTTCAAATTCCTAAACTGTCGGGAAAAACAAACCCATAGGTGTGGTTTGTTCATACTATGGTCATAATCGTCATGTTCTTATTTTTCTAACATGGGTAACATCTAAGTATTCCCTATGTTGTTATTTTTTAAACCATTTTGACTTAGCTCAGCAAATGCCAAAAAAAAGCCAAAAAGCATATGAAGAAAATATAACGTTTATAAATTTCAATTTTCTCAAAGTTGAACTTAATGCATAAGACAAATCAGAGAAAAGTCAAAGTAGACCATACTTTGACTTCGTATTCGTATTCGTGACTGTTGTTGTGACTTTCTATTCTCTATAGCTTTCAACCTGAGATCCGAAATAACAACGATCTTCATCCAAATTAGATAAAATAAATTTAATTACCTAAACAGACAGATAAAGGTCGTTACTTGGGATTGTCTACTTTAAACAGCTTTCTAGAAACCTAAACATCAAGTTGGGCTATGTTTGCGTTTCGACATCTAATTACGATAACATCTAAATTAATAGTAAGATCTCAATTACGATCAAATTATTGCAGGAAAATATTAAGCAGCTAGTAGGGTTTGAACCCATAAATTACAGCGTACCGTCCATCCGCTTTATCTGCTAAGTCAGTTACTCCAAATTGATTTCTGCATTTGATATTGTATAGAATGAGGCTGTTGGTTGAATATTGAATGTGTTCTGCCTATATAAAGTCCGAGTTGGAAAACCTGTAAAATATCACCACGGTCAAAATGATATAGTTATATATATACTATATATGTATACCATAGTCCCTTAACATCAGGTGAGACAGCGGTCAAACGTAAGCTTATATTACCTGTAAAATATCCAATACATCTTCGTGGATGCTTGTATTAGCACCATCTATTTTGAATTGTGTGAACTATTTAGCTAACCGATTGATCAATATTGCAATTGTAAAAGACTGTATTCTATATTGAGTTCAAATTCTAAAGGTGTCTAAATTTTTGCTTGTTAAAATTTTTGAGATAGGTCTGCCTTCCACCTGTACATGTGGAAACCAATAAAAAAATTAACGCACCAAGTATTTAATTGCACGTTTGCAGAGATCTCTTAGGGATGGAAGTGAAGTGTTATCCGCTCTAGGAAAGTCCGAAGAATAGTAGATGTTTAGGTGCTCTTTAAATTTGTTTTTGGCCTATTAGTTGTCGAGTGGTAGTAATTGCCGAGTTTATACAACTCGGACAAGTGTAGTGTAGAGTACACTACACTTTCCCGATTCCTAACTCAACCTCAAAGGAGAAACAACCTTATAATGGTCGCAGAATGAAGCTGGATGTAGGCAGGTGTGGAGAGAACGACCGGTTACAATTCGAGACTTGGGGATGGGAGACGGTGATGCGTCGTGGAGCAGATGGAGCGGGAGATGGAGTCTGTGTCCAGTTGTGGAAGTCCTACAACTGATATGACTAGGCCACTTCCGTCCTATGCAAGTAAATTCTGTACGTACCTACATAGTCACGCCTGTGCCCCAGATGGGTAGACAGAGATTTCGGACTTCCAAAATCTACAAAAAATACCAATTTATTTAAAAATACTTAAAGTAAAAATGGGTATGTTTTTAAAGCATTACATTATTTACAGGAGGAGCTGATGTACGCGGATGCTGTCGACGAATCCTCATTCCGGGTCTTTCTTTTGAACGGAGAAGAGCTTACATAGTGTAATTAGGTATCGTATCTCATTAGCACAAGTAAAAACACACCGCGTAAATAATATATTAATTATGACGTTGTATATGCAAAAGTGAAAGTGAACTTTAATAAGTGTTGTGGTTGTTAATGTTTTTCTTGTTGCATTATACCTATTTATAAGAACATTTCGAAAATCTGCTCAGAGTTATGACACCATAGTATTGACGGTATTGGAAGTGTAGCAAATTTTGCCAAGCATATTTAATCTTAACTAATGTACAGTTTCGAAATAAGATCAAAATAGGTGATGCCAATTTTTGTAGAGTAGACAAATAAAGCGCAAAATGCAATGTTTACAAAATGCGCTTTGCATCCATTTCTCTAAGCATTTCTAGGTATTGCAAATTGTGGCATACGATAGTATTAACATTGTTACTGTATGACTGTTGTGAGGTCAGTTTGACACGACGATGGTTTAGCATCCGTTCAGCACCATGATGCAAACAAGAAAGTTTGTTTTCTCTCGCGTGGTGCTATTACTATTGTCAGATCAGCTTAGTTAAGCAGCTCCGTGCTTTCTAGTTGGATAGTTATCTGTTAGTTGCATTTTCAACTGAACGCTACCGTGCTTCAAATCGTCGATCGTATGTTGTCGCTACCCGCATATGTCTTTTTCAAGAAGAGTACCGAGCGCTCACGGACGCTGTCGCGGTTCATACTAGGTAGAAGTAAATACATTTAGTTGTAGCGGGCGAAATCCAAGCTTCTAGATTTAGTCGGACACTAGGTGGAGACGCGCTTTGCCTGTTGGCTGTGCTATCAGTGACATATGTGATATAAATTTGACTAAATCACTACCAGTGTGCAATACTCAGAATGCGGTAAGGTGCATTGAATAGCGATGCACATTGTAGAGCACGTGATTGAGTTCAGCAATTTGGTCAAGTGTAGCCTACAAACAAATAATATCAGGAAACCTAATTAAGAACAAATTGCACACAAAAGTGGCCCTATTTCTAACCAGAATGACAACTATCCAATATACTTCACTTCTAACATTTTTACAAATAGGAATGCGTGGTGATTGGCTTAAGTTCTGAACGAATGCAGGGAAGGGTTAGTGGATGTGCTGCAATGTTCTGAATGTCAGCCGAGTCGTAACGGTGGGACGATGTTATGTAATTCGTGGGCCAGCTAAGTCAATAATAAAACATAAAAATCCTTCTAAATCAGGTCAAAAATTGACTCACTTTATTCTGCATAGTATTAAACATCTCGGTTTGATAACGTATACATAACTGATTTATTGTATATACGAATATAATTATAATTTGACGTGTGCTCGCTTGCAAACAAAATGTCTGACTGATGTCGCGCTGGACACGACTTAAGCCCCGCCTACTTGAACACGACTTTAATTTGGTCATTTTTTTACGTAGTTACATTTCTTGATATCTTTGTTCGTAGCGTGTAGCCATTAGGAACCGAACCGAACATACCGAAATATAGTTTGCGGTGTGCGCTAGGTCGCAACGGGTACACGCTTCATTCATTTATCATGTATAAGCCTAATGTTTATAGTACGACTGATGCTCTTCTCGCCAAATTAATGATTATGATATCATAATGCTCTAGGATAAAATAATCACAAGAATTGTGATATTTTTCCAAACTTAATCAAACATCATTTATATCAGTGGTTCCCAAAACGTTTATGACTAGGGACCACTTTGATTTCTTTCTATTAGCAGGGACCAAGGGATACAAGAATAAAAAACAGAAACTCAGTAGTATGCATCAACAAGATGGTATATTATTATGTATCATTTTTAATCAAACGTCAAAGAGGCACATTGGGTATCAATGTAATTTTTGAGCTTGCATATTCTGCACAAGTTCAATAATCTTATAACTAATATTATTACTCAAAGCTACATGCAAATGATGTCGTACATTTTATCGTAACCTGGACTGGCATTTAAGGCCCTCCAACTCACGAATTTTAAATCGTTCGCGGACCATATTGTGACCATTGTGGACCACTGGTGGTCCGCGAACCTCCAGTCAGGAATCACTGATGTAGAGGTTGTCTGAAGTCACGTGACGGATATCTAAACAGATTCATATAAAAAACATATTCATAAAATTGTGTATAGCTTGCTTGTTTGGTGCAATAATTAATTACTTTATAAAAACATATATATAAGAAGTCAATTGTATTTACTAAGTGTTTTAGTCTAGTGTACTACTTATAGATTAATGTTATATTTAAGTTGAGACCAAACTGTATATTTGATTAACTATTTTTCAATAACTGAAATGTTGCCATTGTTTCTATCCTAGCGCAATTATTGGTTATGGTTAATATTTTTTGCACAGTACTAAGCATAGATTATACACATTAAAAAAAGATTTTTGTAAGGAAATATACTAAATAAAAGGACTAATAACTATGTCGATATAAATATATCAAATCAATACATATATAATACAATATCAATACAGTATGTAAAGTCTCATGATAAGAAGGTTGCTACCAAAACCGGGTGATATAGAACAATGGCGAGGTTTGGTACCGCCATTTAATTTACTTGACCGAAAACATAATGAAATTGAATGAAACAAAACCGTAACCTGTTTACTGTAGGCGAAGCAGGTATTCTTGAGCAAAAAATCTATCAATACCATATTGAGTCGATATTTGTTTAATTTCGGATTTTATTTATAAAGCCTTCGTATGGTAATTTGGAACAATGAAAAAATACAATCTTTCTATTTCGAAGGATCCTCGTGCGAGAACATTTTAGGATGTTTCCCAGTTTAGCATTCTACACTTACGTATAATACTGATAATTCTGTATTTAATACGATTTATGAAACTAATGAATGCTCGCCAATAACGAAGAGCTAACATTAATCACAAGAAAAAAATGTTTTATACTTGTAGTTAACGAACAAAACCTTTTTTACAAACTGAATGCACCATAAAAACCTAAATGAAAAGAGAACATTTTCAATCTTTACGCACATGTGTGCGTAAAGATTAGTAAAGCGTAAAGATTTTAAGTAATTAGGCACAAAGACATAGTGTTTAAACTATTAACTCGAAATAATTTAAACATTAATAAAAAGTTATATTTTGCGATTAAAACTGTCAAGCTAAGCTTGTGAGGGCTTATGCGGCATATGGTGCGCCACGGAGTATTACCCGCGTGGACTTCGTTTTTCCGCTATCGTCTTTTTTACATTTAAGTTGTTTGAACCTTCTGCAAAGTATTCGAAAACCTAAAAAATAAACATGAAACATACATTCGTTTTAATTTTTTTATATACAATGTGACACAAAAACATAAGTTAGCCGCTATATTTTTGATTTTTGATCTTGAACTTATCAGTAATTTACACCTAAGTCGATAACGTGTTTCAAGTTATCACCTTAAATTTTCTTCGGCTTTTGTTGCCAAAAATATTTTATAAAATGAGGCATGATGTACATACATTTTAATAACTTTTTATGCAGCCGTTTTTGTGGGTTATTCTATGAACCAAGATTGTCGTTATTTTTTTTCATATGATTTTATTTGATATGTTTGAGAAGAAATTCAAGAGCTTTATTTTTAATATTGAAAAATGTACGTTGTAATTCTGATACACATCTAAACTAGCTAAAATATTAAAGAACCCGGCTCTTATTCTATTTACGCTAAAATTAAAATTCATTCACATTGGCCCTAATTCTGTTAATCACACGAACTAGCTAAAATTCACTAAAATTCTTCAAATTGAAATAGCTCGTAGTCTATTTACGCTAAAATTCAAATTAGCATAACTCCATACAACGCTCTCACTAATATTAGACGAGTTTTATTCCATTGTTAGCGAATTGCGGGTAGTTTTAGTAGGCACCGAATAAGTGGCGACTTAATTTCGCTAAAACTACCCGCAAATTTAATAAATGCATTTCATTTTAGTGATGTTATTGATAAGTCTCATACTAATTTAGACTTTATCGTAACCGTATAAGAACTGATTTCGTTTTACAAAATTTTAGTTTAGTTCAGTTGAATAAGCGGATCACTGCCATTGTTTGATTGAACAACAGAATCATCAATGTACGTATGTGTCTAACCGGACGTCTTCCAACTTTTTACCAGTTTACTCGGCGATGTTTTGTATTACACGTGATTTTAACACAAACTATTGTTAAGTATAAAATATGTACTTATATTAAAATTTTGAATTTTATATTAACTTTGACTATGTACTGAAATTGTAATAACTATTGAATAACTTTAAAATCTATAAAACATCTACCAAACACAAAAAATTTCAAAATGCATAATTCACTACATCTTTTCCATTTATGTAAACGTAGTAAAAAAGGTTTTCGTTTTTAATTATGTTTATAACTGGTAATTAGCAAAACTAGCCATAAACTAGCCACTAAATCTGCGATAGATACAATGCAGACTAGTAATTAATGATCAGTATGTAACGTTTTATATAATCAATTTCTGGTTACCAATTTATGACAAATAATAACAACTAAATCACTCTTAAAACTTGAACGCTGATAACTATGTATATTAAATATGTAGTGTGTAAACTAAGTGTCTATAAGAAATGATCTCCAATGGAATGCCTTTTAGATTTTAAGATTAAAACTAAAAGCTAGCATAATGTCTTGATGTTTGTGATATTTATTGTACCAGTTGTTAAATTTGGAGCTTATTCCTATTTAGTGTTACTTATTTATGTTAAGTAGGCATTACGTGCGTGCGACTTAGGCTAACTTCGAAAGCAATTTCATCTCTCATATCATATTTGACTTAGTTTTCAGGGATTTTCTTGTCTATAAACTCTAAGGCTTTCACGGCCGGCGTTGCATGTTGTATTTATTGCTTCCGGGCTGTTTGGCCGTGGACTAAGTGACACTTGTTTTCCAGACGTTTCGTCGATCACTGCGGTCGACATCAGTGGTTCAGGTCCGAGCGGCGACAAGAGCGTAGAACTCTCCTTCGCGGCGTCTTCTCTGGTACAGATCAGATTCAGTAACAGAGAAGACGTATATACCTTGGATTGTTTGTGAAGTGAAGCTGAGAATTAACAAAGTTCTTCGTTCATTCAATAACAGTATCTATACTTATATTATCGTATCGCTTGTATTTGTCGGAGGCTACCTAATGATTAGTGGCTGAGTAATGAATTAACTAGGATTGCAATACTTCATATAGCATTATGAATGCAAGAGAGAGATAAAGAGAGAGAGAGAGATGTATATATTATATATATAGGTTATACAATGTAGGTTATACTTAATGGTGTTGAATCTACATCTTGAATGGAAAAGGTTAAATGAGTCGACGTTATATGAGTCTTGTTTAAGAATGTACTAGTCGCATAGAGAAGGGATGCAATTTCGGTATATATACCGAACGAATAATACTGTGGAAACACTTAAGAACTTAAACTATTTATTTGATCACTGCGGTTACTGATCGAGTGGATATTGTCTAAAATTGGAGTAGTATCCAGACAGCTATAACTTTAAAGCTTAACTATACATATACTATGTTTATAAATTTGAAGAAAGTATTTGTAGCAATATCCAATTCACGAATTAATTCAGTGATTTTAATGAATGCAGAAGTTATCTTTTCCGGAAACAAAAGGTTTCTCATAAAACTTGTATCTTATAATTATAGTACCATAACCTCTAATACCGATACGCTACATTAATAGGCGCACGGAAGATTTAAGGATGGCAAGACTGCAGAATATGCAATATTTTTTTTTTAATGATGCAGATGTAACACAACTCAAGCAATATTGTGAGTATTGCTATTTGCTTCTATATACACAATTCCGCGCAATAATCAAAGATGCAGTGGTCGCAACGTAAGTTTGAGTCTCTGAAGTTGCCTGTATGTAACTTTTAGCTATGCATTAGCCATTTTTGAGTCGCTAGGGACTTCCTAATATTGTAGAACTGACTCGCTCACTCGCTAACGTTTATCGCATCATTCCACCACGCTTGCTCTTCTTGATAACACCGTTTTATCGAAAGACTTTATCGCATGTACACACGCGCAAATATTATGTTGTGTGTCGAGTTCTTTTAAATAAAAAACAACTTGTCACACATACACGTTTATTTTATAATAATATATATATATATATATATATATATATATATATATATATAACATGATATACAACATAATTCTTGCACTTCACTTGTGACTGTAGATAAAGCTAATGTTCTAATAAGCAAATTAGAGCACTGCGATGATCCAAGACAGTAGAGTTGCACCTATTTTACTCTGAGGTAAGAGATGCAACATTTATGTTCCTGTGTCCCATTTTATGTGAAATTCATAATTTCTTGGTTATGTACCAATATCGGTTGTTCATTGTAATGTTCTTTTTGTAAACAGACGCGTTTGTAACGATAAAAATATAATAGAAACTAACTTTTAAAATTTTAATATTACGGTTACTACAATAATAATCCTTTGGCTGTTGCCAGCTTATATACTCGTATATAGCTGAAATTTTCCAACCAGCAGCGGCCTTACCGGGGAATATTACCCGTTATGAAGTGTCACTTCGTCTCCATTGTAATTGGTGCTTTCATCCATCGAATCTCAATGGTTGAAGTTTATCTCTATTCTCATTGGTGTTT
The DNA here is from genome assembly GCA_934044485.1 of Apeira syringaria. Lineage (NCBI taxonomy): Eukaryota > Metazoa > Arthropoda > Insecta > Lepidoptera > Geometridae > Apeira > Apeira syringaria. Next base: position 5,818,490 of record OW203659.1, read on the forward strand.
CGTGTTTGAACCACCAATGAGAACCGACATGAAGTGACAGTTCATAATGTGACAGTTAATGGGTAAAGATAGCCGGTATGGATGCAGCTATCATTTAGCAGCGTAATCATATTGTCAATTACTTTGAAAATTATTTACTCTGATTAATGTTATATTTTTAATCAATTATTAGATTATTATCGTCTATTATTTTTAGTATTCGTATTTATGGTATAAGTCCTAAGTCAACTTGGTGTCGACTAAAACACCCGCTAAGCAAACAAATAAAACTTTTAATATTAGGTATTAATTTGGTATGAGTTATACAGATTAGAATAAATAGTCTTAGATTATAGAGAACTTCAACTATTTTAGTCCAATTACAGAATTAACACTTTTGTGTACTTCGAAGTCAAATTATATAGTGATGTGCATTAATTAAGCAAACAAGTTACAATAGCGGAAGACATGAAAAGTTGTATTTACTGGGGGCCTACCACCAACTCTTATAGCAGTATTATTGTAATCTTACTTTGAATTTTCGTACCACAAGGCCACATAAGCAATGTTACTTTAATGTTGTTTTGACTAAGCAGTTTTGTGACGTAAACCTCTATTTCGTTCACTCAAAGCGTACCATGAGCCAGCGCCAACGAAAGCGACAACGCTATATGAAAATATAATGTTGTCTCGCTTGCCCTTACAGCAGGAATGTTTCTTCGTTCATTCTACACGTCACTGAGCGATAATAAAACAATAATGTTTTAAGAAGTTCATGGTACGAATCTGAGCATTATTACTTTAAGCTTGAAGTATGACGTTCTTGAAACATGATGGTTTTGTAAAAGTTGATGGTACGGCCCCTGTTCGACATGAATAGTAACCATTGTCATTGTGACAGACACGCAGGGCCCGCCACCGAGGAAAAAACTTTTGTAAATGATGCTTTAAGCTTTAATGATTGTTTTAAGGCTACCCCTTTGTTTAATAATATAAGGAACGGATATGGCATTTTGAATGTTATTAAAAAGACCATTTAGATTTGTGTCTACGTCTTGTAGTTACGACGCTTATATAGTATAAATATGACATAGGTTAGCTGCTTGTAATGTAATCAAAAATGTATATAAGATATATATTTTTTGGAATATACAAGGGGTGTGGCGTATTTTTTGAGACTAGTTCCAAATTTTGTTGATTGTGGTAATACTTATATTTACGTTGCAATTTTTATATCTGAAATATATTTCAAAATTATTTTTATAAATGAATTTATTTTGGTTGATTATGTATTGTTATGTTTATTCTGGTGTTGGCTGATGCGATATTGCGTGTATTGCATGATATTTATTGACGCGTCAACATAATATATTGAAAAAAATTTAGATTTACAGATCGATCTGTATTTTTAAATGTCTTACAATCCGTCTTGGAAACAATTTGGTTCAAATCCCATAGAAATCGTAGTTTCTGTATTAGTGGGCCGATCACAAAAAGTCACCTTCATAGTAAAATAATTGAAGTTAGACGTCCAAGAATGAATAATTTATTGAAGAGTTATCCAATTTTCACAGTTAGTCATATAAGTGCACAGATGCGCTATTAATTGTTGTAGTTGTGCTTTCATTGTGCGAATGAATTGTCCCAGATCAATCTTGCCTGTGACAGTATTGAGACTGTAGCACGAATGATTTGGGATTTTTTTACACGTAATGTTGCATAAAGAATTGAATAAAGCGAAAGTTCCGAAGAGATTGAGCAAGTTCTAAGAAAGGGCCAAGAGTACTCTGAACCGACGTTCTTGTATGAAAGTTCTGATGAGCGTGGATGGAGCGAAGGATGTGTGTCAGGATCGTAGCATTTGGTAGGCCGCAGTCTCTGCCTACCCCTACGGATAGACCATTCTGATAATAAATGTTTATTGCATTTAGGTCCGCTACAACACGATTAGCTTTGCTTTCAAGATTGTGATTCGTGTTCAGTGCCATAGTGCGAATTATTTCTGTGTCACTTTTATGTAGCGCCATTGTTGGATTCAAGAAACTTTCTACCCCAACGGCCATCAGTTCTCTGAGCTATGTGCCCTGCCCACCGCCGCTTCAACTTGCTAATCCGCTGGGCTGTCATTGACTTTCGTTCTGCTACGAATTTCATTTCCGATTCGATCGCGTAGACAAACCCCGAGCAAAAAAATCTCATAAGAGTTTTTACTACATGGTAAGGTAATGGTAGAAAATAATGAGTTGGTGATACGATCACGTTAGTTTTGCCATGGATATTGTTTGTTGTTGTTTTGTTGGTATACACTCAATTGTTTTTACGAAAATGAGACGAACGCTGTCGCATACATTATTCGTGCTGAAAGGCATAGATCATACGGTTACTCCATATTGTATGTTATAGTACTGTGACACAGAATTATTGGGTTGTACGTGCAATTTGTGCGTTATTCAATTGTTTATGCAATGATGATCGTCCTGTTAATTATTCTTGCTTGGCCCTATTTTAACGTGTCTCTGTTTTCTTCTGTAAAGAGTATATTTTTATTTTGAAACTGTGAGACCTTTATTTTAATATGTTCTTGTATATGTTCGAAAATGATAACTGTATAATGAATTGATTAGGTAGGTTATATAGGTAGTTATTGTATATGAATTTGTATAATCACAAATGTCCACAGAGTAGACATATGTAGTTTAATATCCTAAGTCAAGTTTAATCACATATCACAATTTATTTAGTTATCGTAATTATAATTGTTTGCTTTGTGTTTCTAAAGGATTTTTGCTAAAATATTACCCAATAAATGTTAACCACTATCGTTTGTTTTATTTTACATGACTTTTGCGTCACGAAGTAAGACAAGCTTCCGGCCTACGACGGCTTTAGGATAGAATATTTAATAAGTTATAATATTGGCGTCTTGGCTGCCAAAATATCATCTGAAGCTCATCGAAAGTATGACCCACTCAATGGGTCTGTTTATTCTTTTCTAGCTCCAGACTGTTTACGCAACTAGAGAAACAGTTTATAGAGTTGCCTGTTGTAGCTATTACTACATACATACTGAATTTGGTGATTCGTACTATTATATATACAGTGCTTATTACATCCACGTTATTCGACACCGAAGGATTGAAAAGTATAGGAGAAATAAAAATCAATAATAGGAGAACTGTTTTTATTTGTACTAAATCTATAAAATACATAATTATTTTAAGGAATATCATTATATACATAATAGGGTTCTTAAATTATCATTTAATTATGTAACAACACACAAACGGACAAACTACAGTGCTATACATAATTAATACATGATTTTGGAAGCCATTGATGTATCTTTCATAATATGCAATGCTCCAATATAATCATAATTATTAAAAATACCTACCTTCATGTCAAGGCAATTTTATAAAATATCAAAACTGTATGAAGGTATAGTCTATCCTACCATATTTATTATACACATATAAAATTCTATATTATTATATTAACATACAATGCTACATAATATACAAATTTGTCAATACTTACTTACATCATATATTTCAGTGTACAAATGCCCGCTCCTTTATTTTTATCCTTCATGTTAAATACTTAATGTGCATACGTCACAGCCAGCTTCCTTAATTAGCCACTGTTAACAGCCTAGTCTTTGCCTTTTGAGAAACTGCGCTTATGAATCATTCCTAAATCCACTACGATTTAACAGATACTTCTTTTTTATGTAGATATTATTTAATGCGTAAATACAAATCTGTGAGAAACACCATTAATATAACAATTTTGATATGGCAATATTACTAACTTATCAATGACTTGGCGTCGTCGGCAAAGATTCACGACGCTGGAAAATAAGCGCCGTGGCAGACAGCGGAACTCAGCGTTTGACAACTATCTCACTTGAAGGTCAGTGATGATGTGGTTGAAGATGTTATCACGATAGACCTTGAATGCTCAGACTGCTGTCTGAACACACTATGTGGTGACAGTTTTTCTAACAAGCTAGCCAGGCGGGTACTCGAAAGTACCTTTCCACCATTCTGGGAATTTGGTAATCGTGTTACCTTCACGGTACCTCATGGGATCGAACAGTTAGTATGCAAGAAATATTCCAAGCTGTTTCTATTGAATGGCTGAATGATATTAAGGCAGCTGGTTGAATTGCGGTGCTTAGTTTTTACTTCAACTAACGGCCTATTCTTATAGGCTTTTAAGTAAATGTCTAAACATGGTAGTTTGCTGCGACATAGAGACAATACAGTGGTACATAGAAAGCTTCATTGGTCCTTCAGTTATGATCATTGAAATGAAATATCTAGGTACCTACCGAAGGTTTTAACAATTTACAGTAGACAAAAGTGCACGCACATTTAAGGACAAGGTTGTATTGCAATAAACAATTATTTTCACACATTTATTAATAACGTTGAGGGGCAAGCAGTTTGAGACTGATAGAGTTTTACTTGCCTAAATACATATTCCATTCCTTAACGTCACTTAAAATCATAATTAAATTCCTACCTAACTAATCAAATAAGCATAAATTTAAATGAAATTAATTGCATAGTTTCTTCTAGTATTTAAGAATCGTAGGTATATATACCTCAGACTTCATAAATAAATCTAAATTAAGTATCTAGGTACATACCTATGTGGAATGTGATTTGATGATAAGGTGGTTTTATAATTACTTACACAATTGAAGAGGAAGTAATGAAGCATGGGTAATTTGGTTATTTGCTCAAATAACAGAAATAATTTTTATATGAGCTTAAAACTAGGTCTTTCATTGAGGCTTTAATTGTAATAAGTACTTATTGTTCAAAAACAGAACATAATTTCGGGAGCTGAAAACTATAGGATACCAATATATAAAACGTTTATCCTAACAACTATTAAATTTAGTCTAGTTTGGTTTTATATAGTTGGTCATATATTAAAATTAAAATCGTACCTAAGTCACCCTACGATTTTTACCTAACAACTAATTTAAAGGTCAGTCTCAGTAAACTCATTGCGAACAACTGCGTAAAAATTTAAAATAGGTACAATAATAGATAATTTAACCGTGGTACTACCTAAGTAAAACTAAACAAGTAGGTTGGTAATATGTTTGTAAGTTGAGGTTCAAACTCGATCCATCGCTTATGCGATATTAAACCAAAGGATTTTCTAATCGCGGCATTATTGAAAGCTAAGTAATTTTTGTATATTTTCTCACATTTTATACACGTTACACCCCGAGGTTTCACTCAGTGGGCGAAATATATATCCATTTCGTGGCATTTTGACGGTTACCTAGCAAACATTATAGGTTTGCTGCAAGACCAACATGCACGCGGTTGTGTGTATTGGTCTGGCGCCGTTAGATTCAGGTTGTATCTGGTGGTCCATATCAACAGCGCTGTAATATATATGTCTATATAATATTATATTGTCTAGGGGCTTCGTAGACCACAAGTTTGATCGCACATTGTAGCTTCGCCGCCAGACCCACATTCACTCGATTGTATCTATGTTAGTCTGACGGCTGTGGCTCTTAGTCTGCATTACCAACGATGAAAATGATGAAAACCCACGGCATGATGAAAATGTTCGGTCATAATTCATAATCTGGTTCCTAATTTTGCTTGTTTCCTTTCAAATTACACGGTAGACAAAAATAAAACTGTTTCAAAGTAATTTTGTCTCGAAACACCGTAATTTACCCCTGCGTCACGGTAATTCTCTATTGACATATAGAGACAATGGTCCAGGTCATCATAGACGATAAGGATAGTTTACTTAACAATATTCCTTAACTAAACTGGGAATAGAGTGCTACACTAATTTATGGGGTGTGTGTTGATCTGGCGGTGCGATCTCGAGGTCGTGGCTGGTGGTGCGCACCAGTGCGGCGGAGAGCTTGTCGCGGCACTGCGCGGCGCCCCACAGGGCCGCGTAGATGACGAGCAGCCCCGCCACCGAGCCTGCCACGATAGCGCCAGCGCGCCGGCCCTGCCGCCAGTCCAGTACCTCATAGATGAACGGGTTCCCGTTGCTGTCGGAAAGTTTCAACGTCAATATCAACACCTGTATATTTTTCGGTGTTCAATAACGTTACAGAGTTAATTGAGTTGTTGAGTAATTTGAGTTATTTTGGTAGATATTAGTTAAACGTTTGTCGTGGACAGTTGCTCCCAGGAGCCTTTATGTTACTTGTGACACTAAGTTAAGACGTGTGCCGAGAACATATTTGTAAGAGGAATTACAAATTACTGCACTTGCCATAATACCAAGTGTTCTATAGACCAATACACTCTCATAGACACATGTTAACCAACTCGTATCCAGGAGTAATCGAGCCGTGTATAAAACGAACCCTGCGATATACCACAACCTATAGAGATATAGAGAAACTTGCAAGGACAGTAAGAAAAACAGAAAGGTTCAGTGTGAGTTTCAAAAACTCACCCATCGGTGCCACCAGCCGCGTAGTAGATCGCGGAGAAGGCTGCATACCAGAGTCCCACGCCGAGCGGTTGGTACACGTGTAGAGCCTGCACCGGAGTGCGGGAGACCAGCAGCTCCGTAACAACTATGCACGAGTTGAACCCGTGAGTCATCACGTCCAGCCAGAACGCTCGAGGCTCGTAGTCTTCTGGATCTGAAATACAACAATAATTTCTATTAGTAAATTTTAATACGATGGCTTTACTGAGATCAGTGGACTAATGAATCATTAACTTAAAACCTGAATACATACCTATTTGCTAAGAACTTCCTTGGCAAAGCCTCATTGGATAAGTAGATATGAGGTTTTTTTATACAGGGTGGTTTTTTGAGAAGGGCGTAATGGCCAAGTCCGAAACCACGAGAGTTAGAGAAAAGTCGTGAAAGGAGTCATGCCCTCGATTTAGCCCTATAAATACACAAGTGACTCAAGACTCCACATCAGTAACAGAGTAGACGCCGCGGAGGAGAGTTCTACGCTCTTGTCGCCGCTCGGACCTGAACCACTGAAGATGTCGACCGCAGTGATCGACGAAACGTCTGGAACACAAGTTTCACTTAGTCCACGGCCAAACAGCCCGGAAGCAATACGTACTACATGCAACGCCGGCCGTGAAAGCCTTAGAGTTTACGATCTGAATTTTACTTATCGTATCGTCTTTAAGAAAAGACATCACTCTAATGTTATAATTTCTCACTGAAAATATCACAAACGTGATAATTAGTCTCACACTAGGTAGGTTTGGTAGTGAGGTAAAGTATAATCAAGTAGGTATCCTATTGTTTGTATTGCTTGGATTACAAGTACCTAATTCTCAAACTTCTGATGACTGATAAGAAGTTTAATGACTTTCTCTATGCCAGGTGCAATCATAGAAGTTAATTTAGTTTTGCGATACAATAAGTAGTTGCATGTTCTGATAAAAATGAAAACTACGATATAGGTACATAGGTACCTAATGTACAAATTGTTCGTTTCGTTAGGTACCTCCCTCAATACTTATATGTACGTAATACTTACCTATTATCAATGATGTTTTACTAAAGATGACGTATATTCATACTGCGCGGTGCTTAAATTTTGTTCCTTTACGACATAAACATGCTTACTGCGACAGATAATACGGTACAAATAATATAGAAAAGGATAGCTATATGTTTAGACTTGCGCTTGAAATACGCGTCGTAATCAAAATTACTACAATTGACTTAATTTTGCCGCCTCAGTTTCCGCGCGCTTGTGCGACATCTACCTCATATAAACATATAATATCATCGCCTATTATGTTATGTCATTATCGTCTTCCGTTCGCGGATTGCTTGACTTGACTGCAACAATCCCGACAGGCATTCCATGTGAGTATAAAAATGTGTGAAAACCGTAGACCGTATCTAACGGAATATTGCAATGTCAAGGCCTCTGGCGCATTAACAATGAAATCTGTTAGAAATAGATATAATAAACATTCGATGTATTCTAAAATTTTTACCTATACATGTGAAACAACTAAAATTGTATTTACGTCTGAAATGGGAAAACTCTTGAAACTTTTAAGGCACGTCAGCACATACCTAAGCAACAAATGGCAACCTGCAATAATATGCAAGGGACTGGTCTTTCAAAGAGCTTTTAGACATTTTGAAAACATGAAAACATTTAAAATAAATATATAAGAAAAAGAAGAACAATCTTACAAAACTTAAGTTGTTGGGTAGGTAATAGCATAGTCAAGAAACAGTCAAGATTTTTATTGCAATATCCATAAATGTTGATTTTATACGAAGATATTTTGTAAAATTCCTGCTACCGTCTAGTATCACGTGTCATTAGCTGACTAAGACCGTGCTGACTGCTGCTCTCCTCCATTCTTTCTGACATGCGTTAGCATCATATTATATCGTTTGTGATTCTGACTGTCACCACTGTCAACTTTGAGTATAAAGCCATATATCAGAGACTGTCAACGTCGGACCTACGCTTGATTGCTCTGCACTTGTAATTTTTAGACTTTCGCGATTCGAACACATTGTCAATAAATCAATCGGGGCTTGATCGCGAGAAAAACATTTAGTAATTTATTTACCTCGACGTTTCGACCAAGTTGCATTGATCGTGGTCACGAGTAGACCGGAGAAATGCGGATAGCGATGCAGGCGAGAGCGCGTATTTTCTCCAACTACCCACTCTTGATCTTTATAAACTGTAGGGCTGTCACAGCCTCGGAAAAGCACAGGGTTGTCACGACACACAACACTGACAGTATCTTTAGTATTTCAGGGTGAAAACCGCCGTTCTGCACTGTCCCATACATTCCTAGCTTATTTTAAACAGTTATCTGTATAAAAGCGGTGTTCGACCGCTATTTGCCTATACAGTCGGGAAAGCCTTTAGGTACCATATTAAAGTAAGTACACAGTTGAAACCAATACATTTTTTTATTCTGTTATTTTTTCCGTAGTACGTAAGTACGTAGTTAGTAGGTACTCCGGAGAGAAAATAAATGATACCGTGATTCGTATCAACTATGCACCAGTAAGTACCTACCTGGGAATTGTTTGAGCGTGCTAAAAGTAATAGTAGCTTATCTCGAACCGCGGTATAACATGCATCAGAACAAACGGCGTAGGTACCTACTTACCTAGTTATAAATCAGTTTATAAACTCTATAAAAACAAAGATAATGATAAAGGATTAATATTATCCATTCATGCTGGCGAAGGTACATAAGTACAATTATGTTCGCACGCTTGCCTTTTAAACAAAGCGCTTGCGCACCTACCTACGCGTGTGGGAAGATACCTATCAGAATATCTGCTACATACAAGTACCTACAACATACCTTCGGTTGCAACGAATCCAACTCAAGGGTATCCTTGAGTTGGAGTCGTTGCAACCGAACGGGAACTAGTAAGTAAGTAGGTACTATGGACTATGGCCAATGTACATAAGGTGGTAGTTTACTGTACCTACCTATTTACGTACATCAATATGATTGAATTTTTACAAAAAACATATTAGTATGCAACTACTTTATTTACTGAGGTCGTTGTATGTAACATGTAAGGTAACCTACTTCGGTAATGCAAAGCTTCTGTACTACGTAGTTTTTTTAATAAAGCTCATGACAGAGCTCACAGAAGGAAAATGTAAATCGGATATAAAAAAAAACATTTCAAAACATATTATGATGCTCAATGATATTATATGTTTATATGAGGTAGATGTCGCACAAGCGCGCGGAAACTGAGGCAGCAAAATTAAGTCAATTGTAGTAATTTTGATTACGACGCGTATTTCAAGCGCAAGTCTAAACATATAGCTATCCTTTTCTATATTATTTGTACCGTATTATCTGTCGCAGTAAGCATGTTTATATCGTCAAGGAACAAAATCTGAGCACCGCGCAGTATGAATATACGTCATCTTTAGTAAAACGTCATTGATGATGCTCATGTCAGTGCAATATAGGTATTAGCGGTTCGGAAATTCACCAAAAACATCACAGACATTTCTTGTTTACAGAAAAGACACAACAGCAAAATACCTTCTTGTAGTCCTATCAATAATTATTGAAGAATGATCTCATCTTTTATAATGCTAATACTATAAAAATAGATGACCTTGGAGTGGTTTGAAGCGATGATAGCTCAGCGGGGGGAGCGTCGCCTTTCAAACTGACGGACACTGGTTCGATCCCCCAATAACAGCTCGAGCTTCCGGTGAAGGTAACACCGTTATCAAATTCCCCGCATGGTGGTAGGGTACTTTCGAATAGCCGCCTGGCTACCACCCTCAATTTTGACAAACTGCCACCAAACACATAGTGTGTTCAGGCAGCAGTCCTATAGAGCCAGTGAGCACTCTAGGTCTAGCGTGATAACATATTCGACCACATCGTCACTGACCATCAAGTGAGATAGTGGTCAAACGCTAAAATCTATACAGTATAAAAAAATGGGCCAGAAACGGTTTTTTAAGTGTATCACCGGAAAAATGTTCTTTAGGGACCAATTATAGTATTATCGTCATTGTTCCTTAACAATGACGATAATACTATCATTGGTGGTCCTTATACACAAGTGTAACATACCAGGATCATAGAGTAATATCCAGTAGAGAGCGGTGATCATCAGCGCGATGGGCGCTGATATGTTGAAGAAGAACCAGTACATGGCAGCGTGCCATGGAAGCTCTCCTGAATCTGAAACAGAAATATAAAACCACATGTTACCTTTTTGTTGTTTCTGTAAATTAAAGAAACATTTTCGTCCTTATAAGGCTACATCTAAAAATATTTGAAGTAAAAAATTCGAGAACTGGTTGGACTTGAACCCACGACCGCGACTACAGAATACCGACCTGTCGCTTTGTCCTACTAAGCATTCTAAGCTATAGTAGCACTAGTCGTCCAAATTATTCCTTCCTTTAACATCTGAGGGGACGACTCTTACATCTAAAAAGTTTCTGTTATTTTTATGAAATTGTGTCCCATATCGTATCTTACATTAAGACCTATTTTTATTCCAACCTTAACTTTTAAGTTTATAGCTGTAAAAAGGTGAGTTTCTCACTTTTGCAAATAATCCGACACTATAAAGATTCACTATAAAAAAAAAACAAGAAAAGAATATCATCATTTTACGTTGCAAATGAGATTTAATTTGAAAAGACCAAGATAAGTAACAGTAATAATTATTGAAATTAGATGTTAAGAGCCTTTTATTAGGGATGATGGGAATCACAATTTTCATTTTGTGAAAAGACCAACTTTAAAAAAAGAACAATATTAAATGGCGCGAAAACAAATAAACCACTACATTCGAAAGAGAAATACATTATGAATGTATAAATAAAATAAAACATACAACATACAAACATAAATAATATAAAACACGGCAATTACTCACGTAGTAGCGTCCCGTATTCTCCTTGCAAAAGACCACCGAATGTGGTTGAAACTATAGTCGGAACCCTCTGACTTATTACGTGAGTAATTCCCGTGTTTTACACATTAATAATGTGTCAAAACCACGTTAGTTTTAATACCAGAGAAATACATGTTAGAAATAAATTTTAATTTGCAATTCCTTGCCATAGACTAGGTGTTTGAGATTAAATAGGCCACTTCGACAAAACGCCAATTTCATATGTAAGAACCTAATATAAAATAATGATGTACTTATGTAAAAAATTGTGTTGCAAACACCACACGATGGATGCGCGTTTATTCTGATGATGGCGTTCATGTCTGCCATTACATCACAAGTTACATAACGTCTTATTCGCCGACATGCATACGTGTGTCAATGATCGTTACACTTAGTTTACATCATGTTGGTCAAGGTTTGATCAATTCATTTACGGTATAGGGGTCAGTGTTCGATACCGTAATTTTAATGAACTCATTTAATATGAATTATTAATCGAACAAGCGATGCAAACGTCTGAGTAACAGCTTGGGGAACCAGAACTTGTATGTTTGTTTATTTGTGTGTTTGGCGATAACATACGATATTACGAATGCTTAATCTGGTCTTTAGTAAATGTGGCAGGCGCCCCGTTTATTACATTATAGAAATACAAGAGTATTCTTTTATTATTATGATTCCTTCTTTCAAGCGATGATTATAGCTCAGCATCGGCTATCATACGTGCTATGAAAACTTGATTAAAATTGGTTCAATATTAGTCTTTATAATAAGACAAAGTTGAAAATGTTCCATTGATGAGTGGGTCAGGTAAGTCAGGTTGTTTAATTCTTAAAAAACATATCTTGACAGTAAATTCGAAGAAACGCTCACTATTTGAAAAAAAAACCGTTGTGAATGTCCATGTGTAAAAAAGTGAATACAATGGCAAATAGACAGTAGTTTGAATAAAGTATCTGAAAAGTTCATGGAACCCTTTATCTAAAATGTACCATGGACACTATACTTATATTACGAGTTTTTTTTTTTAGTTTTTTTATTCACAATAGGCAGGCGTTTGACCACTATCTCACCTGATGTTAAGTGATGATGCGGTCTACGATGATTCACGCCTGCCTAGAAGATACCTGTTCACTCGTGACTTGAAAATGCCCAGATTGTATTCATGTGGAAACACAGACTTAGGCAATGAGTTCCACTCGTTAGCTGTACGCACTATGAATGTGGAAGCAAAACGCTTAGTGCGACAGGATGGAACGTCTACTATATATGGATGTCGCATTGCAGTCCGTCTGATCGTTTTTTGGTGGAATGGGGAAGGTTGTCGAAAAGAAAAGGGTGCGGTAGTTCTTTATACGCCTATGCCCTTTAACCTATGCACTTGGAGCAACTAAAATTTTACCTTCTTAGACTAAGTGTATAAAATGTGCGAAGTGCCAAAATCAAATAAAGGGTTATTTAACTTAGTAGTATGAAATATTTTGTTTCTAACAAAATAAAAAAAAATCATTGTTCTTTTCGCCTTTGCTGAGTTTGTATTATACGAAGGAACATTGAGGTCTATATTTGACAAACTTATTTAAAGAAAACGATAATTATAGAGAATTAAAGCTGACCAAGAGCTAATTGCACATCATCTGAAGGACCGACGTCGGCGATGTGTTTCGTAGGCAGGTTATGTAACAATTGCGCTATCGTCGGCGCGGCAACCATCTCGTAGGGTCCACTGACCCAAATATTCACATATCGTAGCAAAATGTCATAAAAGACATTAATTAAAATAAAAGTAAAAATATTTACCTATTACATCAGGACCATAACACTAAAAAATAAACTTATATCACAAATTATTCTTGACATGATTCATCTTGAGATTATTGACATCTCCATAATCCCTAAATTCCCTTACCTATTTTTTTTACTAAGTAGTTATTGCCATTACTATTAACTCTGCACCTGCAATGTGCAGGTACTGCTGCCAACAAGGACCAGTTATTGTAAAAAGATCAATGATACATACCTACATAATATACATATAGTCACGCCTCTTTTCTGCAGGGGTAGGCAGAGACCGCAGCCTTCCAAATGCTACGATCCCGAAACACTTCTTTCGTTCGGGTGGCTCTGATTGTTTCACTTCACACCACGTATTGCTCCATGTTCTTAAAAATGGCGGCTCTAACCGAAGACGATTGAGTATTACTCAAATCATACTCTATAATTTGCGTGTTACACTCGAAGAGCATGTCCGAGTATATCACGCAATCCTTAGTGCTGGAAGTGTCGGCCATGAATCCAACGGTCGTAGATGCGATCCCCACCGTAGGCTTAAGTTTTTAGGTGTAGTTAGCATCGTATACAAATCCACAGCATGATACTAAGGTAGTTACCATTACCATAGCCTGGCTAGCTACCATCGCCTTCCTAAAATTGAGGGTGGTTGGTCCTGGATTAGCCTATAAGCTATTTAAGTTAGGGCATCCCATCTAGGGGGGTACCACCACGACCGAGAAAAAAAAAGAGCACACGAAAGTTAAAGCAATTCCAAAATCCGCGTGTCTTATTAATATTTAACTGTTAATTTAGCTAATCGATGTGGACTATAAAGATCCTCGCCAAAGACGGACAAAAACAAAAAGAAATCCCAAAGATGGACTTGCTGAAGACAATCATTTCACCCCACATAAAAAAATCAAACAACTGACTTTCTGGGTCTACAGGGAAAGATTGTTTAGGGCATCAAGTTACCTTAATCCGGCACTGAGGGTGGTAGATAGCAGGTGGGTGTGACTAATGACAATAATGCACAAATAGGTACCTATGTATTTGTGCAATAATGCAGCTAAAAATCTTTATAAATATTCCTGTACGTAAAATAATATTTGCCGCTGTTTGGTCTCGCAAAAAAATGCACTTGTAAATGTGCCGAAATATCTGAACTTCGCATTTAGCAGACTTTCCATGCTTAGAACATTCGATCGTGACAGCTTTTAAACAAAACAATCTAAATTAAACGTATCGTTTGAAACGTAGCGTTGCGAAATATAATATATAGGTATTATTAGTGTTGTATCATCGATCTTTTTATGCACATAAATAATCATATTATATAAATAAAAATATAAGGAAAAATATCGATGATATAACCCTAACAATACCTATACTATATTTAAACCACCAGGGGGATTTACAAATGTGTAAATTATATGTAAATTATATATATATACGTATGTATATATAACAATGTTGTGTAAGTATATTAATGTCTTTGTTTTACACTAATATCCGGTATGTGTGTAATTTTATACTGTTTTAATTTTCAATGTACAATAACTACACTTAATATTATAAAGAAGAAATATTTGCAATTCTGTAATTATATATTTTTGTATGTTTGTAATGAATAAACTCACATAGGTATTTAGGACCGATTTTTAAAATTCTTTCACCATTACAATGCTACACTATACCTAAAAACCTAAAGCTATATTATTACTAAAATATACCAGGTCTCCTCGAAGACCAAAAAGAAAATAATACAAAAAAAATGTACAATATTAAATAACATGTCAATAATTAATTACAAACAAAACAACTGGGGCAAATGCCTTTATTAAAATAAAATACTAATAACTCATTACAATACTGCAGCTACTACAATAACATTTGAGCAATCCACTAGCTATTGGTAGCCTATAGAGAACTCAAATGTTCTAACCCGCTACCGGCTGGCAGCGTGCCCAGAATGCTAGCAGCATTGCCACGTTGAATTGCAATGCTGATTCGTTGAGCCAAATATGTGCCAGCATTTTGGTCACGTGTCGCATCGATCAAACGCTGATATATTTTGGAAAATCCGATGAGCTCCAGGTCCCTACGGGAAACAAAACAAATGGGACATCATATTAGGGGACATTAAAATAACTAGACAAGTAATGTATTTGATGTACCTACATAGGAAAATAATAAAACTTTTTCTATTTCGGCGTTGATTTTTTTCTACTTTCTCAGTACGATGAACAATTATTAATAATGAATATAAGTAACCAATTCAATATACTTAATTAAAAATAATAATAACGAAATTAATTAATGAAACAAAATAAACTAAGCGCCTCATAACTAAAAATACCGAATACTCTAGGTATTGATATAATATAGGATATTAAAATTGTGGTACGAAAAAAATTTGTGAACGCAATGGCTTAGGTATACCGGTTTAACCACATTTATTGTTCTTCGTGTTGACACAAAACAGATAGGAAAGGAAATCTCCAAGAGACTGGTTGACGTCTCAGGAGACCGAAGAGCTGGCAGCTTCCTCGCTCAACGTATTAGCCTAGCAATACAAAGAGGAAACGCTGCCAGCATCTTGGGTACAATGCCGCAGGGGCCCGTTTTAGATTTATTTTAGTTTTTATTAAATGTTTAAGGTTTTTATTTTAAGTTACATTATTTTATTGCTATTCTAAATTATTTTTAAATTATGTTAATGTTACCTTGAATAAATATTAAACAGATAGGTATAGGTATAAGTATTAGTTTCGTATTTCATGTGCGTTTGTCAAGTTTAATAGTATTCTTCAAGTTTGATCGAATCACATTATGGGTTGAAACTAAAAGCTTAGCCGTAGGGCTGCCGATATGGTTGAAGATGTTACAAATAAACAGTAAACCTAGAACTTAGAGATTTTCATACTGAGAAGTCATTATATTTTGTTTTTAACACGCATTTTATTAGCTTCGTACATCCGCATGTACATGATCTATGTATGTAACAGAATCTTTGAACGTAATTTCGACCTCGTTCTAAACATCGGACTAATTTGAAACATAAATTAATTCAAACAATAACATATACCTACCTACTTGGTCTCTTGGTAAGGTTGAAACGGTATTTGTATTATTGAAAACCCAGCGGGATTTCCGATTACGTTGTGACGATGCGAGACGAGACCATCTGACGAGAACTATTTATATCTCTACATAGCTACAGAGTGAACTTACCTTATTTAAACATCGTATTGTGTTTTTTCATCAAGGATATACAATAAAATTCGAATTTCCGTCCTACCATGACGTTGCTTTGTAAGTAAGTAAAATAGTTTTGTAATGTATATAATATATGAAATAATAGGCTTTTTCCATGAACACATTATGTAGTAATAGATGGGTACATTCAGACATTTTCCTACTTGTATCTAGCGTGTTAAAATATTTTCATGAGTATTTATAATGAAAAAATAATATATAATAACATAACATGCCTACCTATAATTATACGTATTAAATATGGGCTACAAGGACGGGCTTATGTACGTTAGTAAACAAAGTCTCTATAAAGCCTCTCTAACATTACTTATTTACGTAAAATAAACTTTATGTAAATGTACGCTAATGGTGTACAAGGTAACAATAATTTTGCCAGATTATACAATATGTAAATTATATATTTTTAAGAATAAAAAGAGACAAATATTTGTCCGGCGGTTTTATCCGCGCTACGTATTCCTCGAAAACCAATTTCCGAGGAATAGGTAGCGCGGATAAAACCGCCGGACGCAGTGTTTATACAGACTTTATTATTATTAGCCTTTATTGCTGATACTAAACAATTGTTTTACACACAATAGTAAATTGTTTTAACTTAAATCTAATACATCGGGTTTCCCGGTTCAGTGGTCAGCGTGTCCAGTGACACATAGGCCTCTTCCAGCTGCTTCCATTCTTCTCTAATGGTAGCTTTTCTAGACCAGATCGTCCCTCCAATCATCTTGATATCATCTGTCCATCTTTTAGCTTGCCTGCCTCTTTTTCTTTTGCCATCACGTGGCTGCCATTCTGTTATAATTTTAGTCCATTTACATCTGCTTTCCCTTGTCATATGTCCTATACAGACTTAATACGGGTAAAACTAAGAATAAATAAGACAGTTTATCTATCCTCTTTAGACACAGACAATTATGTAATAAGATTGAGAAAAGCATATTATTATATCAGGATATTGACCTTCGATCAAATCAAGTAGCATATTGTTGATCGAAGGTCATGATCGTTCTTAGTTTCGTCAAGTAAATGGAAATAAGAAAGAAAAGATATTGTCTCAACAGGTCACCCAGGGGTGATACCAAGAGGGGTTGACTGAATGGAGTGAGGGATGGCCTAAGCGAACGGTCAGATTCCGATCAGATTTAGGATGTTTTATTAAAAGGCCAGGCCGAGAGCACTCCAAACCGACGCCGACTTGTATGAAGAGTTGGATGTGTGGATGAAGCGGAAGAGAAATTTCAGAATTGTAGCAAACTGAAGCAAACTGAAGCTTACGACTATGGGAAAGAGGCGTGACTTTGCGTACCTATGAAGGTAGTTTCAGCATAATATATACATGTACCATTATATCCATTTACCTGCTATAATTACTCTACCGCAGTCTTCGATCAAGAAATTCTTGATCGAAGACCGCAGTAGTCGAGACCGCTTGAAAGCGCATCCACACATTATTGACTCACGGGAGTCACATTGCATACTGTGCGATTCTACCTATCGTTTTGCCTTTACACCTGCAAAACGTGGAACGAGCTTCCCTCCTCTGTGTTTTTGTTTTTTAAAAGGAGATTTAACAAAGTCTTTAAAAGGATTGGCAACGTATCACAATGCCCCCAGTATTATAAATAAATATAGGTGAAGGTGATCGCTTACCTTCAGGCAGCCCGTCTCCTTGTTTGCCAGCAATTACATTAAAAAAAAATACAAAATATTGTATTTAATAAGGTGTGAAGTACCTTCTGATGCGGCGTAGCATCAGTTTCCTACCTACACTTTTATTACATGTAGTATAGATATAATAGAAGATATAGTTACTAATCATTATATAGATATGTATATATACAGATAGGTAGATATTACTGGTAGGTAAGTGACGGTTTGCAATTTTCGGTTCCTAATACTCATTTGATTGTTCTTTCTGAGATCTCTGAAATAAACGGTTTTTTTTATTGTTATATCACTTATTTTATTATTATTAGTTGTTTTATTATTATTATTGTTCATTTGATCTAAAAAATAGGAATCATAAAAAACTTTATAAGTACTATACGTGAACTAAAATAAGTTAATATAAATTTGTACTGGATGCTTTGTGTAGATCCTGCAAAATGTGTAACGAGCTTCCTCCCTCGGGGTTCCCGAGTACTTACAATATGGGATTCTTCAAAAGGAGGGTTAACATAGGCTTAAAAAAGATTGGCAACGTATCGTAATGCTCCCAGTGTTACAGATATCTATAGGCGGCGGTGATCGCTAACCATCAGGCGACCCGTCTGATGTTTGCCACCTATAACATAAAAAAGAAAATCCGTGAACTCCACACAATGGTGACCTACGAGTATGTTGTCGGATTCAGGTTCTTCCCAAAATATATTTTGATTGATATAATACTAATCGCGCAGAGAACAATGAGATCGAGGATTGACTGATTACTTTCGGTACAAACAATATTTAAGAACAGAAATAGACAATTGATAATCTGTAAACTTTGTGTTATAATTAAAACATAATTTGATGTGGATAGCCAGACTATAATCTATCATAATCCAAAAATAAATCTCTCTGTCTGTGTCTGTGTGTATGTGTGTATGTTTGTTACTTCTTCATGCTCAAACGGCTCTACCGATTTCAATGAATTTTGGTATGGAGATAGGTTAGACCCTGGAATAACACATAGCCTACTTTTACCCCAGAAAAGTAGGGTTCTCGTGGGGTAATTGACGTAGCAGGAAAACCGTAAACTACGCGGGTGAAACCGCGGGGCGCAACTAGTAATATATAATATATAATAACTGTGTCTTTCTAGCATCTTCTGTGGCTCATACGCCTAAAATTATTTATTTGACTATTGCTATAGTTTCCGTCTTTTCGGACCTAAGAATGCTTCACGCTTCTGGACACGCTTTTTGAACCGATTATTGCTGAGCTGGGAGCGTCGGCTGTCAAACTGACGGACGCTGGTTCGAGCCCCACCAACGGTTTGACTTCCGTCCTTCAAGTACCCGCCTGTCTAGCTCCAAACGCATAGTGTTTTCAGGCAGCAGCACTTGAGAGCTGCGGTAAGGATTTAACGTGATAACATCTCCGATCACATCGTCACTGACCATCAAGTGACATAGTGGTCAAACGCTAGATCTATAGAGTATAAACAATAATCTCCCGGTTGTTGTCTTAAGATAACAGTCCTTAGGTCACGTCAAAGACTTTGGGGGGTAGAAAACCCCCGACATCAGGCTGGCCAACCTGAGTTGGCGAGCATGGTTGACATGGCCAACACACCTCTCTGTCCCAACTACTGGGACATGGGCGGGAACGCCCATGTCCCAGTAGTTGGGACATTTACAATTTGATTGATTTCGTAGTAATCGCGTTAGTTCCGAAAAATTATAAAAAACAAAAACCTTTTCGAGATGTCTAGAGAATGAAAGACAATTTATCGCTACAATCCAAAACTGCCAGTAGTTACAGATTTACCCAGAGCGTTACAATTATTATCCTACTAGTATTATAAAGGCGAAAGTTTGTGGGTATGTCTGTATGTTTGTTACTTCTTGTCGCTCAAACAGGTACACTAATGTAGATGAAATTTGGTATGTAGATACTTGAGGTCCCAAAATAACACAGAGGCTTTACTTTTTACTTTTCATCATCATCGATCATCACCACGCAGGTAAAACCGCGGGGCGCAGCTAGTTAATTATATAGGTAAGGTACAGAAAAGAAAATGTTCTAACAGTTTTGTCAAAAGATTCTGTGTAATCATGGTAGTGATAAGGTTCAATATTAGAAGCTGTCAATATTGTTGAACGGGAAAATACAACCTATCAACATGATAACATAACCTTGTTGTGTTATGATGTTGAATACCATAGTAAAAAACCGGTCTTCAACCGGTGGTAGACGATATATTTGGCCAAGTGTACCTTAAGAGTTCACGTGGAATAATTGTTATGACTACAAATTTATTTTAGTTTCATTATTTAACCGAACTACGCACAGGTTTCGTTGTATAGTTCGACGTAGGATTGTGGTTAAATTTAGAATACACTTAGAATGTAGTTGTGGCGAAACACAGATCTGTGCAATGAAACTGACTGTTTAGCTGACATAACTGCAAGCGCAAGAATGTGGAAGCAAAACGCTTCTTTCGCAAGGGATTTGTTGCTAGTACTCGCCACGCTTAGCAGGCGGGTTGTTGAGCCAGTATGTTGATTTTATACGCAGAAGGGGCTGCTGCACATTTTTTGGTACGTGATCCTGTAAGGTCTGTAATTGTGTTTTGTGACTTT
The DNA here is from genome assembly GCA_934044485.1 of Apeira syringaria. Classification (NCBI taxonomy): domain Eukaryota; kingdom Metazoa; phylum Arthropoda; class Insecta; order Lepidoptera; family Geometridae; genus Apeira; species Apeira syringaria. The sequence continues at coordinate 5,839,231 of OW203659.1, forward strand.
TATGTAAAAAGGAACCCAGTTCCCTAGCTTTTTTATCTTTAGATTATTAGACATCTTCTAATCTAAAACTCGGTACAATATTTTTTATCCTCATTTCTACTATTGAAATTGTGACATTCGCTAATGATCTCATTCGGGTTTTTACGAATATACATAATCTTTTGAAAGACATAGGAGGATTTCTCTTTAGTCAGAACTGCCTCTGACATCTAATGTCACAGTTATTTTGGTTGTAAATATTTTTCTATGAAATAATTCTATATCCTACTATTATTATAAACGCGTTTGATATGCATTTGATAATGTTATAAAAGTTTGTATCGATGTTTGATACTATTTCACTCTCAAACGGCTGGACGGATTTGGACGCAATTTGGTATGTAGATACTTCAGGTCCTGGAATAACACATAGGCTACTTTTCATCATCATCATCATCATCCCCACGCGGGTAAAACCGCAGAGCGCAGCTAGTAGTTCTATATACATATAGATATCCCAAATAGTTCTAAGAAGTTAGCTAAAACGTTTAGGACCGGACTACTAAAGCGTGTTTAGGCCGAAACAGAATCTCTTATACGTTACTGAGTTTACATTTCAAAGCTGATTTATATCCAAACGTATAACGTAATCGTTGTTTATTTTGCAATACTGTCTACGCCGTCTATGGCGAATGTGCCACCAAGTTAAGCAACCTTTATAACGCCAGTAAAACTATTTCATTTTGTTGAAAAATGTATATAGCAAACGGTATGTAGCGGTATGATTCGTATTTCACAAGTCGTGTCCAACTTTAAATAATATGGCGTGGTATTATTGCTAATACCTCTGAGATGAAGCAACCTTGTAGGGACATAATATTCCGGTTCTCCGGGTAAATGGCCTGGAGATGAGGGCGTTGGTGTTTGTATTGCATTTACAGAGGGTGATCTCTACACGAGCGGAACACGAGCTTATCTATATGTAGCTTTTTACAACTTGTAGCTAACGGAGCTTACGCTAGATTTGATATCAATACTCGTAGCATATTCATGAGGACCGACTATACTTTGTCAGTGTATTGATTCTTAGAAACACGATGACAGCCGGTAGTGACACTGTCAATCGCACCACTGGATCCACCTGAGTTGAGTTTTCGGTGAAGTGACATCGGTATAAAATTGGCAGAATGTGTATAGGGTACTTTGTGTTTCTTGGTAGACTATCTTCAAGTTTGCAACTATGTCATCACACACTCAGTGATTAGACAGCTGTTACTAAGTCCCAGTCAACCAGATGCAGACCGTCATTGAATGGATAGTGGTCAAACGAACTAAAATACGTAAAATGACATTGAAATATTCGTAAACTTTCAAACTTACCGGAAGAATTCTGACGCAAAGCAATAATCGATGTCAACGTTCCACAGAGCAGCGTGATGGTCACTAGAAGCAAGCCCCAGTTAGTGAGAAATACCAGCCAGTAGGGGGTGGGTCCTTCCACCAATGACCAGGTCAGGATAGCCACCGCTAGCGATGACAGAATAATCCTGATCACCAGTAGCGGCACTGACGACTCTCCTCGCTGCCATGAAGACGCGTAAAAGTCGCTTAACTTGTCGTGCGAAGACACCCATAAGTCCGATAGAGAGACAGTTTTCCTATAACATTTCACCATTTTGAAGAGTTTTATTTATAACCACAAAAACTGCACTTCGCGTAGGTATATACCTACGCGAGTTGATGTGAAACACTTGTTGGAGACGTTCAAGAATTTGAGATAAGTTAGCGAATTTAAGATAAACACAGTATTGCGACACACACGGCACAAGATTGGAGAATACTGTGGTTTTATCGATGAGGTATTATTTATCACTGGAGCGAGGTATATTTCAGGTAATCTAATACTGTGTGTTAAACAATTAATTTTATGAATAGCAATTGAGATATAAGTTGATAAGTCGCGATGGTTGGGAAGGTTAGTCTAGAAATGCAGGTGTTACTGGTAGATCGTATGTATTGGAATCTGTCGTATCGCGAGACGAGGTGTGCAGAACACCTCAGAGCGCAGCCGGCGCGGCGCGGGTCCGGGTCTCAGGCGCAGACTGGCGACACCTCTATACTCGCACCACGCTCTACACCGACTTGCGTAAAATCCTAACCTTTATGTAATCATTTGTTTCTCAAACATTAACTGGCTTATGAGTCAATGTTCGTCGTAGTCAATCGATTGGCGCAAGCGCTGATTCTAGGTTGTGCGCAATTGCTAATAGGGATTTAAAAAATGATAAAACATCAGTATACGAAAACATATTAGCTAATAATCCTAAAGATATTATATCAACTACAAAGTTTATATACCTTACATAGTTAGCGTAAAAAAAATGTCTAATTATTTTATTATTAAGTATGTACTTAGTTTGATACCCTGCCCAAGAAATAGGTTGGTATATAAATACTACTAATACCTACTAGTCATCACCATACACCATGTATGTAGTATTTAATCATTATTCAAGCATATATGCATTATTACGATATAGATATTTTAAATTTTACAGATTTTGTGTTTATCTACTGTTCTACATCTTGAGGGTAAGTGACGATGTTCTCAATGGTGGAATTAAGCTCGTGATGACGCCCACAGTGCGGTGCGGCAAAAAAGCAAAGCATTGATCTTCTGCTCTGGTTCTCAAAGTGCAAGTGTCATGGGAGGGCTTGACGCTTGTAAGATCAACAACTTCGTCCGTTTTATCTTTTACTGCTAAAAATGCCAAGGTACCTTATAATAATATGTACAGACTGAATACGTTGGTATAAATTTAAGTAAATACTTACGAAACATCGCTAAAATTTAAATACATTGTTCTTATAGGTACATCGACGAACTAAATTGTGTTTTCTTAAGTATACCTAGTTAACTATTTATTACGCGTACAACACAAACAAATATTCAATCAATAACAAAGAGTTGTACAAAGAGTCAACACTGATCAGGAAGCATATAATAATATCATCATAATTGAGTTGTATAGGTACCATAGACTACCATTTAATGTCATTGTGTTTTATCGCTACGTACAAACCTGATGCTCGAGGAGGTATGTACCGAACACACAAACTCTTTGGGTTTGTACTAGTATGTTATAGAATATCAATACGGTATATGATGGATCACGCGAGCCTATAAGATACCTATTCATATTCGTGCCTCGATACTCAAATTATATTAGAAACACATACTTAGTCAAAGAATTCCTCTAGTAGCTGTGCGTACTATCATAGACGATTTGTCTATGGTACTATGTAGTGGAAGCAAAACACTTCGTGCGACAAGTTGGAACGTCTGACATGTATGGATATCGCATTACCGTCCGACTAGTCGTTATTTAATGGAATAGGGCAGGCAGGAGGAATCCTATTATGTCAACACACTAACTAAATGTATCCGGTAGTAAATAATAGTAAAAAAATCGCTTTAATTGTAAAAGAACTAAAAACAAGAAAATAATTTTCAATAAATTTAAATTGAGAATAGTAGATATGAATCAAAAAATGAAATAGTAAAACAGCGTGCAATAATTAGAAAATCGATTATTTTGGCAACTTTGCATCGGCGCTACCGGATTGGAAGTATTGAAGGGACTTGAGAGTCATTGCTAATGAATGAGCCTTATAGTTCGTCTTTCTAAGGCTAAGGACTCAAGAGCGCCGAGTTGGTACGAGCCGTCCTACAAATGGGAACGTTTCACATACGCGATCATACTTGTGCTTGATACACGTCGAGCAGTTATTCAGGTTTAAATTTTAGCTACTTCATATTTGGTGGACGCCCAGCTTCTTGGTTGCTAATACTTAGCTTTACATATAATGTAGTCTTTAAACTGAGAGGCGTGTTCAATGAAGCACCTAGAATCGACGAACTCAATATACATTTTTCATAGTTTCCTGGTAGCCTAGAATATTTAGATATGTAGGTAGTACACGCTGTTCATTCTGCCCCGACGGAATCGGACAGAAGGGCGGGTTTCGTAAACGGGTGTTAACAGGCAGAGATGGCGTGACAACTCCTGATGAGTTCGTTGAAAATATATGTTTGTGAGCTCATTTGAAAATATATGTAACACTACGACACCTGTCTGTGCCTGTGAACACACGAGAGTACAGATGACTAAGATGGGCAATTATTTTTAATTACTAATCACATTTTTGCACTATTTAATTTCCCATGTAATGTCATTTTAGATAAAGAAAAATATTGTCGCTCGAAAATATGTTCACTTACTAATAAACTAGACAATGAAATAAAATTTTATTCAATTATATATTTCAAATCAAACAATAATAATCAAATAATAAATCTAAGGCTAATAGGATGGTCTGTAAAGGTCCGTCATTTGCAATTTTAACGGAAATTTGAACAAATTATTTAATTCTATGTAATTTTATATGTATTTGACGGTCGTTGTGGCTCAGTGATCAGCGACACTGACTTTGGAACCGTGACCCCGGGTTCGAAACCCGGCCGGGGCAAAAAATTCTGTGATGAGCAAAGATGTTTGTTCTCGGGTATTGGATGTTTGTGTATTGTGATTGTGGGTGTCTATGCCTCCCGCGACACATAGTATCCTAGTGCGGGGGTGTGTGATCATAGTATGTGAAATTTTTTTTTATTAGTTTTGCATTATTCCTGGAACTAAATTAAATGTTTAGTACCATAATCTGATCACTCCAGTGAATATACACAATGTATACAATAAATATATATTTGGTACCTAATACCTATATACCTTTGTAGAATGTTGGGTTAAGATTGTTAGCTAACAAGGGACCATAAAGGAAACATAGGAAAAATCCTCGTCCGAACAAACCTTCAAACATAATATAATTCGTAATTACCTCTGATGTACTTAGTTAATGTAAGGTTATTGCGAGCCTCAAATTAATGCAAATATAAAATGTAATAACTGGTTGTAGTTATTTTATTATCAAACTCACAGTTGTAGGAAGAATAGATGGAATGTGTGGAATCTACAATGTGAGGTTCTGTGTAGGTAATATGCATGTGTGAGTGTGTGAGACTCCTCAATACCATTTCACCGCTGTGTTATCCGCGGTGAAATGGTATTGAAGATTATGGTGTCTTCCCATCAATCCACAGGAACGATCAATATTTTGAGGAAGAAAGCCATTTTACATGAGCACATGCTCATTGCTTCCTTAAAATATTAGACAAACTATACATATAGGTAGTTTGTCTCGGGTCTTGGATGTTCGTGTGCTGTGATTGTGTGTCTATGCCTCCCGCGACACAGGCCATTCTAGTGTGGGGTGAGAATGAAAAAAATATCCGATGAAAATCTTTACATTGCAGAGTTAGTTTTGAAGAAGGAGGAAATAACAACAAATAAAAATAATTTAACATGTATTTAAATATACAAATCGAGGAATACTTTTGTTTTACAACTATTTAAAATCTAGATACAAAACTAATTATATACCTAATTTAGCTATACAAAGTTAACAAACATATGGCCAGTGTTGTCATATTAGGCACATCCTTTGGAAGACATCATTTACACTTAAAATTAGGGCACTTAGATTGTGCTACTTGATCGATCCAGTTTTAAGCTTCATTTAATCAAACCGAGCGAAATTAAATACCAGAAAATTCTAGTTACGTAAGACTAACTCCGTAAGATCCAAGAAAAACTAGAATAATGCTGTTGTTATACTTTCTCTACACTATGGTATATTTACTTCATCTTCATCATCATGTTAGCTATAAAACGTGATCTGCTGGACATATGCCTCTCATGCACCCAGCCCCTTGCTGTGATTTTGGTCAGGTTGTCTGTCCATCTTGTCGGTGGACATTATATGCTTGGCTTGTCTGTTATTTATTGCCTATTGTACATTTTTCTACTATTTGTTGAAATGAATTAATTGCAACACTGAACTGTATGCGCCATCTATCTCTTATCTAAGGAACTATGGAGCGATATATTGTCTGTACTGCCTACTACATTCTTTTTTTGGATTTACCGAATAAACGATTATTGCTCAGTTTGCGTATATAAATTATTTTTCATAAATATTCTTTCAATTCTATCACTATTCATAGATTGTTACTGCCAGCGAAAATGTAAAGCATAACCATTACATATATTCCCAAATTACGAAATAGGTAACGAAATTAAAATTAGAAAATGTAATGGTAATAAAACCTTATCTGGAATAACATAGGGCCAATTTACGTCAACCAAATTATCCGATCTCTTTTTGATGGGGCTAATAATTTTTGTGACTCTGAAAATTTAGAGTCAGAAGTACTGCATCTGCAAGTACTGAAGAAGAATGAATACAAGGTGATCAGGCAAGCATATCCCAGGGGACGGGATCGGAGGGGATTCGAAGTTTCAGGTATCCAGCCTTTATGGCATATGTTAACGGAATGACAAATAAAGTGGGTTGTAATAGAGAAAAGTGGTAGGTGTAAAGTTGGAAACAGAGAAGTCAGTGTATCAAGTTTCCTATATACATGTCTAGATTCAGTCCGGTGCGAGTCCGACCCAATGCCATTAAGATAACGTCAAAAATCCTTAGTTTGCTACGTTCATTAGCGGCCTAAATCTATGTTGAATCTATGTCGGTTTTGTACGAAATTGACAAGTTAGATGCTCACAGACTAACTACGAAAAATGGCGTGTATCACTGTGTACCACTGATCAGGGGCCTTACTATCAGCTTTGTAAAATCCATTGAAGTTCCGAGCAGTTGTAAAACCTAGCTTAAACATGCCAGAGACAACAACAACCGTTCACCTTTAAAGATATCAATGTTCGAACCGTTCACCGAAAGGAGCGTGATGCCGTGGTGATGGTATGACGGTATTACACTAAGCGGTTTAAGCCAGGTTTTAGAACTGCTCGGAACTTGAATGGATTTTACAAAGCTGATAGTAAGGCCCCAGAAAGCGAAACTGTGTACGTCACTAAATCTAGAATTGAATCAAGATTGATTCAATATGGATGAATTAACCACCAAAGCTGTCGAAATTGGCTATTGTAAGCCGAGCATATTGCCATATTGAATAGTAAAGTTAGGCCCCAGGTAATCTGGCACATTTTTGCGTAGTGTTGGCATTTGGCAACGGGATAAAATGGAAGCTGGCTTCGCAGTTTCGTTTAAATTCCCTTTCGCATCACTGCGTCTATCTACTACAGCTTAATAATTTCATAACTTTTTTGTGGAAAATGTTTTCAAAAATGGAGTCTCTAATTAATGTTAAGTTGTGTACACTAGTCCCTCCTCAAAGGAAGTCCTTCCTCTACACGTGCAGGGGGCGAGGATTTGATTAGTTTCTTCGAGATCGCATCTCGTGCTAGGGCAATGCCGAAGGTCACGCAGTGCAGAAGGATGAGCAGCAGGCCAGCGATGGCACATACACCTATTGTAGGGCCCGGCTTGGCCCAGTTGACAACAGGGTATACCCAGCGGTTACCATCACTGAAATGAAACAGATATATAGATACTATTATAGTTTGCTTGTATACTAGATGCGACGACGCTATAGTAGGAGTGGTCCTGATGGATGCCGTCTATATCACCAGCATACTATGATTACTTTCGTGTCATCTTTGCCCTTTCAGTCCATATGTGCCGGAATACGGCGAGGTACCAAACTGTGAAGCTTATCGGCTGGTCGAGATGCAACAGGCGATTAGGTTGTAATTAATTTAATTTATTATTAAAACTCACATTCATAATTACTTTATACTGTTTCTTATGGGTATAACGTGGCACTTACGCGTAGTCTGACTGTGACACTCGCAGTGCGAGACGGGACGTTACGACGAACGCACCGCACTCAAGACCCTGATAAAGGCTTCCGGATGAAGTCGAAGCGATCATGATATCGACTACGCGTAAGTGCCACGCTATACCCGTAGACACAGTATAATTGTTGAGACAGCTCTCCTGGAGAGACAGTTAACACTCTTGCTATATTCCACCTTAGACCACATCGTCACTGACCATCCAGTAAGATAGTGGTTAAACTCTATATTTACAATCAGGTATAAAAAAAACTTACGTGCCGACACCACCAGCCCAGTAGTAAATCAATCCAAAGGCGACGTAGCAAAGTGCGAAGATCACCGGCTGGTAGCCATGCAGCAGACGACTGGGTTGTGATGCAGATATCAGCAGTAAAAACATAACGAGCGAATTGACACCATGCACAGCCACGTCAAGACCGTGGCTAAGCTCTTCTTCGATTCCAGCTGTGAAGTGGATAATTATTCAATTTCTTAGTGTGTTCCATGATTGTTACCAACTTAATAAAAAAAAAGAATTTAGAAATCGTTCTAGGATCTGTTTCGGGTAACCTATTTATTGATAGAAAAAGACACATTGACCGAGACACAGGAGAGTTATTCTTTTGTGTTTTTCATTTTCACTGTCATTTGTTCTTTGAACTACTAAATACTGGCTACCGGCTTTTTTATATTAGTTTGTGCATATTACAGTTTCACCGGGCACGGTGGGCGCGCACGGAAGGCCGTGTGCGATTGCATTCTCCCGCAGAAAAGTTGACGATTAGGTCAAGGCATGACCCAAGAGTGAACCTGGGGCGGCGGCACCTAGACAAGGGGGAATCGGAACAAATACGTGCGAATTCTACCTGGTGCCACACTTAAATTCGACAAAGGGATACCTACATAATGTATACTGCGCTCTTGATTTTAATCCTGTCTTGAGACAGGATTAAAATCAAGCGCGTAACTAGGATTAACTTATTAACTATCGATATTGCTACTTTACGTGACATTTAGTATTTAAATTTTCAACTAAAGGGGTAGTCAAGTACTGATCTATTGTTAAGAAACAAAATGCTTAGATAGGAGGACAGCGTGTTCTCGCTTGGCTGACGCCGCCAAGGTTGAAGTTTTTTGTTTAGTATTAGTGTATTCTTTGGATATAGTTATGAGGAAATAGGTACACACCTTCATACAGCACGCTCCAATAAAAAATGGTGATGAAGAAGGCGACGGGCACAGCGGTGTTTTGCAGCGCCCAAAACACCTTGACGTACCAGGGGAGCACGAACTCAGCGCCTGCACAATAAGTATCGCAAGAGGTATACCTATATCTCGCTAGTGTGTAGTGTCGTTTTGATAGGTACTCATTTTTAACCTTTAAAAACTATAAAAAAACAGACTTTTACCACTTATGAGGACCATTTTATGAAAATGAAGATATTGTGTATGGTTCAGAGATGAAAGGTCCTACTAAATGATTTTTTTTATAAATCGGGTTTCATTAAACGGATTTCTGCCAAAAGATATATAAGTAGGTTACCTACAACCGATTTGCAGCTAAGTATTTTTATTTCACTTAAAATGTGTAAAATACACGAAATACATTAATTTTTAAACAAAGAACATAGTCCAACCAAATAAATAGTAATAAAACGCATAATTGTAGGCCCTTTTTTGGGGCAAGGTTCGTCGCCCTTCGTCTCGTCGAATTGAATTTAAAATAATAATATGGGACAACATTCTCACAAGGTCTTCAGGTCCCAAACTATGCAGAGCCTGTACTATGGTAACCTGATGACTGATATATACTTATATACATATACACACCCAGACACAGGTCAAACAGACATGTTCATACACACAAATGTTTGACCTGTCCGGGAATCGAACCCGGGACCAGCGGCTCAGAAGGCAGAGTGCTACCAACTGCGCCAACCGGCCAGTCAAGTCGAAAATGAACATGTAAAGAGTTAACGGAGGTACTACTGCGACTATAGAGACAGTAATATTTGTTTGAGTATCTATTACCTAAACTAGGTACCTACTTAAATAGCAAACAAAATAAAAAGTAAACATAAAAACAACTTTTTAAAAAGTAAACGAATTAAAAAAGTTATTTAAATATTATATAAGTAGATTTACCACTATCTCACTTAAAGTTCAGTGACAGTGTGATCGAATATGTTATCACGCCAGACCTAGAATGCTCACTGGCTCTCAAGGACTGCTACCTGAACACACTAAGCATGTGTTCAGGTAGCAGTCCTGAGTTTTTGGTTTTTCAAACATGAAGGTGGTAGCCAGACTACTTAATAGTACTCTACTACCATGCTGAGAATTTGATAACGGTGTTAACTCCACCGGAAGCTGAAGCCGTTGGTAGGGATCGAACCAGTGTCCGTCAGTTTGGCAGGCGACGCTCCCACAGTTGAGCTAACATCGCTTCAAAGTTGACTTGTTACAAATACTATATACGGAAGAAGTTTATTGCACTTACTTATGGGTCCAACGAGATAGCAACGCCAAGACACACCGGCGCCGAAACCAGTCGCAAGCAATATGAGACTTAACCCCCAATGCGTAAGGTATATGAACCAAAACGAGTATATCCCGTTGAGTATATATATTATCATCGACGACAGCACTATTCCCAGCGATGTCAGAAACAGCAACGTGCGCCAAATGAGCAGTGGAACGGGCGACCGCGTCCTCTGCCAAGCACTGAGGTAAAAGTCCGACGAATTCGGATGCGCTAACACCAGAGTTTTAGGATTTAACTCTTCCTTTATAAACTTCTTCACACCACTCATGTTTAATATGGTTCTTGACGCAAGTGCAACACAAACTCACGGCTTATTTGTTATCTAGTACGCTATGGTATATAGATATCAGGTCAATACTTGCTAAGCAGATTGTACTATCGCGTTGAGTCACATCGGTTATCTATAAAAGAGTTGCCAAAAACGGTTCGTATCGTGTTCATAAATATAGGTACTATATATCAATCTATGTTTCTTATGGTGAACTTCGCAATCGCTTCCTGAATTGTATGTTCAGCTTCATTTTGAAGAGACATATATATGTATTATTATGTATATACGGTATCTGGATGCGAAAAATAACAATTGTGAAAAGGTTGTACAGCGGCCGCAGCTAGCGAGACTTCTTGCTCGGATATTGACGGTGTCACCTATTTTTGTGTTTTGGTCTATTCAATAAAATTGAGGTTGCGTTTCGTGAATTAAATTATACTATTACAGAATTCTAAATATTTATATATTTATTTAACAGCAGGTTCGCTCCGCGGTCTCTCCTACGTGACGACGGTTTTGCTGACACCATTAATTTTTCCGAGATATAGGAATTTCTTAGTTTTTTTTCCGAAAGAACCTAATAAAGTAAAAGTATTAGAAAGCTTTGAAAATGGCTTAAATAGGTAAATAGGTTCTCAAGTTATGGAGTACCAAGGAATACACGGAATCATTTTTATATAGGTACATAGCTAGATAAGTCGCTTAAATAGGACATACCTAATACAACATGGGAATAATTAAATACATAATAAAATTTATTATTACTAAATACGCTCTAATAAGCTCTAACTCCTCACTACAAGTAGTCAAACCTGTGGTACGGACACCATTTCTCTCCGGCTTACAATACTGCATTAAAATTATAGGTACCGACCTAGAGCTTGTAAGTGTATTTTATTGTATTTATTAAATACGAGTATGTAATTTAAACTAAACAGTTTGACTAGGTGATTCGCAGGATTGCTAATCGACACACCTAGGTAGAGCACATCCTTGAAATTACCTTTGTTGGTGGCGGTTTGAGGCTCATATAATATAGCTGTCTACTATCACTTAAAAACGTCTTAATTTACGAAACATTATCTGTATACTTAATTATAAGATAATTATAATATATTTTTTCGTACATCAATTTGGTGAACTGGAATTAGATTCCCTGTTATTTTCTATGCCTTATAAATGGTTGATTTCGTTGATTACATTAAGAGATACCAAAACTAGCATTACTTGCTATTCGCTAGTACTTGCACGAAGCAATTAACAAAAACCTAGGTCTAGTTCCTGTTAAAGCTAACCAAGAGGAGTAGATATTCTTAGAAAAAAGTAAATGTATATGGACGTACAAAAGTTTATTTCTACCATAACAAAGATTTATTTGAATAAATTATTAGATTATAATTTTTCTTAACATAAAGTAACACGTGTTGAAGGCAATGATGTTTTACTAAAGATGACGTATATTCATACTGCTCGGTGCTCAGATTTTGTTCCTTTACGACATAAACAAGCTTACTGCGACAGATAATACGTTACAAATAATATAGAAAAGGATAGCTATATGTATAGACTTGCGCTTGAAATACGCGTCGTAATGAAAATTACTACAATTGACTTAATTTTGCCACCTCGGTTTCCGCGCGCTTGTGCGACATCTACCTCATATAAACAAATAATATTTTGGTTGAATTTCACTCCGCGTGCTGGCAGTAGGCATTCAACTATCTGTACTTAACACAGGCAAAGCAAGGGGACATTACCTATATCTGCCAGTTTTGTCCTTGCATTATGATAAAGATATCCTGTTCTATCCCAATCTTTCCTTTGAATTTACGTTTCCAACGGCAATTTCTACAATTACGATTACTTTCTATTAGGAATGAACTTCTATTTAGTAACAGTTCTGGAGCTTTAGGATCTATTCTTACTACGGCCTCTTGGCCGCTTCTTCAACCTTCCTTGTAACTATTAGTCATTCCAGGTTATCGCTGTTTTCACTTGCTATGTGGTCTAAGTTTTCCAACCTTTTGGCGACAGCTTTATAACCTATTTCAGAACCGGATTAGGAATAAATTATACATAATAAAATCGGGTTATTAAGTATTTGATTTAAAGTAAAGTACTTTAACCCAATATGTTAACAATTGAACCCATTCATAAATAAACTAGCTACTTAGCATTAAAAAAACCACAGCGCTCATCGCGTGTGTGGTCCCCCACTTTTCTTAATATTAGTTATTATTTATAGAAGTTCTTGGACGTGAAAATTGCTGTTTTCTCTCATATTTTAACTATATCTTTCATTAGATATTGAAATCGAGCTGGAGTTTTCCCGACAGCGTTTGGTGATTGCGTCTCGTGCCTTCGCTATGCCGACCACCAGGAGATGCAACAGTATGATGAGCACGGCTGACCCAGCTGCCGTTGGCACCGCCAGAGCTGGACGTGCCCAGTCCAGCATGGGGTATATAGCACTGCTACCGAACCTGGAGTTCAAAGACATAGCTATATCAATTAATGTAACAACGTACTATACTACAACTATAATATAATACTTCTCGTACTTCGTCTTTGTATGCTACAAAGACATTATATTATTTCATTGTCAACTGTACGGACATTCTAGTCGGATGTTTTGTCATTACGCTATATAATAATATTGTAACGTAATGATAAAACATCTGACTGTAGAATGTACGTACAGTTAACTAAGACTGACTCCAGTGTATATAATATATGCATTGGACAGATTTGAATGAAAATAAAAATTGTGTTTGAAGTTGTCTGCTTGTCAGCTGCGCTGGCTGCGCAGAGCCTAATTTTGGGTCGCTAAAAACTGGACGTGTATTCTATAACTATCTCGCTTCCTCGCTTATGTTTTACGCTTCGATCGTTGTATTCTTGATCCAAGGTTTTACGCATCTTTCTCTCATGCTTACTCTGTTCTAATGTCACGGTTCCTAAACGGGAACCACAAAGATAATGTTGCGCGTACTGTACTTATACAGTTCATATATTATATTCCACTCTCAGTCTCTTATATATATATATATATATATATATACGATGATATATACGATATATACGATATATACATATATGATATATACGATATGGAGACAGAGATCCCCAACTTCCTGCTCAACATCCAACGCACTTGTTTGGCGTGAAGTTAACGTTACGTTATTCACACCTGCTGTACAGTATTCCACACGTGAAAATATACCTCTACTGATATATATCCAATATGTATAGTTATTTCCTCGCAGGTGTATCTTATCGGACATTATGTGTCACGAAGTCGCACATCGCGAATGTTAATATGTCATGGCTGCAGTTCCTATTAGATTTGTCGGAAAAAGAATGTGTTGTTTGGTTTTTATCTGAACACAAGCGTAAGATATTCGGTCAGATAATGACAAGGGATATTTTTAGAAGTACTTCTTCGAAAATGCTATAATTATCTATTCTTAATATTACAAAGAGAAAAGATTTGATTGTTTGTTTGCATTGAATAGGCTCCGAAACGAACGGAGTTGAAAAATTATCATATCATGTTTACTCTTTTTTTTTATACTTTATAGATCTAGCATTTGAACACTATCTCACCTGATGGTCGGTGTAGATGTGGTCGAAGATGTTATCATGCACGCTAATCCTAGAATGCTTACTGGTTCTCAAGCACTGCTGCCTGAACACACTATATGTTTGGTGGGTTATTCAAACTTGAAGGTGGTATGGTAGCCCAAGGTGGTACTCGAAAGTACTCTACCACCATTTTGGGAATTTGATAACAGTGATACCTTCACCAGAAGCTTAAGCCGCAGGTGGGGATCGAACCAGCGTCTGTCAGTTTGACAGACGACGCTCCCACCGCTGAGTTATCATCGCTTCCAAATTCAATTATATTCCGCACAAACTGAAAGTACTCACGGCCCGATTCCTCCAGCGAAGTGGAATATAATGCTGAAGATGAGGTAGACGATGCCAGCAAGCACAGAGAAGTAGACGTGTAGTATCCTGCTGGGATGCCGGCTGGTCACCAGCAGAATCAGCATCACCATGGAGTTTATGCCGTGAATAAGCACATCTAATACTATGTTTATAGCGTAGTCTTCATCTGGAACAATAATTATGAAACATTATTATAATCAAGTTGTATTTATATCCGAAGGAAGGGAAGAAGACCAGGGGAATGCCATTAAAATGAGAAGAACCACATAGCGGTGTAGCTTGGAGGAGCAACGCTCGTGGTAGGGAGTAATGAATGGCGACGAAGCTGATGCTGAAAAATGAAACACCCTAGACATAACTAAATATAAATACAAATTAAAAATTTTTTACTTAACAATGGAACCGGACAAAACACTCAAAAATGTGAAATAATTTGTTGAAGTCGGTACCATGATAGTTCAAAAGTAACTAATTACATTTTTGTGCGCATGGTACCGACTTCAACAAAGTCGGTTCTATTGTTTGGAATACATTTTTTTTCACCCTTTGGTACTCACAGGACCAATTTGTCATTGTTTATGTTCACCGATTTCTTCACACGCAATTAGGAAGTAGTCCAAGTAGACTTAACACTTTTCAATTATTGGATTGCAATTCAAACACCGTTTGCCCAATTTGGTGAAATTTAAATGTAAACCTCGGAAATACACTTTCTCAAACGAAAAAATATATATTTTGAATCGGTTAGAGAATGGGGAAGAAATCTGTGAAAATACTTTAAAAACATTGTTAACTTATACGATATTATACTTTAACATAGAGGAAGTCGTTGTAGTACGGGGTTATATTTATTATTTATTTACATTGATTTTATGTTACGCGTTGTTGGATATGAATATATTTCTTTTTCTTTTTCTATCTAGCATTTTGTCTTCGCCCATAGCAATCAAAAAAATTCTCGTAAAAGTTTTATCGCATTGGCATGACGATTAATTTGTGATTCATTAAAATTACTATTAATATTTAAAATGACAAAGCAACTATCGTACGAAGTTTGTCTTGTTATGTACAAAATTCTAGAATAAGACTCATACGTTTAGGTATGTATGCATTGATACCTACATATAGATAGATATGTGGAAGTTTCTTTTGATTTTTTTGTCCGTACTATCTTGATCGGTTGTTCTGAGAGAAATACCTTTGAGGATTCTCGAAAGGGCGATACTGCGAACATTGTGAAGGTTTATTATAAATGATGTATATTATTGATTTCATGCCAGTGGGTCCGTTTGCGACATTTTGAACGTTTTTTTTTGTGTTGGAATTGTTTGCATGCCCATTATAACGTACTAAAGCACCATCACAATCCAATAAATCGGTTTTAAGAACTTTATTATCGAAGACAATTGTGCTATACAACTTACTTTTACATTTTACAGTGAGAAAATGAGCATGAAATAGTTATTTTAACCGACTTAAAAAGGGAGCAGGTTCTCAATTCAAAGTTTTTTATTTTTTATTATGTTTGTTACCGCATAACATCCGACGGGGTGAACCGATTTTGATTGTTCTTTTTTTATTTGAAAGCTGGTGCTTCCCGTGTGGTTTCATTTAAATTTCATCAAAATCAGACAAGCAGTTTTTGAGTTACTCTCCAATAACTGAAAAGTGCGTGCTTAAACCTAGACGATATTATAGTAGGGGTTGAAGACATCGGTGAACATTCATGGTCAACATTGAACTATCATGGTACCGACTTCAATAAGTTATTTCACACTGATGAGTGTTGAAGTCGGTTACATTTTTTGGTAAAAACTTTTCTATCTTTCTAATTAAATAAATAAAAAAAATTACCAAAAAATGTAACCGACATCAACACTCATCAGTGTGAAATAACTTATTGAAGTCGGTACCATGATAGTTCAAAAGTAACTAATATGAAAATATTGTGCTCATGGTACCGACTTCGACAACTTATTTCACACTTTTGAGTGTTGAAGACAATTCAATTTTTTGTAATACAAGAAGTGTCACTTCTTTTTATTAGAAAAGTAAAAAAGTCTTTAATAATTGATTTGAAGATATTTATATGACTTATACTTACTATAAGGGGCGGGTTATTTGACTAATTGACTCATATTTTTATTTATTTTTGGTATTTTCAATAATTTATTTGTAGTTTGACAGTTGTGACATTATGTAGTATTGAATAAATGATTTTACATTTAACTTTATTTTTAAAATAGCCATAGATTTTCAGGTTCTTTATGTCAGTTGGCAGTTTGTTATACAGCCTAGCTCCGTCGAACATAATATTTCTTAACCCTTATTCAGTTAAGACAAGGTAACCGTATGTTTTTGTTGTAACGTAGGATTCTTTTATGGGTAGTTAAATAAATAGTTAATTAAACAAAAAAAACATACACTTTGCCAAAACATTTAGCCACAAAACGTATTTAGCAGAACGATAATAACGTTTATTATTTCAATACTTACCAACTGCAGTGAGCAAGATCCAGTAGAACAGGGTGATAAAGAATGCTATAGGAACAGTCACATTAAAGGAGACCCAGTACGCCTTCACGTACCAAGGGAGACCGAACGTCGCATCTGTAACAAACAGTACAGTTAAAGAGCTGGTGAACGGCAGACCACACATAGGTAATTTAGGAAAGCCTAAAATTTTCTCAGTGAGTCTGTTATACCTACCAACGAAGAGGTTGGGGCTAGCTAAGCGCGGTCGCGGTGGCCCCAGCTACACTCATCAAGTGCGACAGGTGTGATAAATGTATGAACTAAATAGGTATTTTAGGAAAGCTGCCGCTTAGATATGTCAAAATATACTACTATAGTTATTTAAAAAGAAAACGGCAGACGATTATCACGGTTCAAAAATGCTGGCAGACTTCTTGAAAATTAAAAAAAAGGACTAACTTCTGCGGGAAAACCATCGATGTTAGCTTAACTGCGGTTAAGTCAATGCAGTTAACAGAGTGCTTGATCAAGTTTGAGGCAGCTTGTGACAATTGATAGGCCTTAACGAAGTTCAGGATAAGCTTCGTGACATATTTTTAGCTTATTTAATGATCTACGGTAAACTTTTAATAGTAATAGATACTTTGAGAAAGTTTTACAGTAAGTTCATAGAGTTTGCACAAGACAAAACAAGTGCTTGTCACGTGCAACACGACGAACTTATGAAGTCTGCTCTGCCGAGGATTCTTAGGTACTGTTGATATAGTGCCTGATAATGTTTAGGCATTTCCTCGGAATCCTCGGCAGATTATTAAATAGGAAACTTAAACGTACAGCTGTTCTGGGAAAAAGTTCCAAATGCTGTTAACTCTAAATCAATAGTATCGTAATTATCACATTTACTTTGTTACATTTTTAAAAACAATTGGCAATATTGAATCAAGCATACGGCCACAATTTACAATGATGTTTATATTGCCCCAGCTTGTAATTACAATTTATAAATGAACGCTTTTTCTAGAATTAGTTATTTTGAAATAAAATGTAATATTAAAGATATACATAGATGATATAATTGTATTTTGTTTTACAGCAATAAAATGCACAAGTCACTGGACTAAGTAGAGTCGTAGATAATTATATTCCTTGATAATGATTATCTAATTATTATTTAATGTACTTGTCATAAGTGTAACATAATGATACTAAATATTAAGTTATCTTACGTACAAACTACAATTACGATAATGAATAGAATAAATTAAAGATTACTCACCTATGGGTCCTTTAAGATATGCTCGAAGCGACACTGCAAATGCCAGCCCGGATGTCACAGTTATGAAAATAATACCCCAGTGGGTAAGAAAGATCCACCAGAGACCGTAGCCCATGACACTGGACATCATGATCTTAGAAGTCAGTAGGATCCCGATGCATCCCAAGAACAGGATACACCTCACAAACAACAAAGGTAAAGTTGAACGGTTCCGCTGGAAACAGCTCAAGTAGAAGTCTGCACAATTTTCGTGGTCCAAATTGAACATGGAGACCTGGAACTCCTTTCTGAGGTATCCCATTTTTGCTAATATTTTGCACAAATATAATCAAAAAACGCGCGCGCGCCACACGACCGCCGCGCTGAATAACTTATCTCTGATTTGTATTCTGATTAAAATGTCGATTATCCGTTTACCGAAGATAAAACATAACAAAAAGTATTTCCTTATTTCGAAATAACGAATAACGCTAACGAATTTATTCTGAAATGTGACCGAGCCTGTAACTGACTTCACAATAATGTATGTTTATAAAGTTGATTCTTCGTTTTATCAAGAGAATATTTTATTGTGGCGAGCACTCTCCGTGGAATAAATACCTACTTGTTATCAAATCACAGCTCGAGGTTCGATTGTGACAGATAGCAAAACGATTACGTAAAATAAATATAAAAAAAGCGCGATTTAGGGTAAAATATTAAGGGTCCTCATGGAGTAATCAAATTAAATATTTATAGTTATGACTGCTATAAAAATCATTATTACATTTGATCCGCTTTAGGATATTCATAGAATTTGTAGATGATTAATTTTAAGTGGAATAAAACAATAGATAAAAAATATATACTATAATTAGTACTCGTATAATTTCAGACATTTACAGACTAACTTCATTAAAATAAAACAACATAAAATGGTTTTAAACATATTGATATGAATATTTATTTTTGTTCCGGAAATTTCGAATACTTTTCAAGGCTAGCAACAAATATAAATAAATTACTTATACACAATGAAGACGCTTCAAGTTGTTGAATTTTAATCTAATATACTATTTTTTCTGATATATTAATATAAATTTTCTGAGTAATACAAGTTTCCAGATACCTACACATGACAGACGGCAGTCCATCCGGACGGTCATTTTACTTTTGCACGTATCCCTAATAAGTAAATTTGGTTCATGGAACCCTTAACCACATCCAGTATTGAAATCATCAGCATGTGTAGATTTTAACTTTGCTTTTTGTAGGTTTATTTTAAAAAAAATACCAAAAGATGGACTTCGGCAAATTATTTCACACTTTTGAGTGTTGGAAGTCGGTTCCATTTTTTGGTGATTTTTTTTTCATTCTTTTCAGTGACCTATGCTACTCACGTGACCAATTGTCATTGTGTATGTTCACCGATTTCTTCACCTTCAATAAGGAAGTCATCCAGATAGAATGAATTGAACACTTTTCAGTTATTGGAATGTAACTCAAAAACCGCTAAATGGGACATACGCTATACGGAAAATACAGCTCTATTCCGCTTCAAATAAAAAAAGAATTATCAAAATTGGTTCCCCAGTCAAAAGTTCTGAAGTAACAAAATAAGAAAACGATTCGACACTTTACATTGTTCGCTACTTTCCCGTATTGGAACTTTCTTGAATTCAACATATTTCTTAATGGACACATTTCTGTTTTGATATTTTGGTATCTACCAAGTAATACAATTTGAAAGAAGAGATACACTGCTGAATGTATTTATTGCTTGGTCTCTGACTATGGGCCTTCTCAGCAGGCTCAGAGTAGTACAACGAGCTATAGAGCCCTCTGGCTATTCTCGGGATTTCTCTAAGCGATCGAATCAGAAAAGAGGAGATCCGTAGAAGAACGAAAGTCACAGATATAGCCCAGCGGACGAGCAAGTTGAAGTGACAGTGGGGAGGGCACATAGCTCGAAGAACTGATGGCCATTGAGGTCAAAAGGTTCTCGAATGGAGACCAAGGACTGGCAAGCGCAGCATAGGACGGTCACCGACCATTTGGACAGACGACCTGACTAAGATCGCAGGCAAGCGCTGGATGCGGGCCGCATCCAACCAGTCCTTGTAGAAATGAATGGGAGAGGCATATGTCTAGCAGTGGACATCCTATGGCTGATGATGATGAAGATGATGATACACATTTTCATTTCCTTATTTACTGTTTCATCTTTTGGGCTACTGTGAACAAAACAATTGTACGAAACCGATTCTCTAAATGCGTCAATAGAACATTTGCAAATCAAGACAAATAAAACAAATCCTCTCATTAGTAAAATTCGTTTGTGTGTGTGTGTTTATTTAAAATAGGCTTCAAAAAAGGAAAGCTTCCAACTTAGTATCTAATAAATGTCATTGCTTCACTTACCTGAATTTCTATACTTATATATAGGTAAACCCAGGAATACATAAATTATAATATACAGCTATCGTAATTTATGCAAAAATAAAAGAACGGTTTGGCAACAATTTATTACATTTTATTCCTATGAAGGAAAACATGTCATAAATACAAGAAAAAAAGGGATTTGGTGAAATCTTTAAAGATGATGATTCATTTCCTGAAAACTTTGAAATACATAAAAAATCTGAGCATTTGAGAATAAGCAGGAAAGTTACTTTTATCAGGAGGTTAAAATTACACAAAATTGGATTTTTAAAATGGAAATTCATTCGCCATACATTTACATTGTTTCAATACGTCGTCGCCGCGTCGTAAAGTAAAAGGAAAGTAAGGAGGTACATTTTTATCCTCCTACCCCCACCCCCATTTTGAATCGCAATTTTGTATTTCTGTATGGCAGAACAACGTTTGGCTGGTCAGTTGCGTCAAGTTAAATTATATATTTTATTACGTAATTTAGAATAAAAAACTAATTAATATCACAAGAACATAGCTTTTAGAAAATACAGAAGTGACGAATGTGCTTGGTGGTAAGCTACGTTTGAGTACCTGCCTGGCTAGCTAGCTACCACCCTCAAGTTCGAAAAGCTTCCACAAACACACAGTGTGTTCAGGCAACATACCTTGAGAAATCTGCTACCCTGAACACAGGTGGCAAACTTACTTAGAAGTCTAGGTATAGCGTGATTACACTCTCGACCACATCATTTTTGGCCATCAAGTGAGATAGTGGTGAAACGCTAGATCTATAAAATTCAAAAAAACATGCCTGTACAGTATTTGTAGATAAAAAACTTATCATTTACATAAACCAAATAATACAAAACGACGAATGTGTCATGTGTCATCCCTGTGATTCGTGTTGATTTTCGTCTTCTTATACCAGCTGCACCCCACTGTTTCCCACGAGTGGACTACGATTTTACAGTTTCCTATTGACCCTCTTGTACATTTCTTAAATAGGAACCCTTAAGTTTAACAGTATCTTTTTTTTACATATTATAAGCTTGCGTTTGACAACTGTCAAATCTATGAGTAATTCAAGGGTCTAAGGTTGCTGTACTAATTTTCATGTAAATGACATTTACAAGTTTCAGTAGTTGGAATCAATTGTACCAGAAAAATAGCAATAATTTTGAAAGATGGTGGCAGATTGCCAAGCGTGCAACCACCCCAGTGCTTACAGACTCTAGAAAACGGCGCGCTATGTCATTGAATGTAGTATTGAATCAAGATTAATTCAACTTGGACGAACTAAAAATAGCAGTCTACCAAAGTTGTCAAAATCGCCTGTCCGAGCATATTCTCATGTTTAATAGTACACTCAGGTACCTGGGGCCTTACTTTCAGCTTTGTAAAAACCATAAAAGTTCCGAGCAGTTCTAAAACCTGGCTTAAACCGCTTAGTGTGAAATCATACCATCACCAAGGCATCACGCTCCTTTAAGTAAACGGTTTGAACATTGATATCCTCAAAGGTGAACGGTTATTGCTGTCTCTGGCATGTTTGAGCCAGGTTTTAGAACTGCTCAGAACTTGCATTGTTTTTACAAAACTGATAGTAAGTCCCCTGATGTCACAACCAAGACTGCCATGCATGAGTGTAGCGGCTAAGAAGACAACAAACATACACACAAACTTTCGCATTTATAATATCATTGCGATTATGATTTACAAATTATTTTAATGACTCTATTTGCATATCAAAACCACATCCAAAAAATTTAATAACATGTTATGTATGTATTTAACATATATATTATGTATATTAAGTACATTATTCTGAAAGAACCACAGAATACACAATTACTAATATATATAATTACTATAATATAAGACGTATAAACGTCTATACATACATAATTTTAATGCTTACCCTAACTTTTACATGTATGAATACGTAGATACTTCAGACGAGATCAAAATAAACTTATTACAGCAAAATTGTATTAATAGCATCGCTTATCTATAGGTAAACCGCTTTAATCGAATTCGAATCCCGGCTGCGGTAAACATTTCTGTGATGAGCATAAATTTATGTTCTCACGTCTTGGATGTTTGTGAAATGTGAGTGTGTGTGTGTCCATACCTCCCGCGATACAGGGTATCCTAGTGGCCGGGTCTGAGTGTGATGGCTTTTTTATTATAATTACTCTCTTGACTATATAACATTAATATAATGAAACAAATACCTTGCTCATACATTTTAGTTTGAGCTAA
Source organism: Apeira syringaria (assembly GCA_934044485.1). NCBI lineage: Eukaryota > Metazoa > Arthropoda > Insecta > Lepidoptera > Geometridae > Apeira > Apeira syringaria. Next base: position 5,862,201 of record OW203659.1, read on the forward strand.
GATTACATTATACTAGAATAGGTTAATTTAAGGAATCAATTTTATTATATTCGATGCTCTAGGTATCTTCATTTAATAAACGTCATTCTTATTTTAGAAACTATACTATAATATTCGTAGACTTAAAATAAAAGAAATACCTAAGTAACTAGTACCATGTCCTAGGAATTCGTTTTATTATTTTTTCCCACAGAAACTCATTTCGCGTCCATTGATATAAGAACAAAACTAGCTGTGAATTTAGCGTGTCTCTATTATAAATGGTCCCAGAATTACCCGGTAGCTTTTATAATATATGTAGGTGCCAATGGCATTACAGAGACTCCCGCGCATTTACAGGCAGAAAGGGCGGGACAAATCCTAATAATACAAATATGTACTTTACAAATAACCAAAACCTTTTTGACTAAAAAAATGCAAAATACATGTTTAGACTTTTTCATTTCCTTTCATCTGGTGTTAGACACAGTTCAAGCGCACTTGTCGTTACCGCGACAATTTTTGATATATGTAGGTAAAATATATTCAATTAAAAATATTTTTTATTCAATCGGACTTAATTACAATTATTTATTTAATCAATTTCAATTATTAAATTCATAAAATCTTCTCATAAGTGGTGGTTTTTAAAATGTATTAAACATGTAGGTCTTTCGACAAAAGTAGCTGAAATGACTCAAAATTGACTAATTAGCAAATGGTAAACCAGGACGTCTTGGTGTGTCTAGGATGTGTGCAAAAGAAAAAAAAAGGTAGTAAAAAAGTGGTCGTATCTTAAGAATCGCCACCAGAAATCTATAATTCTTTGAAAGCATATACAAAGTTACTCGTAACAATATCAAACGATGGCATCAAATTGTGCTTATCACTATTATGTACGTTTTCACTTAGTTCTATCATCCTGTAAAGTTTTGATTACAGAGAGCTCTTCCGTGCAAAATGACTTCTGTGTTTTGTTTCCGATACAATATCAACACACCGGCAGCGGTGCGTCCAAACGTCATAAGACAGAACTGTTAAATTCTGGTTTCGTTGTCTAGGCACCAAACCCGCTGTTGTAAACTCCGCTAGTGTCAGTTTTCAGTCTTTTTCTGACGATTGCGTCCCTGACCGAGGCTACTGCGACCGTGATGAGGTGCATCAAGGCAAGAAACAGACCTGTGAGAGTGATGACCACCATTGTTTGATCCGGCTTGGACCAGTCGACAACGGGATATATGAACGGGTTACCCCAACTGAAAAATAAAACGTTGAAAAGGATTAGAGCTTTTAGTTTCATCAGCTGGCTGAAGGTTTCATCTGATTAGATCAGATCTTATCTTTGGTTATGATTTCCTTGGAGAAGATTAAATCGTAAACAATCCTTGAGTTCCAGTCTTCGTTATGTATTATTTTATTGAAAAGGACGCGAAAATGTAAATTAAAGATTGAATACCTACTCTAGTGAGTATTACACATTATAATATGAAAACCATCTACACTCACCTGTATTACAGTATTGGTAAATGCAGATGCTATTGAAAAAGAACGTCATACAGGTTCGAAAAGTCGTCGACCACGTGAGTGTAGTCGGTTTTCTTACTATACAGGTAAATAATATTTCGTCTGGCTGTTTTTTTAATAATGGACTAGCGTTTCGATTTTTTACCCACGTGAAATACGTTTGTACACTACCTCTCGTGAATCTCAGAAGTTAACTCACAGGAACAGTTTAGTTTTTTGAATAAGTATCCCATGTGTTATTCTAGGGCGTTAGGAATCCCGTATCAAATATAACAACATGTGGTAACAAACATATTAAAACACCAAATTTTAACAGTTCTGTCACACAATTAACACTGCTGACCTAGTAGTCCAGTGAAATAAACTTTTGAATCAAAATTTCAGTCTATAGGCTGCTTTTTGATATTATGTAGTTTTAATTGTAAAAAAAAAATGTGTAAAACATTTATGGGTGCGCAAACACCGGCGAGGGTTAAAAAATTTTTTTTGAATATTTCAATTACTCGGAAACGGTAAAAGTTAGAGAAAACAGTTCTGAGGAAGATTTATAGAACTAAACATTTTACATTTAAAAGGTTCTATGACTTTTTTTCCTCCAGTAAAAATTAACCAAGTTATATAGGGGCATACTGCAGTCAAATCCGCAAGCGATGTCAGCGATACATTTTCCTATAATAAACCAGGGTCGATAATTTTTGAAACAATAATAGTAAAAAGAAACCCATTGGAAAAGGAAAAGAATATGACAAAAATAAAAGAAAAAATAAATTATGGGCGATCTGAGGTCGGGAAGAGGAATGGGGGTAAAAAACGGCTTATCTCGATTTCCGGCAAAAACACAAGTGCTATGGTAACTAGTTAAATAGCAAAGTTGTAGGTAATAAAAAGATCTACAACATTTGCATTCACACTTTTTTAAATTACTTCAAAACTTTTGTTAAAAATTCAAATAACCAAGATTTTGGTTTTTAATTTTATCTTTTACAATTGTTTTTTTCACCAAATTTATGGAAACTTTACTTTATGTCCCAAACACACTGTATTTTTTTGTATATAAAATAGTTTATTATTTCACCTTATTTTGACTTAATATCGACAAAGCACCCTTACTTTCAGACGAAACTTCTCCCGTCAAAATATCTGATTTTTTAAAAAGTCGGTAATCTTTTTGTTCGTTAAATTCTCTACTTTCCGATGGTGTAAAAAAAACGTAAATATGCTATGTTCTGTGGTTTTAAACAACAGATAACGATGTTCACTTTATTAACTGTAGACATTACTTTACAATGCATAGTTTACCATAAACTGGACCTTTGTTTTATATGACTACATAATATATATACATACCTACCAGATATAATATGACTTTAAGACTAACCTCCTTTCCTGTGGTCGAACAACGTGTGTTCGGCACAACAGTGTTTAAATATTAGAGTACATTTTTATTGATTTATTACTATTAACTATGAACTGCTTATAATAAATAAATATTTGTTCAGTGTCGAAAAGGCAATATTTGCTCTAACACATACGCTAGACACATATTAGTTGTGCTGTCAACAGCCTAAAGACTCAAGGCTCTATATAAACACGGATTCACGCTTTGGCGTGTACTTGCTGGATTATATAGTTTGAATTTACATGATTAATCCGGGGATCTTCATGAATAATCACAGATCTAATAGATGATGATACATTGGCCCTAATTTTGAAAATTCACTAAAGTTCTTTAAAATGAAATATATAATAAATGGTATTATATTACCGCTACAATTCAAATGGGTATAAATCTACACAACGCTATCTTATATATTTATTTATTTTTTGTTTTTTTTTCTAATGTACTAATGCTGTTTGCCTACCGGCATTTACAGCTTCACCGGAGGGGGCAACGCTATCTCAAATATTAGGCGTTTTATATTCAATTGGCTGGCCAGTCATGGGCAGTTTTAGTCGGCACCAAATACGTGGCAACTTATTTTACTTAAAACTAGTCGCAATTTTAATAAAAACATCAAATTTAGTGTTGTTATTGATTAGTGTCATACTGGACTTTATCGTAACCATGTAAGAACTTATCTTGTTATCTAGAATTTTAGTTTAGTGTGGTTGAACAAAAATATCACTACTATTGATACTTACGGATTTTCAACAGACTTCCAAAAAACTAGATCATAGATTCGATCATATAAAATTTCGACTATATTTTTTTTTTATCTCAGAACACTTATCAAGGTGAACCCATTATGATGTTTTTTATGTGGATGAAGTTTTGGAAGGCTGTGGTCTCTGGCTACCCTTACAGGAAAGAGGCATGAATATATGTATGTTTGTAGTAAACATTTTAGAATTTGGCATGATTACATATTCGACTGTCGGCACTGACCATCAAGTAAGATGGCTGTCAAATATCTATGAATTATATATAAAAAAATAGCTTCCTTTTTTAATAATATCATCTATGAAAAGTGATAGAAAAGTCCTTGACGTTCGTCGAAATCAATTTAAAGACGAATTTCATAACAATGAGTCCAACAATAGACGCAAACGTGTCGGTAGGTACGTGTATACATTTCAGTTCTTCTAAAGCTTCCGCGGTTAGAGCTCGCGACATTGACTCTTGGCTGACCTCAGCTTCAGTATTGCGAAACCTACTTGACAACCTCCCGTACAGTTAGATCTTTACATCTAAATAATAACACATCGTGATCTTGACTTTTAAAGTCTATTGTGCTGAATGTATATTCAAATAGCATTCAAAGTGCAATGTGCTCATAATGCTACAATCGTGATGATAATATTAGGCTACATACACACTGGTATGACCAGTCACACGAAGGGTAACGAGTGGGTTTCGTTGGTCTATCTCATGCCTTCGCTTGTTCTGCATGGACAGTTTTGAAAACTATTTAGATAGTTATTCGCTTGTTGTTTTCATGAAATCGACCAAATGAAGCAAAGGTCTCGTTGAGCTTGGGTGAGTAAGCGTTTGCAAGTTTATTTTTTCGTTTAGTATGTGTGATAAATGTGAATGGTAGATTGTATTTCTGAAAATTGGTTTAATGATCATTTCAATGTAGTTTCAAATGTAAGTCATATCGATTTTAATGATAATACCAAAACAATAAATAGAGTACCACATAGAAGAGATGTTATGAATAACGTTTGTAGAAAATAATAAATAGGTAAGTAATTACTGAAAAATAAACCTATTGTTACGGATATAATGGCTGTAAAATAATGTATGTATATTGAAAAGTTATTTAAACCCGCTTGCGTTGGTTCCGATAAAGATATTCTCACACAAGGTTAAGGAACCGAACCTGAGTTAGTTAAACTTCTTGGCATTGTTAAATAAATTCGCAGCGAATTGAATACCATGACTTCCCTATAGTAACAGTTTCTTAGATGAGGTAGCTGGTGCCGAGCTCGAACAGGTGGCGGCGGTGCTGCCACTGCGAGACGCTGATGGCCGCGCGCGATACGTAACACGTCGACGCAACTATTCGTACCTATTGTACATGTCCTTGAATGTCGCACATAAATAAACTCTATCATTGATTTCTATCCAAGAAAACGTTTCTTCAAGCCACCGAATGTATTTTGACGTATCTGAGAAGACCAACGAACGTTCGCCGCAACTGACTGGTTATAGTTATTTATGGTTTTCGTTTGACCGCCCGCGTCGGTGTAAACGCCACTTTAATAAAATATTGCTTTAGAGTTTTGTTAATTTTGATGTTCAAACTGATTGCTGTAGGATTGTAGACAAAATACGTTAGAGTTATTTTATAATCGTCGAGTTATACCAACATTAGCATTACCTATAATGTAATTTTTTATTTTATTTTACAACACAATTTACGAGTAAAGCGGCTATTTATTGTATAGTACCTGTCCTTGGTCATCATGATCATCTCAACCATTGGATGTCCACTGCTGGTAATAGATCTCCCCCATTGCTGGACATGTGCCTCCCCCATGTCCCCCATGGTATAATTACATAATGATGATATCAAGTCAGCTTTGGTTTACTTGAGTACCGTTTTATGCACATATTTTTGTCCCCGCACTTGGATTCCTGTGTCGCAGGAGGCATAAACACACACAAACATCCAAGACCCCAGGACATACACCCACACTCATCGCATAAATGTTTGCCCTTGCCGTGATACGAATCTAGGGCTCCGGAGATCTAGAAGTCACGTCACTGACCGCTGAGCCACAGTGACCGTCGACGTCATTATTAAAATTTTTAAAAAAAATGTGCGTCGATATTTCTGTAAACTTACGGGTCTAGTCCTCCGGCGAAGTAATATATAACAGTGAAGAGCATATAAGCTGCTGCGAAGTACAGTGGCTGCATCACGTGTAGGAGCCGGCTGGGGTGCGCCGAAAACGCCAGCTCCACGAACATCACAATAGAGTTGACTCCGTGCACCATCACGTCGAGGACGGGGTTAGGAGCGTAGTTCACAACGCGGCCTTTAGCTGGAAGGTGAGAATTTTTTCTTGTTAAAATGTGTGTTGTGAACCTTAAAATACTACAGAGTGAAACATCTTTAGGAATTATCCAAATTATGCATCTTTCTGTTTTTTAGCCGACTTCAAAAAGGGAGGAGGTTCTCAATTCGACCGTATATATGTTTTTTTATATTTGTTACCTCATAACTTTAGACCGGATAGTAACAGTTTTTTTGATGAGGTAGCTGGTGCCGAACTCGAACAGGTGGCGGCGGTGCTGCCACTGCGAGACGCTGATGGCCGCGCGTAAAGTAGACAAAAATATAGCTTCATTATGTCTCATTCGATCTCTAAACAACAATTACTCAAAACATCTCTGACTGAGGACAGCTGCATTGTCATTACATTCCTACGAAAGGTCAGCAATTGTTATTTTAATAGATATTAAATTAATAGTACTACTTTATAGCCGTTTCGTTGAAAATGATAATTATTTTCAATTAACTTATTATTTTATTAATTAACTATTATTTCTATAACGTGTTTTGAATGAAATAAGATTTTTATGAATCAGTTAAATAAGTCAATGTTATATTACATATATTATTTTCTCTGTACTTTATCTGTTTACTAAACTGAGTCATTTATTATGGGAAAGCGCAGATGCATATAACACAGGTTAACGCCTAGCGTACCTGATGTTCTTATTAATTATGGAAACCACATTTGCAAATTATATTTGCAATCAAATATTATGTCCAGTAATTGTGAATTTTGTTGCTAATAAAGATGATTAATTTAAATATGTTTTACAACTTACAGTTTCTCAATATTCCCCAGTAGAACACCGTGATGAGGAACGCCACCGGGATCGTTATATTGTACAGCACCCAATACGTTTTCACATACCAAGGCAGTCGGAATGTAGCATCTGAAAGTAAACAAATGATAATGTTTATAGAGTAAAAACAAAGTTCCCTGGTTAGAAGGAAAAGAACCGCAAAAAAATATAAGAAAACAGCAAAGAATGAAAAAAACAACAAGAATTTTTAATCGGTTAAAATCGGTCATCAGTTGGCAGAGAAAATTTATGCATTTTGTTATTACAGTACATATTACAGTTTATAACCGACTTCCCACACATGAAGGATTTTTTCAGTTCACATGTTTCGTCATTCCTGCGAACTAATTTGAAAATAGTCATTTGTTTTACATGTGAGTAAAGTTGATTTTTGCGTGTGAATTTGGATTGAAACCTTATTACCATTAAGCGAAGGGTTCTAGGATTATACCTCTAGCGAAGCGAGTATAAAGCGTAGTTATAGCGTTTACGCGATAATTCCGCCTTCTGTTTCTTTAACATAGTTTTAGCTATAAACATAATATATGTAATAAGTTACTTTTGTAACACTTGGAGAAGCAAATAAAGTGTTTTCTATCTATCCAGCCCGCAGATTTGCTCGCTGTTTTGGAGACGTCAGACGCAACCTCCTACGCAAGCGGCCTGTGGGTGGCATACACTCAAAAGCAGTTCGCTCTTCCGATACAGTATAACAACACGTTTAGGTTGCTAATGGGGCTGTCGCGGTTCAAAGATTTAAAAAATACTATTTATGTTTTTTCGATCAAAATTATGGAAGATCCCACTATCCCACTAAAATATTATAAATGTCAAAGTTTGGATGGATGGATGGATGGCTGTTTGTTACTCAATCACACCAGAACGGCTGAACGGATTTGGATGAAATTTGGTACCTAGATACTTCAGATCCCGGAATAACACATAGACTACTTTTCATCATCATCATAAGCATAAACCATCACCACGCGGGTAAAACCGCGGGGCGCAGCTAGTACTATATATCAATTTTTCTATAATATGTTGGATATGTTGGCGTCAATTTTAAAATTCACTCATTTTATCTGATGTGAGAAGGAGACACGATATCCAGTGAGGGCTACTGATCCGGCACAAGGTTGGAAAGACGACCGCGGCAGAACGTGATCTCCATTTTTCTTTAGTCATCATGTCAAGCCATAACATAATTCAATCGCGACGAGTCACGCATACGTTATATATAAAGAACCTTGTTAAATTCTTTTTTTTTAACATTTAGAAATAGACTTCCAGAAGATATCCCAGAAAGCAAGCATGTATTAAACGGGAACAGTATTACTATTTGCATGTAAACTACTTAATGATAATTTATCTGAAAACTACAGAATGGAGTTCCATTATCAGATCTGTGCTATGGAATTGTCTGTATGAATGTGTACCTTTGTATTTATATAACTTTAGTAGATATTTGTCAAAAATGTCTGTGTTCTAACACATTCCAGCAGAACTCTATAATTTCTTGTGAAGGCTTTTTATCGACTTTACGAATGAAGGCGCGACTCTTAGTGTCCCAAGAAAAACGAAAACGTTTTATGTAGTTGGTTAGGCCCGACAAAATTAATGACGTCGCCCTCAGGGCGGTGTTGGCGTCCGTCCGGATAACCCCACGAAAAAAAGGTACTTACCTCAAACAAAAGGACTTAAGGAAAATATTCTTAATCTCACTATCAGCAGGCGTGTGAGTCACTGAATCGAGAAAGAAAAGAAAGGAGCGATTATAAGATGTCATATCTTACTTAGTACATTCATCTATACATGTATAAGAACTCTAGACATTGTGGACAATGACCTCTGGCTAAGATTGTGCAACATACGCTAACTCATTACCAAAGCGTCTAAATCAAAGTCGAGGTTACTGTGTCGCATCTGCAGATCGTTCATCTGCTAATGCGACACGGTAATTTAAACAGGAATCATTATTATTATCTTCTTAGTGTTTCGCGCATGTAGAGAACTCATTAATGTGGGACCGATAATTATCAATTAGAATAGTCTACCAACATCATCAAATACATAATTGATCGAGACCGAAGAGCTGGCAGCTTCCTCGCTCAACGTATTAGCCTAGCCATACAAAGAGGAAACGCTGCCAGCATCTTGGGTACAATGCCGCAGGGGCCCGTTTTAGATTTAATTTAGTTTTTATGAAATTTTTAAGGTTTTTATTTTAAGTTAGATTATTTTATTGCTATTCTAAATTATGTTAATGTTACCTTGTTAATGTTGTGGATATAAGTTGAAATAAATCATTATAGAGATTTTAAAAAATACATCATTTATTATTATTATATTTAGAAGCACAAAGATTTTATGTGCTTGAAATACAAACTCCTAAATTTTTTTTAGAAAAACATGCGTCATGACACATGAAGTCATCAAACATGAGTCAGTTTTCTTATAAACTTACCTGGTCAAGTTAGATTTTGAATCAGAATAGGAGGGCAAAAGTCGTATTTTACATTTTATCTTCATACCCATGACGCGCAAATGGGTGATCATTTTAGAATATAACGGACTTGTTTCAGTGTCCATTAAAGTAGTTATGTTATATTACTAATATTGAAACCCGGACGCCTTATGTAAGCTAAAGTAAAACATCAAGCTGTATGATTGTAGATTAAAAGACGAACGAAATCTGACTCCTCCGCGCAAATTCAGCGTATTTGCTCGGTGTAAACAGCCAGGTGATACAAAGAAATTGTAAAAGTGACAGGAAGTATACCATTTATATACCACTTTCAACTACTTTGAAAAATCCTGGAAGTATAGTTAAAATTAGGAAAAATCTTAACAGGAAAACATGGTAATGATTTATTAAAAGCAGAAATCGATCCCATTATAATTATTTAAGACGTGGACGACAATGGGCATCTCTCCCGCGTACTTTCTCCACTCAGCCTTCACGGCACCACTTTGATAGGCCAACTAACAATCAATGCGTATCGCTTAATAATTAAACAATGAATACCATTATACACATAAAGGAAAAACAAAGAAGCGTACCGATAGGTTTATTGAAGTAAGCGTATGCGGAGACAGCGGTAGAGAAGGCCGTAGTTAGAACGATTAGTATCAAGCCCCAGTGAGAAAGGTAAATGAACCAATATCCGATACGGACGTCCAATGCCACTGGCAGTGTGACCATAGACGCTAGTAGCACGCACGTCGAATACAGGAAGAGGAAACTGCGTAAGACCAACAGGGGCAGCGAGGATCGATTCGACTGCCAGCTGCTCACGTAGAAATGTGAAGGTGACGGATGCTCCAAAAGGCACAAGCGCCATGCACAATTCCTTTTCAACAGGTCAAAAGGCTTCATTGTCATTCATTATCAAACAAAACAAAACACTATCACTTCAAAACACCACTTTTGTGCACTGTTGTAGTCATGACGCGTGATCATATTTGCTGATAACAAACAACCTTTTCTTTTATCTGTGCCGTACTGAGTATTGCAAAACTGTGTGATACTGTGGCTCGTTTGCCAAAGACTGAGCGGTGAAAATGGCTTGCAGTCATCAGAGCATGAAAACGATCTATGACGATATTCAGTACTCGTTTTGATTACTTTTTTTTCTTTTATACGAAGGTTGTTCTTAATCGTCAATAATATTATCAATTTATTATCTGTTTAATGTTTTCGATGTGCAAATCGTTACACTGAACAGTAGTCGTCATGTACAAATTGTATGTTTTTAAATAATATGTTAAGTATGTATATATATATATAATCGAAGTACAGTGCGCAATAGTATTCTTAGATGAAATTCAATTGCTCTGGCTTTTCTATCATATGGACTATTCGACAATTTTCTTTATTTTTTTAGTTTTTAGGTCTAGTATTTTGACCAAACTTGATGGAGGGATAATGACCGACCTGCGACCGCGCAGGTGCATTTCCGCTAGACCTAGAAAGTTGACTAGCTCTCAAGGACAGGTATCATAGGTACATAGAGTTTTTGTTGCCAGATTTTTCAACTTGACAGTGGTAGCCAGCAAGGCGGGCTCTAGAAATTACCTTACCACTGCAAAAATCCCAATAAAATAGTAATAAGAAAAGTATTTTTAAGCGAATAAATTTATTTTAAAACAATTGTTTGTTTCACGAATAGATGAGAAGTACGCCCTAAACAATTAGACTTAATTAACCTGATTTAAATTAAATTAAATTTAGATATATATAGATCTAGTCGCGTTTGACACTATCCCACTCAACCACCACTTAATGATGAAAAACAATATTGGTGAAAGTGTATCGTAAGAAGTTATCACGCTAGACCTGGAATGTTTATTGGTTCCCAAGGATTGCTGTCTGAATTCACTTTGGCTACGATTTTTCTAACTTGAGGGTGGACAGGCAGTTATTGAAAAGTACCGTCCCACCATGCAAATATATTGTTAAGTTTCAATAAAATAAGAAAAACCTATACCTAGGACCTGTACACTGACTATTTTGATTACTTTTTATTCTACCACCTCATTTTATACAGCAAAACGTCTGTCATAAAAAACGCAAATAATGAAACTCAACCTTTGTAGGACTATAAAGAGCCATAAACAGAAGTACTCACTTGAAGATAGTATTATCTATGCTGTGTATAAAGGTACTCTATAAATGGAGATCATACTTAACGGTTCCACTAGAATTGACCCACATATGCGTGACGAAACCATAGTAAAAATTCTCAATGTTAAGCCATATTGCACGCGTAGATGCTAATCTACGTATGTTCCCACCATTCAAATACGTTTTATGAATTGAATTTAGATCTCATGTCGTTATCTTGGAGTATTTCAGTAATATTCGTTACTGCACCATTGTTGTGATAATGTCGAGTTGCAACAAGTTGTGTTCGCTAGTAGACAAAAACACGGTCGGAAACAGGCTAATTACTGTCTGTTAATTAGACGGTATGGGTAAATGAAGTGTAGACATTTTGTACAAGATGGCGTGTTTTATTTGTTGTAGTTTCAAATTTAATTTGAATGTAATACAAAACTTGTAATTCAAGACGTGGCACAGGATTGTGCCTGATATTAGGCTCTTGGAAGAATAATTAGTAAAGGTAAACGAATACCAAGTTCCTCAATAGTAACAAAATAGGTCGTAAGTAGAGGGGTTAGGCACCCCTCAGCGAATAAATACTTCGTGCCTGGTGTGCGAATATGGATAGTCGACTCGATAAAAATCGACAGTTAGTTCAGCGATATCCGCGCGGCTTGGAGATCTCCATAGTAACAGCAGTGCACGGGCGGGCGCCGCATGTGTTGCGTGTACGCCATGTCTGAACAAGCACTAATTGTCAAATTTTATCGAGTCAACGATCCATTTGTTATCGTCATGTTTTTGCAGTCCTTTATCGAAATCATTAGTTTACATCCTCTAGGTTACTAATCACTTGGTTCTAATTGGTCGTTGCCCTATTATTTTGCGAAGTACTGGGAGCTCACTCAAGCGGTATAAGACCTTAGTCATTTGTCTACTTATAAGCGTTGCAATAACGCAGCTCAGAGCACTCGTTGGCCTGTTTTTATTACCCACAGAACTAAGGTAATAACGTAGAAAGGTCAAATAGGTCAGATATTGAAGCTGATGTCTCACAGTTTTGTGAAATTGGAACCGTGAACGGAAATCTATAGACCATATGTTTGTAACATATTCCTGAGCATATTTATGTTATTTTAAGTTGATGTATTATTGACATAAAGAGTTTATTTATCTACATAATATGTTTACCGGGAGCTAGTTTGGCGTTTCATTCTAGTTGCCAACGTTCGTTTTCCCAGCGTTCTTATATTGTTCCGGCTACTGGAGATGCTGAGGCTAAATTAATATCATGGTTCATTCTAAAATAGTTTTAATGATCACTTTTGCAAAGTGCTTGAAATTTCATTGCAATGATTATTTATAATACGTAATTTAGTTTTAGTTGAGCCATTCTGATTATTTTATTACTTGTGTTGTTCATTTGAATTGTACATATATACGTAATGCTCATTATTAATTTATGTCTCGTTGATTCATATTTGTCAGTAAATATCATCATCATCTCAGCCATAGGACGGATAGGGGGGATTTTCCAATACTCGCCACGCTTGGCAGACGGGTTGGCAAGCGCAGTATGATTTCCGATACTCAGAAGGCGCTGCTGCCCACCTCCTGGTACGTGATCCCTTAGCTGACTCATACGGCACCCACGGGAAGATATGGGGGAGTACTATTCTAGGCCGGTACCACCACGGCACGTCATATGCTTTTGATTTGATTTAGTTTATTATTCCTATGAGGTAGGTACACATATTCTGAATAAAAATTGTTGGCGTGGTATACAACCTTAACGTTTTTGATTCACAAGTGAACAGAGACCTTCTAAACTTCGGTACTACATCTTAAAGGGCCACTTTACTTAGAATAAATATTTCCAGTAAACGAAGGCTTTGAAGGCTTAGCAACATAAACATTAATTTAAGATGGTTTACAATTCTAAGACATCCGGATAACATAGTTTAAACTTCGGTACTACATCTTAAAGGGCCACTTTACTTAGAATAAATATTTCCAGTAAACGAAGGCTTTGAAGGCTTAGCAACATAAACATTAATTTAAGATGGTTTACAATTCTAAGACATCCGGATAACATAGTTTAAACTTCGGTACTACATCTTAAAGGGCCACTTTACTTAGAATAAATATTTCCAGTAAACGAAGGCTTTGAAGGCTTAGCAACATAAACATTAATTTAAGATGGTTTACAATTCTAAGACATCCGGATAACATAGTTTAAACTTCGGTACTACATCTTAAAGGGCCACTTTACTTAGAATAAATATTTCCAGTAAACGAAGGCTTTGAAGGCTTAGCAACATAAACATTAATTTAAGATGGTTTACAATTCTAAGACATCCGGATAACATAGTTTAAACTTCGGTACTACATCTTAAAGGGCCACTTTACTTAGAATAAATATTTCCAGTAAACGAAGGCTTTGAAGGCTTAGCAACATAAACATTAATTTAAGATGGTTTACAATTCTAAGACATCCGGATAACATAGTTTAAACTTCGGAACTACATCTTAAAGGGCTACTTTACTTAGAATAAATATTTCCAGTAAACTAAGGCTTTGAAGGCTTAGCAACATAAACATTGATATACGATGGTATACAATTCTAAGTCATCCGGATAACATAGTTAACTAGAACGACGATGCACACTCAATGCATTAATTATTCACCAAAAACCACCTACTTACTGATATCGCGTAATGACTAATTAATTACCTATTAAACTACGACAGCTAGCAGTCAAATCAATACGTGCCAATTAGAGTATCGTTTTAAGACAAAAATAAGTTAGAATTCATCCGTAAAGAATTCACATAAAACATTAAGGTCGCACTTATAATCATTAAAAATAATAATGCACCTCTTAAAAATTGTAAAGAACCTAACGATGCGTTCCAATATACATACTTGTAGAGTGAGTACCGAATAGAAGCGATAAGAAAATTGGGGGCCATTCTTATCAAACAGGCTTAGCAATTATGTAAATTCTATGCATATAACGAGCAATTCTTTTGTATATGGAAAATAAAATGTTAAAAAAAATGTTTTTATATATATTATATATCTAGGTCTCCTGACTGGGAAAACGCCAGGAAAAATTTCGGTCGTACCTGATTGAATGTACAATCTTGAATAGTTCCTGACTATTACCAGCCAGCCAGCACTTTAAACTGAGTAATCAAAATTAAACTTGTACTGTGATATTTTACGATTGAACCCTCTAAGCTAGCATGCTGTACATTACACCTGGTCGTCATTTAACATCAGGTGAGACAGCGGGCTAACGCTAGCTTAAAAATATCTTTAAAAAAAATGCAGTTCACAATCAACAGGCTACAATCCCACTAATAGTGGGTAGTACCCACTGTGGGTACGGTGGGTAGTAGTGGGTACTCAGTGGTAGTAAAGCCGTATCGCAGCATGAAGCAACAGAAACAATTAAACTCTGCACTAACTGTTATTTATCTAGTACAACTGTGACACAGAGAAATTTCAGTTTGTGCTATGGTTATGATATGCTCTGTAAAAAAAGGAAAATGATAAGTATATGAATAGGTACCTGATGATTCTCTTAAGCGTGGGTTCTTCACAGCGACGACGATACCGAAGACTGTTTCCACGATGACGAAGAAGAGTCCCCAGTGCGTCATGTAGACGAAGAATTTCTCTTTCGGTCCCCAGAAGAAGGCCATTGACCAGAACATAACTATGAGTGACCAGATAAGTATGGGCACTCGCCACCACAGAGGCGAGATACCTTTGATACACGATGTCGAGAACTGCTCTTGTGGTACATCTGTTTCTCCAAGTATTCCTGTGATGCAGTAGGCACTCCGCCTCCAGGACAACCGCGTCATATTGATTTTTCTTTATCTTCGTCTATACGATTTTAAATTCGCATACTGAATATCTTTATTACTAATCTGTGAACAAATAATATTCAAATTAGTCAGATTCGTCGTGCTGTAGCTGCCGGGAATTCAAGGTGGTTATGTTATTTTCCATAATTGTCAACAAACGATTTGTGTTGGATAACGCGGAATACGTAATGGGTTGTATACTGTTAGTGACCCTGATGGTTTGACCTAGCGATTCTTCGTGACCTCACCTTTAGTTAAACACCTGAGACGATCTTTATTTAGGAAGTGTCTCAAGAAAATATTTATACATAATTACATATATAATATTATAATACTATTTTGTTATTAAAACTGACGTGGTTTGGGCAATGAATGTATGAAACACGGGAATTACTCATAAGTGGTGGTCGTGGTCGGTTCCGACTACAGTTTAGACCACATTCCGTGGTCTTTTTCAAGGAGAGTACGGAGCGCTCGCGGACGCGGTCGCGGTTCTCCTAGTACAGTGCTAGTACAGTACGCGTCGTATATCTTTAAAAAATGACATACAAAAAAATCTTCTTACAAAAGTGACGATACGAATACTTTTGCGATTCGCCAAGATTAGATCAAAACTCTGTTTTATAAGTACAGTGGACCTCCGGTAATCAGGCCCCTGTCTAATTTGGCACCTCCTATAACCCGACATGTCTTTTACGTATTACGTGTATTTTCATGCTTCATAAATTAATTGAACCCTATTTTTATTCATAATTTTTATCGTTTTCTATCGGATACATTTCGGAGAATGTGCTCTGGAATTACATAATTGAATTACACCATCCCTTTTCCATCATCGTTTGACTCGACGTACGGCAATGCGCCATCGTAATATGGTAGATGTGCCACCTATACGTACAAAGCGTTTAGCCTCCACTTTTTGAACGAGTGCTGCCAAGGAATGGAACTCTTTGCCCGAGCCTGTGTTTCCCGATGTACAATCCTTGAGTCTTCAAGTAACGAGACAAAGGTCCTTCTTCAACCTTCTAGGCTTGGGTGCTACATTCTAGACCACATCATCACTTAACATCAGATGAGACAGTTGTCAAACACAAGCTTATGATAGGTAAAAAAAATAGTCACTAGCCTACACTTCAAACCCACACGGTGAGAACTTGTGTGAGAGAGAGAGAGGAATAAAGACCTCACATCGGAAGAAGCTTGTTTTTTCTGTGAGCGTTGCCCATTGACAACACACTCTCTAAGCGGACCACCCCTGTCCCAGCAGTGGGAATGCAATGGATCGCTTTTTATATATATTTTATAAAAAATATTTATTACACTCTAATCCGCGCACTAGGATTCCCTGTGTCTAGGGAGGCATTCACACACACACAATCACAGCACACAAGCATCCAAGACCCGGGACAAACACCTATACTCATCGCACAAATGTTTGCCCCTGTCGGGATTCGAACCCAGAGTCCTGGAGACACAGAAGTCATGTCACTGACCACTGAGCCACGGCGACCGTATAAACTGAATTAGTTACAATAAACACCTTAGAAACTGTAGGATCGCGTGTTTGTTGAGCGTGTGACATTGAACACATAGTTAATGATTGCGGGTCATTTATTAAAAAAATCCTTCGTTAAAATTACGTCGAATAATACGTCAATTATTTTTAATTGTTATTAGAAGCATTGTTCAAGTTTAATCATCGTGGAATTGTCAGAAAAAATCGGTGACTCGTAATAGCGCCATTAGTACACTTTGGTTGCTATCTTTCTGAAAAATGTATTGTTCGCGGCGTCTGAGAACATAAACAAGAAACTCTGGTTTAATTTATCAAACCGATACATATCTCGTAAATGGCTTTATTTTGAAGCGTATCCAAAAGTCTTCAAGCTCTTTTAGAATGGCAAGGATTCGGAACCAACATTAACATAGGGTTTAATAATCACCATAGATTGCCGACGATATTGTAGGGGTTAAGTCACCCACGTTCGTAGGAGAATAGGTACCTAGTACGATTTCTTAAAACATTATGTTGCTCTGGTGTTATTAGGCTTCGACAGTGGCTGGTGATCACTCGCTGGACAAAGTTGTGCAAAGAACAGCCTTATAGAGTCTATACCTACATCATAACCGTTTATATGATGATGCACAGTTACAGATATATTTTTTATAATAATACTAGCTGCGCTATGCGCTACATGATGATGATGATGATGAAAATAGCCTGTGTTAATCCAGGGTTTTAACTATCTCCATACCAAATTTCATCGACATCGATGTAGCCGTTTGAGCGAGAAGAAGTAACAAACATACACACATACACACAAACTTTCGCATTTATAATATTGTAGGATAGGGGATATAGGATAGGATTCCGACTTTAGGCCGTTGAATATATATATGGATAAGAATACGGCGAGAATATAATTAAAGTATTGTATCTGTGATGTAGAGTAAAAGCGTGTTCGGTGGCCGAATCTCTATTATGTAAGAAGTTGTGAATTATAGATATAAGCCTAGGTCGAATCCCTTATTGGAAATCATAGATTTGTATTTTTACTCAAATAAGGAGTTTCTCAAAGAATCAATACGTAAAATGTACTTATACAAATTTGCGTAATAATTATTCATAGTAATATTATAAAGAGGATTTGATTATTTGTTTGCATTAAATAGGCGCCGAAAGTACGTACTTAACTGATTTGAAAAAATATTTCTATTTGGGAAGCTACACTATCCTCAGGTGACATAGGCTATATTATATTTTCAATCAAATTAGGGATACTTATAATTTTTAACATGCAATTTTTTTACCTGTGCGAAGCCGGAGGCGAACGCTAGTATGTAATATAAATCTTCATAATACCCTGCTATCTACATTGTAAATAATTAAGTCTTTTTATCTTGAACAGGTAATATTACATAAAGTAATAATTTCATGACCTCATGATCATGTGTTTTCGTGTATGTTTTAATTCCGTATAAATGTTTCAATAGGCAGACATGACAATGTACGAATTGGTACACCATCTATCTGTCCCTAAGGTAGAAGTATCGCAAAGGACATGTTTTCTACTACATTTTCGAAACAAAGAATTAATAGCAATAACAATGATGTTTTACTAAACATGACGTATACTCATACTGCGCGGTGCTCAGATTTTGTTTCCTTTACGACATAAACATGCTTACTGCGACAGATAATACGGTACAAATAATATAGAACAGGATAGCTATATGTTTAGACTTGCGCTTGAAATACGCGTCATAAAAGAAAATTACTACAATTGACTTAATTTTGCCGCCTCAGTTTCAGCTCGCTTGTGCGACATCTACCTCATTTAAACATATAATATCATTGGCTTAAAACATGATTCAATATGTAAAGAAACGGCAAATAAATGTTTTTTTTTAAATGTAAATGAACCTGATCTAGTAATAAGTCTCACTAGTAAAGGTATTCAATAAGACTTTATGGCGGGAAGTCAAGGTGTCAAGATTGGAACTTTATTTATTGGTTTATTTAATAAAATGTTCAGTGGATGAGTTTAATAAACCGACGTCTACAGCAGATAGGTATTTTTGTTACTGTAAATGTTACATAATATATAAGATAAGCTGATAAATAAAAAGCCAATGGATTAAACTGATCTGGACTGAACTGACAAATCACTGCAAGAGAAACTCAGCATCATTAACGATCCTTGATTAAAATATGCAATAAAATAATTTATCTGTACCGCATCTGCATCAATCAGACCTGAATACAGGCTATTAAATATCATAATCTATTCAAGGATATTAGAAAACGAGGAAAATGTTGATTATCCTGACCTTAGGAAGTCGGTTGTTGGTGGACGTTCGTAGTACAAAATAAAGGATACACACGCACTGATTGTTATAGGAGTTTCTTCATATCCTGCGCAACTTTGTCGCTGATGTGTGTCTGAAGTCTGCGAACTATTGATCGTTCGAAAATCTTGTTCGACTATCGAACAAGTCGCACCGGCTCTTTTTAATGATAATTGTACGATTGGTTTCGTTCATCGTCTGTGACTGTTTTCGGCTTGGCATAGCATTGCAAAATAGATTATATATACCTAGCTAACCCTTTCGTGGCTAATGAAAAGTAAATGAAAAATAATTGCAAATTTTATCGAACTATGAGAAACTCGCAATTGGCCCATAAATAACATATCTAAAGTGTTTATACAAAGATTTAATACATATATCGTTTTTGAATATATTTTAGACGTATCTCTACTGGGTTCGGATTTCCTAAACATAATAATTAAACGAAACACTTTAACGTCTCGACAATAAAACATACTTCAACTCATTTGCTCAAAAAAATAATTTACGAAACCTGTATATATTTTAAAAGTTAAAGTAATAACTGATTTACCACATACTCTGAAGTATAGCGCCGTGCAGATTATTACTTTTTAAAAAAATTCTTGAAAAGTATAAACTTCGAAGCGATTTTGATGATGAACACGTTTATCGTCAAAATTGAGTACCAAAGAGAACAAATACATTGTGTTTAATATGTATATATATATATATATATATATATATATACATATTAATAATAATATATATTAGTTTACTTATAAACTACTATATATATATATATAATATAATAAGTAAACTAAAGAAAAAATTAGACGAAACATGTACCTAATTCTAATTTTTACCACGCGTATGAGGTGCCATTTGTAAATGCGCGCCATTTTCATATAATAAATGTCAAAGATTGTTGCGCCATTCCGACTCTTAAAAAAATTAGTAATATGAGTTTATAATTACATCATCTAATACGATAATTACCAATTGTAAGTACTGTTTTCTCGCAAATGTTGAAAAATGTTGCATGACGCGCGTGCGGAAATTGGTATTTAAATATAAAGGTAAGTAAATAATATAAACTCGTGACTATGGTAAGCCCTCGACTTAGTCTCGGGCTTACATTCGTCTGCTTGATGATATAAAACCAATTTACTGCACTAGTATCATAATTAACTATCACTGCAAAGGACATTTTAAATGATACTTCAACTGTGAAAACGCTGCTGTAATAAGTGTAGCAGTTCTTGAGTTAGATTGTATTACTTGGTTCTATGACGTCTTATCAACTGGGACTTCATTGATAATGATAACAACTATGAAAATATTATGCGATTTTAATAAGGAATCCTAGAGACATAGAGACCGAAAAATAAACGTTTGGGCTTTGTTGGTTATTCCTAACTCCCTCCAAGGGTTTTGTGAAAATATTTACTGTCTGTGCAGACTTTGTGGTCTGTACAGTTTGTTTAGGTTATAACTTATATTATAAGTTATAAATGATAGGCTATCATCATAAGTTATTGCAGCGGATTGTAATTGTCGTTCATTTTAGTAGAGCATGGATATTGAAGAGGTATGAATGAAGATATATTTTTGACTGGTGGCAAAAATGAAAGAATGATGAGATTGAGGAAATCATTAATTCGTATAAAATATTAATTTAATGTTTTTGTCGCCGTTACGGTCTCTTACTTCGTAGTTTTAATTAACTTCTTTGAAGGTATAATTTGTGTATAATACCTATGTATGCAGAATTTGTTTCAAATACTTTTATTTAGCTGCTATAATAACAGTCGAGGTATCTACTAGCTGTGTAAGCTATATTATTTTATCTTATATTTTTAGCAGGATAAACTTTACTTAAATTTATCTTGCTCAATCATCCTGCTTTGCTCAATCTTCATTGCAGCTGTAGAAGTTAGAACGTTCACTGCATGAAATGGTTCTTCCCCATTCATATTAACACGAACTGGCGGGAAGCGGCTAGAAAACTCATAAAGATCGTTCTTTCTTCTATTTTCTCGACGTCATAACTGCACTTGTGAATCTTTGATTATTATTATGGGACCATTTATTAGATCACTAGTGACCCGGCCCGGCTTCGCACGGATTTAAATTCGTTATCTCATTATTCTTAAATTTATTTGTGGAAGGTGTATACAAAGCATTCGGAAAAATAATCTATATAGTGGTGACAACAATGCGACCTTCTTTTATACTATGTACAGATAGATGTAGATAATTATAGTATGAATATGTAGTTTGGACTAGATAACAGACTGGTTACAGATCCACCTGCCTCTGGCTCATATAAATAGCATAATCTGTGTGTTCTGGTTTGCGCATGTACATGTGGTGAGTCTTCTAATTGATCACTGTATTTATAGACTAAATTAATAGTATGTTCGACTGGCAAAACTGCTTACACAGAAAACTAAGGAGGACGCATCACTTGTAAATATTCCACAGATAATAAACACAGAGAGATAAGTAATTTTTAACCAACTTCAAAATAGGAGGAGGTCTATGTTCGATCGTTAGTTTTTTAAATGTAATTACGACCGATTCTCCCAATTCTTTTTTGTTTGATATAGTATACTTTCAAGGTAATCTCACTTAAATTTTATCAATATAGGTCAAGTAGTTTTTGAGTTACAATCCAATAACTAAAAAGTGTTACGCATATCTTGATGACTTCCTTTT
Organism: Apeira syringaria; assembly: GCA_934044485.1. Classification (NCBI taxonomy): domain Eukaryota; kingdom Metazoa; phylum Arthropoda; class Insecta; order Lepidoptera; family Geometridae; genus Apeira; species Apeira syringaria. Next base: position 5,884,040 of record OW203659.1, read on the forward strand.
TGGCGGTGAATGACAATCGATCCCGTGAGTAGCAAGCTCCGATAAATTAGCGGAGGCTGTATCCTCAAAGGTAGCAAGGGTCACTAAATAGGATAGAAAAGTTAAATTTTTTGGTACAAAAAAATTATGAAGATTAAATGTCTGTCTATTCAATAGACCCTATGGGCCAAACCAAAATTGCCGTGAATATAATGAACATAAACGTCACTTTTGGTTCATTATTATGAAATGATCTGTTTTATAAAATCGGAAAATAGAATATTCTTCAAGCCAATTAATCACCATTTTTTTTTACTGTACACTGGTCTCACACTACACTGGTAAAATATTGTCAACTCAACAATGCGTCAAAAGAAAAAGAAAAAGGAACTGTTAATTCATTACATTTTATTTAAATGAAGTACGTGTCGGTATGCATCTTAATTATATTGTCATATGTTTGCTTGTAAAGTACAGCTCACCTTTAATATTCATGTACTATCGGACAAGATAGATTCATAGTTGGAAAATGGCTAGAACAGGTCGAGGTTTTCCTCTTTAGAGTACTTTGGTTTATATACTGTACTTGATGACCTAGACGCCCCTTTAGCGTAGGTACCTACATAATTATATGTCTTGCATAGAACCACACTTAGGAGATTTTATTGATTAGCGTTTGCTACAAGGAGGTACGGTGATTGTTAAAAATAGCATTTGGTCTATCGAGTTTCACAACGTTTAAAAAGTCATTCATCAAAGTAGAAACGTATATATTCAGTGAGTAGGATATAATACAAAATTTCATTTGCATGATTTCGGTTCAGGTATATTAATGTACCTACCTACATATTTTGTGTTCGTATAAGTTGTAGTTAAATTAAAAAATAATATTGAAATTCGTTGATAAGGATTATTTCCTTTTTATTTCTCAATTCAATTAAGCATTATATAATGATCCATATTTAAGATAAAATAAAACGTATAGTATACACATTGAATAAAAAATGAATAAATAAGGTGAAATATTACTTTGTAGGACCAATTTAAATACATAAAACTCTATAATAACTCTAAATTATATTTGTAGTTGTACCTTTATATTCAAAATGGTCAAGCGTTTTACCACTATCTCACCTGATGTTAAGTGATGATGGTAAGTTTATCTTGTAGTAAGTAGGTATCTAAATTTCTATGATTTAAACTTGTTGCCGTTCAAAACTAAATATCCACTAATATAATAATACTTACCTAAATAGCACACTTATCAGCACTGATACGAATCCCCGAATACACAAATTAAATCAAAGTAATCGTTATATTTTTATAGCTTACCCATATAATACACGTAGAACACTTTAAGCACAATATACTAAACAATCAACTTTATTATTAACTTTTGTAAATTAAAAGCTTGTCTATTTACAATTTTAATTTAGGGAATATTTGTTATCTCCAAGGAGTTATTGTATGTTAAGCCAATAAGACATATAACTTAAGACAGTAAGATTTTTCGTCTTAATTTTCCGCTGATTTTCCAGTTGAACGATATGTATCGCGGATTGGCGCTAGTGCGCGTGTTTTGGCGCGCGTGTATCGCGCGACTGGTTTTCCGCACTGGATGCTGCGCCCGAAGCGTGCATATCGCGTGCTCCAGTCACGCTGCGCTGCTGACCGTACTCAAGGCAAAATCAAGCATCACATTTTTTACAATTTGTTTACATGCTTTGATGATCGTGACCACCGAAGTGAAGAAACGTGGGCACGTCTTCGCGCGTGACATTATTTGAACAATGTTAAGTAATGTTTTTATTACGATTAAGATAGTAAGGTTCTAAATTAAATATTATTGCATGAAAGTCACGAAGTCGTTAAACACTGTTATTAAATTTTACTCAAGTATAAAAAATAATTAAATTAATGTATATTTTGTTTTGATCATTATTATAACTTTACTTGTAAACCACCGCCGACAATATTTTTGGAACTAGAATTTAATTTGGTCTCTGGCAATGGTACCATGATGCATTTTTGTTATAAGATTGATATTTGTTTACAGCAACGAAGTGATAGCTGTGTAAACTACCTAGCTAATAGCTATTAGTTAATATGGTCAGAAAAACTTGCAGGGGACTTCCCCTTCTATCTGTTCAAACTGACCTTGCTTGTTGTTTTACATGATTCGTTTTTATATACAGTGTATCTAGCCACTTGATGGTCAGTGACGATGTCGTCGAAGATGTTATCACGCTAGACCTAGAATGCTTACTGCATGGCTTTCAAGGACTAGTGTTAGGTGACAGTTTTTCAAACTTAAGGGTCGTAGCCGCCTAATTAGCTAATTAGGCGGGTACTTGAAAGTACGCTACCACCATGCTGAGCATTTGATAACGGTGCTACTTTCACCGAAAGCTAAAACCGTTGATGGCCATCAAACCAGCGTTTGTCAGTTTGACAGCCGACGCTCCCACCGCTGCCTATCAACGCTTCAAAATTCATACATTTATATTTTTCAGGTATGTGTAATCTTTGATGTGCGCACGAAATTCGATTCAGCGATCGCGAATTGCAAGTAAATTTTATAAGATAAACAAATTAATCGTCTCCACCAACTGGGCAAACTGACAAAGATAAGTGTCAGACTATGAGGAATTCGAAACGGTTGATATGCAAACAGCTGCCGAAGTAGATAGGTAATGTAAGTACATTTGAAATCTATGCAATTCTCAAAATGTGTGCATAGCAGTTTCTTATATTATATTATAATAATACCGAAACAGGGAGACGAATGTTTTAACCGCATGGACTACGGTTTTTTTAATGAAACATCAGTTCTCCACAGACTCTCCGGTCCGTGCCATTTTTAAGGAAATTGTTACAATTGTTACTTTAAAAAAGAGAACATTAATAAGTGGACAACTTGTACTTAATAAGGGACAAAGAATTATCTTAGAAATACTCTATGGATTAGCAACGTACGAAGCACGCATGAGAATTCAGAGCAGACCAGTGTCCGCGCGCAGCACCCGTTCACGAGTTGACGTGTGCACCAGCCATAGCCTTCCTCAACCCTAATTGGGGGAAGATGGCGACCCGATACACAACGCCCCAGCACGCCAACACCTCTCTGTGAGCATGACTGCTTCGGATGCTCATGCGAGCCTGCTACGGTTTACTAGCTATAACACTGTTAGCTATAACATGTGGTTATCGATGTATACATAATTATGTATGTGAATACAATATAAAAGGCCTTTAGCAGCCGTGCTAGGGTCACCTGTGTTACGGCTGCAAATATAATAATAGGTACAATGCCGCAGGGGCCCGTTTTAGATTTAATTTAGTTTTTATTAAATGTTTAAGGTTTTTATTTTAAGTTAGATTATTTTATTGTTATTCTAAATTATTTTTATATTATGTAATAAATAAATATTGGTTACTTTTTAAGTCTAAATCAGTAGTGAGTTATTCAGACTTTAGTAATGTGATAATAATTTTAATTACCTAACTAGCTTAAAGCCTTATTTATAACTTTTAATTAAATGTATTACTATGTTCAAAATAATATAATATATATAATAATAGTGCCATATTCTCCTATGCGTTTAATGGATGTTATAATTCTATTGTAATTGATGAATGATTGAAAGTCAAAATAATAAGTCAAGTAAGAAATAAGAGAGCAGCTAATAATAAGTGGGTGATTTGGTAGCAACTGTTCATTTCTTTCGAATATGAACCTTATATAAACCGTATAGGGCACTACGACAACGAGCTATCTAGCGTATTTATGTGAAGACTAAAGCAGATAAGTATTACAGAGCGGGGGATCTTATGCTTAAAATAAAATAAAACTGTACATTAATTATAATACATACTTTATTATCACGGTTATAAAACCTAAGTATAAGGAAATCAATCCAAGTCGTAAGTAGATATATATATATATGAAATTATACTACTTAAATATTACTTCATTTTGCACCAAGTAAGGATCAACAAAAGTAACATGCATTAATAATAATACCATTACAAGTCTTACATTAAAATCGATCACACATCTAACAATTCGTATGAAACTACGTATATATAGTCCATTTGGCAAGCTTTAAATTTACAAGACATATTAAATAGATGCCTTCAGAGATTCTCATAAGCCATACGGTTAAGGGCATGTTAAGGGCTTAACAGGTGCCGATGACATTACAGGGGCTCGCGGGTGTTTACAGGCTGAGAGGGCGGGACTAACCCTGATGCGTGTTGATCTAAAATATTACACATATAATTTACAGATGACCTACGGGCTCAAAAAAAGTATTACTAACGACATTTTTATATCTTTTTACTTTCCTTTCTTATTGTTTTTACCATAAGAATGAACAATACACACTTCAAGCGCATTTGTCAAGAATTTTTGATACAGGGAAAATATGGTCTCAAGAAAATATTTTATCACTAATAAATTAGTAAATTAAATCAAATGTTGTTCGATGAGAATTAACCTCCATGAACTGTTCACATCACTTATGTATTTTCTAAAAAGGTTATAAGTCCTTTTATCAAAATATGTTGGAAGGACTCATATTTGGCTATGTAGTAGGTAAATGGTCAAGCCTTATATCATTATAGAGACAATACGAAACTAGAATATTCGTTATACGCTTTTGTTTATTTCAAATAATCATCTTTACCTTAATATGCATAATTATGAGTTCACAACTTCACCCAATAGTGATGATTAATTCTATACTTTTGCAGAATGTGTTACTTGCATTTATTTTATTTCTGCTCTTTTAGGTATGGCAGAACGACAGAGCGGTAGGTACCTATAACGATTGGATTTCTTCCTTCGAGATAATGTCGAAAAATAAGGCGATAAAGCATCGATTCCTGATCGAAGAGATAAAATGTCTAAAAACACTTCTACTATTTTAGAAATATATTATCTAAGACACTCATCCCCATTTGATTATTTTTGTTAAAAGCGCCATCTAGGGTGAACTACTTAGATCAATGAGAACATAGGTATCGTTCGAGAAAATGCCCTTGTTCGGCAATTATATTTCCTACTTTATCCATGATTAAACTTTTCGGGTGTTTATTAAAGATAACCCAAGTAACTAGCACATAAACTGGTCATAACCGGAATAAATCTTATAAAGCAACAATATTAGGCAACCAGTCCACAATCATTAGATCGTTATGCATCATCTACTAACACCATGATGATTATCATAGTTAAACAACTTAGAAAGTAATATAACGATGCAGTCTATTAGTAACATCTGTATTGCTCAAGAATTAATTACAAAGCTATCAATTTAAAAAATAAATCGCGTTTCAATCACCTAAACTGTCATCACCTATCACTCCTCTACCATACTAATAATTTACACGTATACAAATAATAATAAGCGTCCTGGTGACCTGATAAATTATATCCTGTCAAAAAAGACAATAAAAAATGCCTATTGAAAAAGAAAACGATTTATGTAAGTTTTTTGTTTGGATTTCACCACACTTCAAAGACTTTTTGGGCTGAGCATAAATTTCCCGGGCCACGAGGCCTTGATTCAGACGCACACAATACTAATAATAACAAAAACAGTAGGATAATATTATACATTTAGTAAATAGTTAAACTTATGCTTAGACTCGTTTTTACTGCATAATTGCCTAATCGAATATATTTTTATAAACTCATGTACAGATGCGAGAGATTGAAGTTGTTTTTTTTTGTTGAGTTCGTATACTTAATCAACAATGAACATTTAATCGATGAAATCAATTTTTTTTTATATTCACTACTCAAAAGTAAACTAGAACTACAATCTTATTCATAATATAAATACTCTACATCAACTCCAAAATTTACAAACTTTTAGCGCGTTCATACTTAGCAGATTAGACGTTTGATTGAATACGGTTGATCATATTCAGTTGCATAATTATATAGAGTAGTAAGTTAATACACCATCATTCAACTTTTATTACTAGCTTCGCTCCGCGGTTTTACCCGCGTGGTGATGAAAAACGGTGATGATGAAAGTAAGTCCATTTGTTAATTTAGGGTATAAGCTATCTCCATGCCAAATTTCATCCAAAGCCATTCAGTCGTTTAGGCGTGAAAGAGTAACAAACATAGACCCGCACTCACAAACTTTCCCTTTTATAATATTGGTATATTTTACTATTTTAGTAGGATTAGGTTAATGCTGCTTTAATTTTAATTTTGTGTTTATATTCGTCCAACCGAATCGGTATCAAGTGTTCTTGACGTTTGATACCGATCCTGCGATCAACTTAGCCGTTCAGTCAAGTTACATTTGATACTAAAATGGTTACTCTGAAATGTCATTCAATCATACCATATGCGACTATACATGAGAGGGCGTTTCATTAAATAGTTCTTATGTCGTTATATTGGCAGCATTACAAATATGTGCCAATATAAATATCAGCCAACCCAGCAAGGACGACTTCGCGTGTCGATGATGTTGACAGACAGGGGAGCCAACGTGACGGCATAGAAACTATTTGATAAAACGCACTCTAGCACCCGCAGTCAACTTCATGTTCAGTTGATACTACGCACGTGTAGGCCCAGTAGTATTATTTATTATTATTATTCAACATTTTACATTCTGTTTAGTATCAAGATTCATAATATCAAAACTATATAAAAGCTAAATAATCTGTAATTTTAATGCCAGTCTCGGCTAGGAACAAAATTAAATTATTATTCGTAATTATCCAATACATTATATTTACTATAAATATTAACTTATTATCACTATAGATAACATTATGGTCATACACCTTATCTACAAACAATAAATGCTGAAAATATCTTACATAGGTATGAGTCAGGTTTTACTTTAATATTTTACGTACAAACGTACATTTCTTACCCTTTTAAAACTTAACAATGTAATTTATGTAATTGCTAACATATTAATGATTTACAGTTCACTTATTATTTATTTCAAACGAATAACATGTCTCGTGGAAAATGTTCCACTCGCACCTAACTGTGATTTCTTTAACCACCTTGTATTATTAATCATGATAATTATATTAATTATTATTAATATATAATTATATTGATGATTATTAATGTAGTTTTTATTATTCATAATAATATTCAAGCATTTTGTTACTAATCATGATATCATTTTTCTGGGCTGTTATATCATTCACAGTAGTTTTTTATTGGGAATAGGCAGGCGTTTGATCACTATCTCACCTGATGTTAAGTAATGATGCGGTTTTATTATTTTTTATTTTTTTTATTTCCAAAAAAAGTTTTCAACAGTTTCGGGAAATAAATAGTAAAATCAGTTAAAAGGAACTGTGTATAAAATAACGGCCCTTAACTATATTGTCAACCGTTATCACATTTAAACATACATATTATTATTGCTAGTGATCGTCGTACAATCTTCAACCATACTGTATATATAACCATGATATCATTCTCAAACAAATTATTAGTTACTGATAATAATACCAGGTTTACCCATATTGTTTTGATAGAAAAATCGTACACCAAATATTAATATAAATGGTTCGATAGTGATTAGTTTTAATCGTGTTTGTAGCAAATAATAACCATTTGCAATTCCTTCTCGAGCCTAACGTGTATGCATTGCTATTTTGATTTAATTTTCTTGTCTTTGGATTATAACTTACCTGTATATTTTTTGCTTGTGAAGTTACTATTTTCTACTTATATAAAAACTAAGATATCGAATACTTATTATATTAAAAAGTATGAGATAACAATCGATCGACAAGATAAACACGTAAGTTCTGAAGCCTACCATGAAGAAAATGTAACATTTTCTGCCAGTGAGCTTATTACCGTTTTTCAAACAGTTTCAATAAGTAGGTATTATACTAGGTATCATTTATGGATGCATAAAATATTAAAATAAATATAGTGTTATAATTTCCGAACAGACAGAGATAGCAAATTTAAACGTTACAAAAATAAACTTCATAATACTTTGAATGTTTATGTATTTACTGACTTCTTACGCATAACATGCTAGCAATGTATTTATTGTAACAAGTTTTCGAAAATATATAGTAATGTCATGTCTGTGAATATTTTTTTAAATACAATGGGTGGCAAACTGGCACATGGGCAGCCCGACGATAAGCTGTCATGCCAATGGATTTCTGTAATAGTAGAGGTATCACGATAAGTTTCCATTTTTTTAAGTGTCTGTTTGAAGAAATCACTTGGTTAATAAATTGAATGTGAAATTATGTAACAGTATTCTAGCTGATCCACTTTCAGATACGGCTAGATGGCTGTACTTACTTGTGTCTAGACGTAATTAGTTTATAAATAGTTAAGCATAATGCAATACATAGTTATAATCAGGGCGGCATACTCGCAATGGCGACAAAGCTCTTTAATTTTGATAAAAAGAAAAATAAAAAAAAAACAAAAAAAAGTGAAATGAGGTAAGTTTTGTTTTTCACGCCCGAAGTTATTAAAATATCTCGTCAGTTAAGTCACATAGAAAAAACAAGTGCTAGTTTTGACAGGCGCTTGTCACTAATAGTAAAGACGTACTGTTGAATTGATTATAGGATAACGATACGAGCATTTTGTAGTAAAAGATTCGTGGTAAGAGCAAATCAGGTAAGTATCGTCTAACTTTGTAAACTCATTACGTTTTTACGAAATAGTCAGTCACTGCTGGTTAAACTCAATACTTACCTATATGTAAAAAAACTATCACCGTCCCACACTCGCGATAAATCGAAAGCTGTAAAGTAACCTAGCTTATATTATAATCTGTTGCTTTTAACATTTTATTTGGTATTGCTATATCACTATCGTTACTAGGAATAAATGGCCAATATCGAAATAAAAATGAATTATTATGCTAATTGTAGTTACTCTATCTTCCACAATGTTTCTATTGAACGTACCTACGTGTTGTTAACTCACTCACTCAGTTTAAAATGTAGTCCGATGAGTGCTAAGGTTCAACGTCAGATTTGAATGTACGAGTAGAGTGAACCCATTGGAACGTATGGCTCTAAGTCTGTCTGTAATAAAGCGAGATGACTAGTTGACCGTATGCGTACATGTGGCTTAACTATGTACTCGTATATTTATACAATGTTTAATTAAATAAATAATAATTATAATAATAATAATAATAAAAATGTTTAGAACTATTGACACCTCTTATTGACGTCTATTTAAAAACTGCGCGACTACAAGCTCAATCAGCTTTTAGCTTCAACTTCAGTACTGAATGAAAGAATAATCCTATGAGAGCGTAACCTTAGTATAATATGTAATTGTAATGAAGTTAAGGTCCCGATCACAAACAAACTCAGAATAACTGTGATTTATCTACCACATTTCTGACCTAGAGAGTCTGTATATGCAATAGGTTATTCAATTGTTTACACGGTAACACCGTGACACAAGTTATTTATTGGTACGACATGTTGATGATAATCATATAATAATATATACGTTTTAGTCCATATATCAATAAACCAGTTTAGAGCACGTTGACCATACTGTTTCAACGTCAGAACTGAAGGTAACACAAATCCTGATGAGCACTAGACTTCTACGACACTAGTCTATATGTAATGTAGACAGATCACGAACCCTTCCATTGACGTGGAAGCATATCTAACGATCCCTCAACTTCATTTTGACCGTCTTAGCAGCTTCAAAGCCAGTACTAGTCTACTAGTAGTCCGGTGAGGGCGTAGCTTCAACGTCCTTGTATAATGTAGTGAGAAGAGCAGTCGATCTGCTCCTGTGCGTTTGTAGTTTGAGCCACTCGGTGCATACACGGTAAGCGCTCGCTCGCGCGGATGAGCGATTAGCTTCGAAGTCCGTATGTATTGTAGTGCGTAGTGCCCACGGCGAGCCTCCCGCACCCTGGTAGCCGGATGAGCGCGTAGCTTCAAAGTCCGCATGTAGTGTAGTGTGTAGCGCTCGCAGCGAGGCACCCGCACGCTAGCAGCCCGATGAGCGCGTAGCTTCAAAGTCCGCATGTAGTGTAGTGTGTAGCGCTCGCAGCGAGGCACCCGCACGCTAGCAGCCCGATGAGCGCGTAGCTTCAAAGTCCGCATTAGTGTAGGGTGTAGCGCTCGCAGCGAGGCACCCGCACGCTAGCAGCCCGATGAGCGCGTAGCTTCAAAGTCCGCATGTAGTGTAGTGTGTAGCGCTCGCAGCGAGGCACCCGCACGCTAGCAGCCCGATGAGCGCGTAGCTTCAAAGTCCGCATTAGTGTAGGGTGTAGCGCTCGCAGCGAGGCACCCGCACGCTAGCAGCCCGATGAGCGCGTAGCTTCAAAGTCCGTATGTAATGTAGTGGGTAGACTAGTCGGTCCGTTTCCTCGTGTATCAGTGCGTGGGTAGCGCAAGGCGTTCGGAGCGTGCGCGGACCGTGCGGGCCGCGAGGCGCACGCGCGTTGCCGCCACGCACGTAGCGAGCGCGTGCGCGAACACCATCACCGCCGCACACATCGCCACGAAACCGAATGCTGAACCTGAAAGATTTACACAAGTAGAATAAGAAACTTTATTGGCCTTATAACAATGTTCGTTACACTGGGCAAGTCAAAATTACAATAATAAGCTTATAATACATAAGAACGTAGGTATTAATAATAAAATAAAAAACGTATTATACATTTCTACATGCATGAATATTCTTTGAGACGCATTTCAGAAAATTCGATTAAAGAATTTAATGTTTCTAATTATGAATATTAATAAATTATTGCCACTTAATTGATTTACAATACATAGTACATACAATACATACAATACTTGTGATCCTATCGTTTGACAAGTTTGCGTTCTGCAGATTAATAGGTACAGCAATTATGCCAAACTTATGTTTCGTGAATCAGTCTATTCCAACTAATTAAGGTTTTTTTATACTTTATAGATCTAGCGTTTGACCACTATCTCACTTGATGATTGCGGTATATATGTATTTTATAAATGTTCCTAGTTCGAAAAATCCTTGCTATTATGTAATTAAATAGTATTTTTTCCTGCCTTACTCATATTTTTATGTCTTCAACCAGTTGGGCTTGTGAGATACTGGTAGCGATTCTCTTGTTCAACTAAACTAAAATTCTGGAATATAAGATAAGTGAGACAAATTCTTATTTGGTAACGATAAGTCCAAATTAGTATGACACTTGTCAATAACAATACTAAAGCTAGATCTTTTTATTAAAAATTCGGATAGTTTTACGTAAAATAAGTCGCCACTTATTTAGTGCCAACTATAAAACTACTTGCAATTGACCTGCAATTGAATTAAACTCGTCTAATAGCGTGGTATGGAATTATACAAATTTCAATTTTAGTGCTCCATTTTGAAGAATTTTATTGAATTTTAGGTTTTGTGTGTAATGATAATGGTGGTGGATAATGGTGCCTATGTATCAGTAGCATCAAGTAGCATGGAAACTATGTATTTTACCGTATCCGGTAAGGAGCGATGTTTTTGACGGGAATTCAGTAACGGATTTACCAATGGGTTGGGTAGGCTCCATTGCCCTCTAAAACCTGCCACCCTAGGCTCCAGCCTAGGGTGGCAGGTTTTAGAGGGCAATCGAAGGATTTATTATACGGCTGTGTTTTTGTTATGATTATGGTTGTTTTTTCTTTATTTATTTCCTTAATTGCTTTTATTATCGAGCATAATGTTTATTTTTTATGAAGCTTTCCAAAAAAGGTTATATTCTCGTTATTCAACTACAATAAACTAAAATTCTGGAAAATAATATAATTTAGATAAGTTACGCTAAAGTCCAATTACACTTATCGATAACATCACTAAAATTAAATCTTTTTAGATTAAATAAGTAGCCACTTATTTGGTGCAGACTAGAGCCACCTAAGAATTTTAGTGAATTTAAGCTAGTTCGAGTGATTAACAGAATTAGTGCCATTGTTTTATATTTGAAACTGTAATGTACAAGTAGTAGGTACCTACTAAACATTAATATTATACAGGTATATATTATACAACAACTACAAGAGTTGCCGTTGAATTATAATAGATTATAAATTTTTTTAAATACATTTGGATGATCTACGTAAATATTATTGATAATGACTGTAATTGTTTCTTCCCTAATAATACAAATCGCTCAATCTGTTTAACTATGACTCGATTTATGAATCATAATAATTAATTGAAATTATAGTTACACAATGATATTATTATCGCACAAGTAGGTACAACTTTTGTCATATTAATCATAACATTAACTACAAGCTCTTTTGTCGTAGGGCAGTCGATATTGGTTTTCGAAAGTACCAAGTCTATAATTATTCTATGTCTGGCAGCGATGCCGTGCCGTGGTGGTACCGGCCTAGAATAGTACTCCACCATGTCCACTGCTGGACATTAGCCTCTCCCATAATATAGGGAGGATTTGCCAATACTCGCCACGCTTGGCAGGCTGGTTGGCGAGTGCAGTATAATTGCCGATCCTTAGAAGGCGCCCCTGCCCATCTTCTGGTACGTAATCCCTTAGCCGGCTCTTACGGCACCCGCGAGAAGAGATGGGGGAGTACTATTCTAGGCCGGTACCACCACGGCCTACTAGGATAGGATAATACAACAATATTAAAATTGAATTACAATTGGGGGCCTTATCTATAAGCAGTAATTTCTTCCATAATTAAATTATAAATGATGATTAATATACCACCTATACGTACGAGGCGTTTTGCTTCCACTTTCTTAATATGTACTGCCAAGGAGTGGAACTCATTGCCCGAGTCTGGGTTTTTTGGTACGTACAATTTTGGAGTCTGAAGACTTGAAGAGTTTGAGCACAGCCTAATTAATTAAAGAAAATGAATGCCACATACCAGGTTTATTCCAATCCAGAGCTGGATATATCGCTGGGAGTCCTACCCTGTCTGTTCCCCCAACCGCCCAGTAGAAAGCGCTGAACACACCGTAAGCGAATCCCGCGCCCGCTCCGTACAGGGCATGCGCGGCGCGTATTGGATGCGCGGTTACAACGAGCTCGACCAGCATCACGAAGGAGTTCCCACCATGGACAAGGAGGTTCAGAGCGTTAATGTCATGGATCTCTGTTGAAAATTAATATTTAATTTTACAACATTAAATTGAATGATAACAAAGTTGCTATAAACTGGCCTGGCCGGTTGGCGCAGTTGGTAGCACTCTGCCTTCTAAGCCACTGGTCCTGGGTTCGATTCCCGGACAGGTGAAACATTTGTGTGTATGTACATGTCTGTTTGACCTGTGTCTGGGTGTGTATATGTATATAAGTATATATATCAGTCATCAGGTTACCATAGTACAGGCTCTGCCTAGGTTGGGACCTGAAGAGCTTGTATTAAAAAAAAAAGAAAAAAGTTTTATAAAGTCGAGTATAAGTTCGATGGTGGTAGGGTTATTGATGGGGGTGGTATATAACTAAACTTTACTACTAACAATAATTTAATGCCTGGTCCAAATTTCTTATCTTAACTTTTTAAATAGAATCAGTGAAATTATAATAAGTTTACCTAAATCTTTTAATCATAGCTTTTTTGTGTGAAATAGTAGAATGTTAAGCAGTAGTCCTTATGTGTGGTCCGTTACATTATCCAGGATGTTCAGGCAGCTGTCTTGATGTCAGATGGACTGATCACATAGGGTGTCATGCTGTTGGCAGTTAATTTTATGGTTTGTTTGTCCTGTAGATCACTGAGAACCTAATTCAAAACTGGCTTTATAAAAACGCGCACAACGGCAAATCAAGGTAAAACTAGAGCCAGACCGATAAGAAGAATAGCAAGAAACTCTATAAATAGTTTTGCATTAAATATATTTGACATGTGTTTGTGTGTGATTATGATTACAGTACATATATTCACTTTAACTATTTTTTTAAAGAAAAATGCCATTATTAAAATAAAATACTAATAATGAATTTCAATAACATTTGAGCAATCTATTAACTGTTGCCAGCCTATAGTAATGCTAGACCCGCTATAAGCTGGCAGCGTACCCAGAATGCTAGCAGCATTGCCCCGTTGATAATTGAAATTCCGATTCGATGATTTTCAATTTCACTTTAACATTTTACACATTAATATTGGACTTGGCACCGGTTGATTTGGCATTCCAATAATTTCTGTCGTCTTTCGTATCATAGTTTCATTATCAATTAAAACCTCTTTTTTAACCGATTTGAATTTTCGTTCTGAGAGCTCTGTGTCATGGTTTTTGAGACGTATATTTTAATTGCGTCCTTATAATCATACCAAACCAATAATATCCACACATATTCTAATCTAATCTAATTTATAAAAAATAAAAAAACTAAGTTAGATAAATAAACATATTCATTCGGTTTTACAAAAATTGCTTAATTTCAAATAAGAACGGTGTACTCACTAGGATCATGCACCATTCCCCAGTAGACGAGGGTAATGACAAACGCCAGGTCCGTGGCGATGTTGTGCGCGAGCCAGTACAGCCGGCAGAGAAGCGGCGTCCGTGTCCGCCGAGACATGGGTATAGGGATCTCGTCTTCTTCACATGCTGAAAAGTATACAGTCTTATTTCAGTATATACTAGAAATAAGGAGTTTGTTATTTAAATCTGGAAGTGCCTAGGCAGCCAAGCGTCGGGCGAAGTCTTATTTTGTAATAGCATCCGTTTTGTACAAGGCGATGCGATCCTTCCAGGTTTAAAAGGATTGCTATTCAGCTGGATAATGGTGCCTATGTATCAGTAGCATCAAGTAGCATGGAAACTATGTATTTTACCGTATCCGGTAAGGAGCGATGTTTTTGACGGGAATTCAGTAACGGATTTACCAATGGGTTGGGTAGGCTCCATTGCCCTCTAAAACCTGCCACCCTAGGCTCCAGCCTAGGGTGGCAGGTTTTAGAGGGCAATCGAAGGATTTATTATACGGCTGTGTTTTTGTTATGATTATGGTTGTTTTTTCTTTATTTATTTCCTTAATTGCTTTTATTATCGAGCATAATGTTTATTTTTTATGAAGCTTTCCAAAAAAGGTTATATTCTCGTTATTCAACTACAATAAACTAAAATTCTGGAAAATAATATAATTTAGATAAGTTACGCTAAAGTCCAATTACACTTATCGATAACATCACTAAAATTAAATCTTTTTAGATTAAATAAGTAGCCACTTATTTGGTGCAGACTAGAGCCACCTAAGAATTTTAGTGAATTTAAGCTAGTTCGAGTGATTAACAGAATTAGTGCCATTGTTTTATATTTGAAACTGTAATGTACAAGTAGTAGGTACCTACTAAACATTAATATTATACAGGTATATATTATACAACAACTACAAGAGTTGCCGTTGAATTATAATAGATTATAATTTTTTTTAAATACATTTGGATGATCTACGTAAATATTATTGATAATGACTGTAATTGTTTCTTCCCTAATAATACAAATCGCTCAATCTGTTTAACTATGACTCGATTTATGAATCATAATAATTAATTGAAATTATAGTTACACAATGATATTATTATCGCACAAGTAGGTACAACTTTTGTCATATTAATCATAACATTAACTACAAGCTCTTTTGTCGTAGGGCAGTCGATATTGGTTTTCGAAAGTACCAAGTCTATAATTATTCTATGTCTGGCAGCGATGCCGTGCCGTGGTGGTACCGGCCTAGAATAGTACTCCACCATGTCCACTGCTGGACATTAGCCTCCCCCATAATATAGGGAGGATTTGCCAATACTCGCCACGCTTGGCAGGCTGGTTGGCGAGTGCAGTATAATTGCCGATCCTTAGAAGGCGCCCCTGCCCATCTTCTGGTACGTAATCCCTTAGCCGGCTCTTACGGCACCCGCGAGAAGAGATGGGGGAGTACTATTCTAGGCCGGTACCACCACGGCCTACTAGGATAGGATAATACAACAATATTAAAATTGAATTACAATTGGGGGCCTTATCTATAAGCAGTAATTTCTTCCATAATTAAATTATAAATGATGATTAATATTCGCTTAAGAATGCTTATTTTGGATTCGATTGTGTAAAGTAGGTAGTTATATACTGTTATATCTTTATTGCGTAACGTATACAGTACACTACTTAAGTATAATACATATTTACCCTCAGCGTAACATATCTATACAAGCCCCTTATCTCTCAATCATCCCTCATTTCTTACGTGAATGTAGCCACTGAAAAGCAAAGTAAAAAAAAAGAATATAAAATGGAACCGACTTCAACACTCAAAAGTGTGAAATAACTTGTTGAAGTTGGTACCATGATAATTCAAAAGTAACTACATATTATCAAGATATTGTGAGCATGGTATCGACTTTGACAAGTTATTTCACACTTTTGAGTGTTGAAGTCGGTTCCATTTTTTGGCAATATTTGTTTTTCAACCTTTTCAGTGACCTTTACCCACGGGATCAGTTGTCATTGTGTATGTTCACCGATTTTTCCACCTGCAACTATGTCATCGACGTATGCGTATCACTTTTCAGTTACGGAGTGTAACTCAAAAACCGCTTGATCTATGTTTATGAAATTTAAATGGGACCACACGGGAAGCACCAGCTTTCAAATTAAAAAAGAACGATCTCAATAGGTTCTGAGGTACCTTACAAAAAAAAAAGACGTCTGGCACTCGGGGACTGCCGCGATAAAGCTAATGCATAGCATTTTTTATCAACTTATGCAATTAATATATTAATAACTTATGCAGTAACGCCGATACAACCAATGCCACCTAAGACGCGAGTTGCTAAACTAAGCAGACAAACGTAATATTTCAAAAAAGTCATTAAAAGTTCTGCTATACATCGATAGATAGCAAAACTAAAAAGTATCACCTCTGTGCCGGTCGGAGTGGGGGGTGTTAGGTTATTATCGTTACGGAATTTCTGGATTCGGTCTCCACGCTCAAGGCCCGCGATAGAAGCTATGCAATAGCTTAAAAAACATACGGGTCGAATTGAGAACCGTCCTCCTTTTTTGAAGTCGTTTTTAAATGCTATTCTAACACGTAATAGCTTTGCAAGTAATACCAACAATAACGACTTCCAGCAAGGTTGGTAGCCAATTTATCTGTAGGATACATCGAGTTCTTGCTCTATATGACAGGATATCACACGCTATCACAATAAGGATACACAAAGCAACCGGTTGACAACAATTGCTAGCTTACGGCTCACTAAAGGCCACTTAGCGTGAGTAAGAATGAGGAACCAATAAGGATAAAGGCACAATGCACTATGGCCACTTGGCGTATATCTTAATTGACGCAAAATTGTAACCAATCAAGCGATCGCGACCCGAGCCCGTTCTGTAGATTGAATGTCGAATTTGTACGAGTATCTATTAGATACTCAAATATACCTAATAGTAGTTTGGTAGGTAAATAGGAACATTTATTGAGACAAACCATTTATGTTCTTTAATTGAAATAGCTAATCACGTTTGATAGACTCGATTGTAGACGTGGCCAATTCTTCTGTCAGCTGAGCATAGGTCAAAACCTATGCTACTTGGAAACGGTAGATTCGTTGTAAGTATTGTATTATACTAGGTATGGGAAATCGCAATAAAACACCGAGGTGTAGGCCATAAATATCTTGCATAGCATGCTATTGGCTCTGCGTAATACTACATTTTCAAGAATTATCAACTGTGAAACCCTAGAAGTTTGACAAGGCATAATAATAACAATAAAGTCTAGAAGTTTCTCATGGCTTCACTCGTGTAGACACTACAAAATACTTGTATGTCCAGTGTGTCCAGTGATTCGTGTTCAAAGATACAGATAGACAGACAGGCAGAAAACAATGGGAACACATCTATTTAGGATCGTATGCATGTTGTATCGTGGTAGGTCACTTTTCAGTACCCAGGTGGCTATCACAATGACAGTTTTTTAAACTTTAGGTTTGAAAAACTTTGACAAGTTTGAAAAACTGTCACAACTCAGCGTGTTTAGGTTAGGCAGCCGTTCTTGATATAGACCGTCGACATTCTAGCTACGGAGTCATCTCACCAGGTGATAAATATCATAAAAATATAATAGGTTTAGCGTGATTACATCTTCGACCACATGTTCACTGACCGTCATGTGAGATAGTGATCAAATGTTAGATCTATGTATGATATACTTATATAAAACACATCATTAACGACCATCAAGTGAGATAACGATATATATGTATAAAATATATAAAAGTATCATTAAAACTGTTACCTAAAAGCTACCGCCGTCATGAGAGTCACATCAAACCATGAGTTAAATGTTCAATATCTGTGACGTCATCACCAGTGTGACCATTTTATTCCGTATCACTCTGAAGACCTATACTTAAAATTATGTCAATTAATTACAGAAGATGTACCTAGGTGGTGCTATAGAAGTAGCTTCGTATGGCGTTTTGTTATCTTCGTCTTCATCATCGTAAAAGTATATAAAGAGACAAGATGTGTCGACATGTACTGTTAAAATACGTATCAAAAATTATTGGTATTGACTGGCCGGTTGGCGCAGTTGGTAGCACTCTGCCTTTTGAGCCGCTGGTCCCGGGTTTGATTCTCGGACAGGTCAAACATTTGTGTGCGTGAACATGCCTGTTTGAACTATGTCTGAGTGTGTATATGTATATAAGTATATATATCAGTCATCAGGTTACCATAGTACGGGCTCTGGCTAGTTCGGGACCTGAAGATCTTGTGTGAATGTTAAACAAAAAAAAAATGCTGAGCTCAACGGTCAACTAAATCCCAAATCCCAATTAAAATACCTAAGACGATCCATTTATATTCTTCTTACTCACTACTTATAGAATTAAAAAAAGATTAAAAAACACGTGCTTGACCTATGGTGACCGTCGTTTTGATGTGTGCGACACGCAAGCTCTTGATTCGATTTAATAATTCGCTGGAGTCAGCTGTCTGTCCACTAGACGAAAACAACCGCTCAGGCAACGAACGTCGCAACATAGTAGGTACTTATGCCACAGTGATCAGTGAGAGACGCGATTGTCTGAACCTACTGTTATCGCCTGGTGGCCTCTCAAGAACGTACAAAACAATATAGATACACACTACACTACATTTAATTTTACCTACATAAACTTTTCATGGGCGTTCTGTAGGCCTAGACAAAGTAAAATTATAAAAGTGGTAACGCTGACAGAAACCATATAGGTATATAATATATCGTCTAAGATTGACACTTCAAAGCGATATGTCACGTGATCAACAAAAGCGAATAGAAAATTGGCAGACAATGTACCTACCTACAATGCGTTTCAATTCTCCGCGCCGAATCCAAATTCATAGACAAAGTACCATTTTGACAAGGGATAACAACAGCTTTGAAGCGGAAGCGGTTAGAGAAAGAGAATCACTCTAGAGCTATGCATCTTTTCTAGGCCCACTACCTATATCTGTAAGGTTCACTTCAATCAATTGATGGCTTTATAAGTTGCGAAAAGATTTGCAATAAATCAGAAAGTATCTTACATCATCATCATCATCTCAGCCATAGAACGTCCACTGCTAGAAATACGCCTCCCCCATTGATTTCCACAAGGACCGGTTGGAAGCGGCACGCATCCAGCCCTTGCCTGCGATTTTATTCAGGTCGTCTGTCCACCTGGTCGCCTGAAGTATCTGACATTTGCACGCAATGAGGGTCGCTTTCCACTTTTAATTCATGAGCAGGTACGATAACTCGGGGTTATTCTAATGTTCCACTTGTGAATACCTAACTGGAACGTAAGAATAACCCCAGTTATTGTGATGACAACACGCGCCAATACTTCAACTCACTGCATATTCTTACAAATAAGATGTGGAATAAGATACCTACTATTTATCTGTTGTTTCTTTAATTCATAATTTTTGTAATCATCCTCGCAGAATTCCATAAGTTTAGGTACCCTAACAGCTCAAGTAATGCACATACGAGTATAACACCTAATAGAAATCATAGTATTGTTTTTATAGAAAGTTTCTTCTTCTCAGTCGTTGCGCTCTTGACAGAGAGGTCGTGGTCCTCATGTTCAGTGATTAGAGAGGGCAGATGTTACGTGGCTGACGATATCTTGATATGAAGCTTAGGTATGTTGAAAGTTTCTAAAACTGTCACCAAGCAAACAGTATTGATTATATCTAGCTAATCAATATGTGCACAAGGCTTAAACTGATAGGGCGATGCCCCGCCCACGGCTAGCACTGACATTGAGTTTGAGTAAATTGACCAGTTAACTCTGTCGGTGTTCTAAACAAAAATGAAACAGTAACATCTTAGGCTGAACTTCGGACACAATACAAATACTCTTTATTTCATACCATAATAAGAGGAACATCACCTTTTTGCCGTTTTTAGTTTGATTGTGAACTGGGGGATCGAAGTGTCAATATTTCTATATTTTAATATAGTCAAGATTACACCAGAAATATTAATTATAAGTAAAATCTTAAGAACACTAAATTTCGCCATGTATTTGTATTTGGGGTTTTATGGCAACACCTAATAGAATTATTGCGAATTGCAGTTTTAGTTTGGTCATAAAAACGAGTATTTGCGAGTGTAACATGTTATTAAGGTGGTTTAATACTCTAAGTAATAAAAATGCTACAACAATCGCGGTATTATCGCTAATGCAGTCTCTACATTAGCGATACATAGCGAAATATAACACAATAATTAAACGTAGGTCGTAAACTACTGATTTTCATGTATTAATATATACACAAAAATAAATTGTATAAACACTGACATGAACTGTATAACATAAAGGTAACATATTATATTTTTAGTGAATCGGTAGGGAGTTGCTTGCGGAAAAACATTAAATACGTTATTTATATACTTCGACGATTCGACCAAGTAGTCGTGGTCTTCAGAAGACTGGAGAATGCGGGTGACATAGGTACTATATAATACTAGCTGACGTGGCAAACGTTCTGCCATATAAATTATCGAAATGTCGAAGTGACACGACACCTTCATGTACATACTTCACGTTAATAATTTAACGTGAAGTACGTTAACGTCGGCGTGTTGATATATATATATATATATATATATATATATATATATATATATATATATCAACACGCCTCACGTCAGGAAACGTGTTAAATTATTAACGTGAAGTATGTACATGAAGGTGTCGTGTCACTTCGACATTTCGATAATTTGTATGGCAGAACGTTTGCCACGTCAGCTAGTATTATATAGTACCTATGTCACCCGCATTCTCCAGTCTTCTGAAGACCACGACTACTTGGTCGAATCGTCGAAGTATATAAATAACGTATTTAATGTTTTTCCGCAAGCAACTCCCTACCGATTCACTAAAAATATAATATGTTACCTTTATGTTATACAGTTCATGTCAGTGTTTATACAATTTATTTTTGTGTATATATTAATATATATATATATATACCTATATCAAAACGCTTTACGTCAGGATTTTTCCTGCTTTGTTCTTTGCTTATAAAGCCACGAGCTTCTGCGATGTCATGGGAACTTCTTAAGCGCCTAAAAACTTCTTATAGTTTTGTATAAAAGCAAACGAAGCCGTGGAGAAAAACCAGGAACATGTCTTTTGTTATTGTTATTTCTTGTACGTGTCGGATGACTTTATTAAAATAAAATATTAATATCTAATTACGATACTACAGCTACTACTTACAATAACGTTTAAGCAATCCACTAGCTATTGTCAGCCTATAGATAACTCAAATGCTTTGCGCATTTAAGTTATTCCAAAGTCTGCGTCAAATGCTTGGAGCATTTGAGTTATTCCGCTACCAGCTGGTAGCGAGCCCAGAACGCTAGCAGCATGGCCACGTTAAATTGCAATGCTGATTCGTTGATCCGAATTGTTAATTGAAAAAAAATAACAGTTAATTTCGGTGAAATATTGAATACCCTCACTCTAATGACAGTGATAAAATCAGCTTTGATAGTTTGAATTCTCCGAAGTCATATAGCTTCAATCAGCTACATTACATCTGGTGTACGTCACTTCGTTGTTAAGATGTGAGGTTAGAATCGTTTACAGCGCTTGTTGTCGTAGGTATAGCAACGCCCCAATCGTCATCACAACAATGTTGCCATGCTATTAGTAGGCACATGCATTACTCGTCGGGCATTGACTGACGACCAATGGAAATTGTTTTCCTGCACGTTTTGGTAGAAATGTGTCATTGAAACTTTTTTTAACCTCTGTAAATAGGTAATTGGGCTAATTGTTCTAGCAATTTTAATATACTCTCACCGACCTTGTGAATTGCTTTTCTTTAATGCTCTGGCTGTTTATAGGCGTTCCATTTTATGTTTCCACAATTATGTAGGTACCTACCCACTGTGTCTGAATCTTGACAATTCAATGTCATTATTTTAATTGAATTTGGATCATATATAATTTCCTGTAGTGTGTATGTAACTACTTTAGTATTCTATTTTATATCAACACAAGTTATTGGCGATCTAAGTGAAAGATATATAAAAATCTCGTGTCACAGTCTTTGTTGTCGACCTCCTCCGAAACGGCTTGCCTCATTTTTATGAAATGTTTTGTGTATATTTGGTACTTAGGTCTTAGAATTGGTCGTAAAGTATTTTTCACCCTCCTACCCCAATCCCCAATTTTTTATCGCGTATTTAGTATATTTACTTGAACACATATCCACATAATTTAACCGTCGATAATTGACGTGAAGTAATTTAAATGAAGTATCCTGTCATGTTGACATTTCAATAGTTTATATGGTAGAATAACGTTAGCTGGTCTGATAGCTAAACAAAAATATACATTTTAATAAATATAAGTAAGAGTAGTGCAGCTTATAATCATAGATACGAAATAAATGGACAATTATTATGAAAAATTGTCTAAACTACAATCTAACCTTCAGACATATTAGGAGAATAATGTTTTTAAGTCTGTAAATATCATATTATGAACCCATATAATACCACTTTTTTCAAATGTGTTCCAATTTCAAATGTATAGTAATCTCGATTGAAGCGATGATAGCTCAGCGGTGCGAGCGTCGGCTGTCAAACTACGCTGATTTAATCCCCACCAACGGTTTGAGCTTCCGGTGAAGTGAAATAAAGTATTGAGTAATGAGTATTGAACGTAACACCGTTATCGAATTCCCAGCGGCGGGTACTCGAAAGTGCCCAACTACCATTAGTTGGGCACTTTCGAGTACCCGCCTGACTAGCTACCACCCTCAAGTTTGAAAAGTTGTCACCAAACACATTATGTGTGTTCAGGCAGCAGTCCCTGAGAGCCAGTAAGCATTCTTGGTCCAGCGCGATAACATCTTCGACCGCATTGTCACTGACCATCAAGTGAGATACTTAGTGGTCAAACGCTAGATCTATACAGTATAACAAAATCTAAGCTTCTAAAATTATTAATTTGAAGAACATTCAGACATAGACAGAAGAACAACATAATTCAAATAAGTAATTACTTAACTTACAAAGGTATTCAAGTTATAACTAGAGTGTTTGAGAGAACAGCAGAATAATACCATTGTTATCATTACCATGTTTAAAAAATCGTACACGTTACTTGGTGCTTGAATGAACTGCAGCAGAAATGATAGTCCGTGGGTTCAAATGGCGATGATATGACTACTCTTATGATGGCGGATGTGTTTCATCAGCTCCAGACGGAAGACATAAAAACCAATTGTGCTAAAAGTGGTTTAAAACCACACCAATCTACCATCTTCGCAATATAGAGAGAACAAGTGTTATCAGAAAACACGTCCTAAAATAGCGTATGTGGAAAGAGAAGTAGGCGGCTAAGAAAAAAGTTATAGTGATTATTATATGAAAAATATATGAAAAAGTTCTTGTTTATGCTAATTTCTCAGATCATCATTCAGCTATAAGACGTCCACTGTTCAACACAGGCCTCCCCTTGGGGAGTTTTGCCAATACTCGCCACGCTTGGCAGGCGGGTTAGTGAGCGCAGTTTGATGTCGTTGAACACAGAATGTGCTGCTTCCCACCTTCTGGTAGTTTATCCCTTAGCCGCTTCATACTGCAACCACGGGAAGATATGGGTGGGGTACAATTCTAAGCCGGTACCACCACGGCGGTGTTCTCAGATAATTTTACTGAGATTAAATGATATATATATATATATATATATATATATATATATATATATATATATATATATATCAGTAAAATATGATGATATATATATATCATTTAATTTGAATTAATATGTTGACCGGCTATAGCCGGTCAATATTAATTCTATGATTAAGAAACGCTTATAAAATGATGAAACGAATATGATACAGTAAAAGATTTCGTGTATTTAGGCTTGAGTTTATCTAACAAACGTGGATCAGAAGCCGACGACTCATTGGGACGGCAAAATCGGTCATGACCCAACTAGAAAAAATTTGGAAGGACCGAAACATTCTCACGCAAATAGAACACTACAGGACGTTGGTCTTTTCTATTTTTCTATATGGGGCTGAATCTTGGACTGCAAAAGACAGACAACATATTGATGCTTTTGAAATGTGGGGTTGGTGGCTCCTCTTCCGCATTCCGTGGAGGCATTTAGGACTAACAGGGTTTTAGGGTAAGTAGCCGGCAGTTGTGTATCACGTATTGTTCTCGCTATATGTATATATATATATATATATATTTAAATAAGGTCACGTACCTAAAAAGTAGTCTTCCTTTGAAATCATTGTCTATATTAGCAAGAATGAGTAGTGACTAGGTACTCACGCATGTTGTAAGTCTTCTCTCCCCTGAAGCGAAGTACGACAGCTAAAGCCAACCCTGATTGCACAACTATCATGATGTATCCCCAATTGGTAAAATATATGAACCATTTGAAGTAGTTGAGTTCCACTTTCGGGCCTTCATACCGCTTAGGTAACCGCTGGCAAGCGAAACTCGATATTCCTATTGATACAACCGCAATGAATAACAGCCACCTGTAATATACAATATATTTTTATTATTTAATAAGCTAAGCATTATGGGTCATGAGGTGTTGATGACATTACAGAGACTCGCGGATGTTTACAGGTGGAAGGAGGGGGAAATCCTGATGCGTGTTGATTTAAAATATTACAAAATTGTACTACAGATGACATGATTGCTCAAAAAAATAATTATATTATTTATCATAATTTTCCACTTTTTAATTTCCTTTCTTTTGGTGTTAGAGACAATGCAACGTTCCTGCGAGAATTTTTGATAAAGGAAAAAAATTGTCGCTCGTTAATACGTTTTCGCTAATAAATTAGCAAATGATATCAAAGCTGTCGGAATATACAGGGCGATTGGCGGTATAATTCTTAACTTGCAAGTTGTGATTAGATATGGTCTAGAAGGTGCTCAAGCCCCTAATTATCCGTGGAACACTGTTCTTGAAAATATGATAATTACGTAACCAGTTTTCATGAAATTTCTATGGTAATGTACAAAAAATATCCTTGTTAGCTATGATGATATTGTATTCTACAGTGAATAGTAAAAAAAATGGTTAAAAAGAAGCAGTTTGCATAAGACTATGAGACGGAAAATTAAGCTATGACAACGAGAAACTAGAGTCTGTATACCGGAAGGGCACCTTAGTCCCCACTGGAATTTTCATCTGAAGCTTTTAAAAGGCAAGAATCGATCCAACTCGAGAACTTTCCCTATTTACCGAGTTATCTTTTTTGTAACAAGCTTACTTACTACTTAGTCTTACTTACAACTGCGATCGCGATTATCTATAGTCGCCGTGGCAGCGATATTGTTGTGATCAGTTTTCTTGCAGTGGTGTACCTAACCTGATCTCATGTCGCTTTGCTGGACACTGGTCATCGTCATATTATTATGGTAAGCCGTTTCTTGCCGTGACTTGGTCTAATGATGACGAGCTTCAGCCGGAGAGTACCACCAGAATTATTTATTCAGCACAACCTGGGTCCTGGGCCATGCTCCGTTATATAAAGGAGTTAGGATGGCTCGGGTAGTGTCTGGCGGGGGGAATGCACAAAATACCCCAAGCGGGATGTCGGTGCAGGACTCAGCACCCCCAACTCGAAAAAGAATTAGAACCTGGGTCCTTGTCATAAAAAATTTTTAACCTGTAGAGTAGATAGTGAGTTGAGGGTCTGCTTCCTGTTTGCCACTGACTGCAAGCGAACTGATGTGGCGGAGAGTGTTCCAGATTGAGAGCCCGCCTGCTGGCCTGCCATATTCGCCCCAACATTGCAGGTTTACATGACTTCTGCATAGCTGTAACAAAACATAGATATATACTTAGAGCATGGTCCACAATCTTCTGAACCCAAGGTATGTTAGATAGGTTGAGGTTCTCAAATCGTTTGGATTTCTATTATATGTTTGTTAAACTTAAGTACCTCAGTATAGCGTTATTAACGAACCCGTTTAAAATTTGTATCCCATAAAAATTTCATGAAAACCGGTTCAGTACTTCTCTTTTTTCTCAAGAATATTTTTCACGTTTATGCAAAAGATGACAGTTTTATACTTTTCACTTATTAACATTTATTTTGTACTTATACATCATGTCAGCCACAAGACGTCCAGAAAAAAAAACCAGAAAGTTAATTTTTCACGTACATTTCACATTTCACCACAATCATAGGTGTTATATATGATGTGATCACTGTATTGTCTACTTTAGCTTCTGATTTTTATGAAACAGTATTTCATCATCATCATCTCAGCCATAGGACGTCCACTGCTGGACATATGCCTCCCCCATTGATTTCCACAAGGACCTGTTGGAAACGGCCCGCATCCAGCCCTTGCCTGCGGTCTTAGTCAGGTCGTCTGTCCACCTAGTCGGTGGCCGTCCTATGCTGCGCTTGCCAGTCCGTGTTCTCCATTCTAGGACTTTTCGGCCCCAACGGCCATCAGTTCTTTGAGCTATGTGCCCTGCCCACTGCCACTTCAACTTGCTAATCCGCTGGGCTATATCGGTGACTTGCGTTCTTCTACGGATCTCCTCATTATTGATTCGATCACGTATATATTGTAAAATTATATAATATATATTATAACAGTATTTATTGTACACAAATATACAGTTTTATCACAAACTAGCGTGCCGTCCCGGTTTCTCACAAGTGGACACTTATTGCGTTGCTGCTGCTCTGCGTTGCGCGGACCGGGCACGGCGAGAGAGGCCCGGCCGACATTATTTTTCTATACTGTATAGATCTAGCGTTTGACCACCATCGTGACGATGTGGTCGGAATATCACGCCAGACCTAAAACCCTTACTGGCTCTCAAGGACTGCTGCCTGAACACACTATGTGTTTACTGACAGGTTTTTTCTAAATTGAGGGTGATAGCTAGCCAGGCGGTTAATTGAATATACCCTACCACCATACTCGAAGTTTGATATCGGTGTTACCTTCACCGGAAGCTCAAGGCTTTGCCGGGATCGAACCAGCGCCGTCCGTCTGTTTGACAGCTGACGCTCCAACGCTGATCTATCATCGCTTCAAAAAAATATTTTATAGGATTATGTACCCTTTCGAAAACCTTATAGAACCAAATTTGCAAATGTGACAACATGGTTCTTACACACAACCTAGACAAACCGTCCCATCAATTGATCTATTGGTAAATATTCAA
Source organism: Apeira syringaria (assembly GCA_934044485.1). NCBI lineage: Eukaryota > Metazoa > Arthropoda > Insecta > Lepidoptera > Geometridae > Apeira > Apeira syringaria. The sequence goes on from OW203659.1 coordinate 5,911,715, forward strand.
GTCAAGGTGTTTTCTGTTTAATTGACAACCGTGGCGCAACGACACGCAAAAACTAACTATGTCAAATATTGGGCCAATATGTGCTTTGAAGTCTTAGATCCAAGAGCACGCAATCGTATTTCATTATAGTTAACTTACGACCTTCGTAATGTAGTAAGAGACACTACGAGACTATTGTCATGCATATACAGGTTGCTCCTAGAAGTATCGACAATCTGGAGTACTTAATGGGGATTGGAAAAGTTGAGGGAACGTATAAGAGGAAGAAGTGACGGTTTAAAAAAAAGTGACGGACGTCGTAGTTCAGTGATCAATGACACTGATTTTAGAACGGAGACCCCGCTTTAATAAGAGTTTTAATCCCGGCTAAGGAAAAAAAATCTGTGATGAGCACGGATGGCACAGATGTTTGATGATGTGTTGCTAGGATACCCCGTGTTTCGCGACACGGGGTATCCTAGTGCGACACAAATCCACATATCCTAGTGTGGGGGCGAGAGTGTAAATGCGTTTAAGTCCTAAACGATGGACGGACCATTTATAAACTACTGACTCTTTATAAATTGCTAAAGATGCCAGTCTCCTGGGCTCTTCATCAAGCAGAAATCGATGATGAACAAGTGGCATCAAAGGGTCACAGTAATGAGGACTTCCTCTATTCAGATTGGACAAAAGTGTTATTTTGACGAAAGGAGTAGACATAAATAGCTTCTACCAACAGACTTCCCTGGAGATAAGAAATATATTAATGACGTCATCAACTTGTTACGATACTACTTAGAAAAAACATTAAGTAAATTATAAATATTGACATTTATGGATATATTATACTAAACTTTATATTTGAAATGTTTATTTTATATTTATTACAATTGATCTTTGTTTGAATTTGATAATGTTATATTAATAACTAGCTGCGCCCCGCGGTTTCACCCGCGTGGTTTACGGTTTTCCCGCTACCTCAATTTTCTCGCGGGAACTTTATTTTTCCGGGATAAAAAGTAGGCTATGTGTTATTCCGGTCTAAAGCATATTTCTGTGCCAAATTTCATCCAGATCCGTTCAGCCGTTCTGGGGTGATTAAGTAACGAACATCCATCCATCCATCTATCCAACCATGCATCCAAACTTTCGCATTTAATATATTCATCATCATCATCTCAGCCATAGGACGTCCACTGCTGGACAAAGGCCTCCCCCATTGATAGTGGGATTATGTTATTAAGTAATAATTATAATTATTAATATATATTATATTGTATTAATTTTATAATTACCTATTATAATAATAACATTGTATTTAGTACTCATAGAGACTTGTAGCAACTTTTTGTTACGTACCAATACACAGAACCAACTTCCGCTTTTACACAGTACTAACTACGGGCTGGGTTCGGTTACATGTATTACACATACAGTGGTTACATACAGGTTGGGGCAAATTTTTGGCCCTTTCAGGGTAGCTACCTTTTCTTTTGTAGTTAAAAGGCTTTGTTCTTAGGAACCTTCTATTTTATTTTGAAAGCAAAATATGTTGCCATTTTTAGTTTTTTTTTAATAAGTAAGGTTCGCCCAAAACATGACATTTGTAAAAAAAAACAAGTTGGTCTTAATCGACTCTATTTCTAACTAGGAACACTTTTCCCAAAATAACATACCAAATCAAATCGTAAGTTTTGGCAATAATTAAAAAAATCCTGATTAAAAGAGAGAAATAGAGTCGATTAAGACCAACTTGGTTTTTTTGACAAATGTCATTTTTTGGGCGAAGCTTACTTATTATCAAAACACTAATAATGGCAATATATTTTTCTTCAAAATAAAATAGAAGGTTCCTAAGAACAAAACCTTCTAACTACAAAAGAAAAGGTAGCTACCCTGAAGGGGCCAATAATTTGGCCCACCCTGTATATTTACATGTATTATACAAAAACATCCGCCTGGACGATTCTTCCGTCGCCTCTCGTGATCTCACTCAATCTAGTTATCCGAATGTTTAGGTTTTTTAAAGCATAATCATCCCACAAAAATATACATTTCATGCAAACCCGTTCAGTTATTTCAGCGCTGATTGGTAACATGTAACAAACCTACTAACATACACACACGCAAAGTTTAACATAATAATGTTAGGATAACACCTAACCATCTCTGCTTGACTGCTGACATCAGTTATCAAAACAATATCACTGCTCTATTATTGAGTACAACTCAAAACTGTTTAAGAATTTTCATACATACGTAAATATTATATTCACGCCTCTTTCCCGTAGGGGTAGGCAGAGACCACAGCCTTCCAAATGCTACGATCCCGACACACTTATTTCGCTTCATCCACGCTCATCAAACCTTTCATACAAGAGCGTCGGTTTATAGTACTCTTGACCTGGCCTTTAAGAAATTTCAATGAGACAAATTTGAATTTGTACTATCTGTCGTTCGGTGACTCCATTCAGTTTTTTTAGTATTCGCCTGATTGTCTTGTCAACTTCAAAATCATTCCATTTTGGAGACGATAAAATTGCAGACTTATCACAATCCATACGATTTGAAAACACAATAAAAATAACAACGCTCAAGTACCTATCATGTGAGTGGTTTGCTTGTACACGCGATCAATAACGGTTACGAACATTAATTGATGCCACATATTAGGTAATAGTTATTGCGGACATAATGCGAATGCCTACCCGATAACACCCAGGCGACATAAAGAAGCTCTCAGAGGAACGGTCAACCAGAATGTGAGTGCTGACCTTGCTTCTATCAGGAAAGCAATTATGATAGAACGATGAAAGTGATTTAGCGATAAATTCATTTTCTTATTGATGCAACAATTTGTGTACTTATACAATATTTTTCTTTTAATATTACAAAGAAATTACAATATTCTTTGCCTAATGATATTTCACAAAAGTAACTATCATCACAATATTGTGCTCATGGAACCGACTTCGACAAGTTATTTCACACTTTTGGGTGTTGAAAGTCGGTTCCATTTTTTGGTAAACATTTTTTTTCTACCTTTTCAGTGACCTTTGCTACTCACGGGATCAATTGTCATTGTGTATGTTCTCCGATGTTTTCACCCATAACCATAATATCGTCGAGGTTGCGTAGCACTTTTCAGTTATTGGGGTGTAACTCAAAAACCGCTTGTCCGATTGTGATGAAATTTAAAAAAGACCACCACAGAAATATACTCTATCAAACCAAAAAGTTATCATCCAAATCGGTTCATAAACGACGAAGTTATCCGCGGACACATAAAAATATAGTATGTATATACGCTCGAATTGAGTAACCTCCTTTTTTTGAAGTCAGTTTAAAATCATCAATGTCCGTTAGGTTAGCAACAATCACATCGAAAACAAAGACTATCAATACAATTGATTCGTATCAGCTTTGATTCATTTGTCCGGGCAAGTCTAAGTTGACAACTTATAAAAAGAAACGAAATAAATAAATTGGCATAAGTATGAAGCGGACACAGTTCAAGTGGGGATCAATGCTTTATTAGCGTAATTGTCGTAGTTAGTGGCGGCTGGCGGTCTTGCCAATTGGCCACCTGCAGCCGACCGCGGATTAGCTAAAGATGGCCAATTTTAAACTTATGCTAGAGCGGGTAGAATGACTATTATTACTGAGGTTCAAATACCTTTGGAAATATTGTACTTAAAATTAATATAACTATGGTATTACCTCACAAAAGTCTTTTCTGTTTTCAGATCATTTGTGAACTAATTTGAAAAATGTATTTCTTTGATATTTTTTTTATTAGCTTGTGGTTCTCGGTGGTGTTGGTAAGATATGATAACATAATTTGTTAATATTTCACAAGGATGAATTGATATAGAAGCCTAACGCTAAATAATTTATAGGTGGGTATTAAACTTCGGGATTGAGTATACATGTCAATCTTTGGAATTGACGTATTGAAAGTTGTCTTGTAGATATTGCTGCAAGCGATAACACCCACCATTGTAGCACTATAATAATAATAATTGAGTTTTATCTACTGTTTAAGTTTTTGCATTTTTGTTCGGCTCTATAAGAAATGTTTTCTAAATTCTTCTAAATTTCAAGAAATAGTAAACATTTTTCATGGATATAAAGTAGTTCGTTTCTTAACTTTCTCATTTATGAAGCAATTTAAATAAATATTTTTTTATTTAAACTTGGTGTATGATTTTTTGTTTATGAGTTATATGAAAACCGGTCAAGTATTTGTCTTAACTTTCAAATAATAATAATAAAATAAAAAGCCTTTTATTTCTTGCTTACAGTAGAAATTGACAAAAAAGTGTGTAAACAAAATTACTATTGATCCAATGTCACAAATCAAGTATTGTCTTAGACATTTCTAAACATACATGTTAAAAGTTTCAATGGATCATGATAGTGCTTATAATTTTTTTTTTATATTTAAGTGCAAAGTGTGGAATTAGTTACTTAATTATAGTTAGATTTTGGGTGTGAATGTTCAAATTGCAAGAACTCCTCTCAGTGGAGGGTAAAGGCCTCCTCCAGGGACGACCAATCTGTTCTGTCATCTGCTACTCGCATCCAGTGGGAGACTTTTATGATGTCGTCTGCCCAGCGTGCCATTGGTCTACCCCTTTTTCTTTGGCCTGATGGTCCTGACCATGATGTTGTCTTTGTGGTCCAGCGATTGTTAGTAAGTCTGGCTACATGTCCAGCCTATCGCCATTTTAGCTTCTGTGAGTAGCTGAGAGCGGCGATGGCTTTGGTTTTTATTCTTATAGCAATATGGCGGATTTTTTGGATCTTCTTAATCTTCAATATACTTCTTTGATATGTTTTAACCTTATTTTTTATTTTTTTAATGAATTAATAATAAATTTCCAGGTTTGACAGGCGTATGTTAATGAGGGGAGTAAGCAGTTGTTCATGACTCTACTTTTCAACCTTATGGGCATGTCGCTTTTTAGAATTTCTTTGAGACTGCAGAACTTCTTCCTTCTTTACTTTCGAATAAAACACTGATATGGTCCCATGGATAAGTAGTGGAGATTTCCACTATGTTGGAGTTATGGTCTAGGATACGGCTTAAGAAATATATCCCCTCCTTAGTATTGCACGAATAGGTACGTTTACCTTAAATATTGGTTATTTGACTTTGTAGCTCTTGTGGTAATGAAGATTTCGATATTTGCAGTTTTACAAATCTTACTACTGTATATATATATACACATGCTGAAGTTAACATGGACGGATGTTTGTTACCAATTACAACAGAACGGCTAAACTAATCTGGAGAAAATTTGACACAGAGGTAAATTTTAGTCTGGTACATCTCATGGATACATTTTAACACCGGAAAATGTACCATTCCCATAGGATAAATGAACTATAATGAACTAACTTGACTGGCCGGTTGGCGCAGTTGGTAGTAGTCTAACTTCTGAGCCGCTGGTCCCGGGTTCGATTCCCGGACAGGTTAAACATTTGTGTGTATGAACATGTCTGTTTGACCGGTGTCTGGGTGTGTATATGTATATAAGTATGTATATAAGTATATATCAGTCATCAGGTTACCATAGCACAGGCTCTGCCTAGTTTGGGACCTGATTAAACTTTGTGTGAATTATAAAAAAAAAAAAAAAACTATCGGAAACACTGTAGTACACGCAGAAGAAAACATTGGGCGCAGCTAGTTTCGTTTTATATCACAGAGTAGTGAATTAGTGATTTCTTTCGTATTTCCAGGCACTAGGCCTTGCTTGCTGGTGGCGTCATGTCAATTACTGGTTCCAGATTTCTATCGCAAATGATGACAACTACCAGAGCATGTCGAGCATGTGTATTGTCTAACATCAAACTGTGCAAATCGTATCAACGAGCGAGCAATGTAAATTTATTTTGTGTACTAAGTCTATTAAAAACGTCAGATTGAATTGAAATTCAGCACACTTATCAAGATTCGATTTAATATTTTTACTCGATAATTATCCAGAGTTCTTCAGTATTAAGGATTTTATTAAATTATTTGATGAGGGCCCACAATTTACATTCTTTGAAGCGAGCTACTTTTTAGTTCGCCTATTTATATCTCTACTTAATATTATAAAGTTGAAGTTAGTTGTTTGTTTGTTTGCTTGAACGCGGTGGGAATTGAAAAAAGAATTTTGTGTTGTATAGTAACAAGCATCGATTGGGGCCGAAAGGTTCTCGAATGGAGACCACGGACTGGCAAGCGCAGCATAGGACGGCCACCGACTAGGTGGACAGACGACCTGACTAAGATCGCAGGCAAGGGCTGGATGCGGACCGCTTCCAACCGGTCCTTGTGGAAATCAATGGGGGAGGCCTTTGTCCAGCAGTGGACGTCCTATGGCTGAGATGATGATGATGATGATGAAGCATCGACGAGCATCGAGGAAGGCTTTATGCTATATAACATCACGCTACTATGTATAACTGAGGCAAGGGGAAAACCTTAGTCCACGGATGTAAACCGCGCTGCACACCTAGTTACTGAATATATATGTTAGACTGCGCGCTGAGGTTAGTCAGAAACTTAATTGTTAAATTTCAATAAATTCGACAATATATGCAACCAAATTTATATAATTCTTTCGGTTTTTTATATTTTGGTAAATAACTTTAAACTCCATCAAGTTTTTGAAGCGATGAAAGAGAACGGAATGGATGATGACAGGTGGGAATACACAATAAATTGTAGTACTTGGGCAACTGCGCTTCGTACGGTGCGGCGTTGCAATTTTCTTCTCATTCTGGATATGGCACAACAAAAAATTCATTCCATCAAAAAACGACCAGACGGACTGCAATGCGACACCCATATATGGTAGACGTTAATAGACGTCCACCCTGTCGCACTTTGCTGCGTTTGAAGCGTTTTGCTTCCACATTCATAGTGCGTACAGCTAACGAGTGGAACTCATTGCCTAAGTCTGTGTTTCCACATGAATACAATCTGGGCATCTTCAAGTCACGAGTGAACAGGTATCTTCTAGGCAGGCGTGAATCATCGTAGACCGCATTATCACTTAACATCAGGTGAGATAATGGTCAAACGCCTGCCTATTGTGAATTAAAAAAAAACAAAGCAACGTTTATCCATAAATATTTGTTAGAAATCAGCGTTCATACCAGACTATATGTTTCTAGCTTCGCTTATCAAGTATTACAGTATGGATCAAGTTTGTAACCGGTATCGTGAAAACGAACTTTGACTCGTACAGCGTTGGACTATTTCAGGAATAAGGAAAAGAGCGATCGTCATTGATATTTCTAAAAAATAAAAAAATGAAATGAAATTCTATTGCACACATTATGAGGACAAAACTAGACAAATCCACAAAAGACGACATCCAAGGAATGGGAAAAGAGAAAGAGGACATCCGATAAAGAGATGGGAAGACGATCTACCAAAGGAATGGAGAGGATTAGCTCGTGACAGAAGAGTATAGAGGTAACTAGGGGAGGCCTATGTCAAAGGATAACCCGACGAAAAAACTGGTTGTTGAAATAAAACTGCTATTTATTCATTTACTTAGCTAATAAACACCAATAATTACTGTCAGTGTCATAATGGCTTTATTTATCTATCTTCACGTATAGCTCAATATTTTTGCATGACCATCCTAATGTCTTGTACATACTCTGCCTGGTTGCGCCTAGGCCGTAAAACTTTTTTTAAGCATTACTTTTTGCCTGTTTTTTTTTAATATACTGTAAGGGTCTAGCGTCTGTCTTCTTAAAAATAATGACTCATGCTGGTACTGCATGAAGTGCGGTCATTGTCAGTGCCATCCCGATCTATATGTTATCATGACAGTATATTTTGCTGTGTCTGTAAGTTCTATCACAGAGAAGTCATAAGTTTTTCTATTAGAGGTCCTCGTAAATTTATACGCAAACCCATCAAATTGTAATATAGCCAAAAGGCTATATTACAACCAAACCGGCCAAACAGTTATATTCAATATATATGTCCCTTCAAACATAAACCTTGTGAAGTGATTGTAACTTTTATACAGGTACGTACTTGATCTGCGATACATACAAATAATATACAATTTTAAAAACATGCCTGTGTGGGTTCATTTTCAACTTCCAAGCTATATAACATAACTATGTTTATGGCCACAATGAAAACAATAATCCGATAACATTGTCGGTTTGCGAATTTCCATATCAATGGTCTAGTTTGAATGGGACGAGGCTAACGACATGAGTTGTATAAACCGTGACCAAATGTTGAGTGAACTTGAGTGTTCTAGGTGACAACGTGTCTACATGTCTCGACTACATCATCTATGATTGGTGTAAATGTTGAATGATAAGGCAGTTGAAATAGATAAACATGGAATGGAGGTTAAAGGACGATCGCCGTGGCTCAGTTGTCAGTGACATGACTTCTGGTCCCCGGGGTCCTGGATTCTAATTCTGGCAGAAGCAAACGTTTGTGTGTTGATTGTGTGTGTTTGTTTTGGATCTTAGAACCCAAGTTTGTGTGATGTGATTGTGTGTGTCTATGCCTCCAGCGACACATGGGATCAAAACGCGGGGGTGTGAGTGTGAGAAGAAAATGACTTCTTTTCAACAAATTAGATTCAATTTACACCGGCTTTATATTTACCACATGTAGAAGCCATTTTAAATGGGCAGGTTTCTCTGGAAGCGGGAGTTCTTTTCAAGGAGGAGTGCTGGCGCTTATTCACCACGCTGTGCTAAGGAAAGCTGCTGTGGTGGAAGTTAAGCTAGTGGCCAGCCCAATTTCAGAACAGAGCAACAACCGGGACCGACGGCTCTCCGATGATGTACGGAAGCACTCAATATACTCAAAACTTTCGCATTTATAATATTAGTAGGATGATTCCGTCGATATAATTACATTCATTGAAAATCTCAAACTCAAGCAACTCAACTCCGGGTACGTCGATATTTAAGGCTCTAAAACCTTCATTCATCCAGCGAGTTACTGCCAATAGGTTTTTTAGCTCGCTTTCGAGTGACTTTCAAGTGGGTTTTCCTGAACCACGATCTAATTCTTTAATAAAAATAGAACAAGAACCATGCTGTGAAATGATTTCCAGTTAAGAACACCATCAGGTTTTATCATCTTTTTCAGAAAAATCTGGTCCTTGCGTATCCTACAATATCTATTAGTATTCCAAATATTACTAGATTGTATTTACTGTATTGTCCTATACGATCTTCTTTTCACATTTTCTTTCGTTTCACGTTTCACAATTTGAAATTTTTATCTTATATTTATTTGATTTATTCTTTGTTCAGATGTGACATTTTATTAATGACATAATGTAATATTATATAATCGTTTTATAAAATTCTTAATTGATATGTTCATAGGTTAATAGAATTGATTCTGTTTTTAATATATCGCTAGTGTAAATCGTGTCTAAGCGATACTAATCGAAAATAAATAAATAAATATATATAAAAAACGCTAATAACAGACGATGAGATCAATTGTATTCTCAGAAAGTTATGTACACTACATTATTAAGGTAGGTAGGTTATTAAGGTAAGTATTATAATATACTAACCAGGATATATAAATAAATATATAACAATTGTCCCAGTGGTGGCTCTTATAAATTCAGTTCGCTTAGCAACCAGAATTTATTCGTGTAGGTCGATTTTGGACAGTAAATAAGTTCCCTTAATGTCCATTGCCCTCGATAGGCTGAGCCGAGGAAGCCCTAGTTAGAGGTTAAACATTCTAGTTCATCGATGTGTCTTATAGAATAGGTATATATTTTAATATAGCTGCGATTTCACCCGCTTGGACTACGGTTTTCATAGCCTAAAGCGTTCCTCGATAAATCCCACTAATATTATAAATGTGATAGTTTGGATGGATGGATGGATGTTTGTTACTCAATCACGCCAGAAAGGCTTAACGGATCTGGATGAAATTTGGCACAGAGATAGATTATAGTCTGGAATAACACATACGCTTTTTATCCCGGCAAAATATATGATTCCCGTGGAATAATTGATGAAGCAGTAAAAACCGTAATCCACGCGGGTGAAACCGCAGGGCGCTACTACTGGACTATATATCCAACACAAAAATACTTTTTCAATTCCGACCGATAGTTCCTGAGATTAGCGCGTTCAAACAAACAACAAACAAACTCTTCAAATGTAAAATATTAGTATAGATAAAAAGATTCATTATTTTATTATTATTTTCATTTATAAAAATCTTGTATTATATTAGAAACTAAATACGCTCCACGGTGTCACCTGCGCTTTGGGTTGTATGAAAAAAGAAAAGTGTTGTTTTTACTATTATTCTCGCAATATTTAGGTTTTTTCTACATGCGGACAATACAGGTGCGATGTAATAAAAAGAAATTGGCCGAATTGTTCCAGCCGTTTTTGAGTTTTGAGCTTAGCAACAAATTTCGTGACTCTTTTTTATTTAGGTATGCTGTATAGATCTAGCGTTTGACTACTATCTCATTTAAAAGTCAGTGACGATGTGATCGAAAATGTTATTACGCTTAACCTTCTAGATCTGCGCTCACTCTATACCTACTCCTATCATTTTTAACGCGGTCCATCCAGATTATCAATTTGAAGCGATGATAGCTCAGCGGTGGGAGCGTGGTCTGTCATACTGGTGGACTCTGGTTGGATCCGCACAAACGGCTTGAGCTTCCGGTGATGGTAACACTGTTATCAAATTTCCAGCATGGCGATAGGGTAGTGGGTAGGGATTTCTAGTACCTACCCGCCTGGCTAGCTCTCATCCTAAAGTTAGAAAAACTGTCACCAAACACATAGTGTGTTCAGGCAGCAGTCCTTGAAAGCCAGTGAGCATTCCAGGTCTAGCGTGATAACATCTTTAAACACATTGCCACTGTGTTAATCAAATGATATAGGTAGTTGCCAAACTTATAATGATCACTCTAAATATTATAATAAAAATCGCACGTATTATTGAAAAGGACGAAAAGGTACTATAAAAATGTTCAATTCCATGGTTTTATGTACCAAACAGTAACTATAGATAAGAAAAAATTAAACAAACCAAGTTTCTGATAAGCCTCTGTGTGAAAATGTTTCAACCAAACGCCTACACCCTTACACCACCAGCAAAAGACTTTCAAAAAATATGTGAACTAAAGATTTTTTTTGTACTTCTCTATTAGAACTTTAATAATTTACAGAAATTATGTACGTTATTGGAAAAATTCTCGAGAGACTTTCGAGATTTGATTATGTTTTATAAATTTGGCGTACTAGGTATAAGATCACAGAAAATCGTTTAATAACATAGAAAAGATAAATAAATTGAAACTTAACACTTTTACGCGATGAAGCCCAGTTTAATCATATATTTAACAATAATATTAATTAAACCTACCTAATTTTTTACTACAAGTAGGTAAAAACGTAACAACCTAAAGTAGTAATAAGGTCTATTATAATAAGGATGTTTATACAGAAAAGTATTCGTTGGAAAATTTTATATTTACAGCTGTCGACATAAATGTAAACAATTATTGACAGGATTGACTTACAGAGGTCCAATTTCGGCAACTTCATATTTCACTGATGCCGTAGGGAGGTACGCGGTCGCGATTTATTCGTTTACAATTGCTGCGTCGACGTATCAAAACAAATTTATTACGAACGTGTAAGAGTCGCGTTACATTTCCATTGTATCTTTGTGTTTTCAAGAATGGAATGTAGACGGACGAATTATTGCAAGCGTGTTTGCGCATGTACGCGGACTGACTGCGGCTCGCGGCACGCCGGGCGCGCGCGTCTGTCGCGGGAGCTTGGGGACTCCTGACGGGCTGACGCCGACGCCTGGCGGCTGGGGCGACGCGACGTCGATATCACCATCAATTAACCATCGACAATCCCGCGTCCCTCAATTGCAATTGGTGGTATTTGAATGGTTTCGGGAAACGATTGCGAACTTTTATATTACGATTACACTTTTTTTTATTAGCAGTAGTGTATTAGCATTGAAATATTAAATTTCCGATTTCAATTTGGCTTCTCGTGATTGCACCCATGGTAGAAAGGGTCCTACGAAATGATCTGCTTGCGGCAGGCAAGACGATAGCTGAATTTGAATTGGAATAGTTTTTGCAACATTTATATCGGATAAATAGATATTATTATTATTATCCTACTAATATTAATTAATTAAATAGACTAAGTAAGTGGCTAGTCGAGCAAGCTTTCTATTTGGTTGAAGAACTAATAAATACAAACAAATAAAGCAAAAAATTGAAGAGAACGACATTATGAATGAATGAATAATTGTTTATTTGCCACAAATGTTCTTAAAAAAACATGGTAATAGTAGTAAACATACCTAACGTTAATAATAACAACGCATGTGATTTTAATACCTACCATTTTACATAGGTACTAATAAGTGTGTAAGAGTGGCAAACCGGCCTCAACTCAGCATTGTGCTGATCTTACGATCAGCGCTGGTCTTCCGTTGAAGCCGTTTCGCTGACATCACTGACGGCTATAATAATTAAACTAGAAATAATAATTATACGTGTAAACTATATTTAGTTTATATATATGTAGCGTACAAAAATACAACACAATTTATTTTTGTTAAACGAAAAATTTATAGCAAATTAATAGTTATTTTTATTATTATTTAATATGTATGTTATTTTAATGAATTAATTTTAATCAAGTATGGTTGACATGTAATATTTTTATGAATAAATGAACTACGAATATTATAAATGTGAAAGTTTGTCTGTACGTGTGTATGTTTGTTACTTCTTCACGCTCAACCGGCTACACCAATTTCGATTTTATATGGTATGGAGATAGTTTAAACTCTGGATTAACACATTTACACGCTACTTTTATTCCGGAATAAGTATAGTTCCCATGCGATAATTGAGGTAGCGGGAAAACCGTAATCCACGCGGGTGAAACCTCGGGGCGCTACTAGAAAAATATATCTGAAATCCGTCTGTTGGTTTTATTACCTTTCATAATATTCCACTTAGGCTTAGATTTGTTTGGTTCCCTACTTATTGTATAGTTGTCTCTGCCCTATGTAATTGTTTGAAACGATTAATATATTATTTAAATAATATTATTTTATATTTGCCTCTGTACCTTAATATCACAAGCCTATGTATAATATACATTTAATGCAATAGCACTAAATCATTTACGGGTCCTTTAATTTCAATTGTTTTTAAATCAAAATATTTTAAGTCGATCATTGACTCAACGACATCTTTTCTCTAAGTAGGTTAATGCTCAATCTAAACACTTAAGTCTGAATAAAGTATGTTTAACACTAACACGAAAGCAGCTCTTTCAAATCTCAAGGTCCTGAGGCTAACAAATTAGTGCTTAACATGGAAGCAAAATGTTCTCACGGCCGTGTTAGTAACAAAAATTCTACAGACTAATGATGAACTAATGATTCCTACGGAATACCACTATTAGTACCTACTTTATGTACCAAAAAGCTAAAAGGTTCATGTGGGATATCTAGATTTTCGGGAAAACCGCGCGGAGCAGCTATCTATATATATATATATCTAATGTAATAATGACAAAACCTCAGCAACGTTTTTTCATACTGTATAGATCTAGCGTTTCACCACTTTCTCGTTTGATGCTCAGTGACGATGTGGTCAAAGATGTTATCACGTCAGACCTGGATTGCTTTCTGGCTCTCAATAACTGCTGCCTGAACACAATATGGGTGTTACCTTCACCGGAAGCTCAAGACGTTGGTGGGGATCAAAATAGCGTGCATTTGACAACCGATGCTCCTATCGCTGAACTATTGCTTCGTAACTCAACTTAGAAGTGTGAAACTCCAGAAGGATCTAAAACCCACATCCCTTCAGTCGCCGGTTCAAATACTTTGCTAATAAGCTACACCCAATCTGAATGTCCAACTTTTATAAACGACTATCGTTACCCACAGGATATGCCCGCCCCAGTCTATCCTACCGAGACCTCTATCGATAAATGTCGCTCCATCATCGTAAAACGGTTTATGTGGCAATTCGTGATATAGCCATGGTACAATCAGATAAATGTATTATAATAACACTTTTAAACAAATGTTCACGCAAGTTGCCCCGTCAAAGTAAGATATTAAACAGTGGATGTCTCAGTAGCTCATGAAAAGGCATGACAATCCAGCACTTGAGCCCAATCTGAGACAAAATGTTTTATGCGTTCATTCGAAAAAGTTTCGTTATATTTATGTATATGAAACTTAACAAGTGCTTACACTACATTAATATTCATACACTAAATTTACAAGAATAAATTAATTGTTTTGTTAACCGACTTCAAAAAAGAAGGAGGGTACTCAATTCGACCATACGGTCGAATTGAGTTATGTTAATATTTTTATATTTTTTCTTTTTTATGTGTGTTCGCGGATAACTTTGTCGTTTATGAACCGATTTGGATGATTCTTTTTTTGTTTGATAGTGTATCCATCCGCGGTGGTCCCATTTAAATTACATCAAAAGCGGACAAGCGATTCTTGAGTTACGCTCCAATAACTGAAAAGTGCTGAGAACATACACATTGACAATTGATCCTGTGAATAGCAAATATCAATAAAAAGGGTGAAAAAAATTGGAATAGACTTCAACACTCAAAAGTGTGAAATAACTTGTCGAAGTCGGTACCATGAGCACAATATTGTGATGATAGTTACTTTTGTGAACTATCATGGTACCGACTTCAACAAGTTATTTCACACATTTGAGTGTTGAAGTCGGTTCCATTTTTTGGTATTTTTTTTTAATATATTATTCGAATGGGGATACCTGTTACGTAATCACTCCAGAATGGCTTAATGGATCTGTATTAAATTTAACATGGAGATAGATTATAGGTAATCCGGAGCAGCATATAGACTACTTTTATCCCGAAAATTAGCATCAGTACCTACATGAATGGCTTATTGTGCGTCTTAGTGCAAACTGTAAGCGCAATAAGTATTTTTGTATAAATAAATAAATAAAGCGAGAATAACTTGCGTCCGTAACGTAACGCAATCGTATATATTTTTTTGTAATGGCATCTTTCATAAACAATTGTATTACGCACGGGTATCACGTCCATACAAACTATATTTTTTCTATGTCACAGGTGTACTAGATAAATGAGAGTACTGAGTTCAATTATTTCACCCTGGTATCCGGCTACAATACGTTCCGACAGTCATTCGTGCTTCAGTCACTAAAGTATGATGAAAAGCATGTCCATTTATCATACATATGTATAATGTACATATGTACATGTATGTATGTACATAATGTATAAACTGATATTTTGAGGTAAACTTTGTGAGATTGTAGGGGGTAAACTTTGGATCGTCTGAATCAATTTTGAAAATTATTTTACCAATGGAAAGCCATGCACGTTATTTGTGAATGTCACAAGCTATTTATAATAATAATAAAGCCTTTTATTTTCCTTAATAAAGTTACAATTGTTTATATCTACTTATCTAACTTATAACATAAAAATTAAATAAAAATATAATTAACCTAAGAATTTTACTCAAAAATATTAAGGACCTCTCAACGAGTAAAGGCCTCCTCCTTGTTTCTCCACGTCGTCCTGTCGTTCGCCTTATCTTCCCAGTCTGCTCCAGTGATTTTTACTATTTCGTCGAGCCATCTCTCTTTTGGCCTACCCCTGCTTCTCTTGCCTGCTCTTACAAGCTATTTATTGACTCAAAAATAAAATGGTAATTTAATCACAATTAAAAATGTTTACCGCCCAACGAAGTGGGCACGAGTCGGCTAGTATCTGATATTTTTAATTAATTATTTAGTCTCAGGGAATTTTTTATTATTTTCACCAATGAAATTATTATATTTATGTAAAAAAATCTATGATTATTTACCATTAGTTTTCACATATTTCATCACTTATTTTGCGATCGGCTTAGTAGTTCTATATAATTTCAAGTTCCACTCTTTTTTTATACATTTTTAATAAATTTACATACCTAAGTAATTATACTAATAATTACTTAGGTATGTAAATTTATTGGCGAGAATTAAACAAAACGAGATATTTTTGATAGTTTCCTAGTCATATTATAACGTAGTAACTGCGCCCCGCGGCTTTACCCGCGTGGTGATGATTGATGATGAAAAGTAGCCTATGTGTTATTGCGGGATCTACATACCAGATTTCATTCAAATCTGTACAGCTGTTTGAGCATCATACATCCATACATCTATACATCCATACTCAAAAGCTTTCGCTTTTATAATATTAGTAGGATTGAACTCTCAGGCTTGCCAGTTGTAAGAAATGCTCGACCCTGCTACAAAATTTTAAATAGGTATCGAATATCAATCACACATGACACTTTGTACCGAATACGTACAAATGGGATCCTAATTTAAGACAATTGGCCGCTCGACTATTTGACGACCTATAAATTTGAATTTATCGACATTTGAATACTCACATGAATGTTGAGGACGAATTTGTTAACGTTCATTTTTAACTAATTCTGTATATGGTTAAACAATGAACAGGCTTACATTGTAGTCTCTATAAAATACAGACGATTGGACAGGAAACCGTTGAAAAAATAATCTTCGTGATAGGCATAATTTAATTTTGCTGTGTGTGGGAAATTCAGTACAATATAATTTACGGCGTCCTACCGATAATAAATTACCTTAAAAGTACAGTATATGAAAAATAAAATAATAATAATAGGTGCAACTCGTTCACAGAAACTAAGTAAATTTACTTGTGTGTACTCTTTTACAGAGTAATATTACATTCATGAAACTACTTTTTTGGCATTTGTTTATAAAATGTTTGCCAGTGTCACGTCAGGATGGAAAACTTTTTTAAGTAATTAGCTGCTACGCCGCGGTTTTACCCATGTGGTGGTCAAGAACGGTGATCATGGTGATGATAAAGCTATCTCCATACCAAATTTCATCCAAATCCAACCCGACGTTTAGGCGTGAAAGAGTGAAAAACATCCATACAAACTTTCGCGTTCATAATATTGGTATAATAACAACGAAATTTGAATTTAGTGTGTACGTCGAAATATCTACTAACTACAGAATAAATAATGAACTAAAATATTATTTTCGAAAACATCCTTCATTGTATCTCCCATAGAAACGAGATTTAGGGTACGTTCCAGGCGGACGCAAATTATGCCAACAAACGTTAGAAAGACTAAATTTCGATAATTGTAGTTCCCTTTGAAAAGAGAACAACATTTGTATTACATTTATACATCAGAATGTTGCCATGGTGACCTTCGATTAACTTTGTAATACGATCATTAGTGTCAAGCAAAAGTGTGAAAGTTCATTTCGTTCACAGTAGTTCGAAAGTCTTTATCGGAATTTGTGTGTAAACAACTTTTATTTTTGAAAATTATTGGGAGTTGAAATTACGCTATTTGATCTTATATTTCATTGAGTGTTCAATTCAGACACAGTCCTAAAAGTCACAGGTCGCTTTAAATTTGTGAAAAAGAATAGTTAGACGGTTGAAGCTTTACTTCTCTAAGGTTGGTCTTCTACTATAAGGTTGGAGGGTCTGACGTTGAATTTATTATTACCCTATCATAATCGACATATGATAGTACAATTAAATAAAAAAAGTTTAAAAAACTATTGCTTTTGGTCCAGGAGAAAACTTAAAATAATTATATTTAAGCTTTAAATAAAAAAAAATATAACAGTTTAGAATATTATAATAGTTACATTAATAATAAGATAGAAATAATCATAAATTTGTTTATAATGCTATATTACCCATACTTAATTGAGAAAAGTAGAATTAAATCATACCTGAGTCCAAATTCTGCTTCATAGGAACCATTACCACAAGTTTACACATAGTTGCAGTATTTCAGCAATGTAAATTATTACGTATAAATAAATTAAATTGTCAAAAAAAAAAGTTATGTTAATTTCTGAATAATAGTTATCGTTACTTAAAAACTAAATACAAAAAATAAATACGCATAAATGCATTGTAGTTAATTTTGGCGCGCGCGCAGTTTTAATGGGTGTAGCGCGGTTATATATGCGTTGCCGGCTCCGCCAGACATGCGCCACTGCGGTTGAGAGCAGGCGCGGCGCGGGCGCACACCGGGCTCCGACGGCGTGGTCCCCCATCCAACCGAACCGGAAGGAGAAGTATTTGTACTCCACTATAGGCCACGGTCAGATTAAATAATATAATGGAGTGCAATTCTTTATTCTCAAACTTTTGCGAACGAACATTTTGCATGAATGCAAACAAGAAATCAATAATGTTTTTTCATATATTTGGTAAATGATTGATTCTTGAAACGTTTGAGCAGTTCTTTACGTTTGATACTTTTTACCCTTAGATCTATTGATTGACTACTATCTCACTTACTGGTCGGCGTCAATTTGTTTAAAGATGTAATAACTCGAGATCTAAAATGTTTACTGGCTCTTAAAGATCTGCGGCCTGGACACACCGTGTATTTTTGATGGCAGTTATTTAAACTTGAGGGTGGTAGCTAGTCAGGCAGGTACTGGAATGTACCCTGCCATCATGCTTTGAATTTGATAACGGTATTGGCTTCGCCGGACGCTCAAGCCGTTGGTGAGGATCGAACCAGTGCCCATCAGGTTGACAGCCGACAATGATCGCTTCACAATTGATACATCTTGATGTCCTCTTACATTTTGAAATCGAATTCAAAAAAGAAGGAGGTTACTCATAGTACTTTTTATTTGATAGAATATACTTCCGCGGTGGTCCCATTTAATTTTCATCAAAATCGAGCAAGCGGATTTTAAGTTACACTCGAATAACTGAAAAGTGCTACGATTATTTAGCTACGATTATTATTATTATTACGATTTATTTACGATTTTTTTATTACTTCATTGTGGGTGAAGAAATCGTTGAACATACACAATGAAAATTGATCCCGTGAGTAGCAAAGGCCACTGAAATTGTAAAAAAAATACCAAAAAAATGTAACCGACTTCATCACTCAAAAGTGTGAAATAACTTGTCGAAGTCGGTTAAGTGTGATAAACGAAAAATATTTTTTCGTTTATCACATCCTCAAAATGTGGTTAAACTACTTATTAGCATAGTTATATTATTTTTATATTTTTTATATCATATTCTATATTTATCTTTTCATAATAACATATTTTTAATATCCATGTTATAGCAATATAACAAGACATATGGAGTTGTAGGCAGTGGGACACAGCAGATAATCGGCAACTACCGGCGTGCGTTCGGCAGCTCCATCGACCAAACCAATTCTTACTCTGATAGCGGATATGTGGCGTTCACGGACTCCATTCGAGCATTAAGTCATGCCCACCCAATATTTGATCACGCCCGTTCACCAGGCACACAAAATTGTGCTCGACAAGACCATAATCTTTCTAACACTAGAGTAATGCAGTATTTTTTTTTAAAATATACGGTCGAATTGAGAAACCTTCTTTTTTGAAGTCGGTTAAAAGAATGGCAATAAGCATGCCACGGGACTTAATGTATTATCATAAGGATAGACGGGATAATTTCATTAATAATATTATACTTCCTCATTATGACAGAGATCGCTAGCAAATAGGAAAATTAATCGTTTATAAATACAAGCTTTAAAGTTAAGAGAAATCCCCAATGTGTCACAAATGGCTAGCAAGATAACAAAATATCGTTAACAAATACAAGCTTTAAAGTTAATAGAAATTCCCGATGTGTCAGAAATCGCTAGCAAAATAAAAGTTAATCGTGTATTCAAAGTTGATAGAAATCCTCGTGTGTTAAAGATCGGTAGACATATGTTATCGCACCCCGCACCCCGGATCTCGCCACGTGCTTTCCTGGGGAATGCCCCATATGGTCATGACATGCATGCAAAAAGGAAGTCCTTCGCAGCTGATGCATTCAAATTATTTATTGTAAAGCCAACAAAACTCGTGCATACATTTATTGTCTGCATATAATACGTACCGTGTGCAAAAAGATAGGTAATCTTTTTTACGAGTCTTGGTAACTTGAAATAAATGTATTTTTTGATGTTGTATTGTATTTTTTTTAATATAACAGGCTCTGCAGCAATATAATTACATAATAAATACATTTGATTAGCAGAGCACGTGTTATTTGGTGGCGAATGATATTGGGTATTTTCGGCTAATAAAGAAAAATTTGCAAAAGAAATTTATTTAAATTAGATTCCCTAACAACAGACAAGAATTAAAACAATACAAAATAGTAAATACGTATATGAATTAGGAATAAAACTTAACGATGCCAAGCATTGCTATCATAAAATATTTAACATCTTAACTAGGTACCTACACTATAAATTATGATTGTCAATAAACTTGGCCTCCATGTTGTCAGGGATACAGAAAAGGATGTAGGGTACTAGAACCGGTACTCCCGGAGTGCAAACTTGAACATTAACGTTGTGCATTTTTGAATATTTTGAA
This sequence comes from Apeira syringaria, assembly GCA_934044485.1. NCBI lineage: Eukaryota > Metazoa > Arthropoda > Insecta > Lepidoptera > Geometridae > Apeira > Apeira syringaria. The sequence goes on from OW203659.1 coordinate 5,932,222, forward strand.
ATGGTTAGGAAATAATTTCGCATGTATTGCTTTATTTACCTACTATCATTTATGTGGTAAAATAGAATATTCATTTATGCGCTATCGTACACAAACATGACAATAGGTATTTAAGTTTATTGATTGTATGTACCTACACATATAATTAACATGATGACGTTTTTTTAGAAACAATGAAGTCTTTCCTCTTTATAATTTAGGCGTTTTGATAACCGAACTCAATAATACTTTATCAAATAAAACTACCAACAAACAAAAATGGTCCTTATTAGTAACATTTATAAGTTTAAATTTCAATTGTGGTCTACTCTCCCTCCGTCATTCGATGACGTCACGATCCTGACGCGAGTTTAACATTTTTTCCCCACACAAAAGTGCACAACGCCGCTATAGAAGTTTTCACTTCAAAAACTTGTCCAAGAAATATAATTACCATTTTCCGTTTTGTGAAACCGCGCATTAGTTTAATATATGTATATATTTCGAATATCTTTGCATAAAATTAATTACTTCCCTCGATTCATGTTCTCATTTCTCGTATTACGTCAGATCTAATATTAAAGTAGGTACTCCATTCGCCCCCTCCGGGTGGAGGTGAAACGACGGGTGGCAGTTGGGAAAGACCTGTAAAGATGCTCTCATTTTCACATCACCCCTGATTACAACCCTTTCGAGGAAACGCGTTAAAGTTTAATTGCGACAAAGTTAATAGCCTTCGAAATGACTGGAAGTTTAATTGAAGTTTGAGAAACTGGTGGGAAGTTAAAGCTTTCTTGATGTAAGCAGATTTACAGAGATTTTTGATTGGCAGATGTTTTTATCATAATAAAATACTACAAACTAATTAATACAAACACAGTACAGACCCAACAACATGTAATAGAATAGATAATGTATATTTATGTAATGCATAATAAATCTTAATATTATAATAATACCTAGAAGGAGTATTAACTTAGTATTAAAACGTAGAATTAAATTGAAAAAAAAGAGGACTCGAATCACTAATGTAGATTATTTAGTATTGTAGACTCCTTTATCATCTTTCAAACTGTTACCTGTTATTACGTACGCTTGTCTTGATGTTTAATTCATATTGTAAAATACTATTTAATGAAATTTAATTAAAAAAGGTACGGACCATAGAGTCTGTAGTGTGTAGTTTAATCAATAATAAAAAGGAATATAATAGATTAGAATTTATTCTATATATTTATTTATCCTTCATTTGTAAATGAAAGAAGTCTGTACCTGTAAAGCTGTGCGTTATTTGAGATCATCTTGTATTTACTTCAATCATCCAAGCGCTTAGAACCCCATTGTAAGGTCGTATCGCACTTTCCGATGTAGGTTCCGTTGGGCGGGAGTCTCGTCTTCATGGCGCCAGTAATAGCCGCCTACAAGACGCCTGTCGTCGGCCCTAGCCTTGCGAGCTTCCATTATAATAATTGCTTGAGAAAAGTGCTCTGAAGTTTCGAAGTTAGCCATTTTTAAGCCTATACAAAACATTTATTTAACTTTATATTTGTTTTTAGATTGGAGTGCTTACTAATTAGTTGCTATGGCTTCCAATTTGATGACTTGCCTACGTCTTGTTTATTGCGGTTTCTTCGACTCGCGGGCATTGTAAATTCAGGTCTTACATTTGAAGCAAAAAATTTTTTCAAATTACATTTCTCAAGAACACGTTTAGCCCTGCTTAGCATGGGGAGTTTGTAACGCCGTTTTGTAACGTCATCATCATCAATAGATATTGATCAATTGTCATTGTGGTGTAGGTATGTTCGCCGATGTTCGTATGTTCGACGATATTATCTATATGACTGCGGGTTAAGACATATAGATAATATCGTCTAGGCATAAGCACGCACATTTCAGTTATTAGAGTGTTACTCAAAAACTGATTGTCCGATTTCAATGAAATTTAAATGGGACCACACGGGTAGCAGCAGCTTTCTGATTGCTGTAAAAAATTGGTTCACCCAGTCGGAAGTTATGCGGTAACAAACATAAAAAAAACATACGGGTCGAATTGAGAACCTCCTCCTTTTTTTAAAGTCGGTTAAATAAGAAATTATGGTATCTATTTTTATAGTAAACCTAACAAAAAGCGGTTACTACTTAATAATGTTATATGTGGTAAGATTTATTGGCACAGCAGACGCAACAGCAGACGATATTGAGGTAAGTGAAGTCTTGAGTAAATTATTCAAGTCAAATTATAACGTCTAGTGAAAAAATAAGCATGCCACACCGTATTACCCCCGGCGTTGTATGTCTTTAACATTCATCAAGTTACGATGAGCGAAGCGCCGCGGCAGCATATTAGATTAACCTAACTATACTGGTGCAATTATTTTAATCAAAAGTTCTCAGGTAGGTACATAAATAATAACACAGAGTTGACTAAACGGCACTTTCGTATGGTTTATCATAGGGAACTCGCCCTTATTGCCCGCCGCCCAGAGAAATAACTTCCATATGTTCTGAAAACGTCTGTGGTTGAGATGTTATCCAATAATGGGCGAAAAGTAATAATATTTATAAATTTTTTATTAGGTATAGGTAAGCATGAAACATTTGATCGGATTCTACGCATTCCACAAAGAAATATGAGCCCGCAAATAAAAAAAATATTTTTTGTCAAAACCACAAACAACTGCAATAAACGCATGAAATTACTCAAAACAGATTATTATGTTCCCGTAAAATACTGAAAATGCGCATTATGATCCAGTAAAACACCGACCAAGTGCGAGCTGGAATCATGCAAAATTAAGTAGGTATATGAAATTGTTCATTTTGTATATTTTATGATTTTATTGTTACGTGAAGTAACAGGTTTTAATTCCTTTGCAAGTGTTAGTTTATGAAAAATTAACAGTGATTATTAATATCAGTAACTAACGCCCAAAAAGAGGAGGTTATAAATTCGATTGCTTTTTAAGTTTTTAATTGATAGCTGTAAAACAAAAAAAGAACTCCGTCATTTATGAAGAAATATTTTTCATCTAAAAGTCGAGTTTAGTCTCAGTTTGAGCTAATAGAAAAATTCAAAAGCACACTACTTCAACACTTCTATTTTTACAGTACCTACTTCTATTTTTAAAGTAACTATTTCTACTTATACATTCCTTCTATTTTAAATTGTCCAAGAAATCTTTTGATATGATATTGTTCCATCCCTTAGTAGTATAATAATATAATATAATATGGGACAACATTCACACAAGGTCTTCAGGTCCCAAACTAGGCAGAGCCTGTACTATGGTAATCTGATGATTGATATATACATAATATATACTTATATACATATACACACCCAGACACAGGTCAAACAGACATGTTCATACACACAAATGTTTGACCTGTCGGGGAATCGAACCCGGGACCAGCGGCTCAGAAGGCAGAGTGCTACCAACTCCGCCAACCGGCCAGTCATCAGTCAGTGGAAGTTGGTTTTTATACTTCGTAAATATTTAATGACTAACTTATTTTCGTCCTACTCCAATGAATTGTGAATCCGCGTCGATATCCCCGTTTCCCTGAGAAAAAAGGCCGCATGACAGACGGACACAGGATTCTATTATTCCTTAACAAGTAAAGAATCCTATAAAATGCATGACGGCGCATACATTTTTATATACGTAATAGTAATTTTAGCATATTTTAATAAATGATCGGGTAATCAAAAGCCAATCATTGACATAATCGTGAATTGTTGTTATGACGAGCAACAATAAATCGACTCATGCGTACCTTTCCTTTTAAAAAGGCTCGCCCAAATTCCTTTGTAATCTGATTGTATGGTATGCTGCACGTGTATTGCTTTTAAGGAAAAGTCTTTAACAGGCGTATAATGACACTCCAAGAGGCATATTGTAGCTATTCAGCTTTTCAACATTCATTCTTACTCACCATATACTTGCATAAAAATAAAAAACCGAAGTACTGGAGAATAATCGAAGCATTTTTTTCATATTGATATTATTATTATTTATATAATGTATCATCCATAATACAAACAACATACATTAACAATTAACTGTCTTACAATCTAAATGAGCTTTATCTAGACATTCGGTTCTCGAATGAACTGTTCACAGTTAATAGAATATAAGACTAACAATTATACAAAAGATCCGTCACACGCACATCGGCATGTACGGCCAACATACGTACACATAAAAAAAATTACCAAAAAATGGAACCGACTTCAACACTCAAAAGTATGAAATAACTTGTTGAAGTCGGTACCATGATAGTTCAAAAGTAACTGATATCAAAATATTGTGCTCATGGCATATTGTGGCCATTTTTTAGTAAAAAAATTCTTTGGATCAATTGTCATTTTGGTGTAGTTATGTTCACCGATATCTTCACCCGCTACTATAAATAATATCGTGTAGTATAAGCACGCATTTTTCAGTTTTTGACTTGTAACTCAAAAAGTGCTCGTCTGATTTTGATGAAATTTAAATGGGACCACACGGGAAGCATCAGCTTTCAAATAAAAAAAAACGATCAAAATTGGTTTACCCAGTCGGAAGTTATACGGTAACAAACACAAATAAAAAAAAGATACGGGTCGAATTGAGAACCTCCTCCCTTGTTTGAAGTCGGTTAAACACATTCTATTACTTGTTACTTCGGCTCTAAAATATTGGCAAGCGCACTATGCATCCCCTCCCAAGTAAGAACAACATTGACAGTCACTCTGATGTGACTTTGTGCGCGTGCTCTTTGCGGATACAGGATGCATTGACTTTATAATACCTACTAGTAACGTCCCGCGGTTTTACCCGCGTGGATTACGGGTTTTTCATTACCTCAATTATCCAACGGGTACTATACTTTATCCAAGATAAAGTAGCCTATGTGTTAATCCAGGGTTGAACTATCTCCATACCATATTTCATCGAATTAGGTGTAGCCGTTTGAGCGTGAAAAAGTAACAAACATACTCACATACACACAATTTTTCGCATATAAAATATTAGTAGGATTATAAAGGGAGTCTCAGTAAGAGTGCACTTTTTCATTTCAAAATAAAAACATATTTTTTGACAGAGCTGTGATTTTTTTATTGGATTGTAAAGAAGTCGTGTTCCGATTAAGTATAGAATAAAATATCCTTCAAATGGCCTCATGGCTGATGACAGGATAATGACTCTTTTCATGAATTTTTCCAAGACTTTTTCCAAGTGATGTGGCTGTATCTCACCGATGACGCGTTGGATCTCGGATTTGAGCTCAGGAATTGTTTCTGGTTTATTCGGGTAAATCTGAGATTTCAGAAAACCCCAAAGAAAAATGTCGCAGTTGGCATCAGAATTTATTGAGATAATTTGTTCTGGGAATCGTTGCTGCAATAAATCGATTGTATCAAACGCGGTGTGGCAGATGGCGCAGTCTTGCTGAAACCACATTTCGTCCAGTACCATGCCGTCCAGTTGAGGCCACAAGAACTCCGTTATCATGTTCCTGTAACGAATGTCGTCCACAGTCACTGCAATTTCGGCTTCATCTTCAAAAAAGTAAGGCCCAATCACGCCGCCTGACCAAAACCCGCACCAGACAGTTGATCTTTGTGTGTGCATAATTATGTTTCTCATGAATTGAATGAGGATTTTATGAGCCCCAAATTCGACAATTTTGTGTACTCACGAAGCCATTCAGATGGAAAGGCGCTTCATGGAGAATATTTAGTTATATATTTATGCATAATTATGTTTCTCATGAATTGAATGAGGATTTTATGAGCCCCAAATTCGACAATTTTGTGTACTCACGAAGCCATTCAGATGGAAAGGCGCTTCATGGAGAATATTTAGTTATATATTTACTTTAAAAATAAATAGTTACATTAAAATAAAACAAATATTTAAGGGGGGCTCCCATACAATAAATGTGATTTTTTCGTTCATTAAATTCTTCGTGTATTAAATGCAATAGTTCACTATGCAGGTACCTACTTATGAATACTCAACAAGCGTGACCAACATTGTCAAACGGAAGTCAGATTAAGAGGTTGTGGCTAAAGTGAAGGTGCCGTTGAATCGTTTGAACTAATCCGGGGATTCCGGGGTGGGTAGCGTGAGTATTAGTTGGCGGCTCAAGGCTGGCTCAGGCGCCTGAAATTTTAATTTACACGTGTATGAAACAGCTTCAAGCGTGTCGTTGCGACTATGAGTATCGTAGGGGTGAATATGAAACAGGAATTGAATAGATAAACATGAGTACATCTTTATAAGATTACACAGTTTTACACAGAAGTTTTACACAGCGCTTTTACACAGCGCTTAGTGTGGGTAATTTGCTCAAAGAAGGTGTCACAGTAAATATAAGAAAAAGGACACTCGAATATTGAAATCTTGTATTTATTTCAGACTTGGAAATAAAGCATAAACTAAGTACTAGCGGTCCCGATAAGTATGCTCTGGGGCATAATTGTGAGTATCTAAACTGTCCGGGGATCCACCTAAACATATTTAAAAAATAGTAGAACCAGTCCAGTACTTTAGGAAAACTTCCTTGCCTTCCGAGCATACTTAAAATAATTATATGAACAAAGAAGAGGAGTAGAGCACAAAGAACGTTGTAAACAATGTACTTGTACTACTAATGTACAATGTACAACATGTAAAAAATGTGTACATTCCCTATAAAACTGCATGTAAGGCAAAAATACAATGATTTAATACCTTAATGTAAGTACGCAAAAATTGTATTGATATAAGTAGTCACTGAAATTTTCGCAAAGGCGTTGCGTGAGATGACCAAAAGTTGTATCTTACGCTCATTAATATTAATACAAAGCTCGCAATGTGTACAGTGAGCGGGCGGGCGACCTAGATCGAGTTCGCTCGATGCCGCCCGCCCGAACAGCCGCCCGCCCAGAATAGACGCAGCACGTGCGTCCGCAGCGACACACGCCACGGTCGCCGCCCGCCCACCGCGACACCCGGCGCGAACCTAACGCAAATAACAAAACTATTTAATCAACTTCACAAATGATAATCATAACTTAATATCATAATTTAATTAGTGTACAAGTGTCTTTATCTTTGCACCCGCCCAAGTTGTTGACTATTAATAGAATTTGCTAGTGAAAGTATTTAGTGTGTTTCTCTATCGTAGTGGCCTTGTCTGATATCGCACCGGTGAAAGCTTTGTAAAATAGTGATATATTGTGATGTACCTTGCAGCCTTATACGTGTAACAAAATATTACAAAACAAGTGCCTTATCACGTTAGTTTGGAGTTTATTGAGAACTGTAAGACGGTATTGTGTTGGCGTGTGAGTCATCGCGATGCAGTGCCTCAAGTTTATGTTGGTTTTGGCGCTCTTTCTTCTTCCCGAGCCGGTTCCAGCCTATAGAGGTGACATGTAAGAACTTTTTTTATTAACCGTTTGACAATTTGTTGGCATTTCCTATAAAAATATATTTAAATAGCTCGATAGACAAGCTTGCGATTTGCCGGAGCAATAGTTCAGCTATTACTTGACTGAAGTGTAGATAAGTAATGTTATCGTCTGTTGTTACATGTCATATTTGGTCGATAATGGTCTATCGATGTCGTCATTACGTTATCATGTCATTATGATAGCTTTTGGGTTTGTTAACAGGAATTAATATGAGTTATTTACATATCATACCTACACGAATTTACACTATGTTTTTTTTTAAATTTTAATTCTATACATAAACTGGAAAAGCTTCATATAATTTTAAACCCCAGCGTAAACCGGACAGTGATTAGGTGCGCGTATCTGTGGCGTCTGTGGATGAACTAATTTTGATTATTTTAATTTAAAAGATGACTTCATATTATTATAAATACAATATTATTACAATATTCACATATTGTCCCATTTTTTTTTTTAACTTCATCGTATATTTTCTAGCAATTATTAAGATTCAAGAAAATCCACCCAGCCACTTGAAGATCGTCAGGTTTATTTTATATCGGTGTCAGAAGTTTTGTATAATTTCATTTCATTAACATAATTACGATGATGCATTCTGATATAGAACGCATAGAATCGCACGCATTTAAAAGTCAAATGGATCAACACAAACATTTACGCATATCTCGACGATATTATAGTTGCGGGTAAAGACATCGGAGAATATACACAATGACAAATGATCCCGAGAGTAGCAAAGGTCACAGAAAAGGGTGAAAATATTTTTTTATGAAAAAATGGAACCTGTGTCAGAACTATCATGGTACCGACATCAACAAGTTATTTCACACTTTTGAGTGTTGAATGTTCCATTTTTTGGTAAACATTTTAGATACTCAGTAGTGCATGTTTACTCCTACTCCGTAGGATTCTAGAATAGTAAAGAATATATTACACATTACAATACACATTAGGTAAAGTCCACAAGGTCATGGTGGTGCCTACCAAGACGTAACCTTGTTCAATACTCGCGCCACCCGACCAGTTGTATATTGTAGACAAATAATTGGCAAGCTGATACATGAATGTTTTATTTAATTTACTTGCATATTTTTCTGTGCTTTTCTGTGAATTTTACTACGCATGGCTTTATCATGTTTCAGAGTAAAAACATGGGCGAGGAACTTAGGTCAGGAACTGTGGAAACTTAGTGAAGCTCTCACAAAATCCGATCAGATTAGAATTGTGAGTATTATTTATTTAGCTCGGCGTAACACGAAGCATGGGTCTTGGGAACTACATATATAATTATTAGCTATCGAAGTCTCATCACGATAGGGTGAAACTAAAACTATTATAGACTAACATAGTTTAGTAGATATTAAAATAAAAAAATTACGAAATTTCATACTAACATTATGACAGCTTTTATTATATATCTATTCTTGGGTATGAAGCGTCCACTTGCCAGTATTACGCTATGTACAGATTAGTGCCTAACAATCATAAAGTTTGGTAAAAAGCTCCCTTTTCAATGGGAATAAGCAAGCGTTTGACCACTATCTCACCTGATGTTCATTTAAGACTCCTGCCCAAGATCACGACTTTATGCAACAGATGCCCGTAATTTACCGAAGATAAGTTCGATATAATAAACTAAATCAGATACTCGACGCTCTTGCCTAAATTACATATATTTATCAAACATAGTTATAAACATAAGCCGAATATAAGTAAAATAGTACGTTAAATAAATATAGAGTAACTATTTTAGGCATTTACATCCAAAAATTTACGTTGTTTCTACCTACTAGCTTCACGAAACGTAACCTAAATTACATAATAAAAATACGTAATCATACGGAGGTAAGGTTTTATTGAAGTTTGTTCTGTTTCATTCAGAAATATAAACAAATGAATGCGAGCGTTAAGAAAAAGGACGGAAAGCAAATTTTGGAGTCGTCACTACGTTCTGTCAGCACAATGCTCACGAGGAAAATCAATGCAGTTAAGGTAAGGACAATTGTAACTCAATATCGACGGTCGCCGTGGTGCAGTGGTCAGTGTCCGTGACATGACTACTGCGTCTCCTGTACCCTGAGTTCGAATCCCGGCAGGGGCAAACATTTGGGCGATGAGTGTAGATGTTTCAAATTCAAATTCAAAACTTTATTGCTATCTCTAATAGTACAAGTGTCGTGGTATTACAATAAAATACAGTTCATTAGAGACCCTGTCGGGCAGCAACTTTAGAAGAGAGGAGGGCGCGTCAGTATTACCGAATACATATTACATACACTAGAGAAAATTGAATCAATATTGAAATAATAATTAATCAATAAAATAATGGAAATCAAATATTTTATTATAATTTTATGGCGTCAATATTTTTTTTATGGCGTCAATATTTTGACGCCATTGAAACTGATTGTTTGCCCGGATCTTGGATGTTTGTGTGCTGTGATTCTGTGTCCATGCTTCCCGCGATACAGGGAATTCTAGTGCGGGGATCTGAGTGTTATAAAACAAAAAAAAAGATAAATATTATTTAACACGGGATACGCACCATGACACCGAGACTGACGTCAGTCTCTCCGTGATCATGGTGCGTGGAACCGCACCGAAACATCGGGAGCTCTGTAAAAATCAAAATCATGGTGCGTATCCCGTGTATAGTATTTAAATTATGAAAAGCCATGAAATTTTAAAACAATTCTTGTAATGAAATTTTCTTACAATACTTGTTAGTACGTAGATATCTTCGTGACAGGAGACGATCGTCTGGGTAAGCTTATGGTATTATTATTTTTTTAAACAATACCTGTACTTCAATATCACGTTGATCGTTCCGCACGGATTATGATTTTTCTATGCCTGCGGATCACTATTTTTATATTTAAGTAGATTTAGGGACTTTTAAGTAATTTTCCTTACCCCTGATAAACCAGTTGTGTGTAAATTTTATGAAGTTATGACGAGAAAGCGTAACAAGCACACAAATTTTCTTTTAGGTTTATGTGTTGACACATAAGATACCATTTAATAATTTTTAAATTTTTAAAATTTTATTTCAGTAAGCTAAGCTTGTTGTGTTTATAAACGTGAAAAACGAACACTAGTGACAATTTCGGTGGGAGCGGGCAGTTTCTCTAACCAACCGCTCTTGAACACATAATATATGGCTGACATAGACTTTATGAAACCACAGTAGGTATTGTCACTAAAGAACACTGACAGTATCTTCGGTTTTTAACAGACTTCATAAAAGGAGGAGATTTTTAATTGGATGGTATTTTTTTTTGTTTGTAACCTCAGAGCTTTTGACTGGGTGAACTGACTTTGACGGTTCTTTTTTTAAATATTGTTATAAACTTTCACGGCATATCTATATAATATTGTTTTACACGGGATACGCACCATGATTTTTATTTTTATCGAGTTCTCGATATTTCAGCGCGGTTCTACGCGCTATGCATGACCACGGAGAGACTGATTTTTAAATTTAAAATCTGTTACGGGGATTGGACCACACGGGAGGTCCCATTTAATCTCCCAATTCTATCAATTCTAATTTCATCAAAACCGGTTAAGCGGTTTTTGAGTTACACTCTAATATCTGAAAAATGTTACGTGTACTTGAAGGTGAATAACAGTTTGATCCCGTGAGTAGCAAAGCAATGGCACTGAAAAAGATGGAAAAAAATAAATGTTTATTTCATGCTTTTGAGTGTTGAAGTCGGTTCCATTTTTTTGTTTTTTTTTATAATATGTTATGTTTTCAATATTATTCACTTTGCAGTGTATTCACGCTACAGCTGAAGAACTAGCCAGAAACTTTGACTACGAAACGGCCCGAAATATTTCATACTGCTCAGCCAAATATTCATATTTTCAATATGAATCCCAAGAAGATGAGCCAATGCATCCGGAAATGGATGAGCCAAAGTTTGTCGCTGAAAATCGCAGAAGCTACATGAACGTATCGTTGGAAAAGGATTCACATTTCTATGATATCAGTGTAAACACAGATATGAGTTGTGTTCATGTGCCTACAAATATATTCTTCAAAGGTGAGTTACTATTTTGTGCCAATAACCGTGAAGACCAGGGGCAGCTAGAGTCCTGAGGCAAGACATTTCGTAAGGGAGTTAAGTCGTAGGCTCATAGCCATCACTGGAGACTGCCGCTCTGGTTCGTTCCTAGCCATTGCTATTCAGAGTCGAAACGTGACAAGTGTGATGGGCGCCTTTGCACTGGGAACAGTAAGGGCAGGCTTTTTTGCCCTGACTCCTTTATAGTCAATTTAGACATAAAAATCAAAAATAATAGTGGTCAAATAACATAAATTGCCGGAGAGCCGAAAATTGGTGGAGAGGTTTACCATTACAAGTAAAATTTTAAAAATCCTTATCGATCCTATGTGTGCTAAAAAAGTTATTCGGGGTCAAAGGTCAAAATTTGAGGTTCATTTGATTTTTCTCAAAAATGGTAACTTTTATCAAAATAAAACCTGACACAAGGTTGTAGATATTAAAGTTCTCTACAAAAATGGTCTTAATGATTTTCTTCTTAAGCGTTACCATTCCTGAGATATCTCGATTCTAAGAGTCACATCATACATGATATGCACACATTTCCACGCCATCTGTGAGGTAGTGTACTCGGCGCGTTTTTTTTTACCGTGGTTGGTAAACCACGGTAAACCAATGGTAAACCCTGGCTCTCCACCAGTTTTTGGCTCTCCGGCAATTTTTGTTATTTCAAATGTCTATATGACCGGACTATTATTATTGTTTTATATCTGTGTAATGTATTTTTATAGCCTATTTAATCAGTTGCGAAAATATGGTATTCGGGAGATGAAAAAATTGGTCTAGCATGAGTCAGATATATATACTATCGCACAAGAAATACTAGGATAAACTATAAAATCGAGCATAAAATGCAATACATATCTTGTAGGTGCATTAAAAATATTTAAATTAAAACCGTACATTAATCTATTTGTATTGATTTATATTTTAGAAGAGGACGCCTTAAATGCTATTCTATGGTCGAGAGGTCTTAACGATATCTTCATAAAGAACTACAAATCCGACCCGTCTCTGTCGTGGCAATACTTCGGAAGCGCGGCGGGCATTCTCCGATTTTACCCCGGGATGCCGTGGAACAAGCAGGAAGTCGACACTTATGACTGTAGAGTACAGTCCTGGTATATTGAAGCTGCGACGTGTTCTAAAGACGTTATAATTTTGTTCGACGTTTCGGGTTCCATGACTGGCTTCAAAAATTATGTTGCTAGAAGGACACTTCGCTCTCTTCTAGACACGCTATCTAACAACGACTTTGTCAATGTGTTTTACTTTAAGAAAGTTGTGGGAGAGGTCGTTGAATGTTTCAAGAATTTAGTTCAAGCAACAAAGGAAAATATCATCACTATCAGAGACACGCTCGATCCAACGAATGAAGGGAAAAAACATAAGTATCCACTGGATGGAAATGCCAATTTAACCTTGGCATATATAAAAGCTTTTCAAACACTTAAAAAGGTGAGTCTTCAAGAATTTTTTTTTGTACAAAATTAACCAAGATCATTCGCCAATCGAATAAACATTAATTTGATTCGGGGTTCAATCAGGAATACCCGGTGTATAAGGATTCGGGTAGGTTAAGCGTGATATAGTGAAATTAATACCAAAAATTATAACCAATTGATTTGTTAACGTTTTAATATACTTAAATTTTTTTGTTATCTTCATCATTAGATCTCAGCCCTACTGGATATACGCCTACCCCATTGATTTCCACAAGGACCGGCCCACATCCAGCCCTTTCCTGCGATCTTAGTCAGGTCGTCTGTCCACCTTCTCGGTGGCTGTCCTATGCTGGGGTTGCCAGTCCATGGTGTCCATTCGAGAAACTTTCGACCCCAACGGCCATTATTTCGTGAAGCTATGCGTCCTGCCCATTGCCACTTTAACTTGCTAATCCCCTGGACTGTGTTGGTAAATTTTGGTCTACTACGGATCTCTTCTTTTCTGATTTGATCGCGTAAAGTAATAGCAGAGCCCTCTCCATAGCTCGTTGTGCAACTTAGAGCCTGCTCACGAGGCCCATAGTTTCAGTTTCGTAAGTCATCACTGGTAACACACACTGTTCGGCGACCTTCGTTTTCAGGCATTGCAGTATTTTGGATGAGAAGACATCGCGGAGTTTCTCGGATACTGTCTAGCCGAGATTTTTTTTGATACGTTGATGTTCTATTCTCGGGTGTGCTTTTAATATAGTGGTTATTTATCTGTCATAGATTAATACATGTTGGTTTGATTTTAGCGGAGAGTCTGTAGTGTAGCTGCAACACAAGGTTGTAACCAGTTGGTGATGGTGATCACCGATTACGTGCCTGGGAACCTGACAGAGGTCTTTGAGGAATACAACAGAGAAGTAGTCGACGGGAAGACTTACACGCCAGTGCGTGTGTTCACATACCTTATCGGGAAAGAGGTGACCAACGTCCGCGAGATTCAGTGGATGGCCTGCTTGAATCGAGGCTAGTATGCTATAATTATCAATTATTTAGGAGAATTGAATCATTAGAAGCTCCAAAGCAGTGTAGGGTCGACTACTAAAAAAATCTTAAGTATTAGAATTGAGCTTTGATTATAGTATCCATATTTACAGTGCTAAAGTGGCTGAATAGATTAAAAAAATATTTTGTAATTAAATCACGTAAATATTTTTTTGAGATTGTCATCACCCGTTATTATAAGGGTTAACTTCGGGCGCATCCCTGATCGTGGAGTTATGCCAAACAGGTAATATAACAAACATAAAAATTTAAAATTTACCAGGTAGGTTTCAAATGTGTCAATAAAGCCTTCTTCAGGACTCCCTCGATTGTAACTCTAGCTCAACGAATTCAATATTTCTTCATAGCCTTAGGTAATTCCAAAGTGTAATTCAAGGCTTCTTCTAATTTATTAGTATATGCGACAGACACGTCTTTCGTGGCTGGTTAGCGATTTTCTTTGATGTTCGGTTTTTACTTTCAATTACAACACAACTTAAATTGTTTCTTTTATAGTTCCTATAGTTTATAAATTATGTAATTTATACTCACCATTTTGTAATTTTTTTAATTGTTTGTTGACAGTATCACTATACTAGGTATCGTATTAGAATTGATTCTTATTTGAAATGTTGAACTATAATGTAGGTACCTCCTGTGATCTGTTTTCTACTGTGTAGCCGTGGGCGGGCCAAGTGGCAGTGTGTTAGCATTAGATAGTTAAAATCTTGAAATACTTAAGCCATACGATAGGTACACGTCCTTTGTATCCCGCGGCAGATTAAGCTTTTTTTATTAGTTTTCGTTCCCTTGACCTAAAGCTTAAGCCACTTTTTGGTGGGGTTCGAACTAGCGTCCGTCAGGGTGATAGCTGACACTCGCACCGCTTAGCTATCATCGCTTTGCAGATTCACCATGCACGTTAATACACGAGACCATTTAGATCCTGTATCATTATATCATAGATTATAGTACGAGATCTACATTTTTTCTAAGTATCTTAACTGAGTTATTTGCTTTATTGAGGAGTGACGAATAATATTTCACGGGAAATTGAGTGTCTTCCGTGAAATATTATTGCATTATATTATTTAAAATATGGCTTGTAGCAAAAAACTAGTGTTATATTAGTTTTAATTTCACCATCTTTATTGTATTTTTGTTTTTTACCACAAATAAAGTTATGTCTATGTCTATATAATCGTTGTCATAAGTAAATAACAGATGAGGGTATATATTATGCTTAGGTACCTTAGGTACCTTAGGTATATCTTGTAAATGTCAAATATCAAAGCTATTATGGGCGCCTCGAGTTGTTTACCCAATGAAATTGGGAAAAGATTGAGTGTCTTCCGTGAAATATTATTCGTCACTTCTCGATAAAGCAAAAAGCTCCGTTAAGGTACTTAGGAAAAATAAGTACGTTGAAATTATATTAATAAAGAGAAAAATATGTTCCAAAATGGCCCATAGCTGTCAAGAACCGTGGCATGGTATTTTGCACCTTGTTTTCTTTATCTATTAAGGCTGAAGGCGCGTTAAAGCTGAGATCCAAATGCCAGAGCGCGGCTATTAGGAGATTTATCGTCATGCCTGCTTCCTGTAGGGTCTGTATCTGTAGGTACGCAGAGGTCACCGACACTCGCTTGCCACAATTTTGATATATTATTTTCTTTCTTGCCTCGTCAGATTAAAATATGCATATTATATAATATACTTCATTTTGGGTTTACTCAGCATAACATACGTTCAAACGATAAGAGGCGGATATTCAACTACCCTTAGGTTTCTAAATGATATTTATATTACAAGCTAGAATGTGTTCCGAATACGTAAAAGCGCAGATAAATAGAAGATTTCTTTATGCTTATGGCTAGCCTTCGTGCGGTCAATGAGTCAGAGTTACTTATATTATCCGGCGTTACTCGCGTTTTTATTTATTTATATAAAATACATTAAACATTACAATATGTTAAACAAAATACATTTTACGTACAATGAGGAACATATACACACTATTATTAAATAATTAACTTAAACAATATAAACACTTTGACTGGCCGGTTGGCGCAGTTGGTAGCACTCTGCCTTCTGAGCCGCCGGTCCCGGGTTCGATTCCCGGACAGGTCAAACATTTGTGTGTATGAACATGTCTGTTTGACCTGTGTATGGGTGAAAATATGTATATATATCAATCATCAGGTTACCATAGTACAGGCTCTGCCTAGTTTGGGACCTGAAGACCTTGTGTGAATGATATTTAAAAAAACAGTATAAAAAGCTAAAGGAATACAATATAACAAATAAAATATTGTCCAATTTGCGTAAGCATCCAGAACAGCTTCACTAATGTTTATAGTCCAAGTATTTCGACCAAGGTTTCGGCATAAGAATATGTTTATTCTTATGGTTTCAGGCATACCCGACGCCTTAGAAGTCATCAACCGACAAATCCTTACTAATAAGATGTTAAATAATCCAAACATATCCAATAACAAACGTAGATACGGGAAACAGATATTGATATCGACGATGGGATTAAGATTAATATTAGACTGTTATTTTAAGTGTATACAGTTCCCCATCACTAGTCATCGGTATCCAATCTCTACTGATATCTAATAATATCCATGTACACTCGGCCGAATATATCGTCTACCTACCAGCTTACGGTTGAAGATCATTTGACAGCATAAAACCACAAGGTTGATTCTCCCGTGCGCCTCTTTCATTCTCTTTCGCCTCTCTCATCCTAAATAGGTTTTACATTCCCCCTACCACATAAAGTGATTACACAGAAACTTTAGTCAAAACTATGGTAGATCGGTAGACTATTTTATTTGACGACCGTGCATCGCTAACACACTTCACCTTAAATTAGTGCAAGCGAGACAACAAACTTTTTAAGCCCTAAGTTCAGTTCTCAAAACGGCTAAATTAATATGGTCAGATTACATGTCGAGTACAATTTAGACAATGTTCATCCTTCAAGATAGCGACAAAAAAGAATCAAGTGAATAGAATACGACCTCCTCAGACATAAACTCCTTCCGAATTAGGGTTACCATAAAAACGAAGAAATGGTACTATCTACTTTTCATAAACTCTTATTTATAGCCTGCTCGTATTTTATCGACGGAAATTCACTTAAAGATCAGTAACCGTAAAATGTCTTGGAATTTCAATAAAAAACGTATATAATCAAGATTTGTAACAAATTGTATTTTTCTTTTTATAGTATGTCCATTACAACAGCTTCATGTGTCGCATCGACCATCAGGAGCTCATATAGGTAGCTCATATAGCTATATTTGGGAAAACCTGATGAGCTCTTAGTCTCTTGGCCAAAAGACTCAAATATGTAGCCAAAAATAAAAAGCCTATCTACCTAAGTTCAACATATTTTGTCTGTTTCATTTGCTCCTCGATAACCTTGGAGGAGCAAAACCGCGCGCAAACCCGCTAATTCTTAGTACATGGAGCAACAGAAATAAATTAACTGACGCCTAGAAAAAGTTTCAAAAATTACATGAACAGTTTGTGAGTTCAGACATTCAGACATCTTTACGATTTTTTGTTTAAAGTTTAAAGTTTAAAATGAGTTGAATAAAACTTTATATTTTAAAACGATATAATTGCAATAATTTGTTTACATTGTTTTTAGATATTTTAAATGTAGATTTTAATCTACATTACTACATTATTAATAAATAACATACAAACTTTTTGATTGTTATGTGTTGTGGTTAATGAGTATAATTCTTTTAAAGATGCCCAATCTTTTACTTTAACCTCGCCTTAGGCCTTTTGTCTAACGAAGATGTGACAGCGCCATGGTCATTCATGGTCAACGCATAAATCATCCACACTAAATACCGCCCTAAATTCTGGGGAATAAGTTTTAAAAATTTAAAAATTAGATATTCTGTGTTTATTATACGTACTACAGAAAATAAACATAAAATTGGTTGTCTGTAAAGTCGGTTTACGGACGATAGATTTACGTGATAACGACATAATCACACATTTGACATTTGACATTGACATTTGACATTTGACATTTGACATTTGACATTTGATATTTGACATTTGACATTTGACATTTGACATTTGACATTTGACATTTGACATTTGACATTTGACAATTGACAATTGACAATTGACATTTGACATTTGACATTTGACATTTGACATTTGACATTTGACATTTGACATTTGACATTTGACATTTGACATTTGACATTTGACATTTGACATTTGACATTTGACATTTGACAATTGACATTTGACAATTGACAATTGACAATTGACATTTGACATTTGACATTTGACATTTGACATTTGACATTTGACATTTGACATTTGACATTTGACATTTGACATTTGACATTTGACATTTGACATTTGACATTTGACATTTGACTTTTGACTTTTGACTTTTGACTTTTGACTTTTGACTTTTGACTTTTGACTTTTGACTTTTGACTTTTGACTTTTGACTTTTGACTTTTGACTTTTGACTTTTGACTTTTGACTTTTGACTTTTGACTTTTGACTTTTGACTTTTGACTTTTGACTTTTGACTTTTGACTTTTGACTTTTGACTTTTGACTTTTGACTTTTGACTTTTGACTTTTGACTTTGACTTTGACTTTGACTGACTGACTGACTTTGACTTTGACTTTGACTTTGACTTTGACTTTGACTTTGACTTTGACTTTGACTTTGACTTTGACTTTGACTTTGACTTTGACTTTGACTTTGACTTTGACTTTGACTTTGACTTTGACTTTGAAGTTTGACTTTGAATTTGACTTTGACTTTGACTTTTACTTTGTCCTTGACCTTGACCTTGACTTTGACTTTGACCTTGACTTTGACTATATTATCTAGATCTAGATAAAACTTAGGTGGAACGTTACAGGAATGTTACCGTTACTATTTTTCATTTTGGCATTCATCAATTTATAAAACGTTATCACGTCAAAAATTGATTAAATTGCGTGAAGACGGACACAAAATTTAACCTATTATATGCGATGCAATTTATTTATTTTCACAGATTAAATGTGGTATAAATACCCACATTTATATGTATAAAGTATTCCAGCGACGAAAATAACAGATTTCAGTTCAAACAACTCTTAAAGAGTTATTAGTTATTATTAGTTATCTTACTTAGTACTAATATTATAAATGAGAAATTTGTGTACGTTTATTACTTCTTCACGCTCAAACAGCTACACCGATTTCGATGAAATTTGGTATGGACATAGTTTAAGCCCTGGATAGGCACATATAGGCCACTTTTATCCCAGATAAAGGGAAAAAAGTATAGTTCCCGTGGGATAATTGAGGTAGCGGGAATACAGGAATCCACGCGGGTGAAACCGCGGGGCGCTGCTAGTGGAAAATTAACCGGTTCGATAAATACTTCGTCAGGAAGAAGGAATATTTTACTGGTCCTATCGATTATATGATAAAAATACTGTAATCGCAAATCAACCTGTAAATATTGCTGTGTGTGACAGGTTCTTGTAGAAAGATCTGTATTTGAAAGCTGCCTGCTGTTCACTAGTTCCCGGCAGGAATATTTTGCAAGAGAAGTACCTACACTCTGTTAAATCGATACACACTTTGTAAAAGACGCTCGAACAGAATGTGTTTGACACTTCGTTTCACCAATCCTAATTATTTACTCAATGAATTTTATATAAATAGTAGCTATATTAAAAAAGAATGTATGACCCACTATGAATGCATAAAGCCCGAAAATTACTAGCGTAACAGAATGTGTTTGACACTTCGTTTCATCAATCCTAATTATTTACTCAATAAAATTTATTTATTATAGTAAGTATATTCTAAATATCTATTAAAAAGAAAAATTGTATTACCTTTTTATTTATAAATGCATAAAACACGGGAATTACTAACGTGATAAGTCAGAGGGTCCCGATTATAGTTTCAACCACATTCGGTGGTCTGTTTCAAGGAGAATACGGGGCGCTCGCGGACGCGGTTCGCCTAGTCCTAGGTATTTATTGTTCAAAATATTATTGTGAATAGCTTCGATTGGAATTTTGTAGTATATATACAATTTTCAAATCAAGAGAAAACGACAAATGCGCGAACTCTGTATTACACAAGAAGAAATTCAATTAAAAAGTCTAAAAATGTGATAAGTATATTTTATTGAGCCTGTAGGAAAAGTACATTTGTAATATTTAAAATCATCGCACATCAGGATTCGTGCAGCCCCTTCTGCCTGTAAACACCTGTGAGCCTCGGTAACGTCATCTTAAACCCTTAAATTATGTTACTTTATATCCAGGTTACTTCGTGCACATCCATTCTGTGGAGGAAGTACAGCAGCAGGTGTTGAAGTACATCAATGTTATTGCACGCCCAATGATCTTGCAGGGAAAAAATGCTAATAATCCGCCACCCACTTGGACGCACGCAAATATTGACAACACCGTGAGTGCATACAAAATTTTTTTCTTGCAATATAATATTTTAGGATTGTGGAATGAAATACAACCACAAACAAGTTTCGAGTTATTTGATTCTGGCCCCCACAATTCTTCCAGGAATAAATTACTTATAAAATAGTGAAAGCGCATGATAACAAGTTTTTTGAACTTTGAATAATTAAAATATTTTTTGTTATGTTATTGTGGGTGTGACACAGGGAATCCTAGGGCGGAAGTGTGAGTGTGGTAAGAGAATATGGGAAAGAGACATACATACAAGTTTTTTGTTTTTTGCCGTTTCTATATTATTATATAATCGCGATTATATAATAATACACCAATCGCATGTGTGATTGTTTTACATCTTTATATTTCAATTTCAATTTATTTATTGTGAATAGAAACGATATACATAGAATCAATTACATCTATCACACACAAAATTAGCTTTACATAAATTAGTTACAGTAAGCAAATCAATTTATTCATCTATGGAAATATCATAATTGAATTACGCATAATGTCTTAAAATTAAGTTATATTAGGATTCGTGTCAAGAGAGAAATAAAAATAATAAAATCAAATAAAAAGATGTCAAATTAATTGTCGAACTTAAAGTAGATCATTTGCTTATATATACTTAGATGTAGCGTTTGACCATTATGTTAATCACTAGGTGGTCTGTGATGGAATTATCCTAAACATAGAATGTTCGAGCTCTCAAGAACATACGTATTCAGACAGATTTTCAAACTTGAAGGTGGTAGCTAGCCAGGCGGGTACTGGTAAGAACCCTACCATCATGCACACATTTTATCTGTCCACTGTCTAAAACAATTAAATCCTTAGAAGTCACATATCACATGATACTAATATTATAAAGGCGAAAGTTTGTTTGTCGTTTGTATGCTTTTTACTTCTTTACGCTGAAACGGCTGAACGGATTTACATGAAATTTCGAATGAAGATAGCTTACGTCCTGTAACAACATATAGGCTACTTTTATCCCCAAAATATTTACAGCACCCGGGGGATGATGTGAATATACAAAAATAATCAATACCACGTACAATTTCACTGCGAGTAGCACAGCTAGTCTAAAATATACCATCAACATTACTACGAATAACCAAATCGAATCATATTTACTTAACGATATTCATATAATAAAGTATAGTATAATTAATTTAAATTGTTTCATAGTTGTAATTGAACAAACTACATTCAATTCAATTAAAATTATCAAAAATAATAATTTATAGTCAGTCCTGAAGATAATCGTTCTTATTACAGAGAACAGAAAAATGGAACGTGAGCAGCAGTGACGTATTTAAGGTACGCAAACACATTCATGATTTTTATAATACATCTTAGAGTAACATAACTGTAAAATAAACAAGAGCACAGTTATCTAGATGTAATGCAATGTAATTACATGGTTAACCAACTAACTAACATGTATAAACCACGAGGACTTTCAAATGGAGTACTTGACTGTTACACGAAAGTTTAGATTATGTTTCAAGTTTTCTTGTAATTTATTAAATTACATTTAATTATTAAACAATTAAAACACAATTCAAAGTTCTATATATTTTATAGTTACTGTTTTATGAACTCCAAGGAGACTTGAATGCATTATCAAAAGTTTTGTGTAACCGTTAAGTACATTAATTGTAACTAAGAATTGTTATAGATGCTAAAGTTCGTTTGTTTGTTAGTCACGCTTTCACGTCTTAACCAGTGAACCAGAAACATGCAAAAAATTTAATAGGATTTGATTTATCTTTATGCAAAAAAATGTTATATATTTTTCTACACACACATCTATCTATTATTCTTATCTTGCAAATGTCTATCAGTTACATAAACAAAATTAAAAAAAAAGTTATCAGATAGATTTAAAAATTATGGTAAGTGCGGATGAAAACGTGGCACAGGTAGTATCGTATATGTTATCTGGGTGTATAAATTATAAACGTATTGAAGTTGTAGATGATGTATTTAAAAAATGATTGCAGCAAGATGAAGATAAGCTGGTGACGTCAGTGGCCATTCCTGCATTCGACTACAAATACAATGAAGAAAACAATGGCGCCATGCTCCTGGGCGTCGCCGGGACTGACGTGCCGATTGACAGCATAGCCAAACTAGCGCAACCGCATCAGGTGAATAGCTATCTCTGTGCTTACTGCAAGATTTTATTTTATATAGATATAGATATAGATTATACTTTACAGTTTTAGCTTTTGACCACTATTTCACTTGATGGTCAGTGACGTCGTTGTCGAACCTCACGTAGACCTAAAACATTATTTATTTATTTTTTACTCTTTTTTTTATCACACTCAGACCCCCGCACTAGGATTCCCTGTATCGCGGGAGGCATGGACACACACAATCACTGCACACAAACACTCAAGACCCGGGACAAACATCTACACTCATCACACAAATGTTTGCCCCTGCCGGGACTCGAACCCAGGGTCCCGACGACACAGAAGTCAATGTCACTGACCTCTGAGCCACGGCGACCGCCGCCCTCTGCTGGCCCTCAAACTGCTGCCTGAAACATTGTATTGTTATTGACATGTTTTCAAACTTGATGGTGGTAGCTAGCCAGAGAGGTCCTCAAAAGTACTATACAACCATCCTGTAGATTTGATAACGATGTCGCGTTCATGGGAAGCTCAAGGCGTCAGTGGCGATCGAACCAGCGTCCGTCAAGTTAACAGCCGATGCTCCTTCCGCTTAGCTATCATCGCTTCAAAATAGAGATTGAGAGAGGTTATGTTTTTTGGATGTATGTATGTTCTTTGATTTGGTAATGGATGTATGTCGAAAGCTACAGAAATCAGATTGTGAATCATTATCATCTTTTGTCTTTATTTTAAGACTAATTAACCGAAAGACTTGATAACCAATCTTAAATTTCGCGGAAATTGGCAATTATATTCAAGGAAAACGACAAGAAAACAACAGTAGTTCAAGGTCACATTTACGTTCTTCATTTTTATAGTACTTATGCAATTTAAATTCTGAATATGAGCTCCTTGATCTTTTTTGAACCTATATTCCTGTGTACCTACATGGTTAACTTGTAAACGTAACCTCTTTGGAACAAAACTCTATTCGAATTATGTAAGGAATTCACAAGTTTGGATGAAGCTCTTTACTTCCTTATGTTTAAGTATGATACACGTTTTATGAGAATTTGAACTTAATTGCAAACTTGTTAAGAACTTGCAAAATGATCTATCATCTTGTTCCATTTTCAAAAGTTACCGCGTAAACGTCGATGTTTTTGTTTCAGCTCGGCGTAAATGGATATTCCTTCATAGTGAGCAACAACGGCTACATATTACTCCATCCGATGTTGACAACTACAGTAAGTACATTTTAGTTACCTTTATACGATAACAATAATACCTATCTAAAAATGTTTGGTATAAACATGTCGAGAAAGCAGTCTGCATTGGACACAACCACATACAGTCACAGCGCACCCTATAAGTATTATTCTAACGAGCATTAGAGCGTAATTTTAACTACTTTTATTTTTACACTTGTTATTTTTAGCGCAATATAAGCTTGTACTTGACCACTGTCCACTTCTGAAAACTTTATATCTATCCTACTGAATAAAATGTGATTAGCTTCTATAATTTAAACAAATATATTATGAGCTGATTATGAGTGATGACGTTGGCTAAGATTGTAATCTATCTATCTTGTCTTTGACTATATGAGTGACTAAGATGATGTATAATTTTCAGATCAATGGAGCTCTTCAAGACAACTATAACAGCGTCGATTTCGTGGAAGTGGAACAAGTGGACGATGGCAAGGGCCCACGTGAATTAGGGGAACAAATCCAGCTCCTCAGAGAGTACTTAGTTAATGGCACCGAAGAATCCATGCTAGAAGTCCCAGTGTTATACCATTACGATCAGATGAGGTATACATGACAGATGACACGTAGAAGATTACGAATCCTGTTCTAGCGGCAAGAAAATATCAGTTTTTATATGAGTTTATCATGTTTTTTTATAAATTCTCTCTCTCTAAGGCGCGTTCCATTCGCAATAATTTTCTATACATTCGTAATCGTTGCACGTATATTCCGTTTTGTTTCCGGTGTATAATATGAATAAAATTAATCAAAAATAAAATTATTTGGATAACAATTGTTTGGGATGAACAGCTAGTATAAATTTTAAGAAAATAAAGTACACTGTATTTTCTAAATTTTACATAAAGTTCAATGAATGTTTCATATTCTCAGACGAATAGCACGAGTGAAGCAAAACTATTACTTCAACGAGCTAAAAGGAACCCCGTTTTCTATGGGGATTTCCTTACCCCAGAACTATGGGGACACCGAATTACTTCTTAAGGATAACCCGTTGGAAGCGAAACAGGGCAAAGCGCTTACCGGCATCAACGTGACAGACTACTTCAGGTTCAGCTTCAGAGTGCATCCGGACTGGTAAGTGCACTTCAAGCAATTAATTGGTTAACTGGCAACTTTGAAATGACTTCAAAACAGTACGCAAACACATCCGCTTGGGGTGTATTTTGCATAATCAGAGTTTATCACACTAATATTATAAATGTGGAAGTGTGTAAGGATGAGTCTGAAAACTATCGCGAGTTTCTTCCATAATTGTAATGTAACAAACCGACTAGGACTCACGTGGTAAACACTGGAAAATCACTTTCCGACCAGTTTCGAACTTATTTGCAGTTCTTCATCTGGGAGTTATGATCTTGCCAAGCGGCGAGCGCGAGCACGATCATAACTCCCAGATGAGAGAGAGAGAGTAATTTTCCAGTGTTTTTATGTCACGCGTCGCGTCGATCAAACGCTCTGATAAGTTTTGGAAAATCCGATTTTCGTATCCGATTCGCCGTAATTTTTTACTTTTACAGGTAACAACACATCACATATACAAATAGGACGAAACACAAGTGACCAAGTGCAATGTTAATGGGGCACGAAATACAGCACATAACATAAAAAATAAACATTAGATTGACATATACGTATATACATATATACGAGCAATATATTTTTACATTATTTTACTGGAATCCTTTTTTTTACATTATTCTTCACAGCTGTACGTTCGTAGACGCTACCTACATATCAAATTATGCGTAGTAAAATAATCACGATTTCTAAGGACAGTAATAAAAACGACAGCGTCTTCCCTCCCGGGAGAAAAGGCGAAATCAAATCAAAAAAGAACCCTTTTCTATTAACAAGAATCTCAAAGGGATACCCGATACTTGTACCGGAGAGTTGATTTTCCCTTAATTTGTTTTCAGGGTTTACTGCAAGTATCATTATTTGGAAGGCCACGAAAATCTACATCCTGAACACGAAATATTTAAGTTCTTAGGTAACCTTTCAAGAAATGAAATACAGATAACAAAGAAGCAGTATAGCGAGGAAACTTCTAGCGAAACATTTAAGGTTTCTAGTAAGTACCAGAGCGAGAAACCAGCCGCTTAAATAAATTACGAGCTATTTTTATTACTAGTACACACTTAACACATACTTATTCAGTTTAAAAGCTCGCTGTGCCATCCTTGCCTACACCACTATATTTTTATTCCGCGAATCATATAACTTTCATAATACATTACAAATGCCGCCGCCATGCGTTAGCGTTTTCATCTCCATCCAAAGTTTGTTAATATAATAATGATTTTCTCATCACCAGCACATTGCGGAGACGCCACTCTCAAGCGAGACACCGATGATTACTACTGCAACGAAGACTTAGTGAAGCAACTCGTATTCGACGCTAAGCTAACAGCACCATACTTTGAACATTGGAACGCTTCCGAAAAGGTAAAATATGCATACAACCTAAAAAAATAAATTCATGCCAGTGTTTAATAGCACATATCGGTATGTATACACAAAAGCCACTTTCTGTTATATTCATAGTAGATATGTTATACTAAAAATAAGTAAAAAAGTTGTTTAATTTCAACACAAAGTATTCGCGAAAAACTTAGATGTCAAACCTAAATAATTCTTTTAGTTCATGAAAGAAGTGAATGTGTGCAAAGTCTCGTTTTTTATTAAAAATTCACCATTAACTTAAGATTTTAAGTAATGATGCTGTCTATGCCTATGCCATGCCTGCGCATAGTAGCCATTTATGCATTCCTGTGTTTTGAAGATATTCTGGTTGTATCTATGGAGACACAAAGACGCAGGCAATCAATTTTCTTGTAATTTATGTTTAAATTTAAAAAAAAAGCGACGAGTCAGAAAAATCAACCAATTTTTACATTATGAAAGTAGAATGAATACTTTTATATCTTGAATATGTAGATAGAATATAAAGATTTATTACATTTTTATATTTTAGATATTCCATAAAAATGTGTTTTTTTGGTTAAAGGAATGGGAGTTAGCGCGGAAGTACAACGTCAGCGTCCGCTTCGTAGCCACATCCAGTGGTCTCACGAGGTGGCATTATATCCATGACACGGACAAAAACGAGAGGGTCCTTGAAGACGGAGCGCGGGTCAGGAACTACACGAGAGAGTATGTTATGTCTATTTTTAGCTTGTGCCTGCAGCCGTACCTGCTATCTGTACCAATTATGAAATGTAACTACATGTCGGTTCTCACTGGTGATTCACACACGAACCACGTTACCAATGAGAATAGAGATGTACTTCATTGAGATTCGTTGGTAGAAAACACCAATGATAATGGAGACGAAGAGATATTTCCTAATAGATAATTCCCGGCAAGGCCGCTGGATATATCCATACGTTTAAAAAAATAATTATCATCAGCATCATGTCAACAATAAGACGTCGACTGCTGAACATACCCCTCCCCCTTTTTTTTCTCTTTTGATCCGGGGAAATCCTTTATGGATACCACCGGCCGGGGGAGACACGGTGGTTATGTGGGAGTCCCCGCCAGAGTGGCAGGTGTACCCACTAAAACCCCGGGGTGTTCCTCCGTCGTCGACTAGTCCTCCCCCCCTGAGCGCAGTATATTTTATGACCCTCAGAAGGCGCTGCTGCCCCATCCTCTGGTACGTGATCCCTTAGCTGACTCTTACGGCAACCACGGGAACAGATGGGGGAGTACCTACTATTCTATGCCGGTACCAACACGGCAATTTTTAAAATAATAACTTACGTTTATGTGCGCAAAGGCTTTTTGTATCTATAATATTTGTAGTCTTATATTTCATTTGTTTTATTCTACTTTACACGTTATTTTATTTTGAAAATATTATTCGTTATCAGCCAAAATACCAATAACTAATAAGGCTCAAAATAAATTTAATAAATCAAGGTTATCCTTCCAAGGTACAAACAGATAAACGAACCGACAAACGGATGTCATAAGATGCGTAATAAAACCCAGTTCACACCAAATCATAAGAAAGGATACATTGAAAGTTTTTTTCGCTCATCAGCCGATTCCCAGGAAGAGGTGCTTAATTCAGTTTGGTATTTGTTACCTCATAACTCCAGCATTTATAAACCGATATGAAAAGTCTTTTCTCCCTTAGTCGAAAGCATTAAAGTTACTTTCAGATAAATGTTCACTTAAACCGGTCACATATTTCTCTTAATTTTCAAGAAAATGTTGAATATATTCCAAGGAGTATTTTAGCCAAATACTAAATAGATAAGTACAGTATACCTCAAGGTAGTTAAAGTAGTCCAGACGGTCGCCATGGCTCAATGGTCTGTGACATGACTACTGGGTCTGCTGGGACCTGGGTTCGAATCCCGGCAAGGACAAAATTTTATGCGATGAGTGTAGGTGTTTGTCCCAAGTCATGAATGTTTGTGTGCTGTAATTATGTCTGTACATGTCTACCGCGACACAGGGAAACCTAAAAAAAGTTAAAACAGGAAATAATTGTTGATGGATATAATGTAAATAGGTTATGAACTGATAGTAAGTTCCACATGGCACGTTTTAATGCAATTAACTAATACAACTTTTTGAATCAAGGAATGGTACCAACTTTCAATATGACGGTCGCCGTGGCGCAGTGGCCGGTGTCAGTGACATGACTTCTGTGTCTCCGGGACCCTGGGTTCGAATCCCAGCAGGGGCAAACATTTGTGCGATGAATGTAGGTGTTTGTCCCGGGTCTTGGATGCTTGTGTGCTGTGACTGTGTGTGTCCAAGCCTCCCGCGATACAGGGAATCCTAGTGCGGGGTATGAGTGTGAAAAAATAAAGATGTTGTTTCGAAGGAATAAGCTCGGATTACTTGTGCTGTGCTGCTATAGCTTAGTAGGTGGGTCAACCTCCTACCACATGCGAAAATTGCCCTTTAACACGTTTGTATATATAGTAAAAAAGTAAAAAGTAAAATAATCGTTTTACAGTGTGTTTGGAGACTTTTACAAGACAGCGATAGAAGAGACTTGGTACAAAGCAGCCGTGCTGCAGCACAGTAAGAACAACCCAGAATCGCTTGTGGTGGCCACACGTCTGCCGACCCTCGACGACATGATAAAGAACCCGAAGAAAGTTGAGAATGAAGACGGTGTCATCATTATCACCGCGAGTTATGCCCTCTTCTATAAAGACGGAGAATCGGAGACACCGGCATCTGTCGTCGGTTTCGAGTTTGAATATTCGAGCTTCTACGATAGATTTCTTGAAATAACTGAAGCGGCGAAAGACAGGAATGAAGTACGTTTGGATTTGTTTTCTTATTTTATAAATGGAATTCTAGGTTCTAAGAATATCTCTATAGGTCTAAGAGTTGATTTGAGAAACGGATTATTTACAGTAATTTTTTAACCGACTTCAAAACGTTCTATGTTCATCTGTATGTATTTTTAATGTATGTTAACTGATTCCTCCCCTATTTGTGGAACCATAATTCTCAATATTCTTCATGTTTTTGATAGAGTTTACTTCCGAGGTCGACTCATTTTTCTCTCAATTTCATCATATCATCGTAACACTTTTCATTTATTGGACGAATAGAAGGCTCGATCCGATATCTCCCTGTCCTGGCGACAGCTCAAGCCGAGGTCCGAACCTCAGTGGTGCCCTTGAGCTAGCTCGCCTCGTTCTCTCCTAGTGGCACAGCGCCGTCTGCATAAATGCCGGGCCGAGCACCAGCTGTACTTATCGTCTACCCCTCTAATGACAAGATACCATGGTGACCTCGCTGACTCAAACATTCACAGCGCTAAGCAGAGATCACTTTTCAGTTATTGGACTGAAAAGTGTCACGATGATATGATGATGAAAACGCCTACCTTAATGGCTTCCATAATGACGGTGAATGACGATCGATCCCGTAAGTAAGAAGCCACTGAAAACGGTGAAAAATATATTTTAGGCAAGGGCTGGATGCGGGCTACTTCCAACCGGTCCTTGTGGAAATCAATAGGGGAGGCCTTTGTCCAGCAGTCGATGTCCTAATAGCTTAGATGATGATAAATATTAAAAAGAGGTAAAGTTTGTGAGGTTGTAGGTGGTAATCTCTGGATCTACTGAACCGATTTTGAAAACTCTTTTACCAATAGAAAGCCACTTTCTTTATTTGTAAGTGTCATACTTATCACTTTGTATCATCATCTCCACCACGCGGGTAGTCCGCGGGTGACACCGCGGAAAGTAGGTAGTTGACAATAAAATGATTTGCAGAACCCATACTAAAAATAACCTTATGCGGTGACAGTGAAAAGTTTTACAAGTTAACATGATATTTGAGTTTAAAATTGTTTTACGCCGCGTACACGATTCTTCTGGTGTATGTCCATGATTGCCCATGATCTAGCCAAGTGTACACTAGCCAGAAACGAGTGGTTTGTTCAGAAATATTATCTATAGCTATTTGAAATCTATTTCCATTCCAGGATATATCATGTAGTGGGGACAATTACGAATGCTACGTAATCGACAGTTCAGGTTACGTCGTCCTATCGAGTAAAAAGAGTCAGGTGGGCAAGTTCTTCGGCGTGATCAACAAATATGTGCTGGAGTCGTTTTTGGACAAGAAGATATTTGATCATGTGGATGTTTTTAACTACCAGGCCTTGTGTCCAATGTCGATTATAAAAAAAATGCCCAGTGCCGGATTTATGCTTTCAGTAAGTTAATTTAATACAATAAGCCGTGGTGGTAGCGGCCTAGAATAGTACTCCCCCATCTCTCCCCGTGGGTGCCGTAAGAGTCGGCTAAGGGATCACGCACCAGAAGGTGGGCAGCAGCGCCTTCTGAGGATTGGAAATCATACTGCGCTCGCCAACCCGCCTGCCAAGCGTGGCGAGTATTGGCAAATCCCCCCTATATGGGGGAGGCATATGTCCAGCAGTGGACACACATGGCTGAGAGAAGAAGAAGAAGTTAATTTTAATCTATAGTTACGTATTATAAGATTGCGTTTGACCATCTGTCTCACATTATCTTAAATGATGACGTGGTGCTAGTAGCATGCAAGCCTAAAAGGTACACTGAGAAAAAAATCTCTTGGAGTTATCTGAGTTATGCATGTGCAGTTTTATCCATAATACGTAGGTATGATGCTACGACAAGAATCTTAGATGGTCCAAAATAATGTAATAAGATCGTATACAAACGTACGTACAACAAACTTCATAATAATCTTTTCGTAAGGACTTACTTAAACGGTACGTGCATTTTTAATAAAGACACCACATGCGTAACTATACGTACATCAATATAAAATGACTAATTTATAAGACTAAGTACGTTTTAAACATTATACACGTATGTGGTCTAAACACACACTTCTCCATACATAATTTTTTTTTCAATGTAACTTTTCACTCGAGACTTGTAGACTAGGATTGATGGTAACGACGACAAAACGATGCCTTTTCCATGCGTTTCCCATTTTTTCTAACACCTTTGGCAAGCAAGCATCCATAATTAATGGTCGCCGTTTTTTGGGTTCGTATCCTACTAATATTAATGCGAAACTTTGTGTGTATTTGTGTATGTTTGTTACTTCTTCATGCTCAAACGCCTATACCGATTTCGATGAAATTTGGTATAGAGATGGGTTAAAGCCTGGATTAACATATAGGCTACTTTTCATCCTGAAAATAATCTATTGCATTGATTAGTCAGTCTTCTCGTGATCACGGCCAATGCGAGTTTCTTCACAAATATAACTTTAAGCTAAATAAGACTCAATGCTTTTAACGAGACCATTCTTTATAAACATTTCTAAAAATTACTACGTAATTATTTTTACCATTTGACGACAATTTTGGTTTTTCCATTTATTCGTTAGAATCATGGAAACTGTTCTATTTATTACTTGCGTCAAAAACAAATACTTCAGGCTCTTGGATTGCAATTTTACACGAAAATTAATTATGTTTCTATACCTACTATATAAAGCTTGTATAATCGCCGAGACGAGCTCGTCAGCTCAGCTACCCAAGAACTAACCTAATCGTTCTGTTTCAGCCCATTACTTTTGTGAAAAACTTGCTAAGCTGGTTACTCACTGAAGCTGTAATCATAATGGGTAATTTGTACAACTGGAGTGATTATGCGTACGCCGACGCTGCCACCATTATCTCAGACGATCCAGGTGAATTATTTTACGAGATCTATTCAGTTATTTAATATATTTACAGTGCGATCTTCTTTCATGCTGATAAAGACTTCGTGACGTTCCGATTTTGTTCACATTTTGCATTTATTGTTTTATGTTTCTAAACTGTTCCGTATTCGCGTCGGAACAATTTAGAAACATAAAATTACCAACGGTCTTTTATTAAGACCAAGTCCTTTCATTTATATTTTATTCAATACATGTTAGTCTATAAATGTTAAATCAACACAAATTTCGCTAATTTTAATTATACACTTTTGATAAATACTTCGCTTGATCCGTAATCAGACAACCAGGGTAACAATTGTATTCTACTAAGCAAATTGCTCATACATTTTAATTCTGTGTGTAAAAAGTATTTTATTTATGCCGACACGTATAAATATGTAACAAATTTATACATAGTGTTATATCTTGTTCGATGGTGGACGGATTATAACCCTCGTGTACGAGTTTGATCTGCGTTCGGGCGATTTGTAATGATCGTTTTTTTATTTTTTTTATAATCATCGCATTAGGATATTTTATACCATCTGGTTGTAAATGTAATAAAATCAGCACCGTTGCGAAGTCTTATCTAGCTGCTGAGAAAATGCAGTATTACGAATATTTTTCCCCAGGTCAAACTTACATAAAGTATGTTTACATAATATTGTGCCTTATATAACATTTTACCCTGACATGGTCACTAATACAAAAATTAATATTGTTATCGGGATATTTACCATGTATTTTATTTGTTTTCATTGCTCGATATATCGGCTCATAAATGTTCAGTTCACTCGTGAACATGGCGCATGAAACTGTGCCGAAATATCGTGCAAATAAAACAAATAAAATGCATGGTAAATATTCTTGTATTTTATCTCAGTTGCCTATAAATTCTTTTATTTCTATTTTATTCCATTAAAAGCCACAATGACAATATGAACACGAACTGTTAATCGCATTCTCTCGGCACCCAATTTCAGTAGTTAGTTAACTTAATTGTTAAATTGTCTGCTCTTCGGTGTTGTACTATCAATCATTCTTAGCATGTAGCATAAAATTTGATATTGTGACTTTTGTAAAACAAACTCTATCTGACCTGTTGGCTGCAGACCTTTACTTAAGCTCTCTGGCTTTTGTAACATAAATGCACTTAGTGTAAAAGCCAATGTGCCTTAGGTATACCCGTAATGGGGAATATGCAATCGCAAGACTGTTGTTGACTTAATGCATTAACAATACCAAATTAATAATTGCAGTACAATTTGATAAATTACTTATTATTTTATCAAGATCACAAATACAATTTATAAATTGTCCAAACATGCATTTTTGCTTGCGTGTACATTATTCAGAACTATTCGTGAATTGTGACATCCGTCCCATTCTATGAGGTGGCAATGCGAGTTACTGTTACTGCTAGTCTATGGCTATAATAATGATACTACCTACCATATCATTGTGATCATTTTTCTTACCCGCCATTTATATGAATTGGGCATATGAGGAGATCTTAACCACAAGGTTGTTAATGGCTTGGCCGAAACCATTGTTTGCCATATTCAACTAAACCAAACACAAAACTTACATAAATAAAATGCAAGCTCTTATGCATATATTCAGATAAATCCAATAATAGGAAGACCACTGGCCTACCTGCTACCCTGTTGACCCGCAAGGGGCTGCATGGCAGGTGCCTTCTGCTAATATTTCTCTGTCTATATCTAAATATCTATATGTCTCTGTGTATATGTGATGAGAAGGCTAGAAGTGAAGCCCAATGAGCTGATTATGCTATGCAATGTTGACTGGTTCTATGCGACGCTTATCCCAATCTTCTTGGTGTTATATTGGCGCAATCGTTAGTATCGACAATGTCAGGACTTCCAAGCACTACGGCTCTAACACCATGTTATAGATCAAGTTTGTATAATGATTAAAACGATGATGGTTACGGGGGGCTTGTATCATTTGACGATCAAACGTCTCCGGAAATAATCCCACTTCCGTCTTGGCACTTTTGGTGAAGATAATGGCAGTGATTATTTTCAATAAAAATAACTAGAGTGGTGTCAAATAAGTTTTGATTCGGTTATGATAAAGTTCAAATTAGTATGAAATGAATGACGACACAACAATTAGATCTCGTTATATCGCGCGTAGCTTTACGTAAAATAAGTTTTCGCGTTATTTGGTGTCGACTAATAAAACTACCTGCAATTGGTAAAACTCGTCTAATATTAGCCATACTAATATAGTAAGAAGTCATACAATTTTGAATTTTAGCGTAAATATAATAAGAGCTTTAGATTATTTTAAAGAAATTTAGAGCAATTAAGCTAGTTTGCTTGATTAATAGAATTACGCCCAATGTCGTGGTAAAACACAGAGCACTAGTCTTTAGTCTGAGAATCTGTCACTCAATCAACTGATAACCAAGCAGCTGACCTTGAGGGCGGCCGAATGCTACGTCTACGTGAGACCTTTGATCTTATCATCGCTAAACAAGTTGCATATTAGTCAAGAGTTCGACCTATGAATAAGAACTTTAAAAAACTTGCTTTCACGTAATAAAAATAGGACTTTCTAGTTCTCACCTCACTTACGTAATTATGTCACGATGATACTGATTGCATAGTGCTCGGAAGTCCACCTTTCCGTATCGCTGTATGAGTTTGCCTAATATTTCCGCTTATCATAACCGCATGAACATCTCCAGACTACATGGAAGTAATACAACAAGTGCAAACAGAAGCACCGACCACCAGTGCACCGCCAATCGCAAAAAACGACACCAAGAAAGAGAAGGAAGCGAAGAACACACCATTCTCCTGCGACCATCAAATACGTCTCTACATCTTGAATCAAGAGTACTTTCTGGAAGCAGCTCGAATTGGCGCGTCTCCATTAGTATTTGAAGAACATGAAGGCGATTGTCACCCTGCTTACTGGGCTTCTTACATCATAAAAACTAATCTGCTCCTGGTGGTGATAGAGAGTAGTAACAGGACGTATAGTAGTGACTGTAAGGTGTCGCCGGATACGAAGCCTGTGCCGACTATCAACTCGACGACCAACCGAGAACCATGCCACAAACTGGAATTGGGCATGCTGACGAGAAGACGGCTAGAAGGATGCTACACTTATCACGAAGGGGTAAATGTTTTATTTTTATTTTAAGGCTTATTACTGAAGGTATGCGGTGTATCTAATGAGATCATAAGAGTAATACTGAATGCGGTGTATTTATATTCAGCCTGGAATAACCTTTTAAATGATGAAATATACAGTACAGTCGTTGGACTTCTACTGCTGGAGATATGCCAATAGTCTCCAGAAGCATCGGTTGAAAGCCGTCTGCAAAAGCCTATTTTGCAAATTTTGCTATGTCATCTATCTGTTAATGAGTGATACAAAGTTTAGCAAGTTTAGTTTAAGTATTCTAGTAATTTACATAAAAATATGTTTCAGGGGGTTCAATTAACAAACTTCTGTCTCAGATTTTAATGTTGTCGGCTAACGTTAGAAAGTATACAAAAAGTGTGCAACATTATGCATCTGCTATAATCGGATGATGCTGTTTCGCACTATCAATGAAATGCCTGACTTTTTGTGAGCTGTCCCACTTATGGCACCTAAATCAGGTTATATTATTTAGCAAGGAGACTGAAAAATCTGTGCAGGAACACTTTTTCGTGCTCATATTATTGTCTCAAATATTTAGTCTTATCTACTATGCCATTATGATTTTATTTGCTCTATAGCAAGGATTAAATATTTTTAGACTATGTATGGCTCAACTGAATGGGATAGATGCGATTTGGGACAAAATATTTAAAGCATATGATACCTAACAAGACAGATTCTTGTTAAAGATTCCTATAGTCTATATTAATTGACACTCTAGGATAGTTTGTCATAGTCATATTGCTTATACCAAAGCACGGATTAATAAGATTTTCACGTTCGTAATACAACGTGGATGACATAGTCCTTAAAATACAACTGAAAAGAGTCAGATCAAAGTTGCCAGCCTAGAATTGTAAAATGTGAGACATAGGGAAGGCATATGTGCAGCAGTGGATTTTCTACGGCTGAAATGATGATGATGATGAAGCTCGGTATTCATTTTCTAGGAGCAGAACATCACAGCCTGCGGTATCGGAAGCAACATCCGCGCCAAATACATCGTACTAATCATCACAGTACTTCTGACCCTTACAGCGACCAGGCTTCTCTTCTGATTATCCTATAAATATAGTTATTTAAGAAAAGTTAAGGGCCTAATGATTGGTAACTTGAAACATTGTTACAATACGGGTGTAAAATTAACGGTTCGGCAACTTCGGCTTAAGTGTATTAACCAGGCAAATGCGACAGAGGTTACATCCTTAAAAAAACTACCAACGGCAAAGGGAAAGAGTCAAACAAAGGAACTCCTGCCTTTGCTTTCCTTGCCTAGGCATAATAATTGTTAAGTTTATTCGTAATAAGTAAAAATGTTGGCACCCTATGATTTCCATCTTCCCGTTCACTCGTGATCAGGGGCTGCGATACGAATATAAAAAAAACATTGGTGAAACCGTCCCTGAGTAGATAGTACGGAAAAAAAAAAGTTTATAAACTTCACTATTCTAAATTATATGGCTGTGTATCTGCTTATGTAAGTTTTTGATATTAGATTTCAAGGCGCTAAGATACGATTTCGGGATCTTTTGGGTCTGCAAATATCCCTAACACGCACTTGGCTACACGACACTTTGACAGCTCCTCTGAGTAAGTTCACGCTAAATTCTTGAATATCTGATAATGATTAATTTCCAGGAAATTTATTATGATAAATGTGTGTTGATCGTAACACCTGCGAATGGCCAAATTAACCGGTAATTTAGAGACTCGTAACAGCGCTCACGGTAAATTTGGAAATATTTTGTTTGCAGCGAAATGAGTAGCAACGGAAATTTATTTATGAATTAGATTTTAAAATTGATAAGTTTGTGTGAGAAAGATTATATTATATTGCTACTTAACGTTAAAACTCACTTATTGAATACTTGTATCATACACTTTTTACCAACCGCTTTGAAGCAAGATGAATGCTATGGTACGTGTTTCAGCATACCCACTGTTTTTAAGATGTTAAGATGGTATTGTAAAGATCCAGGTGTTCAGCGTCAGTCATGAAATCCTGATGTGGAGCATTACAGTAAGGCATTATAAGGAGTGCTTATCTCTTATAAAAAGGGGTTAAAAAAAGTAATATCAGTAACGTTTCTCGATTAAATACTATTTACAATATAAAAGCAGGCATACAGTGATTTATAGTTATCGTTAGGTTAGTACGTGCTATTGCAATACCGTTTTAGAGC
The DNA here is from genome assembly GCA_934044485.1 of Apeira syringaria. NCBI lineage: Eukaryota > Metazoa > Arthropoda > Insecta > Lepidoptera > Geometridae > Apeira > Apeira syringaria. The sequence goes on from OW203659.1 coordinate 5,969,651, forward strand.
AAGCACATCAGCCAAATGTTAGCGATATTACTCATACAAGATTTAACCGGTGTCCCTAGAATGGGCTATAAGCATATAGATATACTCGTATATCTATACCATGGGTACTGTAAAGCCAGTCTGTAGACTGAAAATATTTTAACAAAAACATATCAGGGGTGCTAACCAACCAAAAAAGATACGTTTCTTGGATTACCGTCTGTCTGGTTTTCTGCTGTTATCTTGTAACTCGAGAACTGTTTATTATAATATACTAGTAGTGCTCCGCGGTTTCACCCGCGTGGATTACGGTTTTCTCGCTATACACACGGGAACTATACTATTTCCGGGATAAAAATAGCCTATGTGTTAATCCAGGGAATAAACTATCCACCAAATTTCCTCGAAATCGGTGTAGCCGTTTCAGCGTGAAGAAGTAACAAACATACACACAAACTTTCGCATTTATAATATTAGTAGGATAGGATTATGTCTTACAGTTTCATTCCTTTATCATTGAGATTCCCAGGTGGGGTGTATTTCGTTTGAATAGGGCATCAGACAGCCGGGTAGTATTTATTAACGCAGAAACCGCTACTTATAACTCGATGCTGTTTCCACAGATATTTTGTATATAACTTGAGAAATGAAGAACACACATTTTTATTACAATAAAATGCCAGGGAAACAAGTAATGCAGTATTTAGTTGAAATTTCGACAGTAAAATTCAAAGCGATGGAAGAGAGAGAAAATTGTATACTCGCATTCTAACATTTGCGCTCTTTTTGGCCTAATGCAAGTAATTCATAGATTTAAAAAAAAGTTGAAATGGGTTGTAGAAAAACTGGATTACTTCGAATTAGTTGGCCTATTTAACGTAGCTTAGCATGCATAGTTTGTGGTGGACGCACATGTATGAAAAAATAGTTCCACTGTGCGAGCTAAGCTGAATTATTTTAGTTGGCAATGAACCCAACGCTTGTGATAACACGGTATATTTTACTGTGTATTCTTAGCTAAGAGATATTAAATTGTACCCTGTACTGTGCGTGCGGGTCAGTTGGTATGAAGTATGTTTACGAATCACCAGACCAACAAGCCCCCAGATGCAGAACTCTTCGATAGCCAACCAAATCGATTCGGTAATAAATCTCGTATTACACACTTTCTATATAATTATTTCAAACATTTATCAGAACTTTTTGTTTATTTGTACATTTTATATATTTAGGTATTTGCATTTAAGAAATATGTATGCAATTAAAATTCTTCAAAACACTGAATCTGGGGGCATCCCCTTGATTCAGAACGATCGACACTACATAGTTATACCGTAGCCTTAAACAAAGCATCATTCTATAAGCGTTAACGCTTACAGAAAATATAAAATGTATAAGATTGACACTTTTAAGCGATATATCACCAGACCAAAGAAAACGAATAGAAAATTGGTAGACAATGGACAGTACTCAAAACGAAACGTTTCTATTCTCCCGAGCGCTTTTATCCTTCAAACGAAAGAAACAAAAAAAATAACAAAAAAAAAACGAAGAGAGTGAGCGACACGTTCATTTCCGTGAACACGCGTAACGTTGTCTACCAATGTCCAAGCGGTTAGAGAAGAGAATCACTATGAAGCTATGCATCTTATCTAGGCCCACTGGTTAGCTACTATTACAAATGTCACATTTGGCCGGTAAAAAATACGTTGGTTTCTCGATCATATATGAATGACAGGCATCCGTAAACGCGCATACATAATCAATTGTTGGGAGCAAATTATGATCTAATAAATAGCTCAAACTACGCATATCTGAGTTCAGAGCAAAGTATGGTTTGGCCGATGGGAGGTGCAGGTCCGGACTCCGGACGCAGCCAATTACTTTGGAGGGGTGACCTGATTCTTGTTCTACTATACTTGTTCTATACTATGTCTATCTAAGTTACACAATTTAAAACGTATCCCAATGTAAGGTTATCGTTTGGGGGGGGGGGGGAGTGACCCCTATGACCCCCCCCCCCCCCCGACCCTCTTTCTTGGAACGACCCTGGGGAGGTACTACAATAAATATTTACACTACGTAAGTACTACAATAATATGTGATTATAACACAATAGCAGTACAATTTGATATGCGCTTTAAAATTGAAAATGTGATGATTTATTTCATTACATTGGCCCTTAAGACTGGCCTAATGCGTTGTTATGTAGGTAAGCGTTTCTTTTATTTGATACAACGACTTCCATATATTTCTATGTTTGTTACTTTGGCAATAAAACTTGTTGCAACTGTGATCCTGGTTTTTTTTATCATTTCCTTTTACAAAATATTCCAAATACTTAAACAAACATTAGAAAAGACCTCATTAAAACCCGCTTATTTGGAACTTTAATCAAGATATTTAAAAAATATATACATATCATTTTATAATATCTGCTATTCCCAGCTATACTTTTTTATATAATAGATTGCAAACAAGCAGACGGGCCGCCTGATGGTAAGCGATCATTATCGCCTATGGATATTTGTAACACAAGGGGCATAATTAAAACACGCTTTTTGGCACTTTGTTCAAGATTTGGAAAAAAATAATATTGCAAGAAGGCGAATTTAGAATTTAAAGCTTTTGTGCCACAGTTTTGAATGATAAAATGCTGACACTATTTCCTCGATTATTTTTTCGATAAAATATTACCACAAATTTGACATTCAATATCAACTGCCACCCCTCACTAACCCCATAATTACACTCAGGTATTATATTATTGCTAGTAAATGCTGATAAGAACAAAAGATAAATTACATTTATACACGCCAATCTCAACGAAAAGCCACATATTGTTCCAACAATATGAGGCAGGTAGCATTTATATTGAATGTTAGATAAAAGGGGCATAACAGATAACTGCGGTACGCTGGCACAGTGACCTACTCAAGGGGATATAAATCAATGTACGCAGCGTCAAGGGAACTATTATAGCTTCATACGTAGTGCCCCTGTGAGCACTAGCAAGCTACTGAGGTGAAGAGGGAACCAGTTGTAAATTATCCCCGAGCGGCGCACGGCGCATGCCCGGCCCGCGCCCGTACTGCCTCGAACACGCATGCGCTCATCCACCATCCTTATCAACGCTAAGTGATCAGAAAACGGTGCCCTACAAAAATAATCCCTAAATATGCTATTTGTTACAAGTATAGTGTTCTAATCGAGACAGTGATAGTGCTAGAAGTGTTTCTGATGTACAAGTGTAGCAGTTTCGCAGTACTGTTCTTCCTGACTCTGTGCTTAGATTCCAAGAATTGTTCAGCCAGCGCTCCGTATGACTCCACCACCAGGATTTCACTCAAATCGTAAGTTTTTACTGATATGTTCGATAATTACGGTAATTAAATTAGTTAGTTGATTGGTTTCTTTGAGTACCTATGGCCTCATTTACATATAGAAAAACAACAAGGAATTAGGTAATACTGTTAGTGGTGACATTTCATCGATTGATCTTGTAATTTAAATAAACATACAATTAATAAAGTTATGAGCATTTTTTGATAGGTAGTCCTATTTTCTGATTATGTCATTTTATAGGGTGCAGGCATGGGCGGTCAAGCTTGGTACAGAATTGTACCATTTTGGAGAATTTATTACGAGAAAGAAAGAGGTGCAAGAAGTAAGTATAGAAAATATAATATCGTCAAAAAATGAAGTTTTCATAATAAAATAGTCAATATATACAACATATATATGTATTTTTAGAGTTTTAAATCAGCTCAAATAGAATCAAGAGATGGAGAAAAACTAGTTCAAAGCATGGCTGACGACATCCGTGCAATGATGGAACTCAAAGTAAGCGCCGTCAAAAGAATTGTAGAAGCTGCTGAGAATATGGCTTTTGACAAACAAAACGAACCTGTCCCAGAGGACTTTCAATTTTTCAACAGCAAAGAAATGGATGAACCATATGACGAAGTTTCCATTACAACTACTGCTGAACCAGAATTGGCCATAGAACACTGGATTGAACGACCGCCAACGAAAGCAATACATTTACAAATGAATGCTCATTTTCACAATATTCCTGTAAACATCAACTATAGCAGTGTACACGTACCAACTAACGTTTACGCTTGGGGTAAGATTTAACTAGGTGTTTTTAAAATTTTAATGGAGGTTTCTTATAAAGATTAAAATTAATAAATCATCTTCCAGCACCTGAAGTTATTAAGGGCATACACTGGTCGGAAGGCTTGGACACTCATTTTATTAATAACTATCAAAGCGACCCTACTCTTGGATGGCAATATTTTGGCAGTTCTACTGGATTTATGAGGCACTATCCCGGTAAATATACACGTAGACGCAATGTATATATTGTAAATTTAAGTGACTATTTTTATTGTTTTGGGAATTCATCATTTGCTTAGCACTGAAGAAAAACGTCATGTGGGATCGGGCATCACGTAAAACCTGCCGTAGCCGTAAAACCAGAATTTATGATGCACGCAGAGATAAGCTGTGCCTCCAGTGGGCTATGTATAAATATGGTACGCATCCTCACATTGAGAGGATACTATCTCCCCTCCATTACAGGTAGCTATACTGAGCGACCAACAGTAGCATTGTACTTGTTGCAGCAATGAAATGGCGAGCTGATCCCGTAGACATATATGACTGCAGAACAAGAGCTTGGTACATGGAAGCAGCATCTAGTCCCAAAGATGTCGTTATCTTAGTAGATCGCAGTGGGTCCATGACTGGCCAAAGAAGGGACATAGCGAAACATGTAGTTACTAATATATTGGACACTCTTGGGAATAATGATTTTGTGAATGTACTGACGTTCGCTGATACAGTAGAAGAGATAGTACCGTGCTTTGAAGACTCCCTTGTACAGGTGATTCCATTGTTTTCTTATTTGTTATTAATACTGATGTGGTTTTGACACATTATGAATGTATAAAACATGGGAATTACTCACGTAATAAGTCAAAGGGTTCCGCCTATGTTTCCTTATTTGTTTTGTTGTAAAGTGTGTCACAATTTGTAAAAATCCGAGAGAATTAAAACCTCACCTCAACCAGCACAAACAATTTCTTTGGAATACTTTGTCAAGGTGCAACGATAAACACGCGAATTACCAAACCCCATCATATCAAATTCAATCAAATTTGGAACATTCAACCCAAATAAATCAAAATTACAAATTACCACAGGAAAAATATGATTGTAAATAATAAATTACGCTGTATACCACTTCAAAGAAACACACAAACTTGTTTATGACAGATCCGAAACAACCAAACAACGATACCTATGTATAAATTATTTTTTATTTGACAGGCGACATTGGGAAATCTTCGAGAGTTAAAACTGGGATTGGACAGTTTTGAAACAATGGAAATAGCTAACTTTTCAGCTGCTTTGACCCGTGCCTTTGAACTACTTGAAATGTACAGAAACAACAGCGGTGGCGCCAACTGTAACCAAGTACGTATTTTTATAGGCATGGATCGTGTAACAAGAACAAAACTCATGGCTCAATTAAAGAATTACATTTTGATATCGACCATATGCCGCCAATACCTCCTAAGTGTCCTGATAGCAATTTAACAGGCGACCATAATAACTAAATATTTTTAAAAATACAAATAGTTTTTATAAACTGAAAATCCAACTTTATCAATTCATGTTTTAAAATCATATTATTTCTACTGATATAATAAATTTATCTATAATCTACTTTCCAGCATACTGTAAACCTATGGAGGTATTTTCAATTTTTTTCGTCGTAGATTGTAGGTATTTCTGTAAAGTTATTTTGTAGGATTGGTGAGTTTTGACAGTTAACATAAATTGTCACATCAAATATACGAACTTACAAAAGGCACCAATATTTTTCAAAAAAACCATTGGATAAAAATGTTAGTTAGAAGGCATTGGCAGCTTTCATACAGCATATGTTTTTGTTTTTTAGGCTATAATGTTGGTAACAGACGGCGTGCCATACAACTACAAGGAGATCTTCGAGCGTTACAACTGGAAATATGACACTCCAGTGAGAGTGTTCACGTACCTAATAGGTCGAGAGGTAAAGGTAGTACCACTTCAGGTATTACTGTGTGTGTATTCATTGTGCAACCTGCATAATGCACCGTCTGTCTTGCAGTACTTCCAGATGTGGTACTCTTCCTTGTCTAAACGGTCTCTGTGTTGTTTGTAACTTCCGATTTCAAGACATCAAATATAATAGACAAAGAGACAATATTAACCGTATTCTATGTATAACATTAATAGGTCTGTAGAATGGAAATACCTATTATAACTAATATATTTTTGGTTGGAAATTCTCTGAGTTTGACACATTATTATATATATGTGGTATCCGGCTTTACTCACGTTTATAGTCGACGTGGTCGCCGCGATCTGGCAGCGTAAACTCACCTGAGGATGAGCATCGGACATGCTCGAAACCTAGGTCGAAACTTCGACTATAAACGTGAGTAAAGCCGGATACCACATATATATAATAATAACTAATATAGTAGTAGAAATAGGTTTTTAAACTCACCCGGTCACTAATACAAGAATTACCAATATGTCGGTTAATTTATGATGAATTTTATTTGTTTTCGTTTCTCGATATTTCGGCACAGTTACATACTCCATGTTCACAAGCAACGTCCGAAGTAAATAAAGTATGGACGGGCACAGAACACAATATCATCAAAAAATGTTTACCAAGAAATGGAACCGACTTCAACACTCAAAAAAATTATTACCAAAAAATGGAATCTACTTCAACACTCAAAAGTGAGAAATAACTTGTTGAAGTCGGTACCATGACAGTTTAAAAAAGCGACTATCATCACTATATTGTGCTCATGGTAAAGACTTCAATAAGTTATTTCACACTTTTGAGTGTTGAAGTCGGTTCCATTTATTATTATTATCATTATTAATAATAATAAATATATTAATCATCATCATCATCATCTCAGCCATAGGACGTCCACTGCTGGACATAGGCCTATATTAATATTAATTAATAATTAAAATTATTATAGTATAAACTATATTTAATTTGATGTCTTGAGACAGGTTACCAAGCATGCCAATGTTGTTCGTCTTTCCACACCTTCCATTTTCATACTGCTTATGCTTTTAGAGCTTTGTTAACGTTTAGTGTGTTTAATTGTTGTAGTTGTGAATGCTATGTATAAAATAGATTACTGGATATATTATTAACCAATGAGGAGGATGATAGAAGTGATCTAAGTTGCTAATTACACACGAAGCTGTGGATTGGAGTCCGAACCGCAGGCGAGGGCGGAATTCATCCAAGTGTGTATAATGAGCGAGCAGAGCTCAAGAGTTTCATACATTTTTGAACACATTTGCGGGGAAAATTCAATTATGTATTGCTTATATAATTTAATTATGAAATTAAAAATCTCTGTTTACTCGCATATAACTTGTAGTAAGGTAATAATTTCACTTTGTAAGGATAATTCTGTTACACACTAGTATGTAACGCCATTATGCACGTGTGGGTTTAAACTCGGTTTATGACCCTAAAAGCAAATGTAAGGCTCACTTTACGAGCAAGTGTGTTAAAAATTTAATAATAGTGTAGCAACGTCGTAGGCTGAATAAAATGCGCCTGTCTTTATTATTTACTGAATGTTTTTTCAGATGTTTGTTGTTAATACATTTTAGACTTTCTCACCAGGCTGCCGATATCATATCTATCACTGTCGTATTTAAAGTATACATTTGAGAAAGTGCACTTTAGATCGGTGATCGTAGATGATGGAATAGTGAACCATGTTACATGAACAAGGAATGTGTAGGTGGCGGACGTGAGGGAAGTAAAGTGGATGGCGTGCGCAAACAGAGGATTCTATGTGCACCTAAGCACACTGGCAGAAGTGAGAGAAAGAGTTTTAGAACACGTCAACGTACTAGCACGGCCCTTGGTACTGCAGCGAGAGAAGCATCCTGTAGTGTGGACACCAGTATATGCTAACGTTACGGTAAGTAAATCAAATGTTTCAAGAAACCTTCAGTTATGATAAAATAAATACTTGTATACCTACTAGCGTTGTAACTAAATACAAAGGTATGCTCTTGACTATCTTCGAAAACTGTAATGTGTATTTAAGTTTGGTTGACATTAGGATTTTGGAAGCATAGGTATTTGATTGCCACAGAATGGTAATTTGTTCTCATATGATGAAATTACGTTTGTGCCAATAAAATAAACTTTCCTAAAATAGAAATTAAATTACGTCACCAGTTAACAATTATTGTCTGATGCAACTGACTTTGAGGAATATTTTACACACTAGGTATCATAATCATCTCAACCATAGGACGTCCACTGCTGGACATATGCTCCCCCATTGATTTCTACAAGGACCGGTTGGAAGCGGCCCGCATCCAGCCCTTGCTTGCGATCTTAGTCAGGTCGTCTATCCACCTAGTCGGTGGCCGTCCTATGCTGCGCTTGCCAGTCTCCATTCGAGAACGTTTCGACCCCAACGGCCATCGGTTCTTCGAGCTATGTGCCCTGCCCACTGTCACTTCAACTTGTTAATCCGCTAGGCTATGTCGGTGAACTTTTTTTCCAATAGTTATACATAATCATAAATTGTATATTTTTAGGATCCAAAAGTTGCAGACTATCTTTGGGAGCAACGCGAAAGGGCGGAACAGAAGGAGCGTTTCATGAGCCAACGACGAGATAAAGCACTCTTTAACTCTGACAAAGAACAAGACCGGCGATGGAGGATTACTCAAGTACGTACCTATTTAAGAAAGTGTCCATAAAGCACATATTATAGTTATAGTATATATAGGTACTGTTTAATACAAATGTTGCGTATAATACTACGTCTTTTGCAAAATGATACCTGATACCTGCGCCCCGCAGTTTTACCCACGTGGATTAATTGATAATGATGATGAAAAGTAGCCAATGTGTTATTCCGGGACCTGAAGTATCTACATACCAAAATTCATCCAAATTAGTTTTACCGTGTTGATGAAAAAGGATGATGATGGTAACGATGAAAATAAGCCTATGTGTTAATCCAGGGTATAAGCTACCTCCATACTAAATTTCATCCAAATCCTTGCATCCGTTTAAGCGTGACAGAGTAACAAACATGCATCCATACTCACAAACTTTCGCATTTATAATATTAGTAGGATATATCACTTCAGAGGCGTCAATGGTATAGGTTTAAAAAAAATATTCACCCGAGAAAACTCGAAAATTGATTATGAATATTTTTTCAGATGAAACAAGGACAATACAGTGAGATTGGAAACTCGCAATATCAGCTCATGACGTCTGTGTCTATGCCAGTGTACGATCTCCGACACAATGAGGTGTGTATTTCCCCAGAATATTTCTTCTATAATACGTTGAGTCCCCCAAGAATAACCAGGCATGGAAACAAAGAAATGGGAAAACGAAATCTCTCAGATTAAAACATACATAACGTATATAAATACCACTACATTGTCTGTCTTCAAATCGTCTGCCTCAGACATCTGACTGATATGATAACAATTCCAAATGTATGGGGTAGTTTTGCCCAAAACAGTGTATTTGACTCGCAGACTAAAAAAAGAAAATTATGTTTAGCAAGACACTAAAGTTGTTTAAATGAATGTGTTGCTGTAAAGTTTCGTTTTCCCTTCTTAATTGTTTCGATGCTTACGTATTACGTCTTTACCAAATTTCCAAATTTTCCATTTTGCATGGTTCAATATGACATCATTTATATTACGAAGATTTCGTTTACAGATTGGTTTTCCATTTCCAACTAATTGGACGTAAGCTCTGACTCCTCCGATTACTTTATGGCTTATTGTTTAATCTTTTGCTTCTTTACTATAAGTGTTTATTAATAACGCCTTTTTGTTTGATGGTTTCCCCTCAGAACATCACAGAGAATGTACTGATAAATGAAGCTTACTGGGTATCGGTTACGAAAGAGGTACTACACTTAGAAAGTTTTAATGATTTAATGTAAAGTTTTTGCAAGATTCGAGAGAGTTTTTATGATTTAGTTTTTTGGATTTCAGTAACGGTATAATGTTATTTGGCCCCGTTAGCGATGCATCTGTCCTCGATAGATGTCGAGAGCGCCAGCACGCGGTCGTCGGTTGTCGCTCGTCACGCCGACTGACCCGTCCCCATGCCCATCTGTTGTTCCACCCTTTTAGCTTACCGTAGTGTAGTGTTTCTACTAGCTCGTAGGCGTAGACCACTAGGGTGTTATGATCGACTTTTCTATCATCCGATTAATTTTTCTATGCAAGAGTTCTGATCTTTTCACTACACACACTAATCAATGAAAATACAAAGTAATTATTTGCCTGAATTTAGCGATGCCTTTGTAGAGACATCATTTGTCGATTGTATTGTTTTAAGAGATGTAAATGTAAATATTTTGCAATAAACTGTACCGCCCGAGATACGACTTTTGTGGGGCTTATGATACTTAACTTTGAACTATCTTCTAAAGAATGACGAACCTGTTAATAATCTTACTAAAGTCTCAGTCTATTATTTATTGAATTTACTATTCGACATAGGAGGCAATTTTATTTCTAGTGAAGATGTTACAATGCATTTATCTGTATGTTATTATATTTTATTGCATTCGTTCGTCTACAACCAATCGCAGTCCGTAGAGGAGAATGGCCCGAAAGAGGTAGGCCCACGCTCACAGATACTTATATACTTACTACAAAAGCAGACAGTGAATGATGATTGATGATAGAAGATGAATGTTTTATATAATTGGCAACGTATATATAACTTCGACTGAAAAATTCTACTCAACAAGCTACTGAAGATTATTATTGAACCTCATGTAATACAGTGGAAAGAAATTATTCTAAATATATACCACAAATTGTGATGAATGCAACTCAACATGTACTTACCACAACTTTATATGGTGTGAACAACTACAAGCAATCTGATGTAACAACAAACAAACAATCTGATGTAACAACAATCTATGTGAACTGATGTTTGTTACATCAGTTTCTATCAATACAATCTTATTTTCATATAATTTAATTGAATGATCCAACAGATTCTTTCATGGACTTGTTACAAAGGGTATTTACATATCTACGCCAGAAACGGTAGTGGGTTTCTAGTTCAACGAGTAGATTTTTTGTAATGATAAAGATATAACTTGTAATATTTTCGTAGATTTGCTAGAACCTGTAATGATGGATTATATAAATTAGAATCCTTTAAAGTATTGTTCTATATAAATCAATATAGAACTCGCCTAACGGGGCTTAGATGCTAAACATAAAGTAACATTGCTAGTTATAAGCCAGATTGACATAATTTTCTATAATTTAGTAGATCTATGGCAACTACGAGGCCTAATACGAATAAGTAGTTAGAATTTGTGATTGTAATACATAAAAAACATAACATGTTTTATATTGTTATGATCATTTTATAGTATTTTGTAGATTTTTGAAAGGATGCGTAGATATTAGAGATAACTAATTTTATGACAAACATACTTATGCCAAAATGTTGTTTGTCTGCTTGTGACGGTTTAACATTTTTTAAATTCTTTTCAATTATCATTCTTCTAACATTATTTACATATAACATTTGTATAAAAATTTGCAGATGCGTATTGCTAGATTATTAGGAGTAGCTGGAACTGATGTTCCACTATCGGAAATACAAGCTCTGATGACACCATACAAGGTAAATTACATAATTTATAAGATTCTTATAAATCGACTTACACATTTTGGTCCTGATGATAAATAACAAGCTAACACATTTTTTTTTAGATTGGAGTAAATGGTTATGCTTTCATAGTGACTAACAACGGTTACATATTAATACATCCAGATTTGAGGCCAGTGGTATGTATGACATCCATTACATCTCAATGTCTCCCTTGTGGTTGCACGATACCAATATCAATTTCATTTTCAGTTCCAACAGATCCTAAAACCAAGTTACAATAGCGTCGATATGCTGGAAGTAGAACTCTTTGACGACGACAGAACTCCCAGGAACTTCAGCAAAGAACTGAACGCGGTAAGCATTGCTTCTACTTTATTTATAATTGTGGTGAATACACCTGGATTAAATAAGAAGGGCATTGTTACAGCTCCGCAAGGAAATTGTCGACCAAAAAACTGGTAACAAGATGATGGGTGTCAAATACCATCTCGAAGATATGGTAAGAACAAAACTAAATTAGATTCTGACGTCTTAAACATTTGCATAAACTTTGATATGTTTCAGAAAAGAGTGTCTCGCGCCAAAAAACACTTCTACTGGATGGGCATAACCGATTCTCCATTTACGCTGGTGGTAACCATTCCCGAAAATTATGGAAGACATAGGATTACTCCACCACCCACCGATGATATTCACAGGTTGTCGCTCACTTCCAAAAACATCTCGGCGAAGCAGTACCTCTCTGATAAATGGAGTGTGCATCCTGACTGGTAAGTCTACCCTTTTCACTAACGAAGAACGGCATGCAAGAGTCTGCATTTAATTACTGTTAATTGTAAGTTACTATTTGAAACTAACGAACCTTAAGACCGTCTAAATAAGATAAATGTAGTAGGTAGACTTGCGTCTGAAATAAGGCCCCAAGCGTACCTTTTCAGCATCATGAAAAAATATAATGGGCACAATTTTTATAAGCAAATCATATCGTATAACAAAATGAAAACAATTACATCTAGATCCATCATTGGTGATTTTGAAATCATTCTGGATATGAGAAACTTGCTTGATATTAAGAAAATGAAATAAGAAGCAAGGGGATATGAGGTATAGTCTGGTATAGAGATAAATGTAGCTTCAACCTGACCAACAATGATTCCAAATTTTAAAAAAAGTTTGTCAATGCTTCTTTTGGTCCTGAAGGGGTAATTCATTACACTTGTGTTTTAATCTCAAACATTTAACAAATCCATTTTCTAGGATGTACTGTAAGCACTATGAGCGCACGTTCGCATCACCAGAAGAAGAACTGCTTTACTTCTTAGAGAGAGTAGCAAAGCCTGGGTGGAGATGGCCCGCGAAACCTCGACCTCCAGAGCATCACAAGAACAAACCGGGCCATGAGAAACACAATGGTATTTACCCTCAACATCAATCTTGTTTCTATAAGTATAGGTACTAATTACAAACCACTTAAACATTTTATTTTTTATATGATCTTGAAATATTTTTTTCATTATGATTACTTTTTTCCTACACCGCTAATTTTTATTGTTTTGTGAAAGTTTACTAAAGGTATAGCGGTAAGTGATTAGCATATACTGGAAAATTGAACATATACGTCTGTTAGCTCTTATGTTGATTTCTATTTCACAGGTTCTCCAGAAGCAAAAGATAGAAGCAAGGTATCTAATAGCACGCCCAGGAACGAGTACTATTGTAAGTTATTTACTTTGTTCATAGTTCATAATATTAATATATACACCCTTCTCTACATACCCACTCAGCAACTGATGATAATAAAACACGTGCATACCCATCGTTTATTGGAATGACATTGTATTTTTTCAAATATATATTGTTTTTTAATTAGAAATATTCACAAAAACGTAATATATTTTCAAATTTATTTATATATTTGTGAAAATATTATAACTGAGTAAACAAAGTTGATTTTGGAACGCGACGTTAGTCTTTGTACATACAAGTACCTATATTGATTGTTTTATTGCCGTTCTTAATTGCGTCATTAATGCCTGAATTTAATTTTGATTTTGATTATTTAGTACTTACATATGTTTAGTGATTCTCACAATCGCCATAGTAAAATTTATCAAGACGTCAAAATTTATCTTTGTTGTGGTATGATTAGTGTTATTTTTGTAGTTCGTTTTGAAAAACGTAGGTATGTTAGAATTAGACCGCACTTTAATGTATGTTCTATATCGAATATTTTTTATATTTATATTAATGGCCTTTTGGCTAATATTTTAAAATGATCTTTTTACGATCCTATAAAAAATTTCATCAATGTTTAGTGATAAATATGAAACCTACTGATATTATGAGTTTTAGCGAAGAAGCTATTGTGTGATTTTATATACAAACCATATTAGGACCATTCTTATAGAAACATACATATATACATACACTAACTGACCCAGCAAACATTTTTCTGCTATATAAATTGTCAAAGTGACACGACACTTCATTTAAATTTATTCACGTCATTGATCGACGGTTAATATTTGTTCCTATAAAAATACCGATAAAATGTGTGTAAAGTAAAAGTGGTAAAGTATTTTTTAAAATACTAAAAATACTTTACGACCTATTCTCACACCTACCAAATATACATAAGGGGTAGGCAGAGACCACAGCCTTCCAAATTCTACGATCCCGACACACTTCTTTCGCTTCATCGATGCTCCCCGACCTTTCATACAAGAGCGTCGGTTTAGAGCACTTTTGATGACCTGCCCTCATCGTACTAAAGTCAGTACACAATATTGATATTTCGTAGCAAATGGCACACAGCCCTAGGATTTATTAGTTTATTTTTCTTTCTTGACTTAATAATAATATATGTATTATTAAATAATATATAATCATTGTATGTTAGTTACATACAAGTATTACATATTTGCATGCGCAATTTATTATGTAACTTATATTTTGATTCTACATATTTTAGGCGACCATGGATTGATGCAAGCTTTAGTTTACGACGCGAGGAATACTGCTTGGTTCAACAAAAGCATATCTGATTCAGCTTCGGATGAAAAGGCGTAAGTCCTTCAAACAAATTGTTCTTATTTATAACTATTTATCAACGAATCGTCACATTATATTTCTTTTGGTATACAACGCACGAGCAAACCTGTGTGTTGTAAAGCAAAAGAAATATGAGTACTTACGTAATGTAATGTAATAATATTATGGTCTTTTATTAATTAATTGAATTATTTTTTTTAATTCTCAATTGGATAGCCCATTGACAAAAGTGATCGGATTATTACCGAGGTAAAGTAAACCGGAAAATTGTATTGACTTGATTGCATGAAGATACCTGCCAATGTTTAGGTACCCATACTGTATCAATGAGTTAGGAGTCGGAAAACACAAATAAAGAACGGGTTCATGGCCTGATGATTTTATCTCAAATGTCCAAGAAAGCCATTCTTGATTTTGGTAATATTCTGAATGTGTTTGAATTGTATAGATTGTAAGGTAGATTTTGGTCATAATAAGATATACAGAAATACAAAGAAAATGATTTTTCACCACACTAGCTCGCAATCGCTAGTTATACTCATCGTCATATCTGACATGAAATTATATTTTATTCACAAGTGAGTAAAATGTTTTTAAAATTCGAGAACGGCCTCTGACAAGGCTAATGTCTACCCGTTGACCAATCAGAGAGCACATAATCCAACCCGTCGCGCGCCTTCAAGCTCCTCGCTAGTTAGAGCTAGTGTGATGAAACTTATTGTGTTGAGGGTATAGTTTTTTGACGTTCTGTGTTTTGAAACCATTGCTACGCTCAGTGTTCTTAGTATGAACCACTTGCTTCGCCCATGGCTTAACCCTAGACCGCTTTGTTTGTTCACATTTCAATCCAAGCTCTCTAATCAAAAATCAACTTTACCCGCTTGTAAAATAAATACCTATTTTACGCGCGGGATGAACTAGTTTCGGTCCATTACGGTGACAGCGAATGCTGCTTTATCAGTGCGTTGGTAGGTGGTGAACTAAATAATATACTAGGTGCATATTATTTATATGTACATTTTAAGTCGGTGATTACTTGAGAAATATACACTAATGTGTTTACCGTTTTAATTAATTCTATCCTGTTTCGGATATTCCGCAACTATTGCAACCGTTTTTGAATTAGATACAGATGCACTTAGTTGCGGTTTAGTACAAAAATATAAGCGAAGCGGACTACCCTCATCCGTATATATAGCTAGTAGTACTCATTTCTCAAGGAAATATCTAGTAAAAAATATATAGGTCTTAGATTAATTTTCGGATATGTACGTATATCCGAAAATTAATCTTGACCGATTTAGAATAATAAAATCAGACAAAGCTGAAGGTTCGACTGTATCTGTATCTAGAAAATACGACACAGTACCTACATATGAAAGAAGCCCTTTCTTATGTAGGTACTGTGTCGTATTTTCTTTGTGAAATAAAATATTTGTATTTTATTTAAAATTAAGGCAGTGATTATGTACTTATTATTTCGTACACACTCTATTTAAATCATGCAGCCAGAGGATGTAAGTGTTAATTTCACTTAATAATATAAGAGACTTAGTGCATAATAATATAGTCGTTTTGAAAGCTAGGTCGGGGGTAGTAAGGGTTGGCAGCCGATCTGTAAATGCGTCGCAATTTCATTTAAGGATTGACGTCCGCAGTATACAATAATATAATCTTGAGGAAAATGCAGCACGTAATTGTACGGCCTCAGAGGCTCAGACGTATACACTCTGCTCATATGCCCATCAAGTTTAAAAATCTGCCGCCCATTACCTAATTGTGTTGTGCTGGCACAAATTTGGCTCAACGAATCAGCATTGCAATTGAACGTGGTAATGCTGCTTGCATTCTGGGCACGCTGCTAGACAGTAGCGGGTTAGAGCATTTGAGTTATCTATAGGCTGCCAATAGCTAGTGGATTACTCAAATGGTATTGATGTAACTGCAGTATTGTAATAAGTTATTAGTATTTTATCTTAATAAAGTCATCGGCGCAGAAAAAATAAATTAAAATAGTATAGTATCACTAAAAGGTACATAACTATAACAATATAATCATAACAGCTAACTATTTGGTCACAGGTCTGAGTTCATTCAGCGATTTGGATACATCGTAGCGTTCCTGTCGACCCACAGTGGGCTGACGCGGTGGCAGACACACCCTCCAAAAGATCCTGAAACCGACAAGTAAGAAACTTTCTATGTAATGAACATCTAAGATAAAAAATGTCATACTTTTCAAACTTTTGCATATAGTACTAAAATTTTAATGTTTTCGATAAATCTATAAGGATACATATGAAAGTTCTTATGCAGTTACGATAAAGTTTAAATTGAATAATTGTCAAGAGGTCAATCTATTATAATTCTTTATGCCTATATTCATTCGAGCTGGGCAGCATTCGGGAAACTCTTACTCTCAGAAAATGCCACAATCCCTTAAAACATCCATCATCAAGTCTTCCATCAATGTGTGCAGTGACGACTTGATGAGTGATAACATAAAGAACTAAAAAGTGATAACTAAATAATAACTATGAGCCTTATAAGAAAGCTCAAGGTCCAACAATGAGACAAGGAGAGAGATCTATATTCTTTTTGTGGATAATCTACGAGTTCTAATCAGAAATGAGGAGATCCGTAAAGAACGATTGAAGCCCCGACATATTTTTTCGTTAAGTTTAAATGGCTTTGGGCAGGGCACATGACGTACTAAACTGATGACCGAAGGGGTCAAGAGCATCTCGCGTGTAAAGCGCAGACTGGCAAGCGAAGCAGAGAACGTCCAACGACAAGGCGGACAGATAACCCAAACAAAGATCGCAAGATAGAAGCGAACGCAGGCCGCTTCTAACTGGTTCCTGTGGAAATCGATGGGGGAGGCATAATGCTAACAAGCATTGGAAGTCCTGTGATGATGATAAAGGAATTCAATGACAAGTTATTGCAATAAATCGAAATAAATTCATTTTTCAGAACGGAATTTGGTAAGCAATGGCCGAGAGCTATCGACGAAGTGTGGTACAGAAGAGCAGTTGAGCAACATTACGTCGACCCCCTCAGCTACGTGTACAGTACAGAACTCAACACCGACAAGTTTCCACTGGACGTCAGCGCGGCAATGATCACTGCATCGCATGCAGTGTTCCATGGAGACGGCCACAAGAAAGCACCGGCTGCAGTTGTTGGGTTTCAATTCAAACATGAGAGACTCAGCGAATGGTTCAAGAACATCACTTCCTCTGTAAGTTTAATATTATTATATTCAACTGAATTACAGTTATATTTTGATGACTCGTAACCCTTGGGGATGTCGTACGAATCACCCTCGTATATTCTGGCCTAGGTAAATTGTGCAACTAGTTGCTTTTATAATTTGGTTTGCGAGCTCTTTGTTTCTCATTTATGCCACATTTTGAATACATTATGTACAATGGTTGATATGTTATGTATAACGTTGGCCAGGAATCTGATTTTGCTCAATAAAGCCAGAAGGTTCGATGATGGAGTAAACATTTTAGACAGGCCAGGAACTGGTTTCGTTGCTGACTCTAAGAGGCAGGAGCCCTTGCAAATTTAGAAAAATCTATAGCATCTAATGCAAGCAGAAGTCTGTTTCTAAGGAATAACGTCCAATACAAAAAGTTTACTTACTTAAACATTATTTGTTTTTGTTCCAGTGTGAACACAACAAAGATTGCATGACCTGCTCGTCGACTAACTGGGACTGCTATTTGATCGACAATAACGGTTGGGTGGTCGTCAGTGAAGATGGCAATCAGACGGGACAGTTTTTTGGCAAGGTATACAGTAGTGATTAGCTCCGAAAGAAGACCTAGATGTTTCGTCTATTTTTATAAAAAACTTTTATATTTTGAATAATATTTAACCGCACGTGCCTCAGATAAGAAAAAATATACACACGACACAAACAAACAGAGTTTCATCTAAATTCTGTATTTGCATAGTGCGCCATAAGATCACATTAAAAAAAACTACTTACTGAATTTCAAAAGGACTCGGATATACAACCAAGAATAATACAACACTGAATGGTATGATTTCAGATACGACCAGACATAATGTCGAGGCTTATCGATGAAGACGTGTACAAGGCGGTCCACGTGGTGGATTATCAGGCTGTATGCTTCAGGGAGAAGAAGACTACGAACCCTGGCTCAATGCTCTTGACGGTTAGATATTATACTACTTAGCTTACACAAAAATCAGACCCCATAAATACTTTTCAGAGTACGCTACTAGATACCAAGATAATCTAGAGTGTTAAAATATCTATCAGGATGGGTTGTGCAATGAATATCTAGTATCCAGACGTAAGTTTATGAGAGACCGGCACTGTGCTATACCTGGCACACGTACTGATAATGTCAGCATTTTATAATCTGTCTTTAGGTATAAATAAGATAATAAAATGATGGTACAAACAGTTGTAGTGGCCTACAAAAATTTGAATGTAGGTTCCGACTAGCATGACGTTAATGCAATAAAAATAGAACTATTACGTATATCTTATAAAATTTGTCTCACTTTTTCCAGCCTTTAGAAAACTTGCGCATGATAGCAGCTTGGTTCATCACAACTTCGATATGGATGTACAACTCCATAGCATCAGGCTTGGCACAAGAATCTAGCTATCCTGCGGACGACGGTAAGAAACCGACCATGTTTTCCGCCGTACGTACCTTCGGCATTAAAGCAGAGGTTCACATCACATCACCTCATGTCCACCAGTAAAATTCGGTGAAGCTATTTTTGAAGATAGCAAGTGTTGAATGTTGCTCGGTGTTGTCAGCATGTAGTGTTTCGCATGACAACGAGCATCTATGAAAAATAACCTCTATGCTTAGACCTATCTAGAGATATTTAGCCGAAAACTGTTCGCTTTACTTCTGCATGAGACTTTATGACGACTTACAAAAAGGTATCATCAAAGTAATAAGCAAAATATGCACAAAGATTCACTTGTTTAGTCAATAATGTGGATAGATTTAGACGCTAGGTCAAGAACACAATATTTTTAAGGAACTTGATGCTTTCGGTGCACTTTTGATCTAAACGCACCTCCACGAACCCATTGTAGTAACAAAATTAACCAATGGAGTCAACAATTGGTGCTAGTTTTCTAAACGTAGTAACGACTCCATCTTGTTTTCAGAGTTTGCCTCCACTGGTGAGTTTATAGTTTTGGCACAATAGAAGACTTCTTAGAGAACTTAAATATTATTTCAATAGAAATATGAAGTATTATGGTTTGGCTTCGTTATTTACATACTTACTTTGCCTGGTTTATACACAAATGTTAATTGTTACCACAACGAACCTTAAATTTGCGTGAAAAAAAGGGCAATTGTTTTTTTTAATATTTAAAACGGGCTGACGTGAAACTTACGCGTTGCCAATATCACGATCGCCAACTGTTTCGGCGTTTTCGGGAAATCTTCATCAGGATCTTGAGTGCGGTGCGTTCGTCGAAATGTCCCGACTCACAACCCGTTTTAAATATCATAGATATTATGAGCGTGAGTTTTAACAGTACCCATTTTTGCACTAATTAGCTGTGAGTCATTCTAATTTCTAACCAATAATAGTAAGGTATACTGCATGTTTATATATTTATGTAAATACATTGTTTCCTGTTTTTTACATCTTGGATCAACATTATTGCAAAAGGAAGAATCTACCTTCCTCTTTTATTTACACAGTGTATAATATGCATGAGAGAGTATCTCCTATTTTATCTTATTAAGAGTAGGTGTATTTTAATTATATTTGTAGTTCAGGTATTCTCGTTGCCAAATGTATAGTCCTTCAATTAACAGTTTTCACAGGTAACTACTTACGCTTCTTTTGTGATATATTTTCTGTACTTGTCTAATGGTAAGAGTATTATTATGTTTTATGAAGCTCATTGGCTGGCCCACGTTTCGTATCTTCTCGGTTTATATGCACTCTATTTTTTAATTTTCCCGTGCACAAACAAGAACTTTACTTTTTTCATCTTAGATTATTTCTTGCATAAATGTCTTTTCCAATTTTAAAGATACATTTTCATACTGCAGTTGCGTACCACGCTTACGATAACGACGAAGAATCCGACGACCCATACTCAATGGACAAACCACCGAATATGCGCATCATAGAGAGAGATGTCGAGAAGCTGGTGTTAATCAACCGAACTCGGCCAACCCCTTGCGACCGTGAAATATATCTTTACCAGCTGGACTATAATAACTTGGATCAAAAAATAAACAAGCCGATAAAAGACTGCGACAGAGCATTCTACGCCCAAATAGTGAATTATACAAACATGCTGATGGTGGTAGTAGACGCGATGTGTCCGATAGAAGAAGTTCCAGCTATGTCAGTAGAGGCAACCGAGGTGAATTATAACGAATCATTGCCATGTCTCAAGCATTTCCACCCATTGTACAGAAGGCAGCCGACGTCTTGCATCAGGAACCATACCGAAGTAAGTCATAGCCAGTTGTTAAACAATGATGTTTTCTTGCTTTAAAAGTATGTGTCTCTTTAACCAACATTAAACTATTTTAGATTAAAACCTCATTCTTATGTCCTTCTTGTCTTCTTCTTTCTTATCCTGTTGGGGTAACCAGAATGATTATAAAGTCTGTAACGTGAAGAATGTAAAGCTGTGAAAATTGTTTGATGTATCGTATCAACGCAATACCAGGTAACTGTATACAGGTTTTGGTCCTTGAGAATTTAGCCGACCACCTAGTGATCTGTGATCATTGCTTGGGTGGCTAGGGGCATTTGCAAGCAAGGGGTTCTTTGCTTCGAAGAAAACATAAGGTTAAACATTTATTTATTTATTCAATGTAGCTTACAGAACTAATATCCAGAGAATTATAGGATAAAAGTAAGGTAAGCAATTAGCTTCGTCTCGGTACCCAGGCAGGGTATCCCAGACGAAACTAATTGCTTAATCTTATCACAATATATATGTACATATATACAGATCTGGTTTCTCAGTGAGCAAGTCATGGAGTAGCTTTGCTACCCCGACATTCGGCGCATTATGTTCGTGGTCCTGATTGTTTTATTATCAATTCGGGCATTAGGTTTCATCGGTAGCCTTCGAGAGGTCTGTGACATAGGGCTGGCCACATACATAATACATACACCACATACTTTATGCGGATTTATAATAAAGTTACTTATATTTACAGGAGAGCAACATAGACATGTGTGGACGCGGCAGCTTAAACAAAATGCATCTCGGGGTCTTTCTAAGTATCCTGATGGCTATACGGGTAATTTAAGATATTTTGATGAAGGGCAAGAAACATATATTTTTTTTTTATAGGCAGACTAAAATTATTATACTGTAGTGACTTTTAGATAGGATTGTCAGCAAAGAAAAAACATACAATGTTTACTATTTTTCATCAATTAACAGGTCGTTTTAGTTTAGAATTTTATTCTTTTCCTTTAGTTGTAAGTTATAACAATCAATACTTGTACATGTAAATTTTAAAACATATATGCGGGTATAACGTGAAACTTACACGCTTACACTTGAGTCAATATCACAATGACAATTGCAAAAGAACGCTGTATAGCAATGCCCTCTCGTGGCCAGCGAACGACCGCTCGCCGTATGAGGTGAAACGTTACGACGAACGGAACGCACCACACTCTATATCCTGATGGTTGCCGGACGAATCCTGTTGTCGATCGTGATTTAAGCTACATGTCATTTTCCCGCAAAAATGTTATAATTAGCGTGAGATCTAATATAGTTTATGTAGGTACCTATATCTGTTACATGTCATTTAACATATCAAATGTGAACGAAAATAAGCAAATTATTATGTATTAGGTGTAAATGCTCCCATAGTGCCATAACTAGGAAGCATTGATAAATTTTTAGATCATATCAGCATTTTTATTATTATTTCTATTTTAAATGTTATAGGTAATTTAAATGGTTCAATTTTTAGATGGAAAGAAGGTGGCGTATGAAAATATATATTATTTGTATTTGAAATAGAAAAATATATTATAATGCATAAGGTGAAAAAAAGAAATAAATATATTTATTTCTATTTGGACAGAAATAGATAGAGAAAACATGAAAGAATTTGTATAGCTTTTGTAAAGAAATGGCTTTTACATAATTTATTTTAATTAAACAATGGATACATAAGCAGTAGAGTAGTTATTGGACATTTACCTAACTGTGTATCCGGTCTTATAATTTTATTAAATTAATCATATTGGTCACACAATAACTCATGCTATGGTTCACTTAGGTATTCAGCTAACATAGAATATTTGTTCGACCTCGACAATTTTTTTTTATAGGTACTGCATAGATCTAGCGTGTGATCATTATCTCACTTGATGGTCAGTGACGATGTGTTCGAATATGTTATTACTAGACCTAGAATGCTCACTGGACATACTTGGATAACACAGTGCTTGGAAGGGTGACAACCATTAATAGTGTGAAAAGGGAGAGATATGTGACCTTCTAACATCGCCTGCTCCTACCAAGTGAGTCTTGTGAAGTCACCTACTCAGTCGCGCGCGCGACGTGGTCTTGTACGCTTATCTATACTAATACCTAATTAATTACATTTGTCCTAGCGATACGCATCATAATACCCTGTTGTGCATTTTACAAGTATTTTAATCACTCAAGGAAGAAAAAACCAAGTCACACGGATTACTTTTCACTCGTAAATACAGCCAATAATGATAGTTCAAGCGGAGCCGATGACACCGGCCGGTCTTCAATACTGTCTCACTCGCACAAATGGTTCGCCACGTCTTCTCACCCTTGTCTAATTGAGACTGATTAGTTAATAATATATATCTGACTTTCCGTGCATGTAATTGCGCGCTGAACTCATGGTTAGCGCTTCCGATGTAAGAGCATCACTTATCTTCACCTTTACAACTATCAATGGTTACAACAGTTACTTCAGAAGACTGTCTAGTTGTTAATATTCTGTAGCATACCTAAGTACCAGCCACATAGTAGGAGTGTACGTTTGGCTTGGTCATGTATCCAATTCGTTTAAGATTATCAAAGTTTAGCCTGACATATCTATATGTATGTATGGAAATCTTTTGTTTAGGTTGAGACCAAAGAAGTTCCCATAAAATTGTCACACATAGGTATGTTGATCGACAAGCCTCAAATCTTTTACAAGAATATTAAGAAAATGTAAAATTAGATTCGGCAGACATCACAGATGACCGTGATCACCTGATGAAAATGTAACTCATACTGTGTCAACTTTGATAAAACTCCTTAGAAGCCAGAAACCGAAACAATCTAGTTAGTAGTTTACTCTTCAATAAATCCCAACACTAACTCAAAGGCGCGACATCTAGTCGTCCACATTGTCGTCGGTCTTATATCTCGATACAATATAAACGTGAGTGTAGCCGGTGTATTATATGTATATACAGGGTGGGTCATTTAGATGGGCAACACATTTTATTCATTTTCCGTTTTGGACTTACATAATTGAAATTCAAATAGAAGTAACGAAAGTTTTTACATACGACCGGATTCAAATATATATACGTAAGTGTTATATTTATCTTTAATTTAAAAAATGTGATGTTAATGACGTCAAATGTTTTTCAATTAATGTCTGAATATATTATTTAAGTATTCAAATGTTGTTTAATGCCCTTTCTTTATTAGAATAAATTGTTTAATATTGGAGAATGCAATATAGTGATTACCTTTTCTCCGTCCTGGCAATATTTAATATATATATATATAATGTGATGATCTTTACACAACCCTTAATTGTATTTATTGTGTCTTTAGTCGAAATATATTTGATTTGCATGTTGTTTCATTATTTATACATATTTGTTGTGATTCATTTATAATTAATAATTATAATGTTAGTATTATTAGTTAGGAATCTCTAAGTAATAATAATAGCTGAATGTGAAATATTTACTAAAATTTATGAAATGTGATTGTTTATTTGGTACAAAATAAATAAATGTATGATAATTCAAACTTTTTATTTTATATTTAATAAAAGATATATATCAACTAAACGATACATACTTAACTAATTCTATACAATAATTTACGAATTACAAATATGGTGAAAGGGTGAAGACCAAGATTAAAATAAACCCAAAAAATGGAACCGACTTCAACACTCAAAAGTCCAAAGTCCATTCTTTGGTTAACATTTTTTGCGCTTTTCAGTGACTTTTGCTACTCACGGGATCAATTGTCATGATTTCTTCACCCACAATAAGGAAGTCATCCAAGTAGACGTAACACTTCAGTTATTGGAGTGTAACTAATTTTGAATAGTGGTAGGGTACTTTCAAATACCCGCCTGGCTAGCTACCATCCTCAATTTTAATATTATTACCACCCTCAAGTTTGAAAAACTGTCACCAAGCACATAGTGTGTTCAGGCAGCAGTCCTAGAGAGCCAGTGAGCATTCTAGATCTAGCGTGATAACATCTTCGACCACATCGTCACTGACCATCAAGTGAGATAGTGGTCAAACGCTAGATCTATACAGTATAAAAAAATAAAAAATAAACTCCAAAATCGCTACACCGATTTTGATAAAATTTTAATGAGACCATACGGGAAGCCCTTTCAATTAAAAAAATAATCATAATCATCAAAATCGCTTCACCCAGTGGAAAGTTCTGAGGTAACAAAAATAAAAAACACATGAAGACAGGACATATGCCTTATCATAGGCGTAATCACTGGTCACTGCCACCTAAACTACCATCTGCAGAAGATGGGTGATACAGATAACTCTCTGTTTAGGGGCTGTATGCAAGAAAATGATATGAGATGTGGGACAAGTGCTTTTGCAATGCATAGCCACAGAGGATACAAGACACAGAACATAGTACATGAAGATGTAAAATATGAATCACTTTCGAAAGAATGTGACTCCAGGCAGACTAAATCACCTACTCGCCCAAAACCGGCGCCTGCAACCTAAAGTCATGCTCCGCTATGTGAAAGAGTTGGGATGGCTAGAGTAGTTGGCGAGGGAAATGCACAATACACCTAAATCAGAAAGTCAGTGCAGGACTTATCACCCCCACTTTAAATAAGAACACAACAAATTTAATATGTGGTAGTACATATTCTTACTCAAATACTACAGTGACTGTTGTTGTCTTCTAAAGCAATCAAATAAACCTTTTTCTATTTTTTTATAATATCAATATGAATTCTGAAAGTTTTGCAGAAATATTTGGCTTGTGTAATTTTATACTTTACTTTTCCACCTATTTTACCAGAAACTACAGTCACAGACAGAATGCATTATCACTCACTTATGTGCTTTCAACTTTGTATTTCTTAACAAATTCATTGATTTCTTCCATTAAGGTCTGTTGCCTGTTATGACGCAGGAGGCCTTCCTGCAGCTGCTCCAGAGCTTCACCTCCTTCCATAAAAGATTTCAGGTTGTGTAATGTGCCGCCACCCTCACGGTGTTCAGTCACTCGGTCCTGAGGGAAGTTGTACGTCCTGATCTTTTCATTTCTATTGCCTGAACCAATCTGGAATAATAAAGAATAATACAATTAAACATTATGTCAATGTCACTCTCAAAAATAAAGTCAATTTTATCTGACTATTACTTTTGAAGATATGTTTGTGCCGATAACTGACCATGTAGATACTCTAGGCATATCATCAAAGCTAACATAAAGCAAAACATAGAGACCATGTTTCACCTCTACTTCACCATATTAATTAAATAAATAGGTGAGAAAGTATATTCGAATACACTGAGTGTGAGGGGTGAGAGGGAGGGGAGTCTTACTCCCAAAAATGACATGCTGCATGAGTATGTACTTTCCTACATTTAAATCGCTTTACTGTCTCATTTGTTGCAAAGCAAATAGACCATATAAATTTCCAGGAAACATTTAGCATGTTTAAATGTACTCTTCATATGGCACATTAGTATAAATTATGTATTTATTTCATTAATTCATCAAGTCACAAAAGGACAAGTAGTTACAGCTTCACAATACAATTCTAAGAATGAGTTCTTGGAAAGGATTATTGGATAGGTTATGTGGTAAATAAATATATACCATAATACAAAAACGGCAAATGTACAATAATACAAGAAAGGCAAAATGTAATTAGGTTCTAAGGCAGCATTGCAAATGCGTAATTATCACCCAGCAAAAGGGTAAATCATTTACTCTGTCTCGTTCCAAAAGCCAGCATTGAAAATTTACATTAACAGTTGTGATTGGAACTGGCACAATTTCATTTAACATTGAATAATATTATGCTGGTAATAAAAGGGTGAATTATTACTCTTCCCGACTTTGACAAGTTGCATTTCCAATACTCAAATTTACTCGACAAAGAGAAAAGCATTTTAGAACTCAACCTAAAGAAAATATCTTTTTGTCTTTAACCTTTGAACTGCAACTGCAACAAACTTGCATGCAAAAGATTTCATAAAAATTTTTTTAAAGTGTATTAGTCGAAATGTATGCATATATTTGAATCAATTTATATATCTATATTGTTGCTCTACATGTCTACGAGCAAATAAAACTCATTTCTTACTAAAATGTAAGTTTGTTGTTTTATACCTGGGATCTCCTTTCATTATTTATTTTTGATGTCTGTGCATCTAATTGCTTTTCAAGTAGCAATGTCCTTAGCTTTTGAAATGCAATTTCCTTATTCTTAATTTGAGACCTGCCTTCCTGGCATTCAACTGTGGTACCAGTAGGTGTATGTATGAGACGGACTGCACTGTCTGTGGTGTTGACATGCTGTCCTCCAGCACCACTCGCTCTTTTGGTTTCTATAATAACATCTCGGTCTGGAATGCTCAGCTCAATTTCAGTTGGCTGCGGCAGAACAGCGACTGAGACTGTACTGGTGTGAATGCGACCACTCTTCTCAGTGGCTGGGATTCTTTGTACCCGATGCACTCCAGCCTCTATTTTCATTAAATCAGGAACTCCGAAGCCTGATATCAGCATTGAAGCTTTACGATAGCCGCCTAGATCAGACTTTTCGATCGACGCGATATCGACCTGCCAGCCTTTGTACTCGGCGTGCGACAGATACATCTCGAACATTTCTCTTGCAAATAACATTGCTTCTTGACCGCCTGCGCCAGTGGCTACTTCTAACAAAACTCCACCGTCAGTCAGTGGTGGTTCCAAAAGAATTGACTGTAGTTCACCGTCTATCTCTTTCAACCGCGACAAGTAAATTTGCGCTTCTTCTTTGATCATTTTCTTCACTTCATTGTCGGCTTCCTTCTTATTCAGATCTTTCAGTGATTCGATACTATCGTACAAATTAATCCTTTGTTCGAGTACGTTCACAATCGGTTTAATTTCGTGGAGACGACGAGTTTCATCAATACTCCGCTTGGTTTTAGTGTGGAGATTCTCATGTTCGAGCATCAGATGTTTGAGGAACGTTTGAATGGCAGGATCTGACAAATTAACATTTTGAGAGTAGCGTCTGCATAGTATTTTAGAATGTTTGTCAAAACTTAACAGTGAACGAAAAAACTGAATTCGAGCCAATGCCATTTTAATTGTTTTGATAACTACGTAATTGAAAAAGCAGGAATTTTTATGTGATTTACTTAAATCAATTTGAGGTTAGGTAAGTACTTTGTTATTTTCATCAAGTCAGCTGATTGTCAAATGTGCAATGCATTTTTTTTATTTACTCTTTTTCGCTCCGCAATTAATATGTAAGTTAAGTTTTGTTGCATCAAGATAATACGTGTAAATTCTTTGATATCCATACACAGGTTTACAGACCACCACTAATTATTCTACATTCAAGAGCGTGTACGCTTAGGTACTCCGTCTTAATCGACCAAGCCATATTTGCTTTCACTGTGAATATTCCACTTTTCAAAAATCTATTTCTATTGGGACATAATTTTCTCTGCCCAAGATTTAGTCATACCCGCGTTCGACAGACTAAGAAAAGGTTGGTTGATGGAGAGAATCACCGCAACTACAACTCCCGCCATAAACTTACCATTCATGGACATTTTTTATACGAAGCCAGTTCAACGCCATTAATAAAAAAACAACTAACCATTTTTTTACTGACATCTATTGCTAAGTAGCTGTACTAAAAAGTAATAAGTGCCATCTGTTTTAGTTGTTTTCAAACATATTTTTTAGCCTTCTACTAATAGATGACGGCACATCTCGACACTATTTTACGAAAAATCTGTTATTCATTAATTTATCGGTAAAAAAAGAAAACTCATAATAATAATTCCACAAATACTAACAAACAACCAATATGATAAAAAACGAACTATAGCTAGATGAAAAAAAATCGTGTGAATTAGGTAGGTATAAATGATTATATTTCCATTATTGAGCTACGAAAGTAGTAAGAATTTAATACCTACCTAAATATTAGCTGTGAAACTAGGTATGTAAGATTTAAAATTATGTAAAAATAATGAAATAAGAGGATTAATTCAACTCTGTTCAAGTGTTCTTAATATCAGCAGACCATCTGCATATGGATGAATATAAAGAAGTAGCCCCTTGTCAAGTGAGAAAATACATAGACAAAAATATGTAAAAAAATAAACAAGATGATAACATAATTATAATTTAGATACTGTTTGAATACAGGTTAGTAGGGTAGTATAGCAGGTAGTTAGGTACTGGTAGTGTTGGAAGAAGAAAGCCTAGGCGGACGTTCTAAAATTAGATTGAGGAAGTTTTAAGAAAGGGCCAAGGGCTAATCCGCCTAAAAATACTGCTTTGACTATTGCTTAGTTTTCGACTTTTTATCCGTCTTTTCGACCCTAAGAAACCTATAACAATAAATTAATTATATAATTGATTTATTAACAATTGTTGGGTTCGTAAAGACGGAAAGAAAGTCGAAAGGCAATAGTCATAACAATATTTTAGGCGGCTGACCCCCAGGTCAAGAGTACCTACTCTACACCGATGCACATGTACGAAAGGTTTGATGAGCATGGATGAAGCGAAAGAAGTGTCTCGAGATCGTAGCAATTGGAAAGCTGTGATATCTGCCTACCCCAATGGGAAAGAGGCGTGAATATATATATTGTGTGTGTGTGTGATTGTGTGTGTTTTTGCCTCCCGCGACACAGGGTATCCTAGTGCAGGGGTTCATACCCCTGCACCTTCAAAAAAACATATATGTATGAATATTGAATAAAAATTATAGGCTAAAAGGTTGCTGTCCAAATTTTTTCATCACCTTGTCAATAAATCCAGTATCCTCGCGCCCGTCGTCGTCTAAACGAAACGAATGGTGTAGGGAACACTTTACATGGACCCAGAAGAAATGGGTTTTATTTTGCGGTGATAAACGACGTAAGAGCGTCCATGCAGGAAATGCACCCTTACAGTGGCTCCATAGTGATGGTATGGGCGGGTTGATGGTATGGCTCAATAACAGATGATTTTGCTCCTTTAGTCTTTAAAGTAATATAACAATAGTAAAAATCAATCAAAAGATCAAAACCATTTGATATGTGTAGTAAGAATGTGTACGAGCAGTAGATGCAGATGCGCCTCCCTGAAAGTAAATCCTGTCGGCGCCCATGCCTACAAGCACTGCTCGCTTACTTACCTCAAAAGCCAACAGTATAGACTCTAGAGTAGGGCTAGAAAATCTGTCGATTTTTCAGTTACGTTGTTAGCTAGGTTATGTTTACTGTTCATTCTAATTCCGGAACAAAAGTTTCGAAGCTTCAATAAAAAATAAATTCTTGTCCTAAATTCAGCGACTCGCCCCATTCAGATATAGACTTTCTGTAAGTAGCACGCAAAACCATTTGGGAAATCTCAACATCTCGATCGTCAAACTTGCGTGTCGATACTTTTGCACGGTCGTATTTATGTGGTAATATTTAAGTAGGCTGTCCTTGAGAGCTAGTTAACGTTCTAGATTTAACGTTATTCCACCTCTAACCACGTCGTGCAAATAGAGATATAGTAGTACATTTATAAATAAAACTATATAGGTAGCTACTTTCTGAATGTAGATGCTTCGATTTTATTCTCGACCACTTCAGTTTTGAAAACTGCCCCGTAAAGTTCAAAATTATGAGAAAAAAAATTGGCTACCAGTGAAACTTGAACCCATGACTACACGTTTTGAATACCGTTTCATCACTTTGCTAACTAATCTATATGACAATCAACAAGCAGTTTGTATTTATTCCTCAATTTTAACATCATGTTGCTGATTTATCATTATACAAATTTTGAATTTCATTTCCGCCTCGCTTGTGTTTTGTGTAAATAGATAAAAACCTGTTCAATACTTAGTTCTTGTACTGATCTAAAAAATCTGGAGTTCCAAAACTGGACTTCCGGAGTTTAAGCCCTACTTTAGAGACAGAAGATATAATTTATTTCTTTTGTTAGTAATAATCAAGTTATTCTGCCTTACAAAGACAGTAATTTATTGTATATTCGGTCAGTTTATTACGGTTTTGCGCAATAAATTTTAAGCAGGTGTCAGATTGCAGTGAGTAGAATTTATCATGATAGTCATTTTAAGTAATTTTAGCTAGAAATATGCAGAATATCCGTGTTTTTATAATAATTACATAATTATGTACTTATAAAACTGAGTCCTTGATGTCTGTCTCTGTGGAACTGCCAAAGTACGTTCGTAATTGCTGTATTATGACTTATTTTGATTGAACAAAAGATCACAAACGTTAGAATTGTGTTCTTTTGTTTCTTCCCTATACTTTATTAGCTTTTGCAGGCACCTTCGGCCGCGTGGAATAACTGTTACTAAGTATGAGAAGCATTTTTATTTTTCTTAATATACCTATTATGCAAATAATATAGCGAAGCGACCTAGCGACATTTATTTAGAACGAAAAAGCTTCCGCCATCCAATTATTTTGACCCACCGCGCCTTGCGTTTCGCCGAGAATTATTTTTTTATCGCCTGTAATTTTAATTCTGTGATATTTTTAAAACTATTCTATATATAGCTTTTAAATTAATTCATTGATTCCATAGTGTTTTGTAATAAGTAGTTACATTACTTTATAGAGTAAATAAGTCAGCGATTTTGGATTTTGGATTCAGGATTTTGCGCACAAAACGTATTATTATATGTTATTTGAGACATAGAAAACAAGACGATTTATTATGTACAAAAGATTTTAAAATATGGCAAAAGTTTAATGGCATTGTGGTGAGCCGGGCAGTGGTACTGCAAAACAAAGATCAATTCCCGCATCTTGTCCGTGCACAGTGAAAGTCCTGTTTATTTATGGGAGTAAGGTCTCGCATTTATGTCTTGCGACAACAAAGGATGTCGTTTATAATATACTAGTTGCGGCCCTTGAATTCACCCGCATGGTCTACGGTTTTCCTGTTATCATGAGAACTGTAAAATTTTAAGGGATATAAATACTTTATATCCCAAGCCAGGTTTTAGAACTGCTCGGAACTTGAATGGATTTTACAAAACTGATAGTAAGGCCCCTGCTCTTACCTGCGATCTTAGTTAGGTCGTCTGTCCACCTTGTTGGTGGCCGTCCTATGCTGCGCTTGCCAGTCTGTGGTCTCCATTCGATAAACTTTCGACCCCACCGGCCATCAGTTCTTCAAACTATGTGCCCAGCCCATTGCCACTTCAACTTGGTAATCCACTGGGCTATATTGGTGACTTTCGTTCTTCTACGGATCTCCTCATTTCTGATGCGATCGTGTAGAGAAACCACGAGCATAACCTCTCATTGCGCGACTTTGAGTCTAAAGTGTAACTGAAGGGTGTGAAATAATAGATTACTATACTTGTATATTTTCTAATTGTCAGACATATTCTTACGCATAAAATATAATTAGTTGGGGTACCTACCTACCATCGTAACGACAGCTCACTACGTAATTTAATCGGCATTCGTTTTGAACCGCCACTGTGTACTCACTAGTATTTATACATTAACTTAATTGCGTGGTGTTACCATGATAGCAACAACTCTGTTACCGCTTATTAAGAGTCATTAGGTTTCATTATCGTGCGAGCAATCAATTTAATTCAATACTGTTTGTGCAAACCACGGTACACGCCGCAGGCCTCTTTACTGTGTCATTTGATTGTCACCTAATCAATATGTGTTGTTTTGTGGGGAATGATTAGTGGGAAAAGTGCACGATTGCACATAACTACCGACGGAATTAAACACAGGGATGTGTTTGTTAGGAACGCTTTAGGCGATTTGATTTCCCTCGGAAAACATAGTTTTCGTTACGTATTAGCAGCGAATATTACATTGTAGGTAATAAGCACAATGAAATGATTAAGAAGAGAAGGGGCACATAAATGAGCTGCTCATCCCGGTGCCTTTGGGTATGCAGATGACAGTAACTACAGAAGTAGAGGACTGTGTACCTATTCTATGCGCGCATGCAGTAGCGGTACCCAAACACAGTTGTTGAGGGCGTAGTGGAACGTTTGTACTTGACCCTAAAGGCAGTCTCCGACTGGGGTGATGCCGACTTACGTTCAGTGCCATTAATACTCAGACGTGTCTTTTTTCCGGGAAACGGAGTCAATTTCATCTGACTCCTACTTTTCGAGATATTACCTTCCCGATAACCGACCATCTTGATGTTCGTGTCATATTGAACTCGACTCGCAAAGGTAGAGCAGTACTTTACATTGGAACAACTGCTCAACTTGTATCAAGCACGAGTTCGATTGTGTATAGAATACTGTTTCATTAGTGGGAAGGCTCGGCTCAATACCAACCTGAGCCTCCAGAGAAGCGAGCTAAAAGGCTCACTAACAATGATTCTTTAGTCGAGTCAAGACTTCAGTCTTGACTCGACTAAAGAATCATTGTTAGTAGCCTGCGGTACCGACGAAGACTCACTGGTTTACCGGTTTTTTACCAGATATACTGCGGGCGCTCTACAGTTACATAATTGGGTTCCTCCTTCCCCATTCCATCAAAGAATGACCAGACGGACTACAATGCGACATCTATATATGGTGGACGTTTCGATCTCTCGCACGAAGCGTTTTGCTTCCACATAATATTTATATATGAGTTATTTATACTAGCATAGTTATTATATATTGAATACCCATTGAATTTATCACGTCCGGGTTTTCTTTATGGTCGCGGTAAAGATAAGCTTATACAATTACACATAACACCGACATTATTTTTATTTTATAATGCTCTTGGACTCGTGTGAAAATGATGTAGGAGTAGGCGCTACCTCCTCATCCAATGTAAATGTAAATTAACTAATTACTTTTATAGTACTTAAATTTAAGAATGGTAATTAAAGCTTCCATAATTCTCATAATTCTATTCTGTGTTCAACAATCCAAATGAGATTTTCTATTTCCTGTTATGTCAATAAAATTACTTCTAAACGCGTATTATGAAATAGTAAGTTTACTGATATACTATAGGTAGGATGTAGGATTTCTGTGCTGTGCTGTGTTTCATCCAAATTTGTAGCCAAATTGTCTCTAATGCATAGTAAGTATATTTAAGGTCGAGATAAACTTTGGTCGAGGTGTACTTTACGAAACGATATGGAAAAAAGACGCGACAGGGCCGGCGGCGAAGTGCTAAAAATTATGTAACGCAGAACGCTTAGTTCTTCTAGACACTTCGTCCATAACCATGAATAGTGTAGTTATATATAGTATAAACAGCATACATAGAATAAAAAGCAGATAGTTAGGTTTGTTATATTTTGCAACTAGATTTTTCTCTTATTGTCCTTAAAATAGTTTTAGTCAGTGTGTAAAATAATGGAAAACCTTTTTCACCTTTTTTTCTTTTCCACTTTACAATGATCTTTTCGTTAAGTACTCATAGAGTACCCTGTTCGAGGATCCTTAAGACACCACATACGTGACGTACATACTCGAATATAAAACGACTCGTCTGTGCATTAAAATGAACTTCTCATACAGTTATAGTGTTCTAAACTCATTGCAACAAGGTTTTAATGCGTAATGTTGCACATTTATTGTCGTAAATACATTAAACACCTTTTTGGAGTCTAAAATTACGTTTGTCTACTCTTTTTTTTCTCAGAGTTAGGTAAGACGTGGTCATCATTGAATATTTTTGTGAGATCTGGTCTCAGGTCATACAACGTTGTCATTCGTACACTTATACCTGTTATTGCTATCATCGAAATGAGATCGAAACCTTTGGGCATATTGACATTATTTTGATAGACGACAGCGATATCTACTCAGTTTTAGTTTTTATAGATCTATTAACTATTTCAAAATATATCTGCATAAACTCTTTCTTTTCTATGCCGAAAGGTAAGTATTCAGTGGAACGAACCGTGAATCTAAAATGTAAGTACACTTTGTTACCGAACCAGATTAATATCAACAGGGCGAATTGCCGCCCGCCCTGCGTCCACATTAGTCATGGCCCATTTCCGGCGAGAGTGCTCAGTTTGCCCAACGCTCCTTAGTGCCTCTTAAATAAATATCGCACGTTTCCTAACCTCCAACAACACTTCACACTTTGCTCGCAAGCCCAAATGGGCAGCGTATAAATCTGTCAGATTTATGTGTTTTACTTAGTGCAAATATTTCTTTGGGTTTCTGTTTAGGTAGAAAATATACTTAACTAAATCTGTGCAGGTTCGTGATCTTACTGCAAAGTATTCGCGATTTTTCTCAAGCTATAGCATACACGCATTCTTAGCTTATTTTTATATCATTTAGTGTTAGCGTTTATTTCTATCAGTCATCGAATTGTAGAATGAAAGTATTGAAACATGGTTCTGTCAGCAAATCTACGTATCGTAAGTGTTTTTGATTTTCTCGACTGAAATACGTGTAACTTCTATAAAGTGTATTCAAGTTACAGAGAAAAATATATATTGCATCACTTTTTTGGCTATTATCGTAGCTGTGGGAGGTTCACAGATCTTCCAAATCAATCCCCACACGAACGGGATGAAAACTGCATGTATTAAAATTCCTTTATTGTATTATCAGCTATTCTGTACAGGTCCGTTGAGCTCCTAGACTGTACTTGCCAGCGAGTAGTCTTTTGTTGATTAAATTAATGATATTAATATTAATGGTCAATTGGTCCTAAAGGTTAATTTACCTTTTGGTATTGTTTACCACTTATCGCTAATTTGGTAAGAAGACTCCTTGTACCCTAAACCCTTAAACAACTACATAATTCCTATAGGAAAACTTTGATCAAGGAAAATTGTAGTTTTCACAACTGAATACGCGGGCGCAGCTAAATTACATACACCTAGCTTAATGGCGACATTATACAGAGTCTCGTAGGTGTTTATAGGCTGAGAGGGCGAGACAACTCCTGCTGTGTGTTAATTTAAAATATTACAAATTTCTACTTCACAAATCACATACCTGCTCAACAAAAATAATCATTTTAGCCCAATTTTTTTTCTTCTGGTGTAAGAATCAGTTCAAGCGCATTTGTCAGTACCGCGAGAGTTTTTGATAAAGGAAAAAATATGGTCGCCTGAAAATATTTCAAATTATGTTCAGTCACTTTAACCAATTAACCTTCATGAACTGCTCTCATAAGTGTCCATTTTTTAAAGTTTATTAGGTATGATGGACTTTTAACAAAATAAATGATCTAGCTTTATCTTACATATAAAAATGAATGTTTGTCTGTATGTCCTTTATAGAATCGTAAACTATATGCATTTGATCATGTGATGATCTTTAGCAAAGTTGTGCATGGGTCAAAGAAAGTTTCTGAGATGGTACGACCAATTTTCGACAGATGGCGCCACTGTCATTCCAATGCACGCGGGTAAAACCGTGGGGCGCAGCTAGTATTAAATGTATATAAAGTTGTCCCTTAAATAATGCATGCTACTGAACGTAATCACCAACTTACGTATAGGTACACCCAACTTGTAAAGTTCCACTACCATAAGCTGGGTTCACGTCAGGTCAACACGATAGGAAACAATCTCACTGTTTGCATTCCCGGCGTAATGGCCCTAATGGGGCATTAGCGCAAGTGCACACGCGAGCTTAGAGATCTATGGTTCACTTGTAATTACGCTCAGCCACCTCACCTGTGTGCTTAACCTCTTTAGGTGTTAAACGGTAGACCGACGGAGACAATTGTTTGCTTTTCTATTTACGATCACTCTTATCTCATGATGTCAAAACTTTGTAAAAAATTGTATTGTTATAAAAAAAGATCGTATGTACCTAAAAAGAAATAGTAGTGTTTAATTGTCTAAAATAAACTATGAATGATAGCTTTTTGTAACATTCTATATTGCATTTTTGGTAAAAAAATTTCGGAGCACCTCCCAAAAAATATCACCATGTAGGTGACGAATTTTTTGATGAGACATGTTTACTGATAAATTGTCATGTTGTTTTGATATATTCTATTTGATTGTTAGTTATTATTTAGTAAGTAAGTAGTAAGTTGTCTGTTGTCACGGACAAAATATTCCGTAACATTAGGTTTTTTTGAATGTAGGTACGTTAGACATATTTGCGTCGTCTATTTGATATCTTTTACTAACTGAATGCGCTTGGCGTCGAAATGGCAAACCTGGATTTTTTTCTAGGTCAAATTTTAATAGATTATTAGATTCCTAGATTAAAAAATACTTAACAGCTTCTTCCTAATTATTTTCATAGGAAGAAGCTGTCTTTATTAATAGTTTATTTAAGAATGTAAGATACAAATGCAAATTAAATGCTAAGAATAAAAATAGTAAAATCGCGCTCAATTCCTTGGTATTCAAGGTTTAAGTTTCCGTGCTGGAAGCACCACGTATTCTTTCAATTACTTTACTAACATTGCCCTGCTGGGAACAAAAGATTGTTAATAAATAGGTCGGGGCGGATCGCGTGCAAAACATTTTTTCCTCGACGCGACGTTTTGGTCAAGTTGCATTGATCGTGGTCACGAGAAGACTGGAGAATCCAGATGACAATGAGATAAGAGCGCGTAGATTCTCCAACTACGCGCTCTTGATCTGGTTAAAATGTAGGGCTGTCACCGCCCTGAAAAAACAGGGTTGCAACAAAAAAAAGAAGAACGAACAAAAGGTTCATAAGATATCTTTTTATCTAATGTGTACCATAGGCACTATTGCCAGTCGCTGAGTTAAGAGCGTTTATGTATTTTATAAGATCCATTTAATGTTCACAAAACATCTATCCTATCATCAGCACCCTATTCGATGTACCATGAAAAATCTCTTTCACATCGCATTGTCACAAAAACGTTTCCGTTAAATTAAATTAAAATCCGTTTACAATGTTGTACACCAAAACACAATCAATTAGCCACGTAGCCGTTCTTGTACCCCTTTAGTATCACCCCTACTAAGGGAGTCTGTACAATATGCTTACTCCTTGTCATGACTTTTCGCGACTTAGTAATCGAAGGGGACGTTCACGTTTGTCATCCTACCCTACAACTCTGAACTTCGCAATCCAATATCAACTTTAAAATGAAAAATATAAGGTGGGGTATCGTGTCAAATAAAATTTGCAAGCGTCATAAATTTTATAGCGCTTTAATACAGCCATAACATAACAATAATAGGGTAAATGTTTTGGTAAGCCATAAATAAATGGGATTACGTCCCGCTGAGAGAGGACAAATTCGGGAATGATCTTTTATTATTGTTGTGGCTAATGGATGATATTTTGGCATAAAGTGACTTTTAATTTATGACGAGACGCTTTTGATGTTCAGTGAAAAAGTCTATATGTTTTTAATCATTTACTTCTATTGTTGTTTTACAAATCAGTGTTGGAGAATGATATATTTTCTTAGCTTACTTCATAAGTGATTACAAAGTATTTACCTGACATCGCTTGAAAGCTCATACACATAGTATAATATGACTTCTAAGGCTGCTGTTCACCATAATTTAAAACGTTCGATTATCAATTTAACCGTCGCCGGTCAAACAGTTTTTTTTGTACAGTTAACCGACGGTTACTTGATAATCGGACGTTTTAATTGATAACGTACGCACAACTTAAGCTGTCTCCTTTGAGTAGCCGCGCTGTGGCTATTTTTAGCTCTAATGGTATTTTACTTCTACGGAGGCTTTCAGGTGCTCTGCAAACTCACTAGCCTGGCTACTATTCTATTCACCAACCAGCATTAGCCACTATGGTAGATTAAGAACAATTTTAACAGATTTTAAACGTATGGGCGCTCCGCCCAATATGGTGATATTTTACAACTACTCGGCAATAGATGGCACTAAAAGCAAATTGTTCGAGCATTGACCGCAATTAGTGAGCAAGAATTGGACTGTTTTTCACAACTTGTAAAATAACCTGTGTATTATACGAGTTCGAAGCTTCCCTTCGAATGTTAGCGTAACAGTGTTCGGTAAATACTAGTGCCACTGTTACTGATTTCACTGCAAAAACGCTGTCCTCTATCATCATCAGCCATAATACCTATATCATCAACTGTGAAAAAAATGTCCAGTACACACACAAAAGGGGGCAAATGCCTTTATTAAAATAAAACACTAATAACTAATTACAATACTGCAGCTACTACAATAACATTTGAGCAATATAGCCTATAGATAACTTAAATGTTCTAACCCGCTACCGGCTGGCAGCGTGCCCAGAATGCTAGCAGCATTGCCACGTTGAATTGCAATGCTGACTCGTTGAGCCAAATATGTGCCAGCATTTTGATCACGCGTCGCATCGATCAAACGCTCTGATAAATTTATTATCAGAGCGTTTGATTATTTGATTATTATTAATTATTATTTATTTGATTTTGATTTATTTATATTAATACACACACTAACATGCCTTCAAATATATTCATTCATTGCGTTCATTGAAACGTATTAGGTACTATGACAAGAAAAGGAGAGAAAAGAAAAGAGCCTTTATTATCCACACGACGTTCTCACAAATTGTGAAAACTCTGTGTAAACCTTTTTAGTAGAATAAAATTGCTGTCTGAAAACTAATAAAATATTGTTTGTCGGAGGCGTGAAACTCGTATAAGCCTCATTAGACCATCGCCGATAGAGGATCAACGGCCTAAAGTGTTCGGAACATTCTCATTTATAAGACTAGTTAAGGGCTTCGATTGTTTTAATTTAAAATTAATAACTTACACGATAAATTAATATCAAAACTGTAGACGGTCATGACGGATCATGGGTTAATCTTAACTATTATGCGTGGTTATTTTATTTTTTTATTTTTTTCACACACTCACACCCCCGCACTAGGATACCCTGTGTCGCGGGAGGCATAGACACACACAATCACAAAACACAAACATCCAAGACCCGAGAACAAAAATCTTTGCTCATCACAGAAATGTTTGCCCCGGCCGGGATTCGAACCCGGGGTCGCGGTTCCAAAGTCAGTGTCGCTGATCACTGAGCCACGTCGTCGTGGCTCAGTGATCAACAAATAAACAAAAGTTGACGGTCGTGTGTCAACTTTTGTTTATTTGTTTAATCCACTGACCCAACTTTCATAAATTAGTAAAATAAAAGTACAGAGATAAATGGGAAGCGAAAAGGACAACCTTATTTTAATATGTGCCAATGGTAATGGATAGTAATAATGGATGATATATTCGAATTTTCTTGAACTTTATATGGTGGCAACAGTTCCCCGGGTGACCTGTCACATAGTGTGTAGACTGAGACCAACTTAGCTGTTCAGGTGGACACATTTGTTACTGAAACGGTTGCTCTCAAATGTCATGCAATTATACTATGTGCCATAGACACTAGCGCCGCAATCAACTGAACAAATAAATTGGCGTCACTATACTTATGATTGACAAGGTGATTCCTTGTTCCTTCAAAATTAGCTGTTCTTACTTAAAACATTGTTGGTCTCAGTCAGTGCTTACCGGACCGTTTAAGTGAAACAAATAAATCGGTACCACGAGCTCGGACGCCGCGCCGGGTAATTTGTGGAGGATGCCAGATATACAACCTGTCCACAACACTGTCCGACACAGTGACTTAGCTTTACACACGTAAATATAATTCCATAAAATATGTGAACACAATAAATAAAGAAGTTTATATTTACGAACATAATATAAATGTTAATATACCAATTGTGTGGTGCCACACTAATGAATATGAAAATCGCGCTATTTTTTTGAATTAAAATTAAATTCGCAACTTTTCTACATTTTGTAGTCTGTGAGAATAATGATGATGATGTGTTTCGACCGATTTCGGTCACGGCGTCTGCATTCAGATCCTTAATGATTGCGTTGATGACTAAATATTTGCGTTGGTGAGCTCGTATGTAGCTTACGTAGCCAATCTTCGTTTTGAAGACACCTTGAGAAGAATGAATTGACTGGTCGGTTGGCGCAGTTGGTAGCACTCTGCCTTCTGAGCCCGGGTTCGATTCCCGGACAGGTCAAACATTTGTGTGTATGAACATGTCTGTTTGACCTGTGTCTGGGTGTGTATATGTATATAAGTATATATATCAGTCATCAGGTTACCATAGTACAGGCTCTGCCTAGTTTGGGACCTTGTGTGAATGTTGTTCCATATTATATTATTATTATAATAAAACTATGTTAAACAAATTAAATGGAAAATTATACATCTCTAATGTACTTAATTTACACACATCACCCATTCTTAACCATTTGGCAATTTCAGAACAATTAATCATCATTATTACCATCTCAGCTCAAGGACGTCTGCCACCCCTTACCTGTGATATTCATCTTTTCGGGGGCGGTGAAGATTTAATGCAGAAGTGAAGTATTTGAACTTAGAAATAAAAACAAATGCATGTAATCCAAAATTAATCATAACATACCATTTAGTTGGACTACAAACTCTTTGACCACATAGGTAGGTACTAGTATAATAAAAGTTCCAAACTAAAGAGTTCCAAAATATCCAAACATATTATATTAGTAAGAATAAAGGCTAGAGATAAAAAAGAGTACTTAACATGAATATGGATGGATATAGAGGTAGAGGAAGGCCGCAGAAGGGATGGATGGACTGAGTGAAGAATTATATGTTTATGAAAGGTGTGAGCTGAGACGACCAAAGATAGAAGAGAATGGAAGAAGAAAACATGTTGTGCCGACCCCGCCTAGTGTGGAATAAGGACAAGAAGAAGAAGAAGAAAGCCTGATACACAATTCTGTAAGCTGAAACTTTTAACAAGAAATAAAGATACTTCACTTCACTGAATAACAGAGAAACGTTATAAGCGATTATAGCTCAGCGGTGGGAGCGTCGGCTGTCAAACTGACGAACGCTGGTTCAATCTCCACCAACGGCTTGAACTTCCGGTGAAGGCCATCATCAAATTCTCAGCTTGGTGGTACGGTACTTTCGAATACCCCACCTGTCTAGCTATCACATTCAAGATGAAAAAGTTTCACCAAACACATAGTGTGTTCAGGAAGCAGTCCTTGAGAGCCAGTGAGCATTCTAGGCCTAGCGTGAAAATATCTTCGACCACATCGTCGCTGACCATCAAGTGGGGTAGTGGTCAAAAGCTAGATCTAAACAGTATAAAAACAGCTAGTTCATAAAATAAAGTCAGCGATAGTATTAGATATATATACAGTCGATCTGCCGAAACTGGATACTGTTAAGATTTGCACGGCGCGGGCGCTTGCAATGCCTGCAGCATTTTGTAACCAGAGTTTCACTACGCTTTCGCCAACCGGCTAGAAACAAGCATACCAAGAATTATAAACTGAATAGATGCATTGTAGGTTAGCTCGTTCTAATATTCAAAACTTTGCATAACACATACAGTATGTAAATTGGCGAAATTAGTCATGTTCGCAGGTACTGTCTAGTTAAATGCTTCTTGACGGATAGATGACCCATTTTGTACTTGATAATAAGATTGTTGAAAGCTCTTTCTAGTCCCCACCTTGACATCCTGAAGACCTCTTCAACCGGTACGTCATACACATCACTGATATGAAACGTCAAACGGCACTAACGGTGAGCTCAGCGAACAACTCAAATCATACATGGAGAACTTGAAATACATAGAAGAATATATTGAGAAAAGAAGAAAGAAGTAAGTAAGAAGAAAAGAGTATATTATTGCTGCCTACAAACTGCTCCGTAGTTTGGCAGTATTCTATATATCGATATACTTTTCTGTAGTATAAAATTTTAATAAAAAAATAAGAGGAGTTCTCTTCGTGCTTTCAGTAGGGAAAATTCTTTATCTAGCAAAAATTGTATTAGCTGCACTTATCGGACGAGAACCGGTCGATGTTTTCAACGTGGTATGAACGTAAGGTGAAGCTGTAAATGCTGGTAGAGGCAAACAGCATTAGTCGGTCAGAAAATAAAAGCTGCAGTGACAACTGACAACGAGGTGGCTGTATCTGTCCCAAGAACCGGGATGACGGGTTCTGTAGAGAAGTATGTGTATTAGGAAACGTACGGCATTACGTCCAGCCAAGTTGAGTGATAATTTGTACAAAATAGCTAGCAGAAATAATAATAATAATCTTATTCGAATGAGCCGTTTTCTTAAAAAAAAACTAGTTTCAGTTAGTTAATTTTCATTAATGGCAAAAGTTAAAGAACATTATTGCCAGTGTCACGTCAAATAGGAAAATAAATCTAACTGAAGGAGGTAATTTTGAATTTGGGTTGTCTGAAACAAAGAAAGATATCTCACATATAATAATAATTGAACAACTTACACTAAATAATATATGAAAATATGGAGACCATACTAAATTTATTATGAGTATATATACAGGAACGGAATAATACTAAAGCTTGATGTTATTTACAGATATGAAGAATGATATTATATTAATAGTGATGGGATTTATATTACATAGAATATTATCTATATGAACAGGAAGTGGAAACTTATAATGTATTAGAGATGTATATATAGGGTCATGATCAAATAGAGAACATGAAAAGAAAATTTAAGTCACCTTTGTCTAAGCCACATTCACAGAGGGATGTGTCTTTGATTCTTAGCTTTTTTAAATGAACAGTTGAACAGCAATGGCCAAATCTAAGTCTAGATATGCTGCTGACCTTATCAACCATCTGAATTTTAAATCACGAATTGGCAGGAGCAAAAGATCCTGAGGATAATTTTTAAATGGCACTTTGTCACCACAAATAATTGATTCCTTAGCAATCATATCAGCTTTTTCATTTCCAGTTATGTTACTGTGACTTGGAATCCAAGCTAAATTAACCATATAACCTAAGGTAAAGCATTTTAATAGC
Source organism: Apeira syringaria (assembly GCA_934044485.1). Classification (NCBI taxonomy): domain Eukaryota; kingdom Metazoa; phylum Arthropoda; class Insecta; order Lepidoptera; family Geometridae; genus Apeira; species Apeira syringaria. The sequence continues at coordinate 6,013,729 of OW203659.1, forward strand.
TGATTCTTACATTGAAATATGAGCCAGTTCTTGGAACCAGTTTTGAAAAGATTGCTCTGAAAAGCTTGCAATGCACTTAATGAATCGGAAAAAAATACCATTTTATTTAATTTTAACAATAAAATATAATTTATAGCTTCCAAAATACCCCTACATTCTCCAACAAAAACTAAAGTTTCAGGGGGACATTTAATTTTTTGAACTATGTTATAATTTTGATGAAATAATCCAACACCAACGAACTAGTTTCACAATGCTTACTAGATGCCTCGATAGTCAAAAAAAAGTATGTCATTGTCGGTTGAGAGAAACAAGATCTGTCATTTGCCTAACATTTATAGTATGTTGTGAAAAAGGCTTGACGAGAAATGCGTATAGGTTTCGTTCAAGAAAAGTACAAGGATCCAGAATAGAGCCGAGTCGTCTTAAAGTGACATGAGACAATAATTGGAGGATCGAAAACCAAAATAGAATGAAAAATAAACACTCGAGTGACTAGTAACTGACAGTGAGAGAACGATTCCGCAACTAAATAGCTTGGGAATTTCTATTACTACGAGTTTCTTTTTTTTTAGATAACGACTCTTCAATGGCGCTGAGTATAGCACTGATTTCCCGCTTGGAGTATTTGTGCATTCCCCCCACCAACCACAACGCGAGCCATCCTAAGTCCTATATAACACAATAAGTAGGTATGCCTCGAAGTTCAAATTGGTTGGCGTGCATTAGAATAATCCATTAGTAATATGTTAAGCAAACTTTCAGCAGTCGTTAATTTAATCATAATAAAAATTAACATAATTGAAGAAAAAATACCTATGTACACTTCACTTACAAACTTATTTAATATACGATAGATAGAACCTACACTTAAAAAAAAGGTTTATTGTGCTGTAGTTTTCTGTCTTAGTACCTACACTAAAATTCAGTAAAAGTACACTCTTAATAAATAAGCTTTACTAAAGCTACGGTTTGATACGAATTAATTTAGTCTACGGTTAACTTATAAAACATATTTATATTAAAATCATGACAGTGGCATATCATAAAATTATAATGTTTATACCGTGAAAGTTATCCTCTGTCAAGGGTTTATACTTACAGTTCAATAATGTTACATTAATGTCAGTATATGTACTGATATTTTTAGCTTTAGATTCAGATCAGTTTTATAGCTGTTTGTCAAAAAAGAATTATTCGCATTTTGTTTTGACGTCCTTAGCGTTTACCGTAATTTAATAATTTCGAACAGTAACAATCCATCTGCTTCGCCTATAACGTGAACACTTTACAACCCTCTCCATAAGCAGATACTCATACTTAACTATATTGATAGTAATTTCACGCGTGGATGTGTGATTTTTCACGTTTTCTTCCGAGATGTTAACGTGACCTGGAGCGGGATCCATTTATGATCGGCACCGAAATGGTCGACAAATGGCGGCCAAATGAGAGGCTTCATCCGCCGAAACAGTCAAGAGTGGCCGCTTTTTGAAAAACAACCGCGGCTGATTCTAATATTTACAGCACATTGCTTATTGTGCCTCATTAGTTTACATCTTAAGGTATATGGAGCGTTCGATGGAAAGTATGTGTAGTTATACAGTCGTGTTAAGGAGTGCGGGGCCGGGCCTCGGGCACATTTGATTATACGTTGAGAGAGGGCTAATCGCAGTCGACGGGCGCGCACCTCGAGATCAAACACAAGGCGAGCCGCCAGATATTTTTGTTTCTATTAAACAACACCCGACGTAATAATGTTTAACAATCGTGCAGCGATAATTCGAACAGTAGATGGGACGGAGTAGATGCTTGACTATATTTTTTATTTATAAGTAGGAAGTAATATTTGGTGTAAGTATAATAATTGCGTAGTTGAAATCATACTGCGGATAGTTTTTGCAATTAACTATTTACTGACTACGTTGAACTCTGTTTAAGCACCTTAAGTTTGTCAAGTAAAATAACTGATCTGTTTCAGAATATGAATCTATTAAAAAAACTAAGGGAAACAAATGTTTTTCCAGATATGTCTTATTCGCAATTAGATTTATTTCTCTGTCATCAAAATAAATAATAAAACTTGTAGAACATTATTTATAGTTTATGATGGGTTTTGTTTAATTGAGACGGGATTTAGCGTTAAAAAAGAAAGGTATTATCACACGATTGGCATGGATTTCGAATGAAGATAGTTTGTACCCAGAAATCCTGGAAAACTATAGTTCCCGTGGGATAATTGAGATATCGGTCCAAAATCGTAGTCCACGCGTGAAACCACGAGGTACAGCTAGTATATTAATAAAACGATACACACACATCGCGGAAAAAAGCAAGTATACACATGTAAATCACACATTAATAGACACAATTCTTAAAAACGTAGTAGGACGTAAACGTAAAAAGCATTTTCGTATCAACATAATGGTCATGCATTTCATTAAAATAGATATAATAATATGATAATCATAATAATATTATAAAGGCAAACGTTTGTTTGTTCTATGTATGTTTGTTACTCTTTAACGCTGAAACGGCTGAACAGATTTGCAATGAAGATAGCATATACCCTGAAATAACACATAAGCTACTTTTTATCCCGAAAATATTGACTAATCCCAGGGGATGATGGGAAGACACAAAGGAAAATTTGGTTAAGACCGCGTACCATTTCACCGCGGGTAATCCCACAGGTATTAAAATTAAATTTTTAAACATACAAGTGCAATCAAGTCTGTGCACAAGCCTCAAAATGTTTTTTTTCTCGTTTTTGTCTTCGATATTAGTGGAACGTAATAAAATTTAATTATAACTGTAAAATAACGGTCTTTATAAGTCACGTTCAAAATCAAACAATGTTTTTTTATATAATAATGGGTGCTGTGGCGTGACATAACATCTAGGTCTTCGGGGCCTTGGGTTCATAAACATTTGTGCTATACATGTAGGACGTAGGTGTTTGTCCCGGGTCTTGGGCGTTTGTGTGCTGTAAATGTGTGTGTCCGTGCCTCCCTTAACACAGGAAATCCTATAATGCACGGGTTTGAGTGTCACAAAAATTTAGTAGCACACCCATTGAATTTAATAACTTGTAAGCGACTCCATGCCACTCGCTGTTCTTTTTGAACAGATAAGTGGTGATCTCGGCGGATCTGGGATTGTTATTAAATATTTGTGTAGTGCCGCAATTAGCCGCAGCTCACCGGCTAATTTATCTGATCTCTCAGTGTTGTGCGTAATTTGTACTAATAACTACAACTTACAGGTTTAACGAGAGAGAGAGAGACTAGATAGTTCAGACATTGTAGGTAGTGTTAGGTGAAAGTGACCTTTGTGCTTTAACAATAAGGAATGGTAGGTAGAAGAAAGGATAAGAATAGGTTGTTTACTTGTTTATTTATAGGAAGTAGAGCAGCTGGCAACATAAGAAAGTACATACATGGACTGATCAAGGATTGTAATTGTTGTTGCGTTATATTTATTTTTCATACTTCTTTCTGACCTTGCCCTACTGAGTTCAGTGAGAAACTATGTATAAGTAGGTACCAAACCTTAACTACCTACCTACATAGTTCCGATTTGTATTTCTTTTTTTGATAGACTGAGAATTAGTGAATAGAATGTACATTATATGTGTGCCAAATTTTATCCAAACCTGTTTTTGTGTGATTGATTAACGAAAATTCAAACAACATACAAACTTTAATTATTTATTATATTGATGAAAAAGTCCCGGATTCCTGGATGACAAAACAACAGCCATAGAAGCTAAATGTTTAAATCGTAACCTTACAGCCGCCACATATAGGTTATATTCTCTAAAAACTCGTGTGACTTCTCAAACTAAAAATAAAACACAAAAAAATGAAACCAGTTAATTTATTTTCCATAAGTGATATAAGTAATGCAAAAAGATTTAACATTGGCAAAAACAGTATTACTTTTTGCCCATTTAGGCTGTTGTATTGCGCAAGTATAGCGCCTCGGTCCATATATCTATCGCAAACCGAAGCATTGTGTTACATAAATAAAAACGCTAAACGCTCGCCGTATTGTCTATTAAGAATTACTTTTCTCGCGGCGCGGCGGCAAGCGCACAATGGACCGGCGAGCTACAAAGCAAGAGATGCTTATCGTGTACTGGGTACATTAATACGCAACAGACACGCCCCGATCACGAAATACTAGATCCGTTTGTGTTTTGATACGAGTTTGTGTCGGCACAATCGATGTGCTCTTTATTTCCACGGCGAGTTAATGCATCGTTAGGTTTGCTGCGGGTGAGATCGGATTAACATTTAAGTATTTTGTTTTAACAATAGCGCGCGTTGATGTCTTTTGAGCTTGAGGATTTTTTTTGTACACAAATGTTAATTTCAATAATGTGCACGCGTATGGTTACTTTGAATTTTATATTTTTCTTTTATTTACATTAGGTGTAAGTAAAACATAACTTAAAACTTAGAAGACAACGGTGCTAGCATTCCCAATACGACTAGCAGCGGTTTGGACAATTTGAGATAGGTGGTACCTTTGGTCCGGCAATATCAAGTGGATTGCTGAAACGTGTATATAGTAGCTGAAGTATTGTAATTAATAGACATCTTATATAATCTTATTTTATTTTATTTTCGTTGAAAAACCAACAGCAATCATATACAATAATATATCAAGCAGAGTTTTAAAACACTAAGGCTTAACAGTTTTTGCTTATAAATTGTACAGTATCATGACATGACAGTTTTTTATAAATAGAATATTCATGTCTGCACCTTTAATACTTAGGATATATTTCAGATTTATTGCAATTAAAAGAGGCCATGCTGCTATCATACTGGATACGCTGCCAACTGATAGCGGGTCGGTACCTTTGGTTCGGCAATATCAAGTGGATTGCTGAAACGTGTATATAGTAGCTGAAGTATTGTAATTAATAGACATCTTATATAATCTTATTTTATTTTATTTTCGTTGAAAAACCAACAGCAATCATATACAATAATATATCAAGCAGAGTTTTAAAACACTAAGGCTTAACAGTTTTTGCTTATAAATTGTACAGTATCATGACATGACAGTTTTTTATAAATAGAATATTCATGTCTGCACCTTTAATACTTAGGATATATTTCAGATTTATTGCAATTAAAAGAGGCCATGCTGCTATCATACTGGATACGCTGCCAACTGATAGCGGGTCGGTACCTTTGGTTCGGCAATATCAAGTGGATTGCTGAAACGTGTCTATAGTAGCTGAAGTATTGTAATTAATAGACATCTTATATAATCTTATTTTATTTTATTTTCGTTGGAAAACCAACAGCAATCATATACAATAATATATCAAGCAGAGTTTTAAAACACTAAGGCCTAACAGTTTTTGCTTATAAATTGTACAGTATCATGACATGACAGATAAGCTATTTTATAAATAGAATATTCATGTCTGCACCTTTAAAACTTAGGATATACTTCAGATTTATTGCAATTAAAAGAGGCCATGTTGTTATCATACTGGATACGCTGCCAACTGATAGCGGGTCGGTACCTTTGGTTCGGCAATATCAAGTGGATTGCTGAAACGTGTCTATAGTAGCTGAAGTATTGTAATTAATAGACATCTTATATAATCTTATTTTATTTTATTTTCGTTGGAAAACCAACAGCAATCATATACAATAATATATCAAGCAGAGTTTTAAAACACTAAGGCCTAACAGTTTTTGCTTATAAATTGTACAGTATCATGACATGACAGATAAGCTATTTTATAAATAGAATATTCATGTCTGCACCTTTAAAACTTAGGATATACTTCAGATTTATTGCAATTAAAAGAGGCCATGTTGTTATCATACTGGATACGCTGCCAACTGATAGCGGGTCGGCAAATTAAACTATCTATTGGCTTGCAAAGCTAATAGATGCTGCTGAAACTAAATTTTAGTTGCTGTGGTAGGCATTTTGTTAATAAACGGTTTTATTTAAAATAAAAGACAATTTCCAATTGAAAAAGAAAGAAACTATTGGACATATATATGTATGACTATATTTAACCCATATTATATAAATAAGAAAAGTTAAATTAAATTTTTAAATTCAATTTTGCTTTTCTTATGTCCAATGGCAGAAATATTATAACCAAACATTTCCGTCAATTATTTGCATTACATCAAATTGCAAATTGACCGTATAACTAATACAATCTTGCTGTATAAATTACAAAATGTTGGAAATTACTGTAAAATCTGTCCCGAGCAAATTATCTACGTAAATAATATACGTGAGTCCTGTCATTTCGCTCCAACCTGCCTGTAATCATCTCCCGCATATTTCCTTACAGCTGTAATACAATGGGACGATAAATTCATGATGAATGTTTAAATGTATTTTGTCATTATTTGTTCAAGTAATGTTAAATGTTAATGCATTCATAATAAATATGGTGAAATATACGTCATTATTCCACTCATGACTCTTAAACCAACAGTTAAAAACAGATATTATCTATGTCAAATAAATAGGTTTAGTTTATTGCACTTTGTTATTATTAAAGTATTGCGCATTCTGCCATTTGATGCTTTTTGTGTTGGCATAGGAATTGAAATTATGTATTTGCGGTCATATTTGAGTATGGGTTATAGATGGCATTTTTAAATTGAACTATCGGCAATGCCGCTGTTATTTTGGGAACTTTACCAACTGGTAGTGGATTGTGAGACTAAAATGTAGAAGGTAAATTTGTATAGCATATTGTATTTTAAATGTAGTATATTTGAATGATTCTCATTTATATATTTAAGTGCGGCTTTTATTCACGTTTATAGTGAGCGACCACTGTGGTTGCTGCTATCTGGCAGCGTTAACTCACCTGAGGATGGGCATCGGATGTGGCCGAAACCTAGGCCGAAAACTTCGACTATAAACGTGAGTAAAGCCTGATATACATATTGTATATAATAATGTGTCAAACTCAAGAGGATTACCAATCCAAAATATTTTGTAATTTTAATGTTGTTTTAATGATTAAGTTTATTTTGAATATATCCATATGTATATTCAAATAAAGCATAAGGGCTGTGATAGTACCGGCCTAGAATAGTTGGTACTCCCCTATCTCTTCCTGTGGGTGCCGTAGGAGTCAGCTAAGGGATCACGTACCAGATGGTGGGCAGCAGCGCCTTCTAAGAATCAGAAATCATACTGCGCTCGACAACTCGCGTGCCAAGCGAGCGAGTATTGGCAAATACAGGGAGCCAATGTTATGCATATGGGGGAAACATATGACCAGCAGTGGATGTCCTATGGCTGAGATGTTTATGATGTTTCAAATAAAATTAAACCATCGAGTCTATTCGCGTAGAGATATCACAATATGATTTTGGTGGACCTCGACGTTTCGACGAGGTTACACTGATCGTCATGAGAAGACACCACGTTTAGGATGGTAGCGTGCAACTTCGGCATATTCTAAGGCAGCTCATTCAAAGTTTCTCCACAAAGGGTTTATTGTATAATTGGTCAGTTTACAACTGGACTCAATGAGCACTCAGGACATGTTCCCAGAATCTTATGTTATAAATTTGTAAACGATACCACAAAACTTCTGTGCGAAGCAAAAAATGGTATTACGAACCGTCGAAAAACAACAAACTTGTTTCAAACATTGAAAGAATCGTACGGCATATATTATACTTAATATGGGCGTGAAAAGCAATGGATACTACATACCATAAACGATCGGTTAGGACGCGTAACAATAAATGGGAAAAAACACCTGTGCCCCGATCGGCAGTTTATGAGTTTATAACATTACACCTCCGAACTCGGAATAGACCCCTGCTGGTAATTGCTTCATGAAAGCCTCATAAACGAACGCTTCATTAGATTAAAAAAACTGACCGCCTACAAATTAGATACAAATAGTTAAATTATGTCGTATTTTAGAGCCTGTACACGAACTCTGTAGTCAACAAGTTAAATTACTTCGATTCCAATGTTTTCTTTTCACCTGTCCGAAAGTGTTTATTTTTTAGCTCATCTTCAAATAAATCCTATTACTTGAATGAATCCCAAAGGCAAATAGTAGAAAAAGCGGTTGAATGCGGCCACACCGGAGCCGACAATGGCAACAATGAGTCTGGCGGTGTGGGACGTAATCCTATAGCGTCATTAATAAGAGCTCTTCACACGATCAGTGTTAACATGACAAATGCGAGCGGCTTACAAAGACGACCGGTGCGCAACGGGGCGCCCGCTTCGCTCCCGATCCACGGACCTATTTTACCACACAGATAGACCGGTACACGTGACGTAAAATAACTACGCGGTAAAGAAGTGTATAAGGTACTGTCAGAATCTGTAGGAAAGTTAAATTTATTCCTGGAGGTACCTTTTATGAGGGGAATATTAGCGCAGAAGCAACGCGCACGCCCTGCAGCTTCTGACAAAATAAGCTAATTGGAAAATCTTCCTAAACTAGCGTCAGATCTTTTTCATTTGAGCTCGCTTTCCTTTTAATGTTTATTCATCGATACATTTTAATTTATACTTAATTTAAAAGTTTAATCTTTGGGTAACCTCCATTTAGCTTGCGCACACTCAACCGGATACTAAGCTCAAAAATAAACCAAATTTAATTTACAAATATGATAATTTTGATTTATGACTTTACCGACACATATTTCAATTAAGTTTTAAATCATAAAATCGAGAAACGAAAATATAAATTTGAATGTTTATTAGATTAATAAACCTAAATTATTCAATCAACTAATAGAGGTACGCTGACGAGCGCACTCACACATGCAAACAGTTCAACGTACAAATAACTCGTTGGGATGTCATGTTGCGCCCTCGCTCGTCTGCCGCGGGCTCTAACACCAATTATTGCAAGTAGAAAATTAAATTAACACACACGCACGACGTGTAACTCGGGGAGGGTAAATGACCAATTGAGATTGACCCCTCCATTATTTAAACTGCCTCTTTTAACGCATACAGCTTGCAAGAATAGGGCGCTTTAGGGAGCCTATTTTAAGATGGTCGACGGATCCGGTCAGCCATTTTGCTTCGTTTACTAATTGCAGGCTCTCAGTAGTCATTTCATCGCCGTCTACGAGGAACGTCTTTGTACTTGTTATTCTGCGGTTTGTACTTCTCGAATTAGCACTTCCATCGCTTCCTGTTTTTTTTTGTGCCCTATTGTTACTTTCGATTAGTGGTTGCGGCACAACATGTGATGAACAAAACTGCTTCTGACCTTTTAACACAATATTTGTAGTAATTAGCGAACTGTGCACGTTGGAAGACATAAACAACAAAAAAGGAACTCTGGCTTAACATACTGCATTAAATTGTAGGGAATTTGGAGAAAAAATCCTAACGTGTTACCTGAAATTGACCATGGCAACCGATAAGTTGGATGCGGCTGAGATTGGTATATTTTTAATCGAGGCCTGCTTGATTGGAACCAATCAAATGATGTAATTTATGGCCAATGTTTATAGGAGCCCGGTCCTTTAGTGAGGCTGTGGGTGACCTTGACCTCCAAGGGCAGTGCTTTAATCCTTCGTGACGAATCGCGGCTCAGATACGGTATACTGATTGGAAACCTAATTAAAAGCAAGGCGAATGGAATACATGAATCGACAAGTGGGAACTAAGGATTATGGATTGATGCGCTCATGTCAAGGTGTAGTATGATAGCACGTTTATTGTGCTTGAAAGCTTTTTGAATAAAAGTATCTATAGATCACAAAATACCACTGTTTTGTTAGTTTTGTCGTCAATTTTAAGTTATTTTTCAAGTATTTGAGCAAGATGATAGAATTGTGGTCACGTATTGCTCCCATTAGTCACCATGGTAGTCTCTTAAAACTCGGTGGGCTCCTGGTCCTTATGCCCGTTACCAATTTTGCATACAATCCTTAAGCGTTTCAACTCCAAAAGATTCAAATCAAAGCTATCGATGATATGCTTTTTGCAGGTCTATTTTCTTTTGGTAATATATTTTTAAAGTGTTCTATCAATGTATGTTACCAGTGATGACAGATAGAACTTAAAAGAGGTCTCCTACGATGGACCACATAAACAACCTCAAAGTAGCACATCGTGCTATGGAGACGCCTTTGATAGGTAACCCCTAATTCAATTCCGTAGAGCTCTCTGGATATGTCGTTGAGCTAACTTTAGTCCAGGGTATACTAGAGATAACAGAGAACACGGTTCGGTTCTGTATCTTTGATTACGCATTGACAAGGTGGGCAGAAGACCTGACACAGATAGAAGGACGTGGATTGATGCAACCTGCTTCGAAATGGTTCTATTGGGGATCAAGGGAGGTAATCTGTATCTAGCAGTAAATCATGTCCAATACTGGTGATGATAAATCAGGACAAGCGTGAGCATGTTTTCTAATATTTTTACATTTTCTACCTATATGAACGATAATGATTAACTCGTCCCATGCCGGATAGGTAAGGTGTTTATTGTAACCATTTTCTAAAATGGACCATGGACAAAAATCGTAGAAATGAGGGGATATGGAACGCTTATGAATAAGCCAAATCAAAAACTTGAAGGAAAATTTGTTAATCTCGCTACTTCATCATCATCATCCTCATTATCATCATCTCAGTCATAGGATGTCCACTGCTGGACTTATGCCTCCCCCATATAGGGGGATGATACGTGGCGGTACTATTCGGCGCGCCTGGCAGGTGGGTTAGCGAGCGCAGTATGATTTCCGATTCTCAGAAGGCGCTGCTGCCCACCTTTTGGTACGTGATCCCTTAGCCGACTTTAACGATACCCGCGGGAAGAGACGGTGGAGCTCTATTCGAGCTATTCGCTGATTCGGGAATCCCTTTTTGTTCATGGTCGCCTAGTACTTTATTGCTATGAATTTCTTCTATTTTTAACTAACTCTCCGCCTCGGGTTCGCACGGGTAAAAAAAAAAAAGTTAATAGTTTTAAGGAACCCTATTTTTAAAAAACATGATAATGTAGCCTATGTCACCTGGGGAAAGTGTAGCTTCCCAACAATGAAAGAATTTTTCAAATCGGTTCAGTAGTTTCGGAGCCTATTCAATGCAAACAAACAAACAAACATTCAAATGTTTCCTCTTTATAATATTATTATTATTATTTGTATATTATAAATAATGAACATGTTTGTTTTATAAACTACTAGCGGACCCTAGTACTGCTATACTATTTCAGCAGCATTGTAATGTAAAACGGTGATGATGATGATGATGATGATGATGATGATGATGATGATGATGATGATGATGATGATGTAAAGTATGTGTATCGTATCGATGTGTTATTCCGGGGTGTCAGCTATCTCAAAAAAAAATAATCATAATTGGTCCAGCAGTTTGAGCGTGAAAGCCTAACAAAAAAATCAATTCACATTTACCTACAATGCTTATAGGTAAGTTAGGATGCGTTCGCATTTCATATCTGAAATGCTAGCCGTACTGCTAATGCAAAGTTACTCTCTAATAGCAGCTTACACCTACGTATACTTGTTCGTTCATCGTAGTCATAGGATGTCCACTGCTGGACATATGCCTCCCTATATAGGGGGGATTTACCAATACTCGCCACGCCTAGCAGGGTTGGCGAGCGCAGCATGGTTTCCTATTCTCAGAAGGCGCTGCTGCCCACATCCTGGTACGTGATCCCTTGGCCATGATCAAAATCCGTTCACTCAGACGAAATTTATGCGGTAACAAATATAAAAAAGTTCGGGTCGAATAGAGAACTTCCTCCTTTTTTTAAGTCGGTTAAAAATAAATATAAATGGTTTGGGGGTATTTTTTTCCAAAAAGCTAATTTTCGGGGGGATTTTCAATAAGGTTGGGGGGAAATTCAGACGGTCATCTGGCAACACTGGGGGGAGTACTATTCTAGGCCGGTACTACCACGGCAACGTATACTCGTTATTGAATATTTATTCATGTATTTTCCTTATTACACCAATTTGGCAGCATTATAATTTATCAAACTTGAGTTTTTGCACAATAACAGTAGCTGATTATTGATCGCAGCTATAAATAATTGATACCTATAATGCATTAGCATCATAAATATAGTTTGTGCTATAATGCAATTCATTTGCAAGAAGTTTGAGTTTTGAAAGTGAGAGGTGTGCTTAAGAATTAAACGAGTTTTGATTTATATAACACCAGCATGTTTTGATTAGGATTTATACATAACTACAGTTAAACAAGTTATGTTTGTTGACAATTTTTGGCGTTTAGTTACTTAATTATGAAACCGTTTCTCATGCTTTAAGTGTGCCAGGTAAAATAATATTAACATTTTATGGTTGCCCCTGCTATATTTGAGATATAGAATTTATTTTTTATACCATATCGATGGGGTTAAAGTATATTAGCGAGTCTATACAGAACAAAGTATTTTATAAGTTCAATAATTAGTAAGTTATTGTTATTATTAACAATACACAATTCGTATTAGATATCACGGTAAGATTTGTAAGATATAACAATAAAATGCAGGGAATGGAAACGCTTTTCAATATTTAATATATCTCACCCCTGTAGGTACTAGACTCTGTGACAGGTTCACGTGACCTTTACAATCAATAAATTTAACGTAAATTGGTAATAAAACAATTTAAATGGAACATTACTCGTACCTAATAGCTAGCACACGCACGCAGTCTAGAATTTGAAAACTTTTATCCGCCACTGGCTCTCAAGGACTGCTGCCTGAACACATTATGTGTTTCTTGAAAGTTTTTTAAACTTGAGGGTGATAGGTAGCCAGTCGGGTTGTCGAAAGTACCCTACCACCATGCTGGGAACTCGATAACGATGCCGCTTGCTGCCTTTACCGAAAGTTCAAACCGTTGATAGGGATCGAACCAGCGTCCTACAGTTTGACAGCCGACGCTCAAACCGCTGAGCTATCATCGCTTCAAAATAAAACAACTAACAGATGGGTATTTGCTTTTCGCAGAGACTGGAAAAGAGGTTTTGCAGGGCTGTGACAGCCCTACAGTTTAAAAAGATCAAGAGTGGGTAGTCGGAGAAACTACGCTCTCACCTATCACCTGAATTTCTCCAGTCTTCTCGTGACCACGACCAATGCAACTTAGTCGCAACGTCGAGGTAAATAGATTCGTAAATGATCAAGTCCCAAATGATTTATTAAAAATAAATATTTTATTTTATTTCAGAGATCTGGAACAGAGTTGTGTAACTGTCTATTGTTTTATTACCAATTAATTGGGCAAAATTTATCTGCTTTGTCTCATACCTAATGAATCCCAAAACCATCCACGTAAAAATATCGAACATACTAAGTAATGGCTCCAAAGTAACCTCAGACAACGCGACTTTTAAAACTCGTACACGAGACTAATTTTCAATTTAATTGTAAGTTTGGCCGGCGGTAAATTTGGGGTTAAGCCGATAATACCACAAGATTGCGAGTGTTCTGCACTTAATCAGCTGGTTTGGTGTCAGAGCCGCCATAAAAGCGCACAAAATGCGATAGAATTAATTCTCAAATTGGACACTTGCCGGAGTTCGAAAGGAGGATGATATTTGGGTCCCATTTTTATGATACTTATACTATATACCAAGTGAAGAGTGATGGCAGAGACAACTCCCAATGGTGACGTAACGCCAATCATATTATATGTTTATTTGAGGTAGATGTCGCACAAGCGCGCTGAAACTGAGGCGGCAAAATTAAGTCAATTGTAGTAATTTTGATTACGACGCGTATTTCAAGTGCAGGTCTAAACATATAGCTATCCTTTTCTATATTATTTGTACCGTATTATCTGTCGCAGTAAGCATGTTTATGTCGTAAAGGAACAAAATCTGAGCACCGCGCAGTATGAATATACGTCATCTTTAGTAAAACATAATTGCGTAACGCACCATGTTTGCACATATTTAAAATAAATAAAATAAGTTGCGCATCGTTTCGAGCGTAATCTTTAGTGACGGTGGAAAAACATGTTTTTTATATGATTTCTTTTTTTATTTATAGCGTAAACAAATAATGTTCGTACAGAATACTTGTGATACAGTGATACACTCTTATTAGGTGTTAATTTTTGTTACCTACATAAATAATCTAACGCTGATTGAAGTTATTGAAAGACACCAGGGCAATGAGGGTCTTCACATTACAGTAGGCAAGCCTGTATCGAGAACTACTACATAATGAACGTTAAAAGTTAATGCACCTCCGTGCCTCCACCGAATAAAAAAATTGAATGAAACAATACAAATCTAGAATCTCACTAATATTATAAATGTCAAAGTTTGGAGGGATGAATGGATGTTTGTTACTCAATCATGCTAAAACAGCTGAACGGATCTGGATTAAATTTGGCACAGGTATAGATTATAGTCTAGAATAGCACATAGGCTACTTTTTATCCCGGTAAAATGGTAAATTCCCGTGGAATAAGTGATGAGGCGGGAAAACCGTTATCCACGCGGGTGAAACCGCGGGGCACTACTAGTATCAAATAATAGATTTCACTAAATTGCCTTGATTTTCGTTCTACATAACATATACAATGTTATTGACAAATAAAAAATGTGATCGGTGATTCGTTTTCGTGCCCATGATATATAAAACTTAGGATTAACTGAATGTTTTCACAGTTATTTACTTATAGACAAACATGTAAATAAAGACGTTGTCCATGTACAAACGTTTATCTAAATCGTTAGAGACGTTTTCGTGACAGCTCGGAGAAGTACATAATATGTATATGCAAGAATTGATCGTTTTGTAATACGTATAACATGTTTCGAGAATACTTTTGTTTCTGGCAGTATAGATGGCTTACTTAATAGTCGTAAAGCGATTAGTTGTCTATACAAATATTATAAAAAGGAATGTTTGTTTGCATTAAATAGACTCCGAAACTACTAATCTGATTAGAAAAATTCACGTTCAGCGTTCACTATTGGGAAGTTAAACTATCACCAGCTAACATAGGCTGTAGTATATTTTCAAAATAATTAGGGATCCTTATAGTTTTTATTTTTTTTAACCCGTGCGAAGACGGGGCGTGCACTGCTAGTGATGATATAAAAAGTGAAAATCTTTCAAAGTTAAAAAACAGAACGTTTGCCTACGGACACATTATTACTTTTCTGTTCTGAGCTCATAATTCAAATTCATAGTTTTTAATTGTATAACGTTAAACCTTTTTAAAGACATGTATGGAGACTTTGTCCTTGAACAAATAAATAAATTCTAAGTTTTTGTATGTATTATCTTATATTCATATAAGCCGTTACAAATTATTCATTTTAAAATAAAAAGTTAAATTGAAATACAGGGTGATTGGGATATTGGTGCAAAGCGGCTAGGGGATGCTAGCACAGCCTATTTAGAACCATTTGAGCCATGGTTGTCTAAGACGAAGAGTGACTATTTTTATTTTCACAATTTTTTTCGGTATTTGTATAAAAACGCCAAAATTATAGAGAAAATTATTAATAACCGCTAGTTTGAAATACACGTGATTTTTTTTTTCATTTTATTTATTTAAAGTAATGTAGAAGTAAACTATTATATTATTTAAACAACATTTACAGAATATCTGCGTCGTCGGAAATTTTTTACAGCCGCTTCCGTTCACTTAAGTTTTTAAAGATGTAACTAAACTGTTTTAGACGGTGGTTTAAAAAATAATTAAGCATGCTTTTTTTGTTGAAACCATTTTGAAAGCATAGTTCTTTCTTTTAAGATATCATTAACGTGGATATCTCATCAACACATAGGAATAGCAATATCCATAGCCATAGGAATAGGAATCAATAGCAGCCCCTACCGGGGTTGAGTCATTGAATGATGCTTCTGTAGAAGTTGTTGTACAGAACCAATATCATGTTAATTCGACTCAAGCTTACCACCTTTATTTACACGAACGGCTCTCTGTTATTGGGACTTCAATTTGAGGTATATATTGCACCTGCTAACCTCTTTAAATATTTATTATTACTCGTGCACTTCATCGGGTGTGTATCAGGGGATAATTTATATACTAAGTATTTTGTTTCAATATTATCTTACCCGACAATTTCCGATAAAGCTTTTTGGTTAACGAATTCGAAAAGAAGATGTGTTTTAATCTCTTAAGTTTGGGTATATATTTGATGTTTCAGTAGAGCGAGTACGAAAAATTCGACAAGACACTATTGTAAACGAACAATTAAAAACATTACCAAAAAATAGAACCGGCTTGAACACTCAAAACTGTGAAATAACTTGTTGAAGTCGGTATCATGATAGTTCAAAAGTTACTATTATCAAATTATTGTAAGAGACAAGTTGTTTCACACTTGTGAGTGTTGAAGTTGTTTCTATTTATTGGTAAATTTTTTTTACCCTTTTCAGTGACTTTTGCTACTCACGGGATCCATTGTAATTGTGTATGTGAACCGATTTCTTCACCCGCAATTAGAATGTCGTCCAAGTAGACGTAACACTTTTGCGTTCTTGGAGTGTACCTAAGTCAAAAGCCGCTTGACCGATTGAAGAAATTAAATGGGGACCACACGGGAAGCACCACCTTTCAAATAAAAATAAGAATTATCGAAAATGGTTTACCCAGTCGAAAGTTCTGAGGAAACAAACATAAAAAAACATACGGGCCGAGTTGAGAACCTCCTCCTTATTTTGAAGTCAGTTAAAAATAGACCTGAATATAAATGTCCATTACTTGTAATCCTCATCTTGATGTAGGTATCAGCAATACATCTTAGGAGCATACTCACAAACCAGACATAATTAATGTTAATATGGTGTGCATATTTCAACATACGTCAGCAATTATATAACTACATTAAAGTCGCGCAACATTTTCAATATTTTTTTTTTTATTCATTAACATTCAATGTCTTCAGGTCCCAAACTAGGCAGAGCCTGTACTGTGGTAATCTGATGACTGATATATATACTTATATACCACACCCAGACACAGGTCAAACAGACATGTTCATACACACAGATGTTTGACCTATCCGGGAATCGAACCCGGGACCAGCGGCTCAGAAGGCAGAGTGCTACCAACTGCGCCAACCGGCCAGTCTTTTAGGTATTAGTATTATTACTAGGATATTAGGTATAATAATATACTATTTGGTATTGTTCGTTCATCAGTTCAGTTTTTATTTTCATATCGTTCGTCAATTAGGTAAATTAATTATTTTTATGTCCTACTAGTAGCTCCCCGCGGTTTCACCCGCGTGGATTACGATTTTCTCGCTACCTCAATTATCCCACGGGAACTATACTTTTTCCGGGATAAAAGTAGCCTATGTGTTAATTCAAAGTATAAACTATCTCCATACCAAACATCATCGAAATCGGTGTAGCCGTTTCAGCGTGAAGAAGTAACAAACGTACACACGTACACACAAACTTTAGCATTTATAATATTAAGTAGGATTCAACCAGCCCATGACGTCAGCATTTTGGGCACGTTACTTGCAAGCAATAATTCAAATAAATTTTATTTTATTGTCTATTATCACAACAGGTCCAAAGTCCAAGTACGAATTTAAAGCAAAAGTATTAATAAATATTTCAATGGACATCCAGAAGATTATAACTTGGTAGTTATTTTCATATCAACATCAAGTTGCATTTAGGCTTAATTTATATAATAAGTATTTCATTTTGATACAAATTGAATGATTGACATAATGATATCATAACTGAAGTGGCATTCTGCCCGCCCATGCGTTTTGTACTCGCTTTCCCTCGTCCGGTCTCGTTTTGTTACATGGGGGAATGGTGAGGTTGGGGGAATAGTGAGGCTAAACATAATAATGAGGTTTTGTTATTCGATAAGTTACGTATTAAATAATGATTCACTTTGTCTTTGTTGTGTTTTCAATATTTAAAAAAATGTAGGTATATATATATATATATATATATATATATATATATATATATATATGTTACCATAGAAACTCAGCAAATGGATTATCTGTTCTTTGCATATTTCTGTTATGTTGTTAACAATCTATTAATTACGCGGCTATACCAGGCTCGCATGAGCATTAGATTATGCAGCATTCGATTATTTATTATTTAATAAAACGTTTCGAAACAGTTCATATGTTATGGCTCTCTATGTTTACAATAGATTACCTACTGAAATAAAGGTATTAGACAACGAGCTGTTCCGGCGTAAATTAAAATCGTGGCTGATCTCCAAAACCTACTATACAATATAAAAGAATTCTTTAATGATTATTCTCGGTGCAACTGTAATATATATGTAATTGTGATTAAGTATAAAATTTTTGTGTGTAAGTAAATATGTAAAATTAAGTAGTATAATCAGTAAAATTAAGTAGTAGTAAAGTATGTAAAATTTGTAACATTTATAATATAACATTTGTATATAAAAAATATAATATTAAAGACCACTATTGAATGCTCAAACTGGGCAGGCTGTTGAAACTATTTTAAATTGTAACACCTTTATTTTTATATCACACAGTTGTTGAATAAACATTTCTGATTTTTGATTTCTGATTTCAGCGTTGTGCTGAGCATACACTGTTTGTTATTATCTTATAAAATGCAGTTATTGTTAAATAATTTAAATATTCTTAGTGGTTCCCTTAAGCAATTATTGCTTTCTTATGTACTCGTATATTCATTAATTATTTATTTATCAATGTGTTTGATATAACATGTGTGGAAGAGAAAAAAACTATAACCAGTGTGTCAAACACAGCCCTGGCTTTTCTAGGAATCATTCAGAGTACCGACCACATATAGATATTTTTAACCGCCTTCAAAAAATGAGGAGTTTATATGTTTTACTGTATTTTTATATTTTTATGTATGTTTACCGATTTCTCCCCCATTATCAGACCGATTCTCAAAATTATTTTTTTCTTTAATATGGTGAATGGATATGAAACACTTAGACCATTTAAATTTCATCAAAATCGGACAAGCGGTTTTTGAGTTCGACTCCAATAACTGAAAAGTGTAACGTTTACTTAGACGGTTGAAGACATCGGTGAACATACACAATGACAATTGATCCAGTGTACCAAAATATGGAACCGTTGTCAACACTCAAAAGTGTGAAATAACTTGTTGAAGTCGTTACCATGCGCACAATATTTTGATAATAGTTAGATACTTTTTGAACTATCATGGTACCGACTTCAACAAGTTATTTCACACTTTTGAGTGTTGAAATCGGTTCCATATTTCGGAAAAAAATAATTTAAACATTATGTAGCAGGTAATGAGATAGAATAACCGGATAAGTTCTACTGTACTGGGCACACTAACTGAATATATCCATCTGTTAGCATATTATGCCGCCGCTTATTGGATTAGATTATTTTTATAAGTTCTTACTAAAAGTACAAGACGTGAAATTACAATATTAAATTGTTATCGACGATATCGATACATAGCGTTTGTCGAATCGTTGATTGTAGAGGACTCTGCACCGTCCAAAGCAAGCGAGCGGCACGCGATCGGAACCAAATTATTGAATTTCTATCCAAATTACCGACACGATCGCTCAAAATCGAGTGGAACACCGCAGCGGCACTGTCGTATCAACGGCAACCAGCACGCGTCTCTAGCCGATTGCTCGATTATACAAAATCGATTCGTAACCAACACCGAAAGATGCCCCGATACGGACGCGATTACCCACACCCGTGCCACTAACATTCCACTATTAAATAGAACGTTATTGTTTAAATCCGCGACCAATTCTTAATTTGAATACTATTGTTATACCGGGCTGAGTTATTCACGGTGCTCAATGAGAACTAACATGCGACGGGAGTGCGGAATGTGTTTATTGATTCACGGCACGTCTTCCAATTTTTATGATTTCACACTATCATTTTAAATTAAAGTGGAGGCTCTTTTATTGCCGATCAATATAACGGATTAAAATTTCCAAATCTTTAGTTTTAGAAATCTTTAAAACAGTTATCTGTATTTAACTTTTAAAGGATCAAACACGGGTCTAAAGTCAAAGATCATAGTCAAAAAGGGTGATTTGAAAACAATTTGAATTTCTGCTTTCTGTTCATGAAATTTACATAGGTCTTTAGGACTGACTTTCTTGTAACAAAGTAATCTTTTCGGCAAGTATATAGAAAAAACAGTTGATGTGGCACAAAAATTAAGGAAAAAAACAGTAGCATTTAAAACGTTACTTTTCAATAATATTATAATTGCGAAAGTTTGTTTAGGTAAGTCTGTACGTTTTTTACCACTCAGCGCTAACAACATTTAAGTTAAATTTGATATGAAGGTTAGATATATGATTTTTTAGACCTTAAAATAAAAAATATATTATTATATATATTATTATTCAGACTTGTTGATAAAATTTTTCTTCTATAATCGATAGTTTTCGCAGCGTATACGATGTAAGGAGTTTTTTGGCCTTATTTTTCATATTGAGTTTTATTAATGAAGTTTTAATGGAGATCTCTAACATATTTTATTAATTAATATAGCCTATACTAATCAGGGATAATGTAGCATTCTAGTGGTTAAAGAATTTATATTTATATTTTGTTTTTTTTGTTTTAATCGTCATAAACATACCTACAAAAATACAAATCATTCTTCTTTATAATAGTAGTGCAGAAGTGTAGATAGAGTTAGCTACATTATTTAGTTAATAATAATCTTTAACGGGTATGTTATTTCACATTTTATAATCTACAACACCCATCCCTTGCACATGACATTATGACTGTAGTTACGGTAAAATGACTTTTCCCAAAATGTGCGATGCTTCACGGCGCGTTACAATATCATAAAATAAAGTTTGTTGTGACAGCTTCCCGCGTGACAATATATGACCATTTGTTTCCGACAACAATGTAGAATATCAGTTTAATGTCCGTGTCATACAGATGATATTACCCTTTTACAGTCGTGAACGGACTTTGATATACTATATCTATGTTCAGGACTCTCATGAGCGTAAGTGTTAAAAAAATAAAAAAATCGTGCAAAATAAGGTATTTCTTAAGTTACGATAAAGCCCTAATTTGTATGACAGTTATCAATAGCAATAACAGCTTAAAATTAGATCTTTTTTTAAAAATTGCGAGTGATTTTAGGTCAAATAATTCGTCACTTTTTTGTGCGGACTAAAACTACCCGCAATCAGCCATCAATTGAATAAAACTCATCTTACCTAAGAGATCGAGAGCGACTTTATACGAATTTTAAAGCCAAAATAGAAGAGCAGCTTTTTGATTTTAAAGAATTTTAGTTCGTCTTGGTGATTAACAGAATAAGGAGCAATGTCGGGTGCTTATAAAAGTTTTCAATGTTTTGCAATAATTATTGGTTGAATGATACACAATCAATAAAACAAGATCAAACCGCGACACAAAAAAGACGTTACCCGCATACGATTCTCAATTTGTCACGGTGTGAAATACGGGACGGAGACGACGCGGATGGAAGCGGGATGGGGTTTATTCCGCCCCAGTGCGGTGGAATGATCTAATAAATCCGGAGGATGTGAGTCAGGGTTCACCGCAAATCGTAACTCATGCTCAATGTGCCGTGACATTAGCAGACTACAGCAGTTTGAGAATAACTGGCGCGTCTTTACTTTTACACCCGTTTTCACAAACCCTAGGAGACTGCTAAAGATGCCTTTTGCTCTAGGCGGCTGATTCTGGAGTCGCATAGAGCAAAAAAACATTTCACCAACCTTAGGTGATACCTAATGACGTTGCGCCACGTCTAAAGTTACGACACCGATTAGGCAGTGCGTAATACTAGGCAACGCATAAACTGACAGTTCGATATTTAACTCGTCGGGCTAGGTCTTTGCTTGCGTCAACCAAATTATCCGTGATTTTCTACGAAATCTCAGATTAAATCACAAATTTGCAGGTAAAGATTGTGATTTTATCGGAGGATATAAAATATTATATATATAATATTATAATTTTGTCAATTTTATTTTGTATTTCATAATTTGCGTTTGTAATGGTCAGTCAACAGACTTCCACTTATGATATTTTTTCACAAAATATTCAATTTTGGAATATTTCAAAAGAGTGCAACTCGTTGAATTTTTAATAACTAGAAGATTCAAATTAAACGAGTGAGTATTTTAATTTAAACTGTAGATTTACTCAGTGGTGGTTTCAAACATATTAATAGATAATATGCATACATATCCATCGGTAGACTTAGACAATAATTAATTTCCCTCTACTGCTGTAATTTTAGGTGGAATAAAAGCTAGCAACACCAACCAATTGCATGTCGCAACAATTTCACACAAACGCATTGCACCGACTGAAATAATTTAAACCTTTTTTGTGGGCCTTTTTCAACATACACCTAGCGATAAAACATTTATGAGAGTGTACTCTAACTTCAAAAATACATAATTCCATATATTATTTTAATCATGCCAGTCTTGGAAATTAAATTAAAATAATAAACAAAATCACCATTGCCGTATATATAAATATTCATAGGCGCTATGTACTAGTAAAGTTATCGCATAAATCTAAATAGGCTCACGTATATACGACCTACATAAGTAAAGTTTATGTACCGTAAACCTACAATTAAACTCACTCCTCTGTGACCAGTAGCCGACACGAAGTAAATAAGTTTACACCTCAGCCCAGATTCCATAATAGTAACAGCCTCAATTAAACATTCTACCCCGCCATTAAGCATATGCACGTAAGTATTTTGACATGATATTGCGTTAAATCTTTCTCGGATTACAAGTTGTCGATACTTGACTGCGAATCGAATACAGTTAATGGGTATACGGTGCAACAAGGCAAGAACAAGCATAAATTTATTAACGATGCTGAAATATCACCGCATAAATCGCTATCTTGGCTGTCAGTTTATCGACAATTATTCTTAATTGGATTATGAAAGCGGTACGCGATGATCGTTTCATGACTATGTCATAAGCGTCTAGCGGGTATAAGCGCTACACGCGAAACTATTTTATTCTTCATGTGATATTACCGCGTAGAAAATGTAAGATATTATCTGAATGTATATTTACTCTAGGTGCTCAGATCACGTTTAGATCACATATTTAGGCAATTAGATCTAGCTATATCCGATACCGACCAATGCTAAATACCCAAAAATAATTTCGGCGATACCACTTTACAAAAAAAAGAGAAGAAAACATATTTATTTGGACATAGATAATAAACACACATATATAGATAAACCGTGAACATAAATAATAAGAAAAATACAATTCATTTTTCGATAATGGTGAGTCGTCTGACCTGGCCCGATAGGCACACGGTAGTTGTTTGTAATTAGACATATTGAATTATAGCGTAAATGGAATACGGGCTATTTAATTTTAGCTAGTTAAAGAGATTAACAGATTTAGAGCCAATAAAATTTAAAAGTTGTTAATAATGTTTCCTTCGTGATCATGATAAATGTGTGCCTCAAAAAAGACATATCATAGCAAATATTAAATATACTAGTAAATAATAATAATAATAATACCAACCCCCTAACTCATACCATAAAAAGTATAAGTACATTATGCTTCTGTTCCAAAATTTATAAAAATCCAAACACATTAAATCAATCAAAATAACATTAATTTTGACAAAAGGGTCTGATGATACTCATATAAGTTGACACACAGACAGTATACCTGTATACATTTCATATTGCCAAAAGCACAATCAATATTTATACAGCTAATACACTAAAACGCTTTGTCTTATGCCTTGACCCACCCAGATTTTAGAACAGTTTGTTCTCTAGCTAGATACTCTCGCAGAGACAGGGGCGTCATTCGATGGTCGGTTCAGTGACAAAAGGGGCGGCTCTTCTTTCCATCCGCCTTCTGCTACAGATTAGACAATAAGCACACATAGATATCTATTAATGATGCCACGGCCATATAGGTATGTAACCACTTTTTCAGTGGAACAAGAATTTGTTGTCATATCCGATTATTTTATGAAAAGCAGCTGGTTATGTCCTACCCGGTCAAAGCAAATGACACTGGGAAGGTATCTACTGCTAGTTCATTATAATTTTAACCAATAATAATTAATATGAAATGAAATTTATTATTCTTTGACCGAAAACGATACCAGCTGCAGTTCCAAAAGTAGTAGCATTTAATGTGAGAGTTCGCCGGGGAAGTGCCATCATATCTATTTCTACCGCCAGGCAGTAGTGTTCGCATTACGGGGAAGTGCCATCATATCTATTTCTACCGCCAGGCAGTAGTGTTCGCATTACTGTGTTCCAGTTGAAAGGAGGTTTCCTGTGAAATCACAGGCACATACGACTTACTAACTTTATGTCTCAGGGTGACGAGCACACTGAAGTTCTTTTGTATCTGCCTTGAGATAGAGGCTACCACTTAACATCCTCTGAGCCTTTCGCTTATTCCGTCACCTTGTCCAATAAAAAATTAACGATTGTGGTAGTCGTTTTCAGTCAATTCCATTCTTAGGGTTCTGTACCCAAAGGGTACGGGAACAGCCACAGCCTAACGATGCCACATACATAACGTACGTACCTACGTACAGGTACGTACCTACGTACAGGGACGTACCTACGTACAGGTACGTACCTACGTAGGTTATGTATGTAGCCTGTACTTACTCGAATACAAAATGACTAGTCCTTGGATATGTATAAATTGTTACTAATGCCATGGTAACATTCAAAGCACACAAGGTATTAACCCATAATGTGACACCTTTGTGTACGCTAAGTACGTTTTAATCATTATACACGTATGTAAAGTCTAAAATTAGGCATTTTCTTATACTGTATAGATGAGAGCGTTTGACCATTATCTCACTTGATGGTCAGTGACGATGTGGTCGAAGATGTTATCACGTAGACCTAGAATGCTCACTAGCTTTCAAGGACTGCTGCCTGAAAACACTATGTGTTTGGTGACAGCTTTTCAAACTTGAGGGTGGTAGCTGGTCAGGTCGGTACTCGAAAGTATCCTACCACCATGCTGATAATTTGATAACGGAACCTTAACCGGAAGTTCGAGCCGTTGTTTGGGACCGATCCAGCGTCCCAGATTGGCAGCCGACGCTCTCACCGCTGAGCTATCATCGCTTCATGATGCGTAAACATTAAAATTAACAGACACATATACAAAATTAATTTTATTTATCATAAAGTTTGTTTTATACCTCATAACAACACAAACCTGTCCACCTTCATCCACACTCTGTACTTGATTTACCCGCTTCTGTGGTTTTAACAACAATACGTATTATGACAGTAAATCTTCTACAATGTCAAATAAATTCTCCGATTCGCATCAGTGTCCAATGCCATATTTAGATAATAGTTTTCTACATATACTTATGCAAAGGGTAGCAGATTGATTGAGTATCTAAATAAAGGTGTTTTTTTTTTTTTTGCGGCAGCACCTTTGCATTGGCCTTCAAACGCGTATTATTTACGATCTTCGTTATTTATTCATTTTGTACAAACACATTAGATTTTTTATTATTTAAATCCCATATAGGTAATAAAACGAAAATCGATTAACAATCGCATTTTTAAAATATGAATTCAGTTTATATTCTGATTATTTATTCAAAGATTATAAGATTAATGTTTTGCTGAACATATTACGTTAATGTGGCTAATTGGAAAATACCTTGGATACGGAAGTTAAATAAGTCGACTACCGTTGTTAATTAAATCAATCATCGTTTTTGTAATTAAAGAATTAGAAAACATATCCATCGAGATGTTCTCGATGACGATTAATGTTTAATTTGTTAATTTGTATTCATAATTAAGACATACCTATATATGCAAATTAAACATTTAATAATTTTGTTCATAGCAGCTAAGTTCAAGAAATAGAAAGTTTACATTTACAATACTTTATTTTAAAATACGTGTTGAAAGGGTTACGAGCTGTAGTGTATCAGGGATACACTATCAAGTTGCTTAAAAAAAACTTTTCACTCACACACACACACACACACACACACACACACACAAGACACACACACACACACAAGACACACACACAATTATATTTCACAAAACATAAAACAAAAGACTCACTCTCTTTCTATCTATATATATAAAACTCTTTTTCTATCTATAATACTAAGATGATATGTAGTTCCTTCCTTGATAACAGATGTTAGCATCTTTGACCTTGAGAGTTGCAGTGCAACTCAGGTCAAAGAACCTAGACAAAGAGGAACAAGGGCTAAAGAGCCTTATAGTTCTTCAAACTTCAGTTCTCATCATCATGAATTTGTTCAGTTAACTTGTAGTTATTCGAAACCTTCCAGTCCTTTTACTTGCTCGTCAAACCTATACTTAGTTAGGCGCTAATTAAAATAAATCTTTTGAGGTACGGGATGAGGCAAACCAATATCGGTAGTGGTAAGAGGACTTTTACGTGCTGCGGTTAGAAGTTTGTCACGAAGGTGATGCCGAGCGCACCGTACTACTATAGGCCGTGGGTACGAACGCGTGCTCGTCCCTGAGTTTCCAGTAGCACTGGTGATTGTAGAAAAATGCCCAATCCTATAAATTTCCTCAATATCTATGGATATGTCTAATGGGACTTCTAACTTAGACGCCGCCACTTGTATGATGCTATGCAGATCTTCTCCATTAGTTTCAGGGACCCCCACCAACTCGACGTCCGTAAGCAAGCTTCGCTGGTCTCTTTCATTTGACTCAAGCATAAGCCGATCTACATTTGATTGTAGTTTTTGCAGGGCAGCATTATCTTCTTTCGCCTCGAGCAAATCCAACCGAGTTTCTATATTAGTTGTTCTTTGATATAAAATTGTTACATCATTTTGATAGCGTAGAAACTCCGTATAGAATTCATTTAAATCAGACCAAAGTTCTTTCATTTCTTCTCGAAACCCGCACAATTCTATTTTTAAACCATTGAAAATACCTGCAAATGCATATGAGGGTTTAAATATTATTGATACTGAAATAACACGGTTTTCAAAAAACTTCGATTTTACAACATCTCACTTGATGGTCAGTGACGACGTGGTCGAAGATATTTTCACGCTAGACCTAGAATTTTTACTGGCTCTCAAGGACTACTGCCTGAACACACTATTTGTGTTTGATGACAGTTATTCAACCTTTAGGGTAGTAGCTAACCAGATAGTCACTCAGTCAGCTTGATACTCACATTGACGCTGACACTGTTGAGACATCATCGCTTCAAAAGTGACTGAGCGAAGCGATGATAGCTCAGCGGGAGGAGCGTCGCCTGTCAAACTGACGGATACTTGTCCGATCCCCAACAACAGCTTGAGTTTACGGAGAAGCTAACACCGTTATCAAATTCCCAGCATGGTGGTAGGGTACTTTCGAATACCCGCCTGGCTAGCTAGAACCCTCAAGTTTGATAAACTGTCACCAAACACATAGTGTGTTCAGGCAGCAGTCCCTGAGAGCCAGTGAGGATTCTAGGTCTAGCGTGATAACATAGATCTATACAGTATAAAAAAAAGACTTCTACTAACGTCCATGATATATAAGTCGCCTGACTGCTTATGGAAAAGTTTAGGAGGATGGATATTTGTTAATCAATTGTAATTAAGAACAGCTGTATGGATCTGCGTGAACACAAAGATATACTTGTGGGATCAGGTGTCGGGAAAAACGTAGTCCACACACAGGTGTAACCGCAGGGCACAGCTGGAATTTTAAGTAAATGAAAATTATTTGCAGCAGACTGCAGGAAATTCAGAAGAAGTTCCCGTTGACCGTTAATAATATATACAGCGTGTAACAAAAAGGTTTAGTAATATTGAAATCACGGATACTGAACGGTCTGAAGAAACCATATCTGAGCATTGGATATCGGAAAGCAGTTAGAATTTCAAATCAGTCACAATTTTTAAAAAACAACCGATGCCTCATCCCTAACACATTTCATTCAAACAACGTCGGTGTATGCCACTGACCTCAAACACACGCCCTACCACGTTCACTCACACACAACGCCGCTGCGCGCACGTCGCTGTATGAACGACGAATGAATAACGATCAAGAACGGCCTTATCCCAGCCGTGAACACAGATATTTTGACATGACATGTTGATTCCTATTTTTTAGACCGCCTAACCAAGACAGTTTTTAATTACACCTAAACATACCTAATTCCCCTACAAATTCACCACGGTTTTTATTTATTACCGTATATCTACCATTAAATGGTTCATCCGATTCCTTCAATCTCAAAACAATATAGAATAACAATTCAGAATAATAATATGATGATCGGTTCACTGCAATAATGACATTTGTCCAAAAATATTTAAATCATATCGAATAATGCCTTTCGGTCACTTGATAATGTAGTTAGAAATCTTATTTACAAACTCAGCAATATGTTTCTAAGTTTAAGGGATGAACGTAATTTTTTTTTAAATCGCAAGTAATTGAAAAAGAATCAATATTTTTAATTTAAATTGCTTATCTTTAATTTGAGAGGTACAGATTTTTTATAGAAATTTGAATGCTTAGTCCTACTAATGTTAAATAAAGACGAAAGTTTCCGTGTATGTTTGTTACTTCACGCTCAAATAGCTAGTACGCCAATTTTGATGAAATTTGGTATGTAACACATAAGCTACTTTTCATCATTATCATCATCATCAATCATCACCACCCGGATAAAACCGCGTGGCGCGGCTAGTAGTTTATTACTTTTTTTTGCCATATTTAGATTCCACGTCCAAATTTTCTTAATTGCACGATACAAATAAAATATTTACCTTGTATATATATAAACTTTTAAATTTACAGATTGAAATCCAATTATTTGTAATTACAATATTATTCAAAAAGTTCTGTAGGCCTGAAACGAGACAATATTACGATGAAATTTCTCATTCTGCAAATATTAAAGAATCATAAGTTCATTAGAACAGTTATTTGGAAACCAATCATTATTGACTGTCAACGCAGTGCGAACAATGATCATTTTTAGTCCGGATTTTTAAAGACTCACTTAAGATTACATTATTTTTAGTTGAGTAGTTTGAAACACCCTAAGAATGATTATTTTCCAAAGAAATAATACTGTGATACATGTTGTTGAACTTTATTAAACAAACGCAACGCCGGCCATGAAAGCCTTAGAGTATACATTTGTTAAACATTTTATTATCTTCTGGTTTGAGTTTTTATACACCGTTAACAAAAGGCAAAGGATATTGATCACTATTGCAGCGGACCCTTCAGATAAACAACAATTAAAAATAAACAAAGGCCATATGTTCAAGCATATGGTCTTTTTATGCAAATACTAATTAGGCATTGAATACAGATTTAATTAATTAAACTAAATTAGATACCGCCATGATTCGTCATCTATCATTAGTTGTGCGTGCGTGACCTATCCTACTCGTAGCTATACACTTTCTGGACTTGTTTCTGATTATTACTGGTATTTTGCTAGAGACATTGCGCTGTACTGAATGAACCGCGATTCACATTAATATTATTTTAAATAAAACCCGGTTGAACAAAACTAAAGACATAATACAATACAATTTTATATAATATAATAGATGTGTACAATATACAGTTTAATAAGATTAAAGAACCAATTATTTTGAAATCTTCAAATACCTTTCTTTTCACATTTTTTTTAAAATTTATATTTTATTTCTCTTGTATACCCTTTATTTCAACAACCCTAACATTTTTTAAACTCACTTGTTTGCAAATTATGTTCATTTAAACCTCTATAAATTGCACCAAGCCAATCCTTTCCTCTAAATCATATTTCTTCGCTCCAACGGATGAAGTGGAGTTGGTGAAAATAATTAGAACGCTTAATGCAAGGTCGGCCCTGGGCTATGGCATAATAAGCAAATCATTTTTAGAGCTCAACACTTACTGGCTGCTCCTATTGCGTACATATGTAATATGAGTTTAGCTACTGGAGTAGTACCGAATTGCTTCAAAACCGAAACACCACACACACTGTAACACCAATTCACAAAAGTGGAGACTCACAAGTAGCCTCGAATGCTTCTACATCCTTACTTAACTGTGTTTCAAAAATAATGGAAAATTTGTAAAAATACGACACGTAAGTACTTATAATCTAACAACTTTTTACAAGACCGGCAGTATATGGCTTCAGATCTGACAGATCTACAGAAGACGCTGTAACCTTGCTAAGCAATCTTGTGGCCGGCAAGCTCGATGAATTGCTCAATGTACAGGGGTTTTTCTCGATCTTACCAAAGCGTTGGACACGGTTTCACGCCCATTAATTTTTAAGAAATTAGAGCTAATGCGAGTGCGAGGTTTCCCACTGCAATAGTTTTCTAGCTATCTTGAAAACAGATTACAAAGAGTCTGTATGTTTGACATCTGTAGTGAGTTGGCAGAGGTGAAATTCGGTGAACCCCAGGGAAGTGTGCTAGCTCCTACACTGTTTCTAGTGTATATCAATGATCTGATGCGAGCTGAAACTCTGGGAGAAACCTTCACTTTTGCCGATGACATCGCAATTATATTTTACGGTGACAATTGGCACTCATTAAACAGTATAATCCAAATCCAAACTGGATACAAATAGCGCAATCCAGAGAAAACTGGCTCAATTTGGAGGAGGCCTTTACCTGTAGAGGGGTTCTTACAGAATAATTTACACATTACAACATTTACGTTACTTATTAAAAACGTATCTAAAACGAATACCTTTGTAAATTAGCACTTTCTAGAAGAAATAAAAGGCTTTTTTATTTTATTTTTTATTTTAAACTGTATAATTCAAATG
The DNA here is from genome assembly GCA_934044485.1 of Apeira syringaria. Lineage (NCBI taxonomy): Eukaryota > Metazoa > Arthropoda > Insecta > Lepidoptera > Geometridae > Apeira > Apeira syringaria. Next base: position 6,044,579 of record OW203659.1, read on the forward strand.
GGACTAAATAAGTGATTATCTGGCTAAATAAAAACTTGCTCACGTTGAATGACTCAAAGATCAAAGTACTAAGTTGGAGCATTACTCAACGATCACGATCCGATTCCAAAAATGCATATCTGTCAGGAAACCAGTAGTAAAACATGCGAATGCGCTATTTTAGAGCCTGTAAATTGACCACATGATCATTGACTTTCACAAGGACCGGATGAAAGCGCATTAGCTCCTTGTCGGTTAGGTGCATGAATGTCGGTCATTTAAATCAACTAGAGACGGAAAAGGATAACGATACATTACTTCCCTATCTCTCTCGTTGGTGAATGGTTTATATCGGATCATGTGTGTGTGTGCCGATGAGGAGAGACGCGGGCAATGTTGAGGCGCGGTGGGGTAGCGCGACGGGAGGAAAAACGGGCGGGGCCAATGCGGTCAGCGCCGCGCGAAACTAGGGTTGCTTCACAAATTTTAAAATAATAGTATTTTAAAGGAAAAAAATTGTTTCGATTAAAAATCTGAAATCTTGCCAGGCATTTTCTGAGTGGATACCCATGCCCACCTTTTACTTGTAGTATTACTACTCTTTTATGTTACGCATTGAATAAAACAATGTACAATTAACTTTATATTGCTGTTCATTCTGTTAATCACACAAACTAAATAAAATTCCTTATAATCAAAAGGTTGTTATGCTATTAGCGCTACAACTTAGTTTCGCATAACTCGGTACAACTCGCGAGCTGCGCATTTCATGTTCGATCGTCTGACCAACAAACGCGTGCGCGCGACTCGCGCGCGGTGCGCGTATAGGCTGATTTTAGTCTTACGCCGACGGCACGCGTACCGCCAGCGCTGATGTCCGAGATATATGGACTTCTAGGAAGCGTTTTTAAATAACGCGTAGCTATCAGCGCGCTCGGTGGTCAGCGCTGATAGCTACGCGGCCGTACGCGTCGCGCGTCGGCCTCGCGTAGCTGTCGGCGCTGACGATCGCACGAGCGCCTCTGCGTTCAGTGAGCGTTTTTGTGTCGAGCGGAGCGGACGTCGTCAGCGCGTACAGTCATGGGAAATCGCGAAGTGGATACAGGTCGAGTTATCGATGAGGTACGCTTGAGGAAGATATTGTGGGATGCATCCGATCCACTCTACAAAAATAAAGATGCAAGACACAAAGCCTGGGAGGATATTGTGGACGCAATTTCGAAAATATTTCAGGAGAAGAAAAACAACAACTTGGTTTGTTTAATTTCTTATTTTATTATCTGAATACCTATACTACTTTATTTTTTTGGGATAGATAGTATAAAGCAGCAATAATTAATACACTCCGCATTTTGGTCGTCGTCTGTACAGTAAGGCGGTCAGTACGATACTAAAACGAGCCACGCTGAGCCTCAGCGCTGACAAACTACGCGCTGAGCTATGAGCGCTGACGGTGAGCGTGAGACTAAAATCAGCCATAGGGTCGCGAGCGGCGCGCGCGCTGCGCATTTGTCAGGTCTGGACACTCTAAGGGAGTGTAGGGACTCTAGTAAGTATATGACGAGTTTTGTCCAAGGTGTTCAATTGCGGGCAGTTTTAGTCGGCAACGAATAAAAGTAGGCCACTTACTTTACTAAAAATATCCGCAACTTTAATTAAAAGATTAAATTTTAATGGTGCAATTGATAAAGTGTCATACCATTCGGCAATCACTGCCACTGTTATAATATAGTTGTTGAGAAAATCGGGTGTGACCATCTTAATGGTGTGCCATCGTCACAACATTAAGGTTTCCTATTTCCTTTTATACATGAAGCCGTAAAACGGAACTCCCATCCACCCAACTCAATAACTGTGAAAACCAAGCACTACCTACACATTCTATCGGCGGAAAAACAAAGCTTTATAAAGTCCCATAGACGATCATTTGGAATTAATAGCCAAGCAATAAACCTCAAAGCTGCCGGCAGGGACATTACATTAGCAGCTAATGGGTTGAAATTATGATATTTAACGTTACATGCGACGGGCCCAAGGCACAGTCTCGTTGCTGCGATTAGTCGACTACAAACATCCGAATTGGATAATCGATTTATGTTTAAAGAGGTCATAGAGGTCGATGATTTGTATTTTAATTTCGTGTTACTGAAGGGTCACTATAGATTGGCTGTAGATTGATAAAATGTGCTTTCCTTTGTATAGTAGGATTATCGTTGTACTCCACAGCTATAAACCGTATACATTTTTTAGGAATAGAGAAATTATAATTTATATGTGGTATCCGGCTTTACTCACGTATATAGTCGAAGTTTCGACCTAGGTTTCGAGCATGTCCGATACTCATCCTCAGGTGAGCTTACGCTGCCAGATCGCGGCGACCACCACAGCTTATGAATTCAGCATATGTAGGTACCTGCAAATAAATAGAAAGCTCTCTTTCCTCCAATGTTAACTGAAAAGTGTTATGTGTACTTGGATGACTTACTTATTGAGGATGAAGAAATTGGTGGCCATACACAATGACGATCGATCCCGTGAGTAGCAAAGGTTACTAAAAATATTAACCAAAATATACCATAAAATGGAACCGACTCAGTTATTGTACACTCTTGAATGTTGAAGTCGGTTCCATTTTTTGGTATGTTTTTTTTAGCATATACACTACTATTTTATTCCAAAATGGTTTGAATGATGCAAAACAAAAGTTTGCAGGGCAAATGGATTTGAGACAAATCGCATTTAGGCAAGTTTACATGTTGTTAGCTTCAAAAGCTTTGGGAAATTATTGGTGTGTGATACGGTTGTTCTTCGCGCGTACCTTGAATAATATTTTTATTCAATTGTAGGTGACGACTGTGTATGGGATAAATATAGAGGTAGAGGAAAGCTAAAGAAGGTATCGTTAGATGGTCGATCAATCGACGTGAAAAATGATAGCTTTATAAAGATGTAAGCACTGAGATGACTGATAGGATAAGTGGTAGGACATAGTAGACAGGAAAAACTTGTTTTTTATTTTATACTGTATAGATCTAGCGTTTGACCACTATCTTACTTGATGGTCAGTGATGATGTGGTCGAAGATGTTATCACGCTAGACCTAGAATGCTCACTGGCTTCAACAGTTTTTTTTTTTTGCTCACAACATTTAATGTTGTGCCAAACATCGGCCACCTATTAGTGTGGGATAAGAACAAGGAGAAACTGAAGACAATAACTAAATATGTTACTGACTGTATTTAATCAATACGAATTCACGAATATATTCTAGCCCTGTATAAATTAGTAATTTATCTATCCGATTGCATGGTTCTATTTTTAACACTCTATTCATTAGTTAGCACTTTAAAGTTCCCACACTATACTTATTAAAAAAAGAATGATAGGTTTATACGATTAGAGTAAATGTTAATAAAAGTAAAGGCCAGTCCATAGAGACCGCACCTTATGCAAATGAGGCGGGTCGCGGCAAAGCGTTGCCTAAATATTAGTTTAATATTTTCAAGATTATATCGTGGCTGTAGTTTGAGTGACAATGGTAGTGATTCTGTTGTTCGACCAAACTGACTAAAATGGCTTTCAATAATATAATTTTTATACGGTTACCATAAAGTCCAAATTAGTATGATACTTATGAATACTAGATAATACTAGATCTTTTTTTAAATGCGGGTAGTTTTAGGTAAAAAAGAACACGTGTTCGTTGTACGAAGTTATAAGTAAATGGAATATGAGCTTTTTCATTAGCTAGCTTAAATGATTAACGGAATTTCGATTTGTATTAAATAAAGTTTGAAATATTTTTAGGGTTCCGTACCTCAAAAGGAATCCTTATAGGTTCACTTTTTAGTCCGTCCGTTCGTCTGTCAAGACCCTTGATCTCGGGAACGCGTGGAGTTAGAATAAAAACAAATTTAGGTACGCAGGATTACAGTCTCTTGAAGCTGTGAAAAATCAAACTTTTAAGTTAACGTAAAAAAAAGTACGGCCGTTTATGCCGTGAAAAAAGTATATTTCGACACTTAAGGGAATCAAAATGTATAGGGTAAATTTATCGTTTTTAAATTTCCCGTTGCATACAACTATGAAATTTGGCAAGTAATACTGTCTTATACTACAAGTATAGGAATAAATTTCATGGAACGGCGGTTTAAATTTCGCCGTCTCGCTCTGAGGTTCCGTCCCGGTCGCACATTACGACGAACGCACCGCACTCAAGATCCTGATGAAGTTTCCGGAAGAAGCCGAAACAATTGTCGATCGTGATATCGACTACGCGTACGTGCCACGCTATACCAGTAGAAACAGTATATGAAGTAATTATGAATGTGAGTCTTACAAATATTATGGCATATATAATTGTGTATATATAAAAACAAAGCGTAGTTCTCATGAAGGCGCACTTTGTAATCACGTTTTATGACAATCGGTCGGTCAAGTACCTTTTGCAGTTCATCTCTATCTGTCGTATTCAAAAACAAAAAAAATTTATTGTATATATATTGCATTCGGTTTCTTGAGTCCATAAGTAGGCTCCTATTTACAATACTAAGTTAGAAAATTATTTATGAATGTAACGAATTTGTATGGGGCCAATCCTAAAGTTTGATCGAATGTAAAAATGCTTTTTCTTATCAACTTATAACGACCTCTTTCAGAAGTCAGTATAAAATTGAATTGTAGACAACTAGAACCAAATATTAAAACTTTATTAAATTTTAAACTAAATTTTCATTTTTAACTCCACAGAAAACATACTTCGGTACACACTTATTCACTTGTTCACTCGTTCACTAATTTCTGAAAATATTTGGTTGTAGTAATTTTTAAAAAAATTTTTACTTACAGCTCTTCAACTTTAATAGGAATAAATTATGTAAATACTACGAGGCGAATTCTCGCTTTCTCGTAAATGATTTGGCGTTTTACTTCTAATGGCCGCCTCGGACCACGCACCGGCGTGTTACTGCCACAAATGATTTAACTGCCATTCGAGCCCCATACATGCAGCTTGCGATAGGTATACTTACAAACGGATACTTGAAATAAACGTGTCCGTAAAACTCATAATCAAGCGTCATTCTTCTGTCAAATAATATAACCATTACAAACGATTTTCATTCCCATTTTCACCCTCAGCGGAGCTGTTTTTGTAAAGTACCGCCACGCGTAATGTTTCCTTAATTTTGATGACGGAATGATTGGCTATGGTCTCAAAACAGAAACCATTAAGTTCGCATTCTTCGTCCTCACACCGCCGCCTCTGAGGCTGCTAAGAAAAAGATAACTCGTCGAAGCCTCGGGCATAATGTACAAACAGTAAGGATACTTCTTTCTAATAATTATATACGTGTTAAGTTGTAGACCAATATAATATAACAACTGTTAATTTTCATAATCGAATACCCTGCAATTGCAACACATTATTTTGTATATGTATATTTAATTGATGATGTGAAGCCTTAAGCAGCGCTAATTTTAAGAAACTGTGCTTAAGAAATTTGGCAACTGCTTCGGTGTATGCAACTTTCTGAATTGCGCTAACGACGTCAGTCGGCCTGGTGTATGCAGGCCCTTACTGTCATTTATATGGTGTACCATGACTGAGGTGCAAACAGGGCGGGCCGCCATTTACTCCGCCACCTCGTTCCAAAAGTAGTGACAAATGGTGGCGGCATCTTTCATCTCCTCACTTTTGCATTAACACACCACTGAAAATTAAACCCTAACATTACACCCTAAAGCGAATATTCCTTAATCAAACCACAATGATTAACGAAATGATAACGCAATATTTAATGAAATTTGGAAATAATCGCAAATAGCTTTCGCTTCTCGAAGGCGGCGTCTACCTGAATTGAAAAGGGCATTGAAGTATTGCAAATAAATTAAAGATATTTTTCATCGCGGCCGACCCCAATGCATGAATAAATAAGTAATTAAATGCACATCGTAGCCTTACCAGTGTGTATGAAGTGCAATCGAAGTGTCATGATAAATTCATAGAATTCCCAACAAATTCAATGAAGCGGTCCGTCATAAGGCGTGGTTAACACGCTAATGTATGATGCATGCATAGAATATTTGCGAAGTTGGTATCGCGGTAGTGTGCGTGCAATCCAGTAGCTATTGTCTAAGGGCGATTATTGGAATGGCGACGCATTATATTGATGGCGCATCGTCCTCGGTAATAGGGCTTAATACGAGATAATTACAGGGGAGCCAGCTCGCTCACAAGTAGTCGATGAAGATATAATTCTTCGTTGAATTAATGAAAACCCGGGAGTCGTGCGTGATGTATCAGTCTGTCGTAGTCGTATAGGACCGATAATTGTCTGCCTACCGTTTGATAGATGTAACTATATAATGCAGCTTACGTTATGAAATGTTACGGTGGTTAATTGAATGCACGTTGCCTTGCCCAGCGTATGTAACCTGATGTAGTTGTGTTGGCATTTGTCCAAGTGCTATAAATCTAGAACGTAAATTTGTTCCCAAGACTACTGTTGTCCGTATCCGTAGCTAGAGTCAGATTAATTAAATTTAAGAACATCTTTTTTTAACTTGAACAATACATGGCAGTACACTAGTACCGACTAACGTTATCTGCAAACAGGCTGAAAACTATTAGAATTGAATATAATATACATTTATTCAACACACACATAATAAGGACAGGGCATGAGTTATGTCACTATTGTATAAACTTTAAGTAATAATAAAACATACAAAATGACGAAAGGTCTTAAACTTAGTGAGGTTGAATAGGTAGCATTGTGCCAAATGCAGATACTATGGCAATTGGCGCTGGTTTTCAGCCAAGGCCCGTTGTTGATAGGAGAAAAAATAATATAGGTAATATAGGTATAATAAATGTATTAATAGGTAATTATTACATTACGATTAAGATTAAAAACTACCTTACAATATATAAAACAATGTACAAAAGTAATTTATAAATCAAAAGTTGTACACATATGATGTAAACCAAAGTTAAATTATGAATGATAACTAACACAAAGATGAAAATATAAGTGATTGATGCAATGATTTTTTTAATTACCGTAACTATGCAACCCTCAGATAAATGAACCAAATGTAACCTAATGAAATACCAAATGAAATAAATGTTTGTATGGGTGTCACTTCAAAATCATCACTTGTGCACATGCTGAGGCTCGCGGTGGCCGCCTAGTACTATCATGACTCCCTTCAACAACTGCAAGCAGTTCAAACTGGTCGGAGAGCTTTTCTTCGGTAAATATCACGTAAATCAAAAATAATTCAATGTAAAATATCTATTTTTTTCATACAATTAATAAGGTAGATGGCGCTAAGAACAACATCCCCTCAGATGTTAAAAGGAAGGTATAAATTCGGACCGCCAGCGGAGCGCTACCATAGCTTAGATGGAGAAAGCGACAAGACGGTATTCTGTAGTCGTGGGTTCAAGTCCCACTGGTAGTATATTTTTTTCCAACAAATAATTTGAACGTAAGTTTCGCTTAGCATGTTGTAAATGTAATAAACCATAAAATTCTCATCTATTTTTTTATGAAATATGTCAAACAAGCACATGGGCCACCTGATGGTAAGCGATCACCGTCGTCTATGGATATCTGTAACATTGGGAGCTTAAAGATACGATGCGATTTTTAATTTATTTTAATCTAATTGCGACAGATTAATTGATAGTCGAAGAGCCCACCTTCTAACTTTCATATACACTAATCATAATTATTGTACTAACATTATTAACATAGGATGTTAAAATGTCAAGAGTTTATTTATTATTTTATGCAAACTAATTTATTTTACAGCTTATCATTTTATAAGTCGATGAATACGAATATTATAAATTTTACAAATTCAATTTATAATTTTAAAATTAGATTATTCAATATTAGTTTGAGATTTATGATGATGAAAAGACACCTCTATAAACAGTAATAAAAAAACGCTTATTCAAACATCTCATTCCGTATTTTACAAATCATGGTCGGGCACTTTCTAAAGCGCGTCAGAATAGTATAGTGATATTTGCCTGACATAAGCAACATTGATGCGTGTTACTTTAAAATTTAGAGCTTCTCACTGAGCCAGTCTAACTATAAATCAGTGAAAATGCAATAGGCTAATAAAAAGCCTACGGGCATGAAACAAAAGGATAAAATTGAGTGGGCGCATGTTTCATTACTTAAATGATGGCAAACACCTAAGTGTCGAAACTGAGTTTTATTTCCATCCATTCAATTATATAGGATGTGAAATAGATTTGCCTCGGACCATTAATTACTGCCGTTTTAAAATATTGATTAAAGACAAGACGCTTTGTTAATCACAGCGTGCTCGCATTGATTTCAATTAATGTGTTTCGACAAAACAATGAGTAATATTATGGGGGTAATTATCAACACGAACGTAGCAAATCGTGCCTGTTTCAGCTAGAGCTGTTTTAATCGAATCGAATGATTATTCGATTACACACCTAGCACTCTAATAACAAGCTAATGTTAGAAAGAGCTCATACGTTCTATAGTTTTGGATAATATTGTCTCTGACCAATTGCCAGCCGCAATTTGAAGCGGCGGAATGTGCCACAATCACGGCACCGTGCTCTTGTCACCGCACACGATATACCAAATCGTTATTACTCGCTCACACGAGCTTTCTGTAATTTGTCCGAGCGTAAAAAGCGTTCGTTTATCGAGAGTGCCACGAACAAAAGCGCTCATGCTCGTCTTAATTAATATGATTAATGACACGGTGCAGCGGCTCCTTTTTGAACTCGCTTTACTGTTGTAATCGAGAAATAAATTAATTTTATTAGTAGTTCTGTGTAATAGAATAGGAGCGTCGAGGCCTCGCCGTCCTCCGAAAATAGTAGACGATTGGACGTTTTTCCCGGTTCGTTACGTTTCTCTAATTTAAAAATTGGGCGTTAAAACTCACCGATTATAATTTAAATTTATGACATTATGCATAGATATATGTATATAAAAAGGAAATTGTGACGGTTTATGACACGGCTCCACTAACAAGGTAGAGATCTGAATGCTCAGTAATGACTGAGTATAATTTCCGTTTCATTAAAAATTATATGAACTAAATTGCTTATAGGGCATCTTTTTAGTTTCATACATAAAATTTTATAGTCAATAGGTCCAGGCAAATCTGTTTTAAACCTGACTATAAATGGTTTGTAGCGTCTAGCTTTAGAATAAATTAAACGTGCAATTAGGACTGAGCGATAAAACAAATAGTATTCGCGCGGACTTGTTTTGAAACGTAGGTATTTATTTTCTCATGTTTCTAATTTAAACTAACGCGACGTATACATGTGGTCGGGTAATGTACCTTATAACTGATGGTGTTAAGGTTCACGATGGCGGGTGAGAGGCGCGCCTCGGGCTGAAGTCGTGGCCGAGATAATTAGAGGCCGCGGCTCTGTGGGAGCCATAAAAACGGCAAATTGACCGGCGGGATAACCAGAAAGGCACAATGTGTTAGATAATAATTTCCAAATTACAGGTTATGTTGGTTCGCGAGCGAGGTACGACGTGGTCTTTTTTCTCGGACGCCGACTGAGGTGCTAAGGGCAGGCTAATTATTATTTGGGTATCGGAGAGGGATTTTAGTGCAGCTGCTACCTGTATAAATATTTATTATTCGAAAATGTTCAAACGCCAATTTTGATGGATACCAATTTATGCAGCCAATTAAAAACGATACGAGTCCAACATAAATATCGAACTTGAATATTATTAAGATTAAAATATTTGTCACTATTGAAGGGCATCAATAAACTTTTGTAGAATTTTAAATACAGAAGCGTAGAAGTTTTAAAATATCAACATCTAAGAAAGAAAAAATGAAACGAAAGAGTAAAGCGAAAAAAGGACTCAGATTTATTTATGATTATTATTTACATTAGTACTGACAGTAAACGGCTAAATGAACAAATAAATTATTAACTTACTACTTAACACAACTATACCTGCCTATAATTTATTTGTTATAGCCGCAAGTCTCCATCAATCCTAGTATCTAAAGTAAGTATCCTAAGTAAAATGCGTTACCTACGTTTTGATCTACATGCCTATAGGTAGGTACAACACGAAATCAAATAATAAGAAAATTATAATTATACGGTAGTCCGACATTACCCAGCGTTGATATGTATATATTACCTACGAGACATCTTCATCATATGGAGACATCGTCGCACGCAATACATACATACAAACAAGACATCCCCATTTCGGAACATCGAGGTAAAATGTAAATGAGACGTCCCCTGGTGACATCGCGGTAGAGACAATAGCAGCGACGGAGCGAGCAGCGCCCGGGCTTCGGAGTCCGCTATTGGCCCTGCCACGGAGGGCGGGGTCCACTCACGCCCCTGGAATCTCCTAGATTAATGTGGAGAGAAACAAATCTAACTGAGAGCGATGAAATATTAGCAGATTGTATAACTTGTAAAAGCGTGTTATAGACATGACATGATATTCAATAAAGAAAGAAATATCGCCAACAATAAGAAGCATTTTGATCTGATCATACAACCAGTGATAGGAGATAAGAACTTCATCCTGCAAAGTAACGACGGATTTGCAATAATTTCGCTCAAACATTTAAGCTTGATTGCAATTTGTAAAAAATATGATTTATTTGACTTGATCAAACGTAGCAAATCGTAAATTAGAATTATATAACAGGTAAAAGGATGGGCTCACCGCAAGAATCTGAATTTTTGATTGTTTATCCACCAATTTCTCGAGCCGTGTCCCAATACAATTGTGTTTGTCAATGATAAATGGTCGCGAGCGGTGCTTTTCATCTCCTACAGTCAAAGGCGCCGCCGGCATATCATATCAAGGAATTGTATATCATAACACGAACGCCGTAAGGTGTATTAGAAGTTGTGTGAAGATAATTACAACACAGGACTAAATGATACGGTACTAATCAAGCCAGGGAATAAACGCGGATAATGCGATATAATATAGTTTGAAAGGAGGCTTTCGGCGGGCAGTCGCATTCAGCTATAATGAGTTTATTCAGGATTTTAATCGAATGAATCGTCGTAAGCAAATACTGCTTGAAGGACTCGAGCCGCGGTGCGACCGACGCGGCAGGGGGTGCTATTGGGCGCCTTGATTTCTCGTAATCTATGTTTTAATATGTTATTAAAATATTTTCTTTGTGTTCCGTTTCGACTATTCACGTCTCTCGAAATGGTGCCAAATGTAACTCTAGCAGCATTGTAATGATTTGAACGTGCATAAAATTACCTGCGCGTCAAATCAAATGATTCGTGTCATAATGACAATAGAGATTAGGCAGTAGACACAAAAGCTAATGTGTCGCGATCAGATGGTGAACTATGGAGACACAATGGCGGTGTGACTGGAGGTGTGGCGGAGTACAATCCGACATGGTCGGTGCCGCGACGTCCGTGACATCACCTTAAAGACTGTCTTTTCTTTAACATCTTACAGCGTGTTAGATGAAAGATTAACGATATGAGACCACCTCGCGCGACGGTCATTTGTTTTCAATAAGCTTTCACCGCCATTCACTAATGTAACCTAACGTTTACAACACATGAACGAGCATTTCAGTTTGCATTGTGCATGCAATGATTCGGTTCGAAGCAAATTAAAAATTGAAGATGCAGAATGTATAATGGTACTTTAATTACCAGTGTGTTTAAGTTTATTGATCGCTTGGCTGATCATGAAGGCTTGAATTGGGGTGATAACGGGTCGATTTTATTATTGTTATTACTTACAAGAACTTTATATGGTGTAAAGTAATAAAAAAGTAAAGCAAAAAAATATGTAATGAAGCTATTTTACCAGACTGTATTCACTGAGAAAAGTATGTTAAGATGGTTTGGTCGTGTAAAGAGAATGAATGAAAAAAGATGACTAAGCAGGTATCCATGGGTGAAAAGAAGGACAGTGTTGGAAGAGGAAGGCCTAGGCAAACGTTCCGAAATCAGATTGAGGAAGTTTTAAGAAAGGGCTATTAAACGTCAAGAGTAGCATTTGGAAATCTATTGTTACTGCCTACCTCTAGGGGAAAGAGGCATTAATATATGTATATATGTATGCATAGCTAGTAATGTCTGACACCAGGACATCAGGAATGTCTCTTAGAACATAATATTATAATCCTATACTAGCGGTCACGGAAGACTTTACCTAATGTTAGCTTTCCTTATTGATGAATCTAATCCAAACCATTCCTGGACCTACTCATTAGTTGTTGAAATAATATAATCCATGATGCAGCTTTCATTACTAAATGCTATTCGAATAGAGACCACGTCCTGGCAAGCGCAGCATATTACGGCCACCAATCAGGTGGACAGACGAGCTTTGATTTATTAGATATTAATTTATTTCTTGTTTGATTAGGTAATATTTCATCATGATATATATAATTGGGACACCTAATGTAATAGGACAACTTTCTCCACATTTTTGGTCTACGTACTTATACACGAATACAAGAGTATGAGATATTAAAAAAATAAGAAATAACATAACTATACGCAACTTAATTACCCTTACCATAACTATACTAAACATTTTGTGCTATTTTAGAAATGTCAATCCCTGTATCACTTCTATGTAACCCCAATATCAACATACCCTATCACCGATATTTCTCAAATCCCAACCTAAAAATAATATCAGAATAGAATGATTTATTAGCCTTATAATTGAGACTGTTAAACTGGGCATGTCCAGTTTACATATTGCATCTTATTTATTACACGATTCGATAAGTAGTTATACAAAGTCTAAGTAATTTTATAATAACATTTCCACAAATACATACATTTTATTAAAATTCCATATCTAGGTACTATATGTATAATTATTATAACGAATTACTTGCATTATTAATTAACACAACAACCATTGGAACCTATGTCGCTTCACTCCTTTTTATAGATAGATATTTTTTTTATTATATTTCCGCATTCATTTACAATTTCATTACATTCATATTCCATGTAATTGAATTGAGATACATAAAATGAAAAAGCTATCTTAAGATGCGGACCCCTACATTGACTCACTTGAAATAATTGTGTAACTTTGAAAATTACAATTCCCATTACAGTTGCATATAGCCCCATTTACTAATTTATTTTACGTATCAAAATACCTTGGAAATCCAACAGTCGAACCACAGATCCGCAGCCACCAAAAAATCATACTAATATTATAAATGCGAAAGTTTGTGTGTATATGTTTGTTACTTTTTCACGCTCAAACGGCTACACCGATTTCGATGAAATTTGGTATGGAGATAGTTTAAGCCCTGGATTAACACATAGGCTACTTTTATCCCAGAAAAAGTATAGTTCCCGTGGGATAACTGAGGTAACAGGAAAACCGTAATCCACGCGGGGGAAACTGCGGGGCGCTACTAGTACGTCAATAAATATTTTTTTAAAACGAGGTCAATATTCCTGGATGCGATTGTCACAGCAATATGCTCGGCAAAACCGCGTAAACTGATAAAATTACCGTTGATATGTAAATGTATGGTGTTAAATTTATTACTTAGCATAAAGGCGACTACACAATGGCCGGGCCGGTCGCCCGTCTGCGGTCACTAGCAATGCGGGTGCCGTCGCTGCCCGGTTACTACTGCCAATTACTATTTATCGCTGGTTTACATCGAACATCGCTTATTTAGCAAACATTGTCGCATTGACACGTCAGAATTACTCATAATTGAACATTCACCAGAACGTAACGAGTTAATTAGCAACTGGGACTATTCTATTGAGACATTAACTTTGTGGCGAGATTCAATTTCTTTTTTTTTAAGGCATGGATACACACAATCACAACACACAAACACCCAAGACCCGAGACAAACATCTAAACTCATCGCACAAATGTTTGCCCCTGTCGGGATTTTTTTATTTTTTATTTATTTTTTTATTTACATTAACACATCTGTCCCAGGTCTTCAGGTCCCAAACTAGGATTCGAAACTAGGGTCCCGGAGACACAGAAGTCATGTCACTGACACTAACCATTGCGCCACGGCGACCGTCACTGCGCCACGGCGACCGTCATAAGTTTTATTTCTTTCATTTAACTCGCACTCTTAATAAATGGAAATTGGTTAACCTTTTAATACCAGGTATTTTATTTCGCTAATATATAAATCTTTCATAAGCAAGATACGATGTTCATAAAATATCTAAATTGCTAAATGTATATAATAAATAAAAGTACAAATAAATCATTATATTTAATATATAGGATCTAAAATCTTTTCTGTTCTACAAATACTCTTCTGTATTAACAATCCTCCTCTTCCGTCGTTTTCTTCTTCTGAGGATCACGACTCCTTTTTTGCAGCCTGCTTTACGGTATATTTCCATCTGTTTCTGTTTTTTGCCTAATGAAAATCTGAGCTAATGGTATCTCTAAGTATTCAGATACTTGTTCTATCCATGGTTTGGGGCTTTTTCCTCATGGCCGTTTATCCTCCACTTTTCCCGTCACGCTCTAGGTTATCAGAGCTGCTGCGAGCAATGTGGCCGAAGTATTTAAGCATGCAAAAATAAACAATAGCCGCCATTTTTAATCTCGATGAGACGTCATCATTTTAATAAAGATAAGTACATCAAATTATTCACAGTAATTGACATAACAATTTGGATTGGTAACAGTTTATGGTGATGTTATTAATCAAAGCAATATGGCAACTAGAGACTTCCCGCGGACATATACGATTAGAATAGCCCTTTAATAAAAGTAATTATATTTTAAGGCTTTTTATGGTTTATTGCGGTAACATCATGTTAGGCGATACTTACGTTGAAATTTTTGAAGAAAAAAGTTCGGCTGCTGATTTGATTTGAACCCACGACTACAGAATACCGTGTTGTCGCGTTGCCATCTAAATTATTTGCATAATTATATCTAATATGTATGTAGTCATATTATTTTATCAAATATGGTGATGGAACAAGCAAAAGGCCCACAGGATGTTAAGTGGTAATCGCTGCATAGTGTTTATTGACGCATACAATAAGTAAATAACTGCACTTCACCCTGAGACATATAGTTAGTAGGTCTCATGTGCCTGCAATTTCACAGGAAGCCATACCCTTCAAGACGGAACACAGTAATGCGAGCACTACTGCCTGGCGGTAGAAATAGATATGGGGCGGTACTTCCCCGGGCGAAGTCTCACATAGACTGACTACTCTTATCATTACCAAAGGATATAAACAAGCAACATTTAATAAAACGGTGTAAATAGTACTATGTCATTAAAGTTTAAATGACATAATGACTAATAAAATAATGACTAATAATGACTTAGACATGGTCACTAATACAAGAATAAACTTTATTATCGGGAAATATTCCATGAATTTTATTACTAGTAGCGCCTCGCGGTCTCACCTGCATGTATTACGGTTTTCCGTTATGCCCCCAGTAGATATTACAGATATCCAAAGCAGACAGTGATCGCTTACCATCAGCCGGTCTGTCTGCATGTTTGCCACCTATTACTTTAAAAATAAAAAGGTACATAAAAACTTTCGCCTTTATAATGTTAGTGGGATAATACATGGTAAATATTCCGATAATAATGTTAATTTCAGTATTTTATCAATTTTGTTTTTACTTTTTTTTACTAGCGTTCGACCACTATCTCACTTCATTGTTAGAGACGATGTGGTTGAAGATGTATTCACGGTATGTAAGATCTACAATGTTGACTGGCTCTCAATTATCGTTCGGTCTCTTTTTTGGAACTTTTCTCATTAAAACATATTATGAACCGTAGAAAATCAACATGATAAGTTGTACTTAATTACAGTTGTCAAGTCAAAATCGTTACGAGCATAACCTGTCTTAGTAAATGGGAAATGATATGAAACAGAGTTAATCCCTGCAATTAGAGATCCGTTCATCCCGCTTCGCCGCCGCCAAATGGTCTGCCGGCAATCAATTAAAACAATATTTGAAATAGTGTTCCAAAAAAGTTAAAAGCGAGTTCTCGGGCTATAAACATTCTGTATTATGTTCGAACAATGCAGCTGTCCCTTTTTATCTCATGGCTTTGTCTCGCTCTCGCTGCGCCGATGCGTCTACGCGTCCCGTCGCTGAGGATGCTGTCAGATGAGTTATGAGAAGGCCTGTTACCGCCAAAGCCTTGTTTGAGAGAACCCGAAGTAATTAACTTCGACTTAGTCTTGGATATTGTCTTTAAGTTCTCAGGATTTTCTATTATATTTAATAGTACATTGCGATTTACGTAGCATTCTGCTACGACGTAGCTCTACTATCTAATAATAGACATTTATTCAAAAACCTTATGCGTGACGATGGTAAAAGACCCGATTGTATGATACTTATTCCCTGAAAGGTAAGGTGGTCTTTAGTGTGGGACGTTACATGCGTTGACATGACACTCTAGCGCCGTCATAATCTTCGCGAGAAACATGTTAGGACTGGCACCGCCGTGTCTAATTCGGCGGAGCAATTCAATCGTCGAAAATATATTAGGCATTGGGCCCGTGGTGATCGGGAGAACATTGGGTTTTACAAAGCTAAATTCATTTAGAAAGATTAAAATAAATAGATATATGTTCCGTTTGTAACATTAATCTTAATCCAACACCATACGTGCACCAACTCTATAAACAAATACTGCTCTTTAATAAGCATCATCCAAAATGTTTTAAATTCGACTCTAGGCTAAATTGAAATACAAACACTTCCTTTATGAAAGAAAAGAATAGAGTGGATTATAAAGAGATTTACCTACAATATACTGAGTATTCAATACGTAATAATAAGTTAGTACCAATATTTGATTCTTTCGGAATATTTGTTCATTAGCTGGTTCTGTCTTATTCGAAGAAATTTAAGACCTACTCCTGTTTCTTCTTTCAATTACTATTTACTTCAAATCCACGCAGTGTATACGCAACGTAGGCAAAATATATATTATTATAAATAAGTTAATATTAGTATTCTTGGCTACCTATATACAACAACGAATGTTCTATAAAATCACATAAGGATTTTTTTGTTCCTAATGTACGCAATCAGCGCCATTAACGTAAAACAGAAACAGTAAACGAAAACAGAAGTTCAAACTGGCAGTTCGGCGTGAATATATTATTTGTTTTTTCCACAAGCCGACTCCAACTCGTTAAAAGTTGTGACTACTATGTACAATAAGCGCTGATCTTCCATTGGGACCAGGAAGTGACGTAATATGAAAAGAAAGATACTCGTACTGCAGAGTACATAAAATCGTTTACATTAAAAAATATGACTGGAAGCCTATGTCTAGGCGCCTTGAGATATTGTACCCAGTCGCTTTAATCCCGTCACTTGGACCATACTCGTTAGATCCACTCAAGCCTCTAATCGAGTTTGCCGGTCGATGGTATCTCCAAGCTAAGCGTTAATAGTACAGCGCCTCCGACACCACCCATGGGTATAAAGAAAACATTTTATTCACACTAAAATAGTAACAAATAACTTTTAACCGTTTAGCTAATCGTTTCCGGAAAAATACCAGTATCGTTATTATTTTATGAGAATTAAAAATGATAAAAGTAATGGTTATTAATGGTGAGACAGCTTGTAATGATATATTATTTAATTGTGGATAGTGATTGGGCAAGAATTAACACCTTGTAGTGTACAGGTTTTTTCACTGTTTTCGTATCTCTATCAAACAAAACAAATTATACAGCTTAAAATGCAAACAGTGAAGTCACTTGATTGACACGTCACTTGATCTAAGTCCCTCACATAGGAAGTTTCAATCCTTCTGCGCAAGCTGCCTTTCTGACATTTTTCCAAAATGTCTTCTAATAAAATGAGCCACAACTGTATTTTACAAAAAGGTCGTATATTGATAATAATATGTTATGAAATTCAGTCTCACAAAAACAAATCATAGCGCTCTTCAAACCATATTTATTTTATCAATTAACCACTTCTCTGCGACAAAACTTACTGTGGTTGATAAATTTACAATCATAAGCGGCTTATAATATTATACTTGTAATATTGATATTACATTGATATAATATCACTTGTACTATTTAATGGTGAGTATTTATATTTCTTTTCGATCCTCTCCATGCAAAGGTTGCTTTGCACTGTGTAGTGTCACTTTTAGTGATAAGGCCGTCCATTGTCCCAATCTTTATGTATATTGTAAATTTTGACGTGATAACGTTTTATAAATTGATGAATACCAGCAACACTCATGAAAAATAGTAACGTTCCGCGTAACGTTCCACCTGAGTTTTGTATTACATAAAATAATCAAAGTCAAAGTCAAAGTCAAAGTCGAAGTCGAAGTCGAAATCAAAGTCAAAGTCAAAGTCGAAGTCGAAGTAAATCTATCGTCCGTAAACCGACTTTACAGACAACCAATTTTTTTTTTAAATAAGGTGTAATAATTTAAATAATCTAATCTAATCTAACTCAGAAGAATTACAAAATACGTATAAGTAATATGAAAACTTTCAAGAAAACCAACCATTTAATATTACCAAACCTTTGCGTAAATGAAGGTAACTTCCCGTGATTATATTTGGGGGCTGTTAGAACAATAGCCATTATATCCAAAGCAAATGGACGTTGTACAATAACAGTAAAGCATTACTTCCGGCTGGCGAAGGCTTTTGATGCCTTCTGTAATGGTCCCTCTAATATGTGATTGATAAATAAATAATTATGGAGTTTTGCTGTTATTGAAATCTTTGTCGTGGGTCATTTGTGGAAACTTTGAGTTAAATTAATGGAATAATGGAACAGTGGGAAACAGGGAATAGTAAGGGACAAAATGTGTAAAATGTGTCATTAGTTAATGTTCAAATGCAGTGCAAAATTCAAATTCTTTCTCCCTATAGAAAGCCTCACCAAGATAATGTGAGAAAAATAGAACCTACCCTGAAATCCAAAAGTAATCCATGACAACCACGACCGCTCTGTCAAGAGTGAAACTATTGCGAAGTCGGGGGAGATCTCACCTAGAGGAAAGGGGGGGGGGGGGGGGGGGGGGGGTACATCACGTTTAAGGACGGCCCCTTATCACAGAAATGTATGCTCCAGCCGGGATTCGGAGCCGGGGTCGTGAGTTCCATAGTCAGTGTAATTGAGCCAAAACAGCCATCGAATTCAAATTAGATAAATAACCCAATGACCTATTTCAGCCTTTACCTTCATTTTTATTAGAAATTTAAGCCCGCGAATCCGCGAAGCGATTTAAAATATTCATTAGTCTTATATATTGCAAAAAATGTATGTATACACTATGTATACTCGATATGTTATGTAGACGTAACATTTGCAACAACAATGTTTCATGTTGTAACAATAGAATACATAAATACAAAAAGCTTAATAGCTCACAGCTCTCGGGGTACAATTGACTCACTTCGACCAATATTTCTACTTTCCCTAACATATTTTTCTTGAAATATTTAAATTTCCATTGTTTCCATTCTTTCAACGTCCCAATGGTGTTGTTGGGGTGAAAAGGAAAATGGATTGATGATGTAGCTCCTTTATTATTCATGGTTCGAAGGGGAACACGGGAACTTTGAGAGCTTTTCTCGACTCCGTGACATTGCTCATTTTTTAAATACCAAAACAAGTAGGTGTTATTTTTCTTTACAATGTGATTTAACACACAAAAAAATGTTTTATTATTTTGATTATTCATCTTATATAAACGACTTCGGTGAATAGTGCGCGTGTTGATCAAGTTTTTGAGATAAAGTTTCTTAGGTTTCTTCATAGACGTCGCGAAGGAGAGTTCTACGCTCTTGTCGCCGCCCGGACCTGAACCATTGAAGATGTCGACCGCAGTGATCGACGAAACGTCTGGAACACAAGTTTCATCTAGACCACGGCCAAACAGCCCGGAGGCAATACATACAACATTACTCGAATTTGTACCTAAAAATATTCCAAGTGATGTAAATTAATACAATAAATAATATAACAATACGCCTCATTGTAATTTGCTTTACCCATTTCTTTTTATTGGTATTTTGTCATAGACAGAGCTGTATTAGGCTGTGTCCAGACCTGACAAATGCGCCTTACGCGCGCCGTTCGCGTGCCGTTCGAGCACCGTTCGCGCGCATTTGTTGTTCGGGCGCCCGGAAAATGAAATACGCGCGAACGGCGCGCGTACGGTGGCGTATTCGTCACATCTGGACACTCCCTTAAGCGTTTTTTTTAGATTAGACGTATTGCCATCTCACACGTCCACAGATCTTAAATAAGCCCCTAATCACATAGAACATAATCTCAATACCACTCTATTTAAAAAAATTAACAACAGTCGATTATCGTAAAAAAATATCAGTAGACTCTTAATAACATCAAAAGGTTTAATGAAGCTCGCCATATTTCAATCCAAACAATCGATTCAAATCGAATAGAATCGATCAGTCGCGGTTATAATCGAAAAGCCGCGGTACAAAAAACTAATTGACAACAATCAGCAATGTCGAAAACAATATTTCCTTTAATTGTCATTAATAATGGTTAGAAAAAGCCATTCACACCTTTGCCTGCTAACATGACAAATGCGCGCGGCGCGGGAGGCTACGGCGTCGGCGGGCGGCGCACAAAGCGGCGGAGCGCGCACGCCGCGGGGCGCCCTCCGAAGTCCGACCCTAAATATTAATTATCTACACCACTACTAACACCTTTAAACAGATGACTGCACTGCTGATACCAATGAAACAATCTCAAGATCCGAGATATCGTCAGCACTATACTTATACATTCATAGACAATTTACTTACATATAGAACTAGTAAAGATAGAAGACAAGGAGTATTATAATAAAATTAGCATGATCAATAAATTGCTAACTAGTGTAAGAGACTTGCCCGCAAATTAATTTCCAAGAATATTAAGCAGTTTGTGGAAGTAAACCTTTTTTTTATACTATATAGATCTAGCGTTTGACCACTATCTCACTTGATGGTCAGTGACGATGTGGTCGAAGAAGTTATTAGTATATCGTATAGTGTCATTTAACTATAAAATCTTAATACGAGTACTCAATTTCAAACTTGTTTAACAATAAAAACATTTTAAATAAAAAGGTATTTTCAATTGAAAAAAAACCCAATAATAGCATATTATGCCATATCTTCTATCATTTCATTTAAATTGTATCTGTCTTCTACCCTTACTTTGAAAAATTAGACAAAAGTGTAAAAATATTGTTGGGTAAGCCAACGTTTCAGCTTGACTTTATATTATTAAAGACTGGGACCTGATGTAACATTATTACGCACTCTATTATACACACTATCGCCTATGATTTACCGGTCCAGTTGGTATGTAATGTTCATTGAAAGTGTTATAATTCAAATACTGCTCATAAAGAACGTATGAAGAAAGTGACTTCACCTTATGATAATTAGAGAAGTGTTCCTGCACAAATTCGTCATTTTGCAATAGAAATAAGACATCTATATACATATAGGTACTAGGTAAATATGAAGTTATTATTCATTTGAAACGATGATACTTAGTCTCGCAGTGGAAGTATCAGGTATTAAACTGACAATTGCTGGTTCGAGCTTGTAGGTACCTGACTATACCACCCTCAAATTTGAACCAAAGACGCCGTGTGTGCAAGAAGCTGCTCTGGAAAGGTAGTTAACATAGTTCTAGAGAAATAAACATTTGTCCTAATCGACACATAAATAATATAAATACATGATAATCATATACAGTTATATATATAGCACACTTTTGCGGCGATGATAGCTCAGCGGTGGTATCGTCAGCTGTCAGTGACGAATGCTGGTTTGATCCCCACCAATGGCTTCAGCTTCCGATGGAGGTAACACCGTTATCAAATTCCAGCATGGTGGTAGGGTACTTTCGAATACCGCTGGCTAGGTAACACGCTCAAGTTTGAAAAACTGTTACCAAGCAAACAGTTTGTTCAGGAAGCAGTCCTTACGATAGCCAGTAAATATCTAGATGAGTCATCAAGTGAGATAGTGTTCAAACGCTAGACCTATAAATGAAAAAAAACATTTAAATATTTTAGCGTGTTACAGTGTATCTTCGTTAATCTATAACATATCGTGCAAATTGAAAGTTAACGTACATCGTTCCGCTAAAAATGCACATTCGTGTAAACCCCTATTTAATACAAAATGCTATTCCAATTGCCCACTACATCCGTTATTGCTTTATTCCAACGATGATGGAGAATTAAATTAATTTTGCGGTATGTTTAAGAATCGCGTGCCCTGAGGCGACAGGACCATGTGTTACGGGGGCTGGTGGGTCCGAGGACTGTTAGGTACTTACAATGATATGAAATAATAATGACGACTGCCTGAGGGCTGATTGGACGATTATCGAGTCGCCCATTGTGTTGGCACCCAGAAGAGCAGCGACACAATACTTCCATTACGTACCTACCTGTTAAAATATTGGCCGCAGGAATAAAGGTTAGTGTTGTCATTCTACATTGCAACACTGTATTCGATTAGGTACTGGAATTTGAAAAAAGAATTATGAAATGTATCATAAATCAGCTTATTATCGATACGGTGATGTATGAACTTAAATTGAGAATATTATGATTATATCAGTGAAATATATCGCAGCGCGAACAAAGCGGCGTAAATAAACAAATATAATTTAAGGTAGGAGATTATATGAATAGGTGGTTCAAATAAGATTTACAATTTCAATTTGGTTTAGAAGATCAATGCCACCGGCGGACCGCTATTCACCGCCGATACCGCTCACCGACAACTAGCTGTATAAATAATCTCTTCGAACAAATATTGTAATAACTGAACGCGACCGTACAATACTTGGTACGTGAAATGATACCGCCGTACTAAATCATATCAAAATGTGTCTCAACGTAAAAGTACTTAAAGGCTAATATCGCGGTACACTAATCTTCAACAAGAATAAAGTTTCTGTAAGTCCCGACGCAGTGATATATAATTCAATCGAACAATCAATTTCAGAACTTAACTCTTCGATTTTAAGAAATGGTTTCGCCTGGATTAAATGTGAACGTAAATTTTTATGGGAACATTAAAGTTAAGTGGGAAATCCGAAAAGGAGAGTTAAATTCAAGCGAACAGATGTCGGTGCGGCGTTGATACAAACTCAATTATTTACACTCAATAAAAAGGACGTTATATGAGTATTAGAAAATAACCCGCCAAACGGTTAGATGAAGCATCGGGACGGGCAAGCTCTTAACGATATAAGAAACTACTAGACACACCTACATACCTACATCAGATCAAATTATATTTTAAGAATTGTTTAACCGACTTTAAAAAATGAGGTGACTCAATTCGACCGTATATATGTTTTTATTAATGTGTGTTCGTGGATTACTTCGTCGTCTATAAACCGATCTTGATGATTCTTTTTTGTTTGATAGAGTATACTTCCGTGGTGGTCCCATTCAAATTTCATCAAAATCGGATAAGCGGTTTTTGAGTTACACTCCAATAACTGAAAAGTGCTTCGCATACCTCGACGATATTATAGTTGCGGGTGAAGACATCGGAGAACATACAAAATGACAATTGATCCCGTGAGTAGCAAGGGTTGAAACAAACTCACTAAAAAGGGTGAAAAAAAATTATTACCAAAAATTAGAACCGACAACACTCAAAAGTGTGAAATAACTTGTCGAAGTCGGTACCGTGAGCGCAATATTGTGATGATTGTTACTTATGTGAACTAGGTTACATTTATTGGTAAAAAAATATTTTATAATCTTTTTTTAAAGTTATAGTAAATTTTTAAGATATTGTGATTTTTTTTGTAGGTATATGTAAAGAAGCGACAAGCGACCTTGAAAGAGACATTACTTTACGAAGTAGTTTCCGCTACGCGATGTCCAAATGTTGGAACAATATTACGGAACAAATCTACAACATTATTAGTCGACGAGCTCACTCCGAAATTGCCTACGTCATATGACGTCACGATAAAATGCATGGCAAACGGTCGAAAAAGTTCAGCTGAGCGAAGATCAGAAAATTATAGCCCCTAAAATTAGTCGGAAGTGTGAGAAAATCCTTCCTTTCCTTAGCTCTGAAATGGTAAAGGTAACGTAATGAAAGATAGCGTAAAAACGTATCCCCAAGTTTGGAAATCTTCTACAAAGTTCTTTGAGTAAGATCATCAGCCGCTTTTTAGTCATTTGACATGCTAGATCTAGTGTTCCACTTTCAACCTTATCATAAGGCGTGACCATATTTTGCTAAATAGACAATATCGATATTTTTCAGATTATTTTGCTGAGTGTGTTTGAGTATGTCATGTTTAATAAACTTTAAAAAATACCACTTATAAGAACAGTTCATAGCTACCCTTGCAGCCTAACTACATAGTATTGCTTAAGTCGGGCGTTTAAGTGCCTATCGCAAATGGTTCCAAATTTATAATGTGTATTGCCAATAACTGGATCAGATTATTTACGCGAGTATGTACTTCTTGCTAGGTACGACCTTGGAGTCTCAATGGTACTTTCTAACCTTGTATACATCTTAGACTACGTCACCATTTAACATCAAGAAAGACAGTGATGAATCCTAAAAAAAGAAGAAAATAAACTGACAAACGCAATATCTCGACGACTTTTTTTATAAATTTTAAGTGTAGAAAAACCTCAATTATATCACATTTAAAAAAGAAAAATTAGGGTAGTCATTGACCAACTGTGTATATACGTATACCCTCTTTTTTGATCAACCTCACACGTTCTTTAAATTTACCATGGTGATCAGAAACAGCTTTAACGGCGTCCTTGATACAGTCACGGCATATATAACAAATGTTGGTAAAAAGTACAGGTAGACGCAAATATTTGTGAACGATTTGTAGAATTCACACTTAATAACAAGGTAGAGGTGTTTGAGTTTTTTCCACTCGTGCTTATGTCCAGGGTCTTATGGCCGCGGTGCCTTCAAAGGAGGATGATTAGCCCTCGTTGGGAAGAGGTGCTATGATTGACTCTACGGGATATTGCAACAGGTGACAGGGATCTTTGGGATAGAAAGAAACATGTCTATAATAAATATGATGGTTTGTGTGTATTTTTATAACAAACTTGCATGCAATCAAGTATGACTCTATTTGGTTCAAATATTGAACAAAGAAAAGCTTCTCCATCACTCTAAAAACACTTAAATGGAAAAAAAATATATTTCTGGAAATAATAATATAAGTATGTTGATTGACATGAGTGCGAATCGCCAAACTAACGTTCTGTAGAAATCTTGGTGGTCACCAGCTGCTGTTAGCCTATGGATAACTAAAATGCTCTAACCCAATACCAGTTGCCAGCGTGTCCAGAATTCTAGCAGAATTGCCACGTTTAATTGCAATGCTGATTTGTTGACCCAATATGTCCCAGCATTTTCGTCACGCGTCGTATCGATCAAATGCTCTGTTGTCAAATGTAGCTGTAGAGTTATAATTATTTATTTCTATTTTATTTTAATAATGTATTGGCAATATTAAAAAAAAATTTTCAACAAACTTGAGAGGAGACTTATTACTCCTTTAGGAGAAAAAACAGCTCTCAGTCTGTTTCAACAGTTTGTGAACATTAAAAGCGGGTTTTTTAACCACCCAAGCGAAAAGATAATTTTATTTTTGTTTCAAGGCTTCTCTCGGGTGCTTCGCTTAGTTACAAGTCTATTCTAAAGCAATAAATACGAAAGGAATTTGCCCGTAACAAATTTTGCATTTAGATAATGTCACATGTGCAAACAAACATACACAATACAGGACACATACCAACGTTTACGCTCTTTGAATAATAACTATTTCTACACAATTTCATAGCACATTTCATAAATAGAAATTACGTTCCGTTACAAAAATATTGAATTTTACAGTTTACAATCGTAACGTGCGTAACATTTTTGTCAAACTACCGTCAACCGTGACGGGACTGCGATACAATAGGAGTTTAATTGTAAATACATATACCAAGGGGTCTTTTTTAAGATCTATGCAGGGTTTCACTACTATCAAAGCGGCATCTGCAACAATTACATTGTATAATAATAAAATAATTACTTCAATAATTATACAAAGTGACTTCCACGAACACCGCGTGACAAATGTTCAATATTTTCTTTTAAATACAGACATACTCATTTTGGAAATATGTTTATAGGATGGAATCTGAAAATCTACGCTTGTAAATAAAATAATAATTTTCTAAAACTTCTGAAGTAAAAGCATATAAATACAAGCAATATGCTTTTTTCATATATTTTTGACGCTCATAATATACCCGCGTTATACGATTCAACGGAAATAGTATGTCAAATGCACATGTTGCGCCCGCTCTAGTATTAATTGGATACTCTTTTCTAGAAGTTGTTGACCATTACGTCTGCCTATATAGGACATACAGTCCAATTAGATAAGTCTAACCTTGAGAAAGAGGCCAATCGTCGTTGCATACCACTCGGCTGGACAACGTTCAGGAAACTCCGCGACGTCTTCTCGTTCAAAATACCACGATGCCTGAAAACGAAGATCTTTGAACAGTGTGTGTCACCAGTGATGACTTACGGAACTGAAACGTGGTCCCTGACTATGGACCTTCTGAGTAGGCTCAGAGTCGCAAAACGAGCAATATATGGAGAGGGCTGTACTTGGGGTTCGTCTAAAGCGGAATACGCGTTCGGTTCAGAAATGAGGAGATCCGTATAAGAACGAAATTCACCGATATAGCCCAGCCGATTAGAAAATTGAAATGGCAGTGGGCAGGGCACATAGCTCGAAGAACTGATGGCCGTTGGAGTCGAAAGGTTCTCGAATGGAGACCACGGACTGGCAAGCGCAGCATAGGACGGCCACCGACCAGGTGGACAGACGACCTGATTAAGATCGCGGGCAAGGGCTGGATGCGGACCGCTTCCAACCGGTTCTTATGGAAATCA
Organism: Apeira syringaria; assembly: GCA_934044485.1. NCBI lineage: Eukaryota > Metazoa > Arthropoda > Insecta > Lepidoptera > Geometridae > Apeira > Apeira syringaria. Next base: position 6,071,580 of record OW203659.1, read on the forward strand.
ATGGGGGAGGCCTATATCTAACAGTGGACGTCTTATGGCTGAGATGATGATGATGATGATGAAATAGCCTCCTACATTAAATATGGTTTATTCAATTTTGGTATTGTAATCACGCAAACATTCAGACTCTAACCCCACGTTTTTTTTTATGTCTATATTGTATAATGTCTATAAATTGTATATAATTGTCAATCTATCAATTAAGTTTAATGTTAAAAAATGGCACGGACCCTGGAGTCTGTGGCGAGTAATGTTAAAAAAAAACAAACAGAACCCCACGTTTAAAATAAATAGAGCCACTCAATGAGAAACGCACATGAAACTCGGAGTCATTGTTTTTAAATAGATTTCACAGTGTGTATAGTTACAGTAAATATTCACTTTAAGAGGTTACACCCAACTATTTCACTACTACTTTACAGTATTTGAAGCATTCTGGTGTTCTAAATATTGTCTTACACCATACGCTGATTATGTTTTAAGTTCCTGATTATGATGCTCTCAGATATATTTTTATTTCATCTATTTACTTACATACATATAGTCTAGTGTCCTTATTGACCGCTTGATCAACGCAAATCCAACGCTCTTGCGGGTAACTGGCTACCAACTTAAGGTTCTTACAAAGTGTGCTTTAAAACTGAATTTTAAAAAGTGTAGTAAATTTATCCGTCTAGGAGCATAGGGGGTGGAAATTTGTGTTATGTAATACTTGAAATTGTATATCAAAAAAATCATATACCTATGAGCTTAAATAATTGATGCTGCTGAATAATTTGAGTATCATGTTATGTTTTGGCGGCTTTGCTGCGAACCGACATTGTCAAAGACGCGCCACTATAATAGACGGAACATTTTTGGCTTACGAACCGCGGGTAGGTACTTAATGTAACTTCGCTTTTAATATCTCTAAATTATATAGGAGGATAAGTGACGCTTCTGTCTCGTGTACCGATTGAATTTAATGGAGCTATCGGGAAAACCGACGATTTAGCGAAACTCGTACGTGGTGCGACTACAGATAACGCACATGCGAGACTATGAGATAACATCGCTCGCAATCTGTTTTGAACCCTTCTTCTTTGTTATAGAGGTAGTAATGGTAAGCTAAACTTCAATAATAGAGTATCTATGGGCGGCAGGATTAAAGGATGTCCAGAATCCAGATACAAGACATGTAGGGGGCAATTTGGGAAACGAGACCAATATGTCGTGAGATTTGAGACGAAATGAGGTTGTCCATTCTGCTCGTAAGTTTATTTTCTCATACCTTATAGGATTGGTTCTTGCCGACTGTATATCGTAGTGAATTATTTCGAACGTGATCAAGTTTATGAAATGTTTCAATCGTAAAATATTTTGATAATCTCAATTTTGTAAACGATTTTTACTTTATAGATCTTATCGTTTAACCACTATCTCACTGAATGATGAATAGTGACAATGTGGTATAATCACGCTTAATTTAGAATTTTGGACAAGGCACTTAGGCAGCCTGAAATCTGAACATTAGGCTGGCCATTCTAGCCAATCCGCTGACCCGCATTGGCTATGCCCCAACAGTGGGATCGAATTGTGTTTTGCTTTATTATCATTATTACTAATGCTACAAAAATTTGAAAATACAAAAAAAACACACGTAGTGTAAGCATTTATAGGAGTTTTATTTATGCGAGACTGTTTTTCTGATTTGATATTAATAAATTAAGTAATGTTTTATGTAATGTAATATAAAATAACAACATTAAAAATATAGGTACCTACCTAAAGCCTTAAATGAGCCAGAATGAGAGATAATATCTATAAGCTGTAAACGCTGAGCTTCGTGCGTCTCCGCGCTCTATTTCATACACCAATAAATGCATGAAACATTGTTTAAATTTTTTTTTAAACTCTCCAATATACACAGAAACCGTTCCAAAATAATTATCAATCAATTTTATTTATTCTGATCATAATAAATCCATCGTGGGTAGGTACATAATACTTTAAAAAATACTTTGAAATTATATACAATTTAACAATATTATGTCAAGCAGTAGTTTAAAAATTACTCTTATTATAAAAACAAAAATATATGAATTCCAAACATTATAGTTTAAAGAGAGATCTATTTAGAATGACGTTGCGATGGAAGCACATGCATTTTATTAAGTAGTTAAGGATAGGACTGTTATTATGTTGTTAGTTATTGAGCATGAATAACTTCAAACGTAAACACAAGATGAGACAGGTTTTTTTGAGACCGCAGCTTAGTATCTCTCATTACGAGGAAAAACTGTTTTTTTTTTGAAGCGATGGTAGCTCAGCTTGGGGAGCGTCGCCTGTCAAACTGACGAACATTGGTTCGATCCCCAATAACTTCCGGTGAGCTTCCGGTGAAGGTAACACCGTTATCAAATTCCCAGCATTGTGGTAGGGTACTTTCGAGTAATCGCCTGGCTAGCTATCACCCTCAAATTTGAAAAACTGTCACCAAACATAAAGTGTGTTCAGGCAGCAGTCCTTGAGAGCCAGTGAGCATTCTAGGTCTAGCGTGATAACATCTTCGACCACATCGTCACTGACCATCAAGTGAGATGGTGGTCAAACGGTAGATCTATACAGTATAAAAAAAACCTCAAACAGGACTGGACCCATAAGGACGTGAAGTTTGTTGAACTGGACGTGAATTGTGCAGCAGTTTCATACTCACATTGAGTTTACTTGTGTTATGTGCTTATCCGGCACATTTTCCCCTTAGTCGTTGACGACACCCTCGAGGAGACGTTTCTTGCCGGGCGGCGGCTCATTTTTTTATTTTTTATTATTTATTTATTCAATACAAAATATGTAATATTAACTCACAAAATACTGCCAAACTGCTACGCAGTTTGTAGGTCGTAAGCCCGTGACCTTAGCGGCTATATTATATAGGTATTGTTATTGTGTCCTATTTTTGGTAACAATTTCTAACTATTTGCTCGATTTTAAAAAAAAGGAAACTTAAGCCTGTGATTTGATAGGTGGCTATGAAAATGAGATATGTTGTAATTAAAGTATATTCTGTTTATTGTTATTACCAACAAAAGAAGCTCCATCTGATATAGAGACCTATAATAGTTTGACAATCAGCAGGATGTCGATCGATATACACTTAGATCCAAATTGCATTGCCTGATATGGTTTAACAAGTCCATTGGCGGGTAAAATTGATTTCTTGAAGAGATGGTGTCCAAAACGAACACGATACCCTTAATGTAGCTATAGTTAAAGTATATAGTATAAAAAGTTAAAGTTCCAAAAATGTGTTCAAAATGCATGTTAATTATTGTATACTAGCTGCGCCCCGCGGTTTCACCCGCGTGCACTACGTTTTTCCCGCTGACTCAGTTATCCCACGGGAACCATACTTCTTCCAGGACAAAAAGTAGCCTATGTCCTTCTCCAAAGTCCCATGTATCTTTATACCAAATTTTATCTAAATCGGTCAAGCCGTTTTCATGTTATGTCGTGACAACGGAAAACGGGTTCCATTTTTATATATAGATTTTACTATAATTAATATACACACCCCCATAATCAAACAATAAGCACCTATTGGTTAACAATCGCCAACAAGATTCAAATCATATAGGTATACCTAGGTACGTATACCTTACTTATATACTTATAGCCTTATAGCCATCTTCTTACTCTAACTGAAACTTAATGTGATGGGTAGGCTCAAATCATCAATCAAAAATCAAATTTCCCACTCAGTCCTCGTAGAGAAATAAATTACTGCCTATATGTAGGTATATCTATATGCTATAAAATAAATATAGTAGATATTTTGTAACTGTTTCTCGATATGAAATCAATTAACCTCATCCCAATGAATGCCAGTCATTACGGATTAGCACCGACACAACTACACAACCAAGATTATCTTTACCCCTGTCTCGCGCAGCATCAATAAGTACCCACCACTTTAATCATTGCAATTTCGAAACAAGCTCAAGTGTTGTCGGTGTCGAATAAATTTTGTATAATGTAAACGTGATAACAATTTAAATTCCTCTGTAACGGGTCCGGAGCCGACAAAAACAACAAACAAAGTCGTGGGCGCGCCATTGGCGGGCGCGGTACGGGGCGGTGACACTCGTGGTCCCGCCCGGCCCGCCTCGTGTGCGCCTCTCGCTCACTCACCCAGTCCTTATCTTCCACTCCACCGTGAGAGACGTGTCGCCTTTTTATTGCTAAATTTACAATAACACTGATAAAACTAAACGTGCTAAACCATGCCTCGGCCCACACGTGAATCCTACGGTGATCAAAAACCTCCCTTTTCGTACATAGCGCTGACGGCGATGGCGATCTGGAGCTCCCCGGAGCGTATGCTACCCCTTTCGGAGATCTACCGGTTCATCACGGACCGGTTCCCGTACTACCGACGCAATACCCAGCGCTGGCAGAACTCGCTGCGGCACAACCTCTCCTTCAACGACTGCTTCGTGAAAGTGCCGCGCCGTCCAGATCGACCTGGCAAGGGAGCCTACTGGACGCTGCACCCTCAAGCCTTCGACATGTTCGAGAATGGATCGTTACTCCGCCGGCGGAAGAGATTCAAACTGCACAAGGGAGAGAAGGACAGTTTGAATGCTGAATTGCAGGCGCTGGCGAGTTTCAACCGAGCGTTCCTGGCAAGACAGGCGGGAGGTCCTATGCCGCCACCGAGCATGTCTGCGGGTGGATTGTATACGTCACCATCATCATTTGTACCAAGACCTAGTCCGGAGCCGACGGAACCTATAGACACAACCGCTCTACTACCGATAGGCTCGCGGCCGCGGCGTGCATTCACAATCGACGCTCTCCTGGAGCCGGAGCCAAGGCGTTCACCCTCGCCGCCACCAGCACCACCGCCGCCTTTGCAGCCACATTGCCCACTGCCGCTGGCTCCACCTTATCTCCTGGCAGCGCAACGCTATCACGCAGAGCTGCTCGCGGGCCTGCAGCAGTCCTGCCTCCCGCCACTGTGGACATGGAGAGACACCAGTCAATTCTCACACTATACGCTTAATTCATGAATGGTGAGTAAGGTTTCTTTTTCTATCCAGTTATTAATTTTAATGCTTCCAAGATTTGTTTTTAACGGAAAGTTGTTTCACTGACAAACAACCAGTAAACATTGTGAGTGCAAGAAACCTATATGATTGACTTTGCGTTTTGATTTTGCCATATTTTCATCTCCACTTCAATTCAATTCAATTGCAATGTCATTCATCGGACAACGTGTAGAGTACGATTCGGCGCATTAGACCTAAATAGGTATGTTTTTCAGTATTTGCTAGGTTAAATATTTAATATATATGTATAAATATCATGTGTGATGCAGATATTTATTGAAATATTATACTCTATTGTAATTACAATACTACAATAACATTTTAACACTGGCAGAAACCCGCTTAAATGCTCCAACTAACCAGTTGCCAGCGTACCCCAGGATACGAGCAGCTTTGCCAAGTTGAATTGCAATGTTCATTCGTTGAACCAAACATGAGCTAGCATTTTGATAAGTATCGCGTGGACTGGAATCTCTATCTCCAATATTAGACGAGTTTCATTTAATTGCTGACCAATAGCGGGTAGTCGGCATCAAATAAGTAGCGATTTATTTCACTAAAACCTACCCGCATTAATTTTTAAAACATTTAAGTTTAGTGATGTTATTGATAAGTATCATACTAATTTGGACTTTATCGTAATCATATAAGAACGTATATACGAGTAGGTACAGCCTACATAGAATAAGCTGTGACTATTACTTATCTTATTTTCCAGTATTTTAGTTTAATTTAGTTGAACAAGAGAATAACTACCATTATTTTACTAATTTTGGCACGGAACTCTAAAAACAATCTGTTCCATTACGTAAAGGTCTGTAATATATTACAAACAGATGTTTCCTCTTCTCAGACTTTTTAATATGCGGAAATTGATATTAAACATTTACCTTGTAGGTACGTGGATATTACCTATGTATAATATTTATTAATTATTACTATCCCCTTGACTGTAGCGGACCAGATATTATGTACAACGATCATTTCTCAAGCTCCAATATGTTTTGCTTTTGCTAAAGTTGCTTGTTAATTGCTTTTAATACAAAAGTCTGTTCTAAATATAAATATAATCTGTTGGGTTTTATGTATTATAATAAAAAGTACGGTCTATTCTAAAGATATGGTAATTATACCCTTATAAAAATAACACTAGAGGATGGCTATATTTTCAACCGCTTCAAGATGAGGTTTTTAATTGTTGGATTTGTTTATATTTTGTTATCTCTTTACTCCACCATAGAGAAACAGAGTCTAGATACAAAGGAGAATGGCAGACTTCCATACATTTGCAGCCTAGAAAAAAGAAACCGCGTTCATGAATGAAACTTATACGTATCGATAGAGCAATAAATACATTGTTTATTGTATATTTAATCATTTTCCTAGAAGTTGGGCGTAAAAAGTTATCACGGAAAATCATCTGTATCAGTATGCTAACTACCACGTCCATATGCGAACCATTCAATGGATCGCCATCCATGTATAGCATCGTAGACAGAGAAAGCAATATAGCATGGATCGCGCTACAGATACAGATCACATATTATATTCTGGAATAAACTAAGCATGGGTGTGTTTATGAACGCAGTCCGGGTCTACAGAGCAGCTGACTATAGGTTATAGAGTAACAATAACATTTAATTTTAGAGCGTAAGTATTCGAACGCAACAAACATAATGAGAAATATAGGGTGCGTTCGAAAACTACAAACACCATATAAATAAATAAAATAAAAGTACTTCTGATTCCCAACTTTATAAATAATGCAAATTATTCACGGAGTCACTAAAAATATAATCTAAATTTGTATATATAAAGAATACATGTACGGGTTGTCATTTTTTTTCAGTAACTTCAACAAGTTATTTCACACTTTTGAGGGTTGAAGTCGGTTCCATTTTTTAGTTATTTTTTATAAATATCAGTCGGACAGTCGATTCTAATATGAAAATTGATAATGGCGCCTTGTGCGCGTGGTGAAAATTAGAACTACACCTTTCGCCTCATTTTCTTAATAAGCTAATAATAATAATACACAGACATCTGCAACAGTTCTAGACAAATTATTAATGAATAATATCAATATACCTATTGTACTTGCAGTTAGTTTAGTATAAGTTTAGTTTAGTGTTTTATTGTAATCATATTTTGATGATCCAGAACATAGCTTTTTGGTTGGTGAGAGATAGATAATGTAATCACATAACCGTCCCAACATTGTAATTACCTAGTTATAAGTTTCATATTAGTTTAGTATTGTTTACATATCTAACCTGCCACCTTCCTGGCATATATATATCACTTAAGCACCCGAAGAAACATTTCGGAACATAAAACAGCTAGTGAACTTCATAATTATCCAAATTTTCCACCAAAATCCCTATCGGAAACTTGGTACGTGCAATATAGGTGAATCATGTCCGGCGCGTTTTCTGCCAACATTCTTGAATACATCAAATCCATCTCTTGCTTAAATTAATTTTCATATTTATTGAGATAAAATATAATTTCAAATAAAAATGTATCCACTGCCTTGATGTTTTGGTTATTGGAAATTAATTTATATGTTTTGGAAGCAAATAATAAGTTTGTTTTGCGCTTATTGGAGCGCAGCGAAGGTGACATTTTTTTAATGTGTAGCAGCAGTAAAACGGTTAAGTACAGTAGATGTCGGTTTTTTATAGTTCAAGAACGGGTCAATGTTGTGTGATATATCTCGTTATTAGAATAAAATACTAAAACTTATATAACAGCTACTACAATAACATATGAGCAACCAACTAGCTGTTGCCAATCTGACTAGCCTTTTTAACTATGTATTTATGTATAGTAAAATATTTCAGTTCATTGCTCGTTATAATTATGAGGTATTATACAACAGGGCGTCCTCTATAACTTTATTACAGAACTCTATAGCCAAAATGTAGATTTTTATGACAATTAAGTCATAATAACAGGCAGGTCATCGTCAGCTAACTACTCTTTTAATGAACGCCACAAAAAATGTGTCACTAGTTTTATTACATAATCATGAAATTTGATATGGAGATAGCTTATACCCTGGATTAACACATAGGCTTATTTTCATCATCACCATCATCAGCACGCGGGTACAACCGCGGGGCTCAGCTAGTGTTATATATAACTTTAATGGTAATAAAAAAAAAATATGACCATGGTGATGATGAAAATAAGCCTATGTTTTAATCCAGGGTATAAGCTATCTCCATAACAAATTTCATCCAAATCGGTGTAGCCGTTTGAGCGTGAAGAGGTAACAAACATACGTACACATAGACACTTACATACACACAAACTTTTGCATTTATAATATTAGTAGGATATAAAAATTATATATTCACAAACCTTTCCACTGTCAGAAACATAAGCTTCTTAGAAATAATTTATCCTAAATTAACAATGGATACCATTTAACTGTCGCTGAATTAACTTATTCAACTTTTTACATTGTTTCATAAAAAAGAAACATTTAAAATACTAAACTCACATTGGTGCTACGCATACTACGTATTAATTAATCAATTAATGGATCATTGATTTTGTTTTATATTATAGGTATTAATAACTACAATTATTTATTGTGGACAAAGACGTTTTCTGGGTAAAAATACACGCATAACTACGACTTGAAGCCAAACAAAAATCGTGGATACTTATTTTGGTATTCAAATTTTGAAAGGAAAAATATCGGTTATAGTTGGGCTTAAACCCATGACTATAGAATACCAACCCTGTCGCTTTGCCAACTAAGCTATTATAGGACTCCACAAGCAGTCTAAATCCTACCATAGACATGTTAAGGCGAGTTCTTAGCGCCTAATACTAGTCAATACAGTAATCTATATTAATCTATAGGTACATTATTTTCAATTTTTGGGTGTTCATTCTATTAAACCTTCACCTTACAAGTTCATAATTATTTGGACAAATTATCATATATATCCGGCAGTGTGAATATAACCTTATCATTTCTATCATATTTATGTATTTTGTTTTATAATCATGTGTGTTGCATTTTTATTTTTATTTTAGTTTTCGTGTATTTTGTCTGACTTATTGGAATGTTCATAATACAATATAAGTTCATAATTATTTGGACAAATTATCATATATATCCGGCAGTGTGAATATAACCTTATCATTTCTATCATATTTATGTATTTTGTTTTATAATCATGTGTGTTGCATTTTTATTTTTATTTTAGTTTTCGTGTATTTTGTCTGACTTATTGGAATGTTCATAATACAATATAAGTTCATAATTATTTGGACAAATTATCATATATATCCGGCAGTGTAAATATAACCTTATCATTTATATCATATTTATGTATTTTGTTTTATAATCATATGTGTTGCATTTTTATTTTTATTTTAGTTTTTGTGTATTTTGTCTGAATTATTGGAATTTATTACCTGAAATCAAACATTTATTATATGTTTTATATGTGATAAAAGCGTTGCGTTGATAGATAAAAACTAAATTGCCTGCTCTAATGGGGAGCCACAGGTAACTAGATCGGTGCCATCACCACTGGGCTGAGTTGAAGCACCACAATGGTAGTGATTCTTTTGTTTGATCAAACTAACTAAAATGAGGCTGAATGAGATTAAGAGTTTTTATATTTCAAATTAGTATGAAACTTTTTATGAATGTCAATATTAAAATTAGATCTTTTTATCTAACTGCGGTTACTTTTAAGTAAAAAATCGTCATGTTATTTAGTGCCAATTACAACTACCCCTATTTCAATTAAACTCGGCAAATATTAGAAATAGCATTTTAAGGAGTTAAACAAGTTTGAAATTTAACGTTAGTAGTATAAGAACGTTTTCAATTTCAATGGATTGCAACTACTTTGAGTCATTAACAGAATTTTGGCCTATGTCTGGTTTTGCATACAAGCGAAAGCACGCGCGCGATAATCCGCGTAATAACAGAAAAAAAAAATGTATGGATCTGATAATGACTGGTGAAAGCAAAGCATAACTAGAGGAAAAATGCTTCCTTTTCGCTTCCAACCACATCATCACTGATTACCAAATATGAATAAAGGTTGAGTAGCATATAATATCATAATAATTGTGGACTTAACTGTTACTAAAGGCTAATGTTAAATGTTTATGTTTTTTTTATATGAGACAACATTTAATAAAAAAAAAACCATCAGTCATATATTTATAACTTCACTAGCTGACCCGGCGAACTTAGTACCGCCTTACAGTCGTTTCTTTATTTTTTTATTTATTTTTAATACTTATTCTGCTATTCGAAACACCGGTTCAGCTAGTAAGATAAAAAAAGATAAAAGAAAGTTGATAAGTCAACAATTACATTTTGTTAAAAAATAAAATGTCACTCAATTGTTTTGCCTTCCCGGATCCCCCCCACTAACACTTAACTTTTATAGTATGGTATTAAAGTTCAAATTGACTTAAAAGTATTATTACGAATCTTTTGTATGAGAATATAGAAAAGTGTTGTTTTTAGACTTATTCAGGCAATTTTTTTTATTTTTTTCTCTCCGTAAGAACCGTTCTCGTACTTCAAGGATATTATAAAAAAAGAATTAGCGAAATCTGTTCAGCTGCTCTCGAGATTTGCGCTTAGCAACACATACAGCGATTCATTTTTATTTTATAGAAGATTATTGATCTTGAGCCTATTCCTAGCTTTCAGGTAACCACAGCAAAAAAGTAGTGGGGAAACTTGTACCTAAATGTCATTGGTGTCAATACACGTCAACTAACGAAGTAGATACTATTAGTATCTATAATGATAATTATAGTTAAGGAGGCAAAGCATAATAAATAATATAATTATTGCTTGATAGAACAGTGTAAATTCCACAACACAGGTCACCGTCATGGATAAACACCAAAGCTTCTATATAAAAAAGTTTATAGATTCTGGCGTTAATTTGCGGAAATCTATCATAAAAGGTTAATCAATATCCTTATATATAACGTAATCATAATAATTTCTTTTATAATGTTGTATGCTTAACCTAAGTCTTTTGTGATTAAATAACTAAATAAACAATATATTTATTTCTCTTGTCCACAGATTAAGCACCGCTCGTCGATGATCTCAAGTAGCTGTAATTATAAACGTAGAGTGAGTTCGTGTAATGCGGTATTTTAGAACATTAGTAACAGTGATGTTTACTCAAGGACTATATATGTAGAGCTTGTGAAACCGACCGCGGATGTGTTGAAAGGTAAGATTTTATTTCCATACAGCGGTCTGTCCCGGCTTCGCACGGTGAAATGATTGAAGTTTTAGGAGGGATCCCTATTTTTTCTTGCCAAAATATGGCTTATGTTACTCGGGATAATGTAAAATTCTAATGGTGAAAGAATTTTTGAAATCGATTCGCTAGTTTTTGAGTTTATCCGTTACGAACATACAAATCTTTCCTCTTCATAGTATTAGTGTAGATGTAGATAAATATTGCATATAATTTGCATCTGCCCCCAACTCAATAAATGTACCTATGTGTTATATCATAGAAAGTAGGTACATAGGTAAATACCAAAACCAAACGAATTTCCGTTTAGCCGCTGTGGTGTGAAAAAGGGATAATCATAGAATATGTACATAGTGTAATGGAGGTTGAATAGACTAGTTGGTAGCCTAATATAGAACGAGTATGTATAGGTCAATATTAAAAGCAAAACGTGCTTGCCGCAACATTTATATTTTTATTTGTATTTCATTCCCGACTTTTTAAGTACTTTTCAGTAGTTGTAGTTTCGGATAGAGCGATTGAAAAATCGGTATGAAATACACAAAACACAGAAATTATACGCGATTTAATAATTTTTTAGAGTCATGGAAATTTATTTCAAGGCAGCTTAATTTCAATTCATTTTTATTATCTCATTAAGTTAGAAGGTCAGTTGATCAACTTTTTACATGTTGCAAAATTTTAAGTGGCAACAGTGACTGCTCTATGTACGGATACCTTTTTCACTCCTATAGCTCCCAAAGTCGATTATTGTAGCGCACCAGAGCGCAGTTTAAAAAAATATATATTCAGGTCTAGGGGCGCTAAACCTTTTTCTTTTAATTTTCGTGTGTCACCAAAAACGAAAAAGTCTTTAATAGATTTGAAGCTCCACCGTCTTACATCACCATAGCCAAACTGATATTTCCGTGCATTTTTGAAAATGGAACTAAAAGCGACGATCTTTATATATTCTCGTATTTAAAAGTATATAGAGAGTAACACACGGCGCTCCCATTTAAACTTGGCTTCTATTTACTCCCTCCCTGAGGTGCGGGAGTAAAACTATCTCATATATAATGGGTCTGTTCAGCTCCTTGTATAAGAATAAGAATACGAATAAGAATAACTTTATTTCCACGGTCAGAAAGGTAATAATATAATAACAATCTTAAAGTAAGTGCTAATCTAGTTGGTAACACTAAGTAGTGGTTTGGATTCTGATCTCCACACTAGGATTCCCTGTGTTGTGGAGAACAGTTTCACACAAACATAGATAATAGCCAAGAGCGTTACAAGTGGTGTGTTGACTTATTACAAAATAGCTTGAGACAGACTGTGTTAAACGGAGTACACGGTGTATTATGTAGCAGTAGTGTAGCTTATAACGTATATAAAGTAACGTATAACAATCTACCATATGTGTGCCTTGTATGTCCCTGGGAAATAGGGCTGGCACAGATTTCGATCTGTGCCTGACGACCACCGTAGATAAAAGTATATCTGTTACTCCCAGTACAGCGGCGCGATCCAACTCCTACTTGTATCTCTGGCTAACTAGTCTCAAAACATTTCTGAGCGCTAACATTGACGTGACCTTATTTGTGATACATAGCACTAAACAAGTGCTGATAACATTACAGAGGCTCGCGGGTGTTTACAGGCAAAGAGGGCGGGACAAATCATAATGCGGGTTAATAAATAATATTACAAATTTGCACTTATCACATTTTTAGACTTTTTAATTTTCATTCTTTTGGTGTAAGACACAGTTCAAGGGCATTTGTGGTACCCGCAAGAATTTTCAATAAAGGAAAAATATGGTAACTTGAAAATAATTTATCGTTAATAAATTAGCAAATGGAAACAAATTTTGTTCAATGACAATTAACGTTCACGAACTTTTCTCGTAAGTGGTAATTTTTGAGTTTATTAGACATTTAGGACTTTCAACAAAATAAGCTTTAAAGACACAAAATTGTATATTTAGCAAATGGTCAAGCCATAAAGAAACTGAGAAAAATGTGATATTAAACTTTTGAGCATTTTTATTTAATTAATAGTTTTTTTTCACTGATTAAGTTACTCACCTGATGTTAAGTGACGACGCGGTCTAAGGTGTTGCACGTAAACTTAGAAGGAACCTATTCACTCTCGACTTTGTGTGTATTTATCTACATATTTTTTTTATTTATATATGAAATTTGCTGTAACACCTCGATCTCAGGATAATCCTCTCAACGTCTCGAAGAGTCTAAGTATTCTGGGTGTTGATATTACTGCTAACGTGTAGCTCCGTGAGCATATAGCATCCAAAGTCAAGCTCGCATCCAATACACTTGGTATACTGAAAACAGTGAACACCACGTCAAGGCAAAAGCTTCTGCTCTAAATACTTATTCTCTACCGATACACGGAGTTAAGGGTTAAATGGGATTTTTTATATGCGACGTCAAATACCCATTATAGGCGTATTTTTATGAAATGCGGATTAAGCGTTTCAATTTTTCGAACCGTTATGCTGTAAAATTCTTTAATCTACTCGCTTCTTAGCCAGCTCATAATAGACTTTAGAAATATAATTATTACTTTTACATTATTTTTACGAGTAATTTTATGATCTGGAAACGGGGATATGAAATGAGTCTCCATATTAACTTATTTATATATTTCTCTACAAATAGGTACAATAATGACCGCTCAGATTATATGCAATAAAAAAATCCTACCGATAGGTATGCTGAAACGACTTTTTTATTTATTTGTTGTATTATTTATATATGTTAAGATTATATTATTGTAGGTAGTTAAAGAAACGGGTGGATAGGTGTAGTTTCATCTCGCTCGTCCGTCCAGATGTCCGCGTTGCTCAAACACGTGTATTTGGGAATGTTTAACCTATTCTGGCTTTGTGGAAACATCAGTGACGTCACGGGCTGGACTAGAATTTGATTTGATTTTATTGTTACTTTCATTCTACGACGGGCGACCCATGGCCGGAGCACCATTCAACATCGATGACGTAACGTAGTCGTATCGCCGGATCGGTACTCTCATTTATCTAGTCCAACCTTGGCATATAGAACTGTAAGGAGTAGATATTTAGTGTGGTTTATTTTTCGGAGTATTTGAATACAGTGCTCAGAGTGCATACGCCCGGTTTAAAATTGTATTCACAGAGATAACGTTATATACACGCTACCAAAAATAAACCGCATATGGTACGCAATTGTAAACCACCATCAAATGGCGAACGTCAATTGGTCAACTAGAGAATGGAATACTACTGTGATTGGTCAATTGAATTTGACGTTAGCACACACGCTGCACTACCTCGTTTTCTTGAATACCGTATTCACGCTATAAGAATGCTACAAATGACGTCACACCACAAACATGTAAGGAGATTGTCATATTTTGAACCGACTTGTAGCGTGAATAATTCAAATACTCTGAATTTTAAACCACAGCAATTGTAAGGGTACCTAAAAGGTAAGGGAAAATCTGGTAATTTGGATAGTTTTTTATCATTCTGTAACTATGTAGAACAAATTGTATGGTGTATGTTTTATTTCATCTATCTTATGAAATAAAACACAGCTATTAAGTACATAGGTTTTACTTTTATCAAGTTTTACTTCTTAATACTTTTATATTTCTACATGTAGGTATACATTATCTGAAAAAATATTAAGAATGAGAAATCCGAGTTTTGTTCCAGTTTGGCCAACGGGTTCTGCAATTTGGACCACGGGATAGCTAAACTGGACCTTTGTAGACTCATTGGTAAAAAAAGAATACTGTAGTTATACAATCTAAATCTTATATAACAAACTTTACAATAAGCTAAAAACTATTAAAATTACCTAGTGGCACATTATGTGAGAGTTCGGCCGGGGAAGTACCGCCCCCATATCTATTTCTACCGCCAGGCAGTAGTGTCCGCTTTACGGTGTTCCGGTTTGAAGGGTATGGTTTCCTGTAAAATGACAGGCACATGAGACTTACCAACTGTATGTCTCAGGGTGACGGGCGTGGTGTAGTGCTTTACTAATTGTATCGGTCTATAGGCAGATGTTACTACTTCACATCCTGTGGACCTTTTGTTTGTTCTGTGTCACCTTATCCCATAGAAGAGACATTACAAGGTACAGTCATCGCAAATATTCGGATTTCGAATACAAGTTTTGTAATTCCAATTTTACTAACGCGGACTCTAAAACCAATAAATTTTCGGCTTTAATTATCGGATATTTTTATCATTTATTTTTGGTTTTGGTTTTGGCTTTTCTATGCTCTAGACATAATTAATATAGGAATTGTACAAATCCATCAGTTTTTCTTATTAGTCTGACTCCTTATCATTGACATGTCATCATATATATTCTCCACAACACAGGGAATCCTAGTGTGGAGACCAGAATCTAAGCTACTACTTAGTGTTACCAACTAGATTAGTACTTACTTTAAGATTGTTGTATGTATTGCTTCCGGGCTGTTTGGCCGTGGTCTATGTGAAACTTTTGTTCCAGACGTTTCGTCGATCACTGCGGTCGACATCTTCAGTGGTTCAGGTCCGAGCGGCGACAAGAGCGTAGAACTCTCCTCCGCGGCGTCTTCTCTGATACTGATGTGGAGTCTTGAGTCGCTTGTGTATTTATAGGGGCACTTGTACTGCTATTAGTGGGGGACAGAGAGGGGCAGATTGAGGTGGACGCTCCTGATTGGCCGAGGCTAGAAGGGGCGTGGCCTGTCAGTAAGGGGTCGGGTGTTGGTTTAGTCACCTTTGGAATGTAGTGGCGAGCGGACCTCAGTGCTGGATACCAATCTTTTTGGAGATGAAACCCTTCATTTTTTCTGTTGAAATTATTGGGGTGCTTGAAAATTTCGATGGCTTCTCGATGAAGGCGTGGGTAGAAATGTGACATGGTGGATAAAACCTTCGTGTTTTGAAATTGGATGACATGGTTGCCTTTCTCTTGGGTGTGTTCTGCTACTGCAGACTTGTCGAAATGGTTTAGGCGGCAATTTCGTTCGTGTTCCGAAATACGTGTCTTGATACTTCGTAGGGTAGTGCCCACGTAGACAGAGCCACATGAGCAGGGGATCCGGTAAACTCCCGCTGAAGATAGTGGGTCACGTGGGTCCTTCACTGAACGGTGTAGATCACGTAGCTGTGTTGTGGGTTTAAAAATGGGCTTGATATTGTGGGTTTCTAGAAGTCTTCCAATGCGATCCGTGACGCCATAAATGTATGGCAAAAAGGCTTTCCCTAAAGGAGGTAGATTTTCCACGTCCTGGTTCATCGGTGCAGGTTTTCTTGGATGAAGAGCTCTCCTTATTTCTTGGGAAGAGAAACCATTGGCTTGAAAGGCTGTATTTAGATGGCAAAGTTCATCTTGAAGGTGTTGCGGTTCACAGATGCTCTTGGCTCGGTGGGCCAGTGTCTTAATGACCGACATTTTCTGCCTAGGATGGTGGTTGGAATCTTTGTGTAGGTAGCGGTCTGTGTGTGTGGGCTTTCGATAGACCCGGTGGCCAAGGCTACCATCTTCCTTTCTGGACACTAAGACATCTAAGAATGGTAATTCCCCGTTGTTTTCTGTTTCCATAGTGAACTGAATGTTTGGATGGATGCTATTCAAGTGCTCCAGGAACTTTGCCAACTCTGTGTCTCCATGACTCCATACCACAAAGGTATCATCCACATAACGAAACCACACCTTGGGCTTCTTAGTAGCTGATTCCAGAGCGGTTTCTTCAAAAGACTCCATGTAAAAGTTCGCAACGACAGGGCTGATAGGATTTCCCATGGCTAGGCCATCAACTTGTTCGTAGAAAGTATTGTTCCACTGAAAATAGGAAGTAGTCAGGACGAACTCAAACAAATCTGCAATGTCTTTGGAGAACAGCGGTCGGATTCGTGTCATAGCTTCCTTGACTGGCACTTTGGTAAATAGCGAGACCACGTCGAAGCTTATTAAACGATCCTCCGGGTGTAGGTTGAGAGTTTTGAGTTTCTCCACGAAGTGGCGGGAGTCCTTGATAAATGACGACGATGATCCGACATGTTGTTGAAGCAGTCCGGTGAGGTACTTGGAGACTGGGTGAGTGGGGGAGCCAATAGCGCTTACAATAGGTCGGAGCTGTACTGAGGGCTTATGGATTTTCGGTAAGCCATATAGCCTAGGTGGGAGAGCTTCGGACTTCTTAATAATACGCTGTGTATCTTCTGGGATAGACGAATCCTTGATCAGGTTGTTTACCTTTCTCAAAATCTTTGAGAAAGGTCCCACTATCTTCAGCGGGAGTTTACCGGATCCCCTGCTCATGTGGCTCTGTCTACGTGGGCACTACCCTACGAAGTATCAAGACACGTATTTCGGAACACGAACGAAATTGCCGCCTAAACCATTTCGACAAGTCTGCAGTAGCAGAACACACCCAAGAGAAAGGCAACCATGTCATCCAATTTCAAAACACGAAGGTTTTATCCACCATGTCACATTTCTACCCACGCCTTCATCGAGAAGCCATCGAAATTTTCAAGCACCCCAATAATTTCAACAGAAAAAATGAAGGGTTTCATCTCCAAAAAGATTGGTATCCAGCACTGAGGTCCGCTCGCCACTACATTCCAAAGGTGACTAAACCAACACCCGACCCCTTACTGACAGGCCACGCCCCTTCTAGCCTCGGCCAATCAGGAGCGTCCACCTCAATCTGCCCCTCTCTGTCCCCCACTAATAGCAGTACAAGTGCCCCTATAAATACACAAGCGACTCAAGACTCCACATCAGTATCAGAGAAGACGCCGCGGAGGAGAGTTCTACGCTCTTGTCGCCGCTCGGACCTGAACCACTGAAGATGTCGACCGCAGTGATCGACGAAACGTCTGGAACAAAAGTTTCACATAGACCACGGCCAAACAGCCCGGAAGCAATACATACAACATGCAACGCCGGCCGTGAAAGCCTTAGAGTTTACATACTTTAAGATTGTTTTTATAATAATATCTTTGTGACCGCTGAACGAAAGTTATTCTTATTCTTATATAACTTTATGTTTCTTCGAAAGATTTTCCCATCACGCTCCAAATTATCGTAAAGACTAAGCCTCATGTTCTCCTAAATATATCTGCATTCTTTTAACATTTCACCGTATCGCGAACCGAATATTATGTGAAAGTTTTTTATTTATAACCAACTCAATGAAATTACGTCATTTTTAAAGCCAGAAGCTTGAAACTTATTTTTTAGGCTTATAATTAGATGTGACAGCAAAAAAGTGAGCGCGGAGAAAAGTTACAGCAATGTAAGCATTTGGGATGAATGTATACGATGTCCCACAAAAGCACAATCGAAGAACTAGATCGCACAATGAAAGATAACCAGATTGACAAAGGCAACCAGGGTATCATGGGAGGGATGGTGGTACTTTTAGCTGGTGGTTTTAGACGTACCCTCCCGGTTATTACTAGGGGTACGACGGCAGATGAAATAAATGCCGGTTGAAAAGCATCCGTATTATGGGTACACGTAAAAAAATCTGTCTTACTACAAATATGCGAGTGCAACTTCACAGTGATTCTCAAGCAGGGCAATTCGCAGCTGCTCTTTTAATAATCGGAGATTATATGCAAACAGACAATAACGAAACGATTACACTGATTTGGGAGATCTGTCAAATGTTCGATAGCTGTTTTTTACACCATATAACTTATTTAAGTACATTTTTATAGACGACGTTTTTTGTTTTTCCCTCTTTTGCAAAAACATAAATATTTTGCGGATGTGATACATATTATCAGATTACAGATAATATAAGACAATCGACACTAGACTAGACATATGACCTCAAAAATTATGTCAACCTTGATCTTCAAATAAATATGGGCAATCGGGAATGGTTGTGTGAAGGTGCAATTTAGCGCCGAATAATTAGACAGTTAACCATATAAACGAATAAATCATATCAGATGTAGAGGGGGATGTTGTCGATTACCTCGAATACCTCTCAGGCACTGAACAAGTCTCATCATACCCCATAGAGTTACTCAACTCTTTTGAAGTATCGAGTTCCTGCCCATAAGATGAGGCTGAAAATTGGTGTTCCAGTCTTATTAATTAGAAGTATAAACGCGCCAAGATTATGTAATAGTACATGGCTACAAACTACACATCTGGGATAAATCATTATAAAAGCTTTAACCATAACTGAAATGGCAAAAGGAAAATGTTTATTTTTTTTTATACTTTACATTCCCAGTATTCCAATAGCTCCCACTGATTTGCGTTTCCTTTTAATTTCAGTTTAAAATAGTGCAGTTTCTACTGTAAGCATTTGAAATTACAAGAAATAAAGCTCAAGGACAGACGCTTAAAGTGGCAGGTGTTCATTTAAAAAAATGTTTCTATATGGCATCCTCACTTGTACCAAACCCGCAAAATATTTATGGTTTGGCAAAAAAAAACTAAAAACCTCGTGTATAAAACGTCGTGCATAAAAAAGCTATATGCAATACAATAATGTAAATAGCTTAATGTGTTTTTATGTATGTATGGGTTTTATTTGCAAAATAATTAGGCTAAAAAAATAAAAATGCTCAAGTCAAGATTCCACGTGGACAAAGTCGCGGGAACAGCGACATATATACATGGTATTAAAATGTTATATCTAGAAAACATACATAAAATCTGGTCTGGTGTGAGTTACCACCTAAAAAATTGTGTTCCTAAAAATATACTTAACTTTAGCCTAGTATAATTAACCAAGGGCGTACGACGAATCACGAGTAGTTTCTTATCGACACCCGCTGTTGAAGCAGGTCCCAAAATAATACACTCGCTTGATTGTTACAGCTATGTATTTAAGATTCTTACACTTCGGTTGAACCGAGAATGACTGAAGGTAATTTGCGCTTAACTAATGTCAGTGTCCGGAGAATCTTGTCACCGCGATGTAGAATGGTTGGTGGCGCCATCTGTTATTTTATTTTAGTACTGCGTTCGAACAGTGGTAATAGATGGATTGAACATACCGCCCACCAAGGATATATTGACAAAATTATCCTTACACAGACCGAACTCCGCCCACCATGACGGAAGAAATTGTTATGTAAGAACAAGCCGTTCGACTAATACATTTTTCTATAATTAATTACGTACAATGTTTTTGATAAGAGTTATCTTTGACTGGTAAGAAACATAGTTTTGAAACAGGACGTTTGATTACTGTCCCTTTGCATCTCAAACTGACAACTCTTGTAATTTCGTCTAACCCAGGATGTTTTTGCTCTATTATCCCGTACAACCATCTAGCTGGTGGCAGATCGTCTTCCATCACTAATACCACGTCTCCAACTTCCGGTTCGGGATTGCGATGAGCCCACTTATAACGATGGAAAAATTGGGTTAAATATTCTCTGGACCATCGCCGCCAGAAATCTTGTACCATTCTTTGCAATAAATGCCAACGTCTAAGGGTTCCAACATTTGCAGTTTCGTAATTGATATCAGGTGCTATTACTAGAGGCTCACCAATCAAAAAGTGACCAGGGGTCAATGGCGTCGGGTCGTCAGGGTGGTTGGATGCCTTCGAAATTGGACGCGAATTGAGGCAGGCCTCAATTTGCGATAGCAGAGTGGTAAGTTCTTCAAACGTTAAAGTTGAATTTCCAACGATGCGCTTGAGATGGTGCTTAGTGGACTTCACTCCGGCTTCCCACAGACCTCCAAAGTTTGGTGCCCGGGGTGGAATCCAGTGCCAGGCTGTGCCATTGCTTGCCAGATGGTCGGCGATTTCAACCGCCATGCTTGATTTTTCAGCTGTAAATAATGACCGCAGTTCCCGAGCAGCACCCACAAAATTGGTACCGTTGTCGCTCCACACGTTGGCACAGTGTCCGCGCCGTGCCACAAATCGCTTGAAAGCCGCGAGAAAACCTTGAGTTGTCAGGTCACTGACTAATTCAAGATGAACAGCCCGAGTGGCCATACAAATGAAGAGGCAAATGTAGCCCTTGAACGAGTGGTGCCCGCGGCCCTTTGAAGTTCTTACGTTTATAGGGCCCGCAAAGTCCACACCGCTGTTTATAAATGGACGAGCAGGAGTCACTCTTGCCGTGGGTAGCTCACCCATAAGTTGCTGCCGAGAACGAGCGGAATGCCTTACACAATGGACGCATTTCTTTACAAAAGTTTTTACCAGATGCTTGGCTCCAAGTATCCAATACTTCGTTTGCAAGTAATTGAGCATCAGTTGAGGACCACCATGAAGTGTCTTTAAATGTGCGTCCGCTACCAGTAACTTGGTAAATGCCGAATCCTTGGGAAAGATTATGGGGTGTTTCATGTCATCGCTTATCTGTGCCTTCTGCAATCGTCCGCCTACTCTCAAGATGTCATTTTCGTCTAAAAAAGGGTTTAGTGTGAAGAGCTTGCTTCTTTTACCAATAACCTTGTTTTCTTTTAGATTTTTCCTCTCCTCCGGAAAGCCGCTTATTTGACAAATTTTTATACATTGTTTCAAACTTTCAGTAATTTCGTTACTGTCTAAGTGCATAGATGCTGATTGTTTTTTAACTATTTTTGCCCATAGCCTGATACGAGCTACAACACGAATCAATCGTGTTAAGGAGGAAAATCTTCTAAAGAGTTCTTCTGTTGGATTGTCTTCGTCGGTCAAACTTGGATACGTATTCACCAACGATTGTATTTTGATTCTTTCTTCTAAGTGTGTGTCAGGCTCCGCAAGTTTCTTGTAACAGATAGTTTTGTTCTTTAACCATGTCGGCCCTTCTCTCCACAGTATTTCGTTGTCAAGCATTTTAGACCCTCGTGACGCCGAATCAGCTGGGTTTTCCTTTGAACTTACGTGCGACCATTGTTGAGGTTCTATAGTTGTAATTATTTCCGTTACACGATTGGCCACGAAAGTTTTCCAACGATTGGGTCTACTATTAAGCCAAGCAAGAACGATCGATGAGTCAGTCCACGCGTGAATGTGAGCTTTGCTAATTCCTAGAACTTCAGATACTTCCTTCAAGAGTTTGGCTAGAAGCACTGCTCCGCAAAGCTCTAGCTTTGGTATGGAAATCTGTTTAATGGGAGCTACCCTAGTTTTTGAAGCAAGTAATCTTACGTGTACTTTCCCTTGACTGTCAACGACGCGAAGGTAAACTACGCCAGCAAAACCGTCGAAAGACGCATCGCAAAAGCCCTGAAGTTCGCGAAGCCCATCGTCGGACTTGGTGTTTATCCATCGTGGAAGTCTAAATTTCGTGAGATTGTTTAAGTCGTTACGGTATGACAACCAGTCTTTAAGCAATTGAGGTGGGAGCTCGTCGTCCCACTCAATTCCCGATAACCACAATTTTTGTATGAATATTTTAGCTGTAATGATTACAGGTGCCAACCATCCCATGGGGTCAAATAATCTTGAAATGTCCGATATTACTTTACGTTTCGTTACAGGTTCTGTTACGGGGGGGAGTTGAACAGCGTACTCAAACGCGTCATCATTCCGATTCCAGGTGAGTCCTAGGATTTTCATACAAGTGTCAAGTTTCACCTTTAAGTTTATATCGGTATCACCTTTATCTTTGTCTATTTCCTCTAACAATTCTTCGCTGTTGCTACTCCATTTTTGAAGTTCAAACCCTCCTTTATTGAGTAGTTTAGTCATTTCATGATATATCTGTTTTCCTTCTTCTACTGTTTCACAACCTGTCATGAGATCGTCCATATAGAAATCTTTCAACACCTTTTCAGATGCAATGGGAAACGCTTTCCCCTCATCCAGTGCCAGTTGTTGCAAGCATCTAACAGCCAGGTAAGGTGCTGATGCAGTTCCAAAGGTTACTCGCAATAAACGCAAATGTTGCAGTTCTTCGCCGGGATTGTCCCGCCATATCAAACGCTGAAAATCTACATCTCTTTCATTGATCTTGACTTGCCGATACATTTTTATAATATCTGATACAATACATATGGGAAATGTTCGCCATCGCATTATAATGTGTCGCAAGTCATCTTGCAACGTGGGACCAACTAGTAAATCATCGTTTAAAGATACGCCGTTAGTACCAGGCTCGGAAGCATTAAAGACTACACGGACTTTGGTCGTGTCTTTGTTTTCTTTCACTACCGCGTGATGGGGTAGATATACTGCTTTAGCATTTTGAACTTGAGTATGTGGTACTACTTCCATGTGACCCAATGTCAGGTATTCGGCTATGACTTCGGTGTATTGTTGTTTCAGTATAGGATCTTTGTTTAATCGCCTTTCCTGTTGATAAAAGCGTTTCGTTGCAATTTCCCTTGAGTTGTCATATTGTGAAGTTGGGTTTTGGTCTCGAAAGGGCAATTGTACAATGTATCTCCCTGTGCGGTCTCTCTTGGTGGTACTTGCGAAAATCTGTTCACATTTTTCTTCTTCTTCGGAGAAGTTTTTTGTTGGAACTCCTACTTCGGACTCTT
Organism: Apeira syringaria; assembly: GCA_934044485.1. NCBI lineage: Eukaryota > Metazoa > Arthropoda > Insecta > Lepidoptera > Geometridae > Apeira > Apeira syringaria. The sequence continues at coordinate 6,095,400 of OW203659.1, forward strand.
GTTCCCAAAACTTTTTCAAAAAGTCGTTGTCAGGATGTCTCACCAAGCATGAAACCACCGTATTATACGATGTTGAAGGTGTGTGTTCAGATTCACGATTGTCTATGGGTCCAGAGAGGATCCAACCCAGTTGTGTGTTTTGCGCTACTGGTGTGCCGGGTGGACCCTTGATTATTCCATCTAGCAAAATCTGGCCATAGACATCGGCTCCAAGAAGCATATCTATGTGGTTTGGTGATCCAAATGATGGATCTGCAAGAGTTAAGTCTGAAATTTGTGACCATAGCTCTATTGACGTTTGCTTTGCAGGTAGCATTGATGTGAGTTTGGGGAGTACAAAAGCTTGAATGCTTAAACTGACATCTGGGTTGTGTAGTGACCGAATTTGAATGGAAACCCTCGATTTTGAGGCTAAAGATGAATTCGGATCACCACCTATTCCCATGATGGAGCTTTTGTACGGGGTTTTCTTCAATCCAAGTAACTGGACTGCGGATTCTTTCACAAAACAAGCTTGAGAACCTTGATCTAATAAACACCGCAGTGTTACCATCGACCCAGAATTCGATTGGGCATTGACTAAGGCTGTAGCCAGTAATACTTGCCTGCTAGCAGTAGCAAAACAAGCTGTAACGTTGGAGAAAGCACCAGAAGAGGAACTTTCTGGTGGTGATGATGCAGGAGCAACATCGTGCTCAGTTGACCGGTGAGCGTCGGTTGAAGGAGTGGTATTTTTGGGATGCAACAGTGTGTGATGTTTCTTTTTACAAATGCGGCACCTAGAGATGTGACGGCACGCATAAACTGAATGGCCGGATCCTAAGCAGTTAAAGCATAAATTCCTGGATTGGACGTACTTACGACGAGTGTCAACATCATCAGATGCAAATTTTTTACAGTGACATAAACGGTGAGTATCGTTACAATAGACGCACGAGAATGCGAACTCATTTGTTGTGTGATGCACTTGAGTAACATTAGTTTGAGATTTCCCCTTAAACAGTTTGGGGTCAATAAATTCTAAACCACGTGACCTGATTTCGATAAAGTCCTTAAACTGACTAAGTGTCGGTAATTCATTAGAAGATTCACTTATTTTAAGTTCCCATTGCTTTCTAGTTTCGCTATCTAATTTCAAGCTAAGAATGTAAATGACAATGGTGTCCCAGGAACTAACATCGATGCCAAGGTTTTTAAGGGCGTAAAGACATTCATTGGTAACATCAAGTAGTTCTCTTAACGCGCTCGCAGATTCTGACGTCAAGTTTCGTTGAGCCATAAACTTCTTCAAAATACAATTAGAGAGATATCTTTTGTTGTCATAGCGATCTTCGAGTAGCTTCCAACACAAGTTGTAATTGTCTTGAGTGATTGGAATGTGTCTCAATAATTGCTCAGCTTCGTCACGCAACTGGGTTTTTAAATAGTGCAATTTTTGAACATCTTCTAGGTTCTTGTTCTTGTGAACTAATGATACAAACAGATCTTTGAAGCTAGTCCATTCCGTGTATTTCCCTGAAAATGTTGGTATCGATATCTTTGGCAATTTAAGACTCTGGTCCTTAGTTGCCACAGACATTCCCGTTGGTTGTCCATCATTGCTAGGTTTTATAGTGATTTTCTCAAGAACATCCATAATCTCGCACTTGTAAAGCGTAAATAGCTCTTGTGTTACATCATACAAATCTTTACTCACGTAACTGCTAGATTGATATTTGTCACTATCAGTATCTCTCACTATTTCTATGTGGTTGCCGGAAAATTGTACCCATAGATCTTCTAATGTTCTCAGTCTTATGGTTAAGTATGACTCAGACGAAAGTCGTTCCTTTGCTGACTTTTTAAAATTAGTTCGCGCTTTGACAATGCGTTGATATATATCTTCCTGAATTTTAACCTTTGATTCCATCTTTAATAAGTTGTCTTAACTTATTCACAAATTTTTACTATCTTACTTTTTCTTGAAATTTTTCTAAGTGTTTGAGCAACTTTATCAAATTGAGAAATTGGGCATGGATTCCCCGTTCCGTCGTTTTTTCGTAAATTATTCTAAGTCCTAGCCACAATTCTTCATGCAAGAAATTTAAATTTTTACAAGTCCAAGAATTTACTTTAATGCACACTAGTTAACAAGGTTCAAAGTACTCACAGTTTTTCACTTCACACAATACTTATTCCGCTTACGTCCTTATGGTATGATCCGTCGTCAGTCGGTGTCAGCGCCAGGTATTCCGTATTTCCAATCCACACAATTCTCTAGGCTGAGATATCCGGTTCGAAGGACCAATGTTGAAGCAGGTCCCAAAATAATACACTCGCTTGATTGTTACAGCTATGTATTTAAGATTCTTACACTTCGGTTGAACCGAGAATGACTGAAGGTAATTTGCGCTTAACTAATGTCAGTGTCCGGAGAATCTTGTCACCGCGATGTAGAATGGTTGGTGGCGCCATCTGTTATTTTATTTTAGTACTGCGTTCGAACAGTGGTAATAGATGGATTGAACACCCGCTATAAATGAGGATTATGACGTCATAGAGTATTAATACGATAAAAGAATAGTATCATCACTGAGTCACCATACATCTATAATCATATACAAGTGAATCCGACTGTGAAAGATATTTTTCTAATAAAATGCATCGAAATAAAATGTACCTGCGGTTGGTAATAAATAAAAAATATCATTATGACAGAAAGACAGATCGAATATTGTATATGCTGTGTACGATCTACTGGATCCAAAAAAGATATGGTTTATATTAATAATAAAACTAAAAATTTAATAAAACTCCCTGAGCGTAAATTTTTGCGCCAAATATTTGCGCTAAATATATTGTAAAACGGCTGAATCGATTTTAATAAAGCATGTCTAAGGACCACTTCTAATAGACAACCTGGTTTCAAATGAAAACTACTTTGGAACTACGCACTAAACCAGTTTATAGCTACGGTGCCACAGACAAACACACGCACATACACACATAGTGGTCAACCTTATAACTTTTTGCGCAGGGTTCAAGTCAAAAAAGTTCGATAGGAAAATTTGTCGGGATTTTAAAGCTGTGCGACAGCATAATAGTTATTGATGATAAAATCATTATAAAGTAATTGCTATTATAGTCACAAGTTTGCCTTGTTAGCTTCGATAATAGAATGTATTCCATCTTTTCAGGTACATACTCAAGTCAAATGGCAATTCGCTCAACGCAGCGCAAGAATTGTACTGAGATGGCAACCCAGCTCTTCGTCATATGCTAAAATATTATAAAATGCATAAATTAAGTACTTATCGTCGTCATCGATCTAAATGTGCTAATATATTTTATAGCAAACCACAATTATATCATACAAATATTTGTATTCTATATTTAAGATTCAATATATTAGTCTGTTGTACAAAAAATAGCCAATATGTCTGCATAACATCAGCATAGAGTTTACAAGCGGCAAATCAATTCACAATATCTGCAATCATTAATCCGCTATAATTTGTTTTGTGACGTTATGTACAAAAGCTTGACTGCTCGCGATTTTGCAAATGAACAATTTAAATGCCCTTGTAAGATACATAATAGTTAAAAGAAAATCTTATGTTCTTGAAGCTAGAACTTATTTTCGTAACTTCTACAATGGAGAAAATTGCTATTGGCATAAGTGTAACATAAAACTGTTTAGAACGTACTCGATAAGTAAAGGAAATAATGTTATTCTTTAAGAAAAGGGGCAATATTATTAGAGAATGTTATTATATAATTATTATTTATTAATGTCTCGATTCTGAGTCATGTTTACAAACTGTCAGTGTCTTCCAACCTTCTCAAACTGGTTTCCGAAAGTACCGCAGACCACATCCACACGATTTGGTTAGTTATGCAAGATCTTGTTATGTGAAGTGTTATAACTTGACATTATATTTAGAGTGTGTGGACTGTGAAAGAGCTTATGAGACCTAGACGAGTTTCTCAAACAAAACAAATTCCATTACAAAGAAGCGTGTGATGGAGAGAAGTTATCTCTCAAAGCTTTTCACTGCCGTATTGGAAGACGCTTCTAAGCTATTGATATTCCAAGAATTCGGCATCAACATTAACGTTTTGAACAACTCACTTTCAGTTTGCCTATGATTCCATATGTTCTCCCATGACCTCAATGTTATGATCGATGTAAGACCTCAGCATGATACTTGAAAGCCTAAAACGGGTTTCCTAACGGATGGGCCTTATAATTACTATGTTTAAGGCAACAATTGTATTTATATCCGAGCTGTGCCCGCACCAGTATCAGTTTTGATTTTCAAAGTTGTTGAACTTTATCAAAACCTACCTAATACAAAAACTCTGGCAAGGCCGATGCAACTTTGGGAAAGAAGTCAATTTTCGACCTGATATATAGCCTGACAAAGTTTGCAAAAAGAGCCTGGATGTGGGACGTTTCGACCTGCCCTTATGGATATTAATAGAAGAGGAGTACTGTTGGACATCCTATGACTAAGATGATGATGATGATGATGATGATGATGATGAAGATGATGAATACGGTTAAAAAGTTTATGAGTGAGTCTATTAAGTTGTGTCTTAATTATCAGTGTGATAACACTCATACAAGAAGAATATAAATAAGATAAGGATTCTATTTTTATGTCTCGTCTCATTAATGTAACTTATATATTGAAAACTTAAATTGTCAAGTCAAATAAATTAAGCTATCAATTCACGAGTGAATAGGTCTTCTACTGATAATCTTTGAGGCAGGTGTGCTCCATCGTAGACCACATCATCACTAACATCAAGAGAGATAGTCGACAAAGGCTTGAATATTCTCAATAAAAGAACTGTTTGGTTTCAATTCTATTCCTGTACTATTCTTTCTGTGTATCTGGTAATAATTACATGGTTCAATAATGTTGCAAGCTGTGCTGCTGTTAGGATGTTATGTATCTTTTCCTCCTTTTTATAACTTAATGTCGTCAATAGAGTTCATTGGGAAATTTTAACATCCCGCACTCTTTTGCTATTTTGAAATGGTAAACTTTCCTATTAACTTTACCTTTTGCTGAAAACATAATGTTTTTGGCTTTTGCTGAAAATCTAATGTTGGCTATGTAATCAAGTACTTATAATTTGAACTGTGATATTTAGTTTAAGAGTCAATGATCACTGTAAATACTGTATTTATGAAATTGTATAGTCGTTTTATTGTAACCTAATTGATGAGAAAAATATGGACTTATAAATTATAATTATCTACTATAGTCAGTAGCGAAGAGAAAATTAAATATACTATGTGTTAAATGATTTTTGTTGTCTTACTTTCTTGCATACTACTTATTTCTACCTGCTGCTTTACTGAGGTACTAAAGTACCTACTCTGAGTATTCTGAACCATACTGTTCTTCTTCTTCTTTTTGCCCTTATCTCATGGTGGGGTCGGCACAACATGTTTTCCTGTTCCATTCTCTTCTATCCATTAGTAGTGTCCAGTGCTCACAACTTTCAAAAATATAATTCCTCACTCACCCCATCCGTGCCTTCTTCTGCCTTCCTCTACCTCTATATCTATCCACATTCATGTCATGACATGAATATAATATATATAATATCTATATTCTTAACCATATACTATATAATCTATATTTTTAGAAAGACTTGTATGCTCTGGGTTTCTCTACGCGATCCAATCAGCAATGAGGAGACTCGTAGAAGAACTAAAGTCACATAGCCCAACAGATTAGTAAGTTTAACCGGCAGTGGGCAGGACACATAGCTCGGAGAACTGATGGCCGTTAGGGTCAAAAATTTCTTGAGCGGAGACCACGGACTGGCAAACGCAGCATAAGAAGGCCACCGACCAGGTGGATAGAGTACAGATGATCTGACTAAGATCGTAGGCAAGGGCCGGATGCAGGCCGCTTCCAACCGGTCCTTATGGAAATCAATGGGCATGAGCCATTCCACCAGTGGATGTCCTATGGCTGAGAAAATTTTTTGTAATGAAGAGCTATTTCTTTTGTTGCCATACTAAATTCACATAATCAATTCCGATATGTATTTGTGTATATATATGTAAAATATTTATTATCTTTTTTGATTCGTAGCAGTGCCTGCGTGATATTCATATATCAGTACGTATCTAGAATAAACTTTTGTTTTAGGCACTGGAGGGGTAAAAGTTCCGATACTATACAAGATAACAATATAAATGCAGTACATATTAAGTTTAAATAAATCCATATTCAATAGGCATATCTATATATTATTATGTAGATATTTAACTATCCTGAAAGATAAAACCAGCACAAGACCGGAAATCAATTTGCTAATTTTAATATATCGTAAAGTCATAAAATACCATCATGATGAGTAGATGATGTAACAAGATAATTTAAATAAAAGCTACGATTACGATACATATTTTATGCTAATTCCTGATTTGACTCGACTAGTTTTGCACGAAAAGATCAAGTATTATTATGATGTTAAAATATTTATTCATATTTTAAGTTTTATAGTCATTTTATACATATTATACGTAGATCACTGATGGTTGATTGTGAAATCATGCTAGACCTAGAATTTCCTTTGAGTCTCCAGGACATCTGCTTAAACAAAAGGCATTATCTGACCAATTATTAAAATGCTGCGCACCGCGCAGATATCTGTATTCCAAATTGTATGCGAATTCGTTCAGCCGATTTAGCGTAAAGGGGTAACAAACATACAAACGACAAACAGACATACGTTAAAGAAACTTTCGTCTATATAATATTTGTGTCATTTAGTGAGAACCATACTACCATGTCGGTTCAGCTAGTCTACTTAATAATGGTAGGTTTGACTATCAGTGGTTGGCCAGTACAATAATTAAACCAATTACTGTATAATGCTATAAGTAGCGATTCTTTTGCAAATTTGTAACTTACCTACTTATTAACGTAAGGTTCATTGTCAGGTAATTGATATGCATACATTTCATTAACTTTAAGCGATAATAGCTCAGCGATGGGAGCGTCGGCTGTCAAAGTGACGGAAGCTGGTTCGATCCCCACCAACGACTTAAGCTTCCGGTGAATGTAACATCGTTCTCAAATTCCCAACATGGTGGAAGGGAACCACCATGCTACCACCCTCAAGTTTGAAAAACTTTCGCCAAACGCATAATGTCTTCAGGCAGCAGTCCTTGAGAGCCAATAATCATTCTAGTTCTAGCGTGATAACATCTTTGAGCACATCGTCACTGATCATCAGGCAAAATAGTGGTCTAACGCTAGATCTATACAGCACAAAAAAAAGTAACCCGTATTACCATAATCTAGTGTACTCGAGTATTACTGAAGATCGATATTTTTTGTCAAATTCAGCTGATCTTGTCAAAAAATATCGCTGCGAGCTGCATGCGGTTAATCCGCTGTGCTATATAACTTTCGTATAAAAACATTAACATATTAAAAATAGTAGCATACCTACAACTAAAAATAAAAAATATTAATAAACTGGTCTATTAAACCGCTACCAGTTGGCAAAGGTGCCAAAATACTGACAGCATTGCCAAGTCGAATAGCAATGCATTATATTTGAGCAAGATAAAAGCCAGCATTTTGGTCTCGTGTTGCTTCATTTGGTCGCCCCGACAGGTCTTTGAAAATTCAAAGTTACCTTATATTATAAAGTTCCGCGCACAGTGCCCGCAGAAGCTAGCGATGCTAGGTTCTAGGTGACACCACATGTCATCAAAATATAATAAGAAAAACTTATTCAAAAATCGAACTGTTTAATTGTTAATGTTTCTAAAGTATTACGAACAACTTCCTAAAACAGAGAGTTACAAATTAATTAGTGAGCAGCACAATAAAGAAACAATGGCAACTTTCAATTTGGAAGTCTCAGTTCCCATTATGTAATTGCCAGCTAATTATATACTTTGAAAGGTATTAGACAGTAAAATATAGTACGTCTTTTGTTGTCAATTGAAGAACGGTACGGTTTTCAAAGTCTGCGTACTTCAATGGATAATGAGAATTTAATTGCCATAGCTATTAGGAGAAATGTTGCGAATCATGTGCGTTATGGAATTCGTTTCGCTCACTCTCTGTTTCAAAAGAAAATGTGAAGGAAAGTAGGGTAGCATAGCTGCGGTATTTCGCAATTGTAACTCTTAACATTAATCTCTTTTAGTCGTTTATCTAGTACCTAATCGTTTTATGTAGGTATTTTATTCTAAAAACATTCAAAAGCTTTTAAGGTAGACTCAGTTTCAGTTTATGAGACTTGCCGTTACTTATGCGTCGATGACGTCAATCAAAACGAAATACCGTCTTTCCTGAAAAATAAATATTGCTCAGTATATAAACAATGAAAACCTACTTCCACTACTTACGGTTGGAGGTAGGCGGCTAATTTCGTATTACCGATTTAGGCAGTTTAACGTAGGTATCATTGTATCGAAATCAATTTAGTATTAGGTACATTATTTGAATACCTACCTACTAAATTGATTCCAATTTAATATTAGGTACTCATCATTAATAAGATATTTTTTGAAGATCATAAAATTCTTGTTAATGATGAGTACTTAATACTAAATTGATTTCGATAAAATAATACCTACGATAAACTGCCTAAATTGATTTATAATGGGTGGAGTACTAAAGTAACAAACATAAAAAGAGCATATGAGAACCATTTTTTCGGATGTTGGTTACAAAGTGAATAAGAATAATGAAGAAAAGCAAAGGAAAAGGAATAGTTCCCGTAGTATAATGCGGAAGCGGGAAAATTCCACGCGGGCGAAACCGCGGGGCGCAGCTATAGTATAATATAAAACTTAGTTAAAGTTCCGTCAAGCATGGACGCGTGGAGATGATAAAAGGTAATCGCAATCGCTATAAACTGCACGTAATTAAACCAAGAGCAAGACCGGCTCTTTCTTAAAGTATTACTTTCAAATCTATTTCAATTTCAACAGACGATTCAATATTTCTGCGACTTACAATGTTCATGGTAGATTTAAGACAAACTGATTCCACTTAGTGAATTATACAGGGCAGGCATGAGGTTAAGAGTCCAATAGATGATATTCCTGCACACACAAACTGAAATAATACAAAACCTACACAATTTGTGTACAATACATTACTTTGCCATTTACAAGCTATAGCAATTTCTCAATTCATGTACTTATTCATACGCAAACATGACGTTTAATAAACATCTTGCATCATAGAGGGCCTTTGAGCTGTAAAACCCCGTTAAGAGCTTACATTAAACATCAAACAATAGTCTTTAGCGATGGCTAGGTTTCGAGTAATTGTTAACCCTCTTTTACATGTGAGCCATTGAGCGGCAACGAAACTCTCGGTACGACCAAGAGCCTATAGTGTGAGCTGCGTCGGAGACGGCGTCCGAGAGTCAAACGATATGTCACGGCACGTATCACAATGCAAACAGTCGGCGTGTGTGTCGGCGCTTGTGATGCAGCCTGTCACAACACCGGCGACACAACAGTGCCGGCGCGGCCGCGGCGCCGAGACTAATCGTTCGACAATGCTGCCGCTGTCCGCTATGCAAAGCTGAGAAGAAAGCTGGTGACGAAGCTTTTGTGCGCGGGCGGTCGTACGCTCTCGACTTGACTCAAGCGGCACAGAGCATACCCCAGGCTGTGGTAAACACACAATGGCACAATGGTGGTGATTCTGTTGTTCACTCAAATTAACTAAAACTGTTTGAAATATCGGTGTTTAAAAATATATAAAAAACAGACTTTGACATGAGAGAGCTATTAAAAATATGTCGCAAATTACATTTCTAATTCATTATTTTAAAAACATGTAAAATAAACTAGTCAAATTACCCGCCCCTTAAAGCTTCTGGACTTAAAGGTATGCCCCTAACCCTGGCTGCATTACCACGATGGATGACAATCACAATTCTTTTCACCAAGAACGAGCTGGAGCGGGAGTCACCGCCCAAATCTCGTAATCTACTCCCCACCTCACGCATCAAAGCTTTTGCTTCTACACCCCAACATCCCATAGTTTCAACGGCAATGGGGACAAAATGATACTTTTGCTCTAAAGCAATGCACTTTGCTAGCTTATTTGTAGCAGCATCCTCTGCAGCTGCTGTTGGGATACGGTGCGCTTCAGGTGTCTGGATGCTAAGGTGCCAATGCAAGTTGCGTCCCACACTAGGCATTTGCCGTTCTTCTCCTCAACCAATGTCAATCCGCTCGGTCTTACCGCCAGAACGGCTAAGACTCGGCCGCTTAAGAACGCATAGGACAATGATATTTCTGTGAGACTAACTTTTCTAAATCAAAAACATTGAAAGGAACAGTGCTGCTCTAAAAACCGAGAAAGTCAAAAAAAAAAATACCAAAAAATGGAACCGACTTCAACACTCAAAAGTATGAAATAACTTGTTGAAGTCGGTACCTTTTTAGTAAAGTAATAGTTAATTTATACATTTCAATTAACTATTACTTTACTGAAAAGGTACCTAATAAAGGTACATATTTTACATATACAGTCGAGTCTCAATTATAATTTTATTATTCATTAATCACACTCGCCCTCGCACTAAGATTCCCTGTGTCGCGGGAGGCATGGACATACACACAATCACATTACACAACATCCAAGATCCGCGACAAACCTTTTTTTTTTTACGTTTACTACCATACACAAACGTGTCGTTTATTTACATACTTACATGTTTAGACCCAACACAGGGGCCAGTTACTCCACCAACAAAAAAAATACTGATTGCTTTTCAAAATAAACGTTGTGAATCATTGTAAAATGTTTAAAATAATAAATCACGAATTTGGTAATAGTAGTTTATGAAACTGTATCATAATAAGGGTTCTTAAAACATGAGTGTAAGTTTAAAAATCGAGCCGTAGGCGAGTTTGGAAGGCTGTGGTCTTTGCCTACCTCCACGGGAAGGAGATATGAATATATGTATGTATGTATGTATGTATTAGCAACCCTCATAGAAATAGCACCGTGGTGTGAGGTTGTTATCTTATTGTTTTATGGTAGGTAGTAGGTAATTGACAGTAAGTGCGTTATACATATGTATAGCACTTTATAATATTAAAGTCTGTAAGGATAATGATACATATTCAATTGTTTTTGAAGAGTGGATAGCTCAGCGGTGGAAACGTCGGCTGTCATGTTCCGGTGAAGGTAACACCGTTATAAAATACCAAGCATGGTGGTGGGGTACTTTTGAGTACCCGCCTGGCTAGCTACCAACCTCAAGTTTGAAATACTGTCACCAAACACAGTGTTTTCAGGCAGCAGTCTTTGAGGACCAGTAAGCATTCTAGGTCTAGCGTGTTTACATCTTAGACCACTGACCATCAAATGTTAAAGTGGTCAAACGCTAGATACATACAGTATAAAGAGAGAAAGAAATTGCTTAGTGCAGAACCTAGACGCCTAATCAAAGGCTAGTAAAAGCATCTGCGCTTTCCTATTCTTTACCATTTAGTGCTTGCTCTGAACACGTTAATCACCTCTTTATATCGGTTACTACACAACACAGCTGAGCCTTGTAAACCAGGCGCCATCTTGTATATTCACAAGAGATACACAACCTCTAATTGACTCTACGACGTGGTTGCAAATCTTACTCAATCAACTGTCAGTTTTTATTAATCTATTCTTTATTAGACACTACCGACTGATCTGCCCGCTTTCAATTGAAACAATATTTAATGCCGGCATCGCCACAGGAATAAAATAAAACGGTAGAACCATAAACATTCCACATTTATATTCGACCTCTGACGGTCGGTCGAGTGTGTTATCCCTTTCTCTCACGTGTGTTTTATCTCTTTTCTACTGCGCCGAAGCGTCTGCGGGATCCAGTGTTTAAAGATCCGAAAGAGAGATAAAACCCTATGGCTCATAATGTTTTAACAGCCAGGGTACATCCCAAAATTGGTTCCTTTCTAAATGAAGATCGATATCGATTTCCAAATCGATTTTAATGTATGCAGTTACATGGTCATCTTATAATGTGTGTGTTTTTTTTTTTCCCTCAGCCATGTGCGTCCACTGCTGGACATATGCCTCCCCCATAAAGGGGGATTTGCCAATACTCGCCACGCTTGGCAGGCGGGTTGGCGACCGCAGTATGATTTCTAATCTTCAGAAGGCGCTGCTGCCCACCTTCTGTCACGTGGTCCCTTAGCCGACTCTTACGGCACCCAAGGGAAGAGATGGGGGAGTACTATTCTAGGCCGGTACCACCACGGCACTGGTGTGTGTAGTAGATGGATAAATATAACAATTGGAAAATCACGGAAGAGGGAACTAAACCTATGTCTTTTCATTTATTGTAAACACGCCACGCATTGTAATTATTGATACATTATTACAATATTCGTACGTTTGGTAATCAAGAAATTTGGATAAATGTTTTCTTTGAAGATCTTGAAGAATGCATTGCATGCATTCTAGAATGCATTGACTTGAATATTAAAGCAAATAAATAGAATTACCTACTTGTTGATAAGGGTAATGTTTTTGCAATAGGTTACTTACTTTCATTATGTTACGTAAATTAGTAATCAGGATAAGATCAAAGTGAAGTTATAAATTTATAAGGAAACAAATTTGTAAGGACCGAGTATAATTTTTCACACGGATCGTACGTTGTATACATATTAAGAGGTTACCATAACTATGTAATAATATGTGCTTGTGTTATTTCACTCCTCTCTTTACTTGCGTATCGCAAAATACTATTCGTTAGTAAGTTTCGTCAATGTTATAACTGACTTCAAAAAAAGGAGGAGGTTTTCAATTCGATGGATAGGTTTTTTTTATTTTTGTTACCTCAAAACTTTCGAATGGGTGAACCGATTTGGATGATTCTTTTTTATTTGAAAGCTGGTGCTTCCCGTGTAGTCCCATTTGAAAATTGGTCAAGTGTTGAGTAACACCCAAATAACTGAAAAGTGTTACGTCTACTTGGACGACTTCATTGAGGGAGAATAAATCGGTGAACATACACAATCACATTTGATCCCGCGAGTAGCAAAGGTCACTGAAATGGTTAAAAAAAATACCAAAAAAAGGGAACCGACTTCAACACTTATAGGTGTGAAATACCTTGTTGAAGTCGGTATCACGATAGTTCAAAATTAACTATTATCAAAATATTGTGCGCATTTTTTTATCAAGAACGAACGTTAAAAGTTGCTAAAAGCCATCTTTTGTCCGTATATTTTGTAAAAAAAAAACACAATTATTATCGACTCTCAAACCCGAAAATAAAGTGTGGCCGGACACTAACGGCCGTTGCTGATGATCGGGCTACGTCGAAGCGAAGTCCAATTTAATTTTCCTCTTCGGGCGTCGTAATTGGCTCGATTCGTTCTATCCGATATTCGTCCATCTTAGAAGCCGCAACGCCGTTGAAACAGGTATCAATCTAATCGACTCTGTTTAATTGATTCTATGACTTCCACACCTTGAAATAAGCCACGTTGGACGCTCTCAACTACGAGTACATAACAATAAAGCTATCAAATAAATAAAATAAGTTCAAGTTATTTGATGGAAATAAATCGGCTACTAGTGGGACTTGAACCCACGACTACAGACTACTAGCCTGTCGCTTTGTCCATCTAAGCTACAGTAGCTCCACTAGACGTCCGAATTTACTCCTTCCTTTAACATCTGGAGGAATGTTGTTCTTTAACAGGACGGTATTCTGTTGTCGTGGGTTCAAGCCCCACTAGTAGCCCCTTTTTCTAGCTTCTTCTAGCATGTTGTTAATGCGATAAACCATAAAACTCTTAAATGAAATATTTCTTTTTCTTTCAGTGCTGTTTGCCGACACTCGTTCAATTATTGAAATCTTCGTATTTACAAGTTTCACCCTCTTTCATAAAGTTACGTTTTGTTACTACTTATTACAAGACAATGAAGAGCAAATAATCCATAAGGGCCTTCTATAAATATACGTTTTTGTTTCCATTTTTTTATTTGTACAAAAAGTATTGTGTTCTGAATTTGAAAAGCATGAATTTCGCGATGTTATTATCTGCCACGGGAATTGGTCACAGTGGGCCACAAAGGCCGTGTGCCGAGCCACCTACATCAGCGGCGTCCGGCGGCACACCACAAAGCCTCTCGACATATACAAATAAATAACGTCGGAACAACAAATATTTTAATAACCAGCTCAAAAGAATTGTTCAACGCTTAGTTACATGTACATGTGTGACAGTGTAGCTCGTCCCGTATGCCACCTGCGTATACCGCGCGTGAACTGACGCCCAAATTGTATTTCTAAATATCGCACACATAAAGACGTGTTTTGCTTGTCATTTCCTTACGCAATGTAGGGTGAACGCACACTGCTTGACTAATGCTGGAGCTACTCTGCATTGAACGCTAGTCTTTTTGAAAACATAAACTTTTATAGCGACAAGAAATGCCGATAGGAAACTGTAATAGTACCCGTGAAATGGGGCAGATGCACATCTAAAAGGTGGCTGTAGGTCAGTCGAAAAATAAATTTTAAATAAAGCTCACTCGGCTGACTTTACGATTGTGTTTTACAAATGCATCCTTTTTCAAATTTAATCAAGAAAATAATAAAAGCAAGTTAATATGTAGCATTTATACGATTCGTTTATTTATAAAACTCATGCATTAACTGCCCACAATTTTCACTGCGATTTAATGTACCACCTGCTCATATTAAAGCAAGTATAAAGGTAAAAAAACTGGCTCTGTGCACGGTACATTAAACGTTTTTCATTTGAAGACTGTCGCTAAAGTAATTTAATAAGTTTATGTTCTTTTATCGTAGTGGAGGTGGTCGATAATAAAGGCAACATGGGTTTGGCAGACATAATGGCGGAGTGTGAGGGGTCTACTACAATTTCATGGTGATTCCTATGTTTTTGAGATAGTGGTCCGACGCCTGTCTATTGTAAAAAATACATAATTATATTAAAATGATGTAGCTTTTGGGGAGCCACAAAACCAACCAAATCATTGTGGTAGTAACTGTAAAACTGTCAAAGGTATTAAGTATTTTTTAATTATTATGCTTAAATTATCAATGTCTAAAATTTATACAATTTTAATGAAAGTATCAAATAAAATATTTTGTAATTTATTATTATAGTAAAAAAACATACACGACTTCTGATATATATACCTAATAAGTATTTTATTAGGTATCTATCAGACGTATATTTTTTTATTCAAAATAAATTAAATAACATGGTAAAAATAAGACTAGAAAATCAAATAAATATCAAAACTGAAACCTTAAAGTAATGAAGACTAAAACTTAATCTAAAACACCAATCCTGGAAGGAAAAGTCCTAAAAACGCTGGCGACATTTTTATTTTCTTTATTTTTTTATTCCTTTTCTTTATTTTTTCCTAGATCCCTTCACTAGGACTCCCTGTGTCGCGGGAGGTATGAACACACACAATCACAACACACAAACAACCAAGACCCAGGACAAACATCTATACTGATCGCACAAATGGGGGCACAATGGGAAGTCATATCACTGACACTGACCGCTGCGCCACGGCGACCGCCACGTTGAATATAATTATAGGCTCAACATTGTTTCAAATCAATAGTAGATCAAGAGTAGGCCCCCAGGAATGTCGGTGGTCGCTGTTTGCGAGAGGCGGCGCGACCAGACAGACAGACGATGAGGCACCGAAAAGCATTAACTTTTACACAATAGGTATCCTCAATTTACCGGCCATCCCATAAAATAATGTGAACTTAACGCTGTAATTGCCTTGTGTGGTAATTTAATTGAATTATAAAAATAACTGGGAAATAAAGAAATTATAATGCAAATGTAGAAATAACAATTGGTAAGAACAGTCAAGCAGTGTAGTTTGATTATAGCAGCTGTATACAAAATAGGCTATATTCACATCCCACACAATTAGTTTCATCATCATCATCATCATGTCAGCCATAGGACTTCCACTGCTGGACATAGACCATTGATGTCCACAAGGACCGGTTGGATGCGGCCCGCATCCAGCCCTTGCCTTTAATAATTAGTAATTAATTAATAATAACACAATTAGTTTAGACAACGATGAATGTATTCAAATTTAAAAAAGTCGCGTATATCTTATTTATGTATATTGATTTAATGAAGCTTTTTAAATTCAATGTATAGCAATCGGAAAAACCTGATTTGATATATCTTAAAATCTGATCACGAGCCTAAATTCTTCTTTGATCTCACCACTGACGCTGTTTGTCCGTCACATTTATGTTTTATTAGACTATTTTGAGTTTTTTTCGGATTATTATTGTTTAATTCTAAAAATTGGAATAATAAAACTTAATGAGAACATGCCAATTCAAGAAAAAAAAAATCATTTGCTAGTTTAATAATAAAAAGAATACTAATACTATTCTAATGACATAATTTTTCCTTTATCTAACATTGTCGCGGTAACGATAGATGAGCGTGAACTGTTTGTTAGACCAGAAGAAAGGAAATAAAAAAGTCTTTAATGTTATTAGTTACATTTTTTGAGTTCGTCAGGCATCTGTGAAGAAATACCCATATTTTACTTCAGTTGTATCTAAGTATTACAGATATCTCATTGCCTATGCAATCATCTCATCTCAGCCATAGAACGTCCACTGCTGGACATATGCCTCCCCCATATATGGGGGATTTGCCAATACTCGCCACGCTTGGCAGGCGGGTTGGCGAGCGCAGTATGATTTTCGATCTAAATATGCGTATGCTATATTTTGAAACAAATTAAAATGAATATTGCAAAAGTCACCATGGCGCGATTCCAAAAAGATTGAGGTGCAATTTTGCGAATCTTCATTATCTCTAATCCTATTTTAACATTTTATATATTATTTGGAGGGCATCCAGCTATAATTACAAATTATTCATAATATCAACATAAGAAAAGCCAGCAACAAGCCTCCGCAGATTATAAAAGAAATGCATATTTTTTTTATTTATTTTTTACTTATTATAAGCTTACGTTTGACCACTGTCGCACCTGATGTTAAGTGACGACGCGGTCTAAGGTGTTGCACGTAAACTTAAAAGGAACCTATTCCTCGCGACTTGAAGACTCCTGGGTTGTACCTATCGGGGAATAAATAAATAAATAAATATGGGACAACATTCACACAAGGTCTTCAGGTCCCAAACTAGGCAGAGCCTGTACTATGGTAACCCGATGACTGATATATATACTTAAATACATACTTATATATATACTTTTTTTTTTTTTTATACATATACACACCCAGACACAGGTCAAACAGACATGTTCATACACACAAATGTTTGACCTGTCCGGGAATCGAACCCGGGACCAGCGGCTCAGAAGGCAGTGCTACCAACTGCGCCAACCGGCCAGGGAACACAGACTCAGGCAGTGAGTTCCACTCCCTGGCAGTACGCACTATAAACGTGGAAGCAAAACGCTTCGTGCCTAACGTTGGTATATCTACCATGTAGCGGTGGCGCATAATACAAGTACAGAAAAGAACAAAGTACAGAAGTAGCAACATATAACAAGTACAGAAAAGATATACACGTAAATTGATAAGAGTAACAGCTTACAGCATAGTTGCTTTAAGGAAAGAGATCGAAAACAACAGCGGTGTCATTCAATACCAGATTACTTTTTTGAACGTCTACTGAAATTTCAGTTCTGGGAATTATCTAAATGCCTCACTGTGCCTGTTATATTCAACTTCAACAATGCCATTGCTGCATCGTGGTCACAGCTGTAATAAAAATATATGTTCTAGTCTTAAAACACATGGTCCTTAATTCTTATTTCGATTGCAAGGATCATTTAGTACCATATCTTTTGTTGATATTCACGTCTAAAAGCTAAATAGGTCCTAGTATCGATTTATTAAAGAGTTCTTTGGTTCAGTCAACATACTACCTATGCAAAAATTTGTCCTTTTATAAAAAAAAAATGTCTATTATGTACTTTTTATTTACCAGTGTTTTTTTAGTTCACAACAAAACATCTACTTTCCAATCAGTCTTTCAAATGTTTAAGAAACGTACATTTCTAATTTACTTTTAACACCATCGATCTTCAAAGCCATTCACAAGTTAGAGGCAAACAGAAAAACAAAGAGGTATAATAGCATCGCTTACTAATACAGCTCTCGAAACTGCCAGCGTTCACCTCTTCGGGTTTTTCGCATCTTTTTGGTCCCAAATCCATCAATTCTCGTGATGGATGGAGCGGGCAAAGGCATCGGGCAATCGAAATTCAAATTCGCTAAATCTTCCCACAATCGAAAACTGGTCGGGTCGTTAACGGACTGTACGCACGGTGAAGTTCGGCCGTGGAGGCAGTGTCTCACGCACACAAACGACGCTTAGTTCAATGCACGCTCACAAACATGCATTAATACATGCACATTGCAAGCTTCACTCCTCGTAAACAATAATCGACTTACTACGCATGAAGCTACGTAGACAACGGAAAAATGTAAATGAAAATATATTTAATTAATTAATTATTCAATCAGAGCCAAATCTTCTGTCTTTTCTAATGCATGACGATTTTCAATATTATTAAATGCTAGTAGGTTGTGAATACACGCGGGATTTCATAAAAGAAAACGACGAATAAAGAAAGGCTTCTCAGTTTTTATATAATAATATGATAATGATAACAAAGTGTAAAACCAAATTTTATTATTATAATTATAATTGATATATTTTAGAGTGATTCGAACATGTGTCAATGAAAATATTAGAACAATATAGATATTACATGATATTCGTTTGTTTCTTGTTTGCGGTCGCGAAACGTTGGCCAGACTACTTTAAATGTTCAGTCACCTTTTTAATATATTTATTTTAAATTATATTTTATACTGCACTCACAACTTTTGCAAATCAAGACATGATCATTCTAGTTATTTAATATTTTTTGTCGTTAAATCCGTTACCTGCGGATTCCATGCCTTTTCTGATTTATTCAAATGCTGCAGAACACTGTTGTAAAATGTTGTTGGTGGCAGTCGTGATATGGTGGCCCTACAGTATTCTAAGTTATCATATTTTTTGCAAGGTAAAAAGCTAAAATTACTTAAAATCAACGAGAGACAAAAATCTGCATTTTTTGTACATTTGCACAGACGTAACATGACCCCTTACCTTGTGTGACCTTACTACTTGCTAAAGCTCTATCTTCAAATACAGCGAGACCTTCGGTACTGCATGCACTGACGATATCCTTGTTTTGTATTCTTTTCGTTTAGCGTGAAGATATTTGGCCCGGAGGTGAGTGAGGGTGCGGGATGCGGGGAGGTGAGGAGGCGGAGATCCGTCGACGCAGACGCCCGGGCAGCAGGCTCTGATTACAGGGCCGCGGCTAATCACCCCCGCAACACGGCCGGCCGGCCTAGGATGCGGCAGGTACACCACGGAGAAAAACTAACATTATAAAATATATATTTTATAATCATTATAACGGTTTTACAATAATATTTTATTAATTAGTCTAGGGCCGTGGTGGTACCGGCCTAGAATAGTACTTCCCCATCTCTTCCCGTGGGTGCCGTAAGAGTCGGCTAAGGGATCATGTACCAGAAGGTGGGCAGCAGCACCTTCTTAGAATTGGAAATCATACTGCGCTCGCTAACCCGCCTGCCAAACGTGGCGAGTATTAGCAAATCCCCCTATATGGGGGAGGCATATGTCCAGCAGTGGACGCACATGGGCACACAAAATCCCATGTGGTCCCATGGAAATTATAAAAATATAAATATTAAATTTCATCAAAATAGGAGAAGCAGTTTTTGAGTTACACTTCAATAACTGAAAAGTGCGTGCTTATACAGGGGCGGGGCGGGTGAAGACATCGGTGAACATACCTACGCTTCAATGACAATTGATCCCGTGAGTAACAAAGTTCACTTCTTCCTCGTCTTCTTCTTCTCTCAGCCATGGGGCGTCCACTGCTGGACATATGCCTCCCCCATATAGGGAGGGATTTGCCAATACTCGCCACGCTTGGCAGGCGCGTTGGAGAGCGCAGTTTGCTTTTCAATCCTCAGAAGGCGCTGCTGCCCATCTTCTGGTACGTGGTCCCTTACCCGACTCTTACGGTACCCGCGGGAAGAGATGGGGGAGTACTATTATAGGCCAACCACGGTCAATTTTAATTAGTTAATAAATCTTTTTAAATAGATTTTTCTTTTGGGAATAGGCAAGTGTTGGACCACTATCTCAATATATATTTATACAATGTCTTAAGTATCCGAATAAATTGCTCTTAGATATTTTCAATTAACTTGTTTTTAAATTATATTATAATTTTAAATCAAACTAAGCTAGACTGAGATGTCATTCAGTTGTTGAATTTGAATAGGAAATTTTATGTAGATATCTGTAGGAATCTGTTCGTTAGATTCAATATTTTTTTTAACAATTATAGTCAAAGTGCTCAAGTATTTGGTACTATTAGCCTGCTTTTTTGTCTCTCACTTAAAAACATGCAGCAAAATAACCGATTACACGGACTATACGAACTATTTCATCATTTACAAATTAAATCTTTCATTATAAAATGATACGTTATGTTTTTTTACCAACTGTACCTTCAGGACCGGCTCATTGTTGTTAATAACAAACAAGACAAAAGTCTTACCGCTAACTACACACGTTCTCCACATCTCGCTTTTTTACAGACACCGACACTTACCCACCGACTATGAATTAATCTGTGTCGACACTTACCTACTCAGTGTTTCTTATTCTGTGGACATCTGATCACTCATGGAAATATGATGGCTGGTAATAGCGTACTGTTTCACAAAACTTACAAGTAATGCTATCTTCATGGAAATCTCGAAATTGTAAAAGGAATCGTCTAAAATCTATAGAATGTTAATATATTAAAATTAAAGGTTTTGCGTTAATCATCATTATGATATATTCTTGGATCGTCTAAATCTGAATGGTTAACCACTGTCTTCTTCTCCAAAAAAAAAAATTAAAAACCGCTTAACAAATCTTATATATATATTTGTAGTAGGTAGGACAACGCTCTCTTAAGACAGTCATACATTTAGGAAGCTTTAGATTGGTTTAGTCACTATAATCTTCAGTATGAGACAGTTGATACAGAAAAAAAAATACGATCTGACAGCATTTCACCGGGTAAGATATTAACATAAATGTTCAAGACCGCTGCAGATTTGTTGCTTATCTGGTGATAATCAGATCTTATCTGCGATTGAAATGTCAGCACTGTGCCTCCAACAAGTTAATTGGTGTCCACCACTCTGAGACCGATGTCAAGTTACAAGACTTGTACATTATACTTGTACATTCGAAAAATAAAACCCAATACATCATTCACATGAAGAGTACTTAAACGGGTTCTAACTCGTTTTTGGCGGCATTAACGTCTTTGGCTCGAGTTACTGAGTAAGTATGTCAGGATAATGATTGTCATAATACCGCGTAATACATACTTACTCCTGTATTTTCTAGGTGACAGAAGTTGAGTGCTCAGTACTTAAATAGTGCTTATATATTGCAGTATCTACAGAAGTGATTATTTCTAAAAATATGAGGCTATTTCCCACCTCTAAAACATATTTTCTCATAACCTGTTCACTACTTATGATGAAGGAGATATGTATACTTACGTTCAAGTGTGACCAACTTGAACGTAAGTTTATCTATGTAATAAATAAGTACAATCTAAATCGGATGGGCAAGGCACATAGCTCAGAGAACTGACGGCCGTTGGGGTCGAAAGGTTCTCGAACGAGAACGACGGCAAGTGCAGCTTAGGATGGCCACCGGTGGACAGACGACCTAAGATCGCAGGTAAGGTCTGGGTGCTGTCCTTGTGGAAATCAATTGAGGAGGTCTATGTCTAGCAGTGGACGTCCTACGGCTGAGATGATGATGATATCGGACGACCCATGCAGTTTAAATTTATGTGATAATCTACCTTCCAAATCAGTTGGAAGTTAGCCACAAAGTTTAATGTTCTGAGAAGTTATTTAAGTGTTTTCCATAGCACTAAAAAAGTACCAACCGCCTTTAAACGAATTTCGGGAAGAAAAAATTTCTCCGCAAAATTTGATCTCATTAATCTTCTTTCGATCTCCAAACAACAAAAAGTATATGGTCTAAATCCAACCACTTCCGAACGTTTTAATTTCAAATTCAGGATGCGTCCTTGGACAATAATAAAGAAAGCTAGGTATTGCATTTTCGCCATATTTCAAAAATAAAGTAGTTCACAAATAGTTAAGTTATATTTGCGTTTCGTCGACGTACGGGTGTTGGTTCATTGTTTAATGAACCAAACTTATCCTCCACACAGCGAATTGTCCTCTCAGAGATAACCTCCAGGAGTTATCTGTGTCTCGGTACGACTATTATGGCAACCGTAATATGGGTGAAGCGCGCGGAACGTTGCCCGAACAGAACACCCCCTTTAACTAAATAGTTTTATCATTTGTACGTGTTGTTGAAGGCTATATGATGATTTGGCAAAACAGACTGATTATATGACAGGCAATTTGATGTAGCTTCAACAAGATGGCCACTATCAACTGTCAAAGTTCGGAAGTCTCTAAGACCTTGGAAGACCCGTTAATTATGTTCACGCAAGCACATGAACACCCAATTACATGGAAAATATTCGAGCCTATTTTGGTGATATGCACTCTGAATCTCAAGACACATGTTTTAAGAGTGTTGACAACAAGGATAGACTCCAGAACACCTTCGAATTATCAGCGAACGCAGAAATTTGGTACATATTAGAGATACGAATCCCGCGGTATATTATCACTTAACATTAGGCTACATTTATCTCAAACGCTCACTCAAGAGGCAAAAGAACCAAAAAGGTATTAATAAAGTAAGAAAAACTAATTATGTACAAGTTGTGTAACTTCTTATCTTAAAAGCGATCATTCTTGTAATCACGTCTAAACCAAAGAAACAATTTGTTTCAAACGACATAATCTTGATTCAAAACAAATTCAAGAGGCTAATGATAATATTTTATAAACAAGTTGGTAATCAAATTACGATCATTATGCATTTAGATGCGTCGTTCCGGTAGATGACTGCGCCCGCGGCGTCTACGCGTCACCGCTGACTGACAGCCGTCAGCAATGCCTGTCAAATGTCAACGATCTAAAGCCACAATATTGAAGCAGTTTTAATTTAAGCGAGCTACATTCTCCACAATCAAGCTTGCAGCGCACCGCGCCATCTCACTCCTACTCATTACGGCTTCATTTTGTTGTAACAACAATGAGTTTCGCATTTTATTCATCAACGGTTGACAGCCTTTGTGCGGGAATCAATCTTCCTCCATTTATAACGATGCAAATCGGTTCCACTCCACGACAAAGAAGCTGCTGCTAATGTACTTTATACCTTTTTTATTTGTTGCGGTATAAATTGTTGCCAGAATGTGTGTATTGTGTTTTTTGCATGCGTACCAACATTAAATGTATTCACCGGTATTAAGACGACCATCGAGACTCGTCAGGCATATATTAAGATGATGCATAATGATTTGTCATGTATACAATTTTCTCGTTAGTCCGTCTCACGTACGGTGTATTTTAAATTAAAATGTGTTGGTAATTAATTGTACACATTCTTGATTTATTCCTAAGGTATTAAGGGTGAAGGCAAAGCACTATAAGCAACCACCTTACTAATGTAGAATGCTATAGCACTGGTTTATTAAATTATTTATTGCGTTGCTTATTATGAATGCATACCAATATATGGGGGAGTACTATTCTATGCCGGTACCCGGCACGGTAGTTAGATAGTCATCGAAAACTATACAAAGATTTAAAATCATTTGTCTCTCAAAATGTTTATAATGAAACTCGAGCTTATTATGACTTTCGCATTAACTCAGAATTTCGAAATGAAAAAAAACTTTGGAAAAATCTAAAGGAAGATGTTTTACCCCCTAAAAATGATCACTGCTTACCAGATCATTTTGACCAACCTGACATTATAAATGACTTCTTTTTAAATATCCCTGGAACTGATACAGTTCCTATATCTACCATGACCTATTTTGAGTTTCACAGACATAATGACGATACGTTTTCTCTACTAACCGTAAATGATCATGATATTGCCAAGATTCTTATGTCAATTAAAACTAATGCACGAGGAGTAGATGGATTGTCCATGGATATGATTTTGTTAACTTTGCCACACACCTTATCATTAATCACTAGCATAGTGAATAAGTCTATCTCAACGTCCACCTTTCCTAGCCAATGGAAAATTGCTTCAGTAAATCCTATACCTAAAATTTCAAACCCAACTGACATCAAAGACCTAAGACCTATTAGCATCCTTCCTGTTCTATCAAAGGTACTGGAAAGGGTAGTATATGATCAGCTTGTTCGGTTTATTGAACGCAATAATATCTTACCAGATGTTCAGTCAGGCTTTAGGAAGGGCAGAAGTACAGCAACTGCTTTGCTAGATGTTACCGACAACATACTTGTTGAACAGGATCAGGGGCTGGGAACAATCTTGGTACTCCTGGACTTCTCTCGCGCGTTTGATTCGATTAATGTTCCGTTGCTTCTTTCAAAACTAGCATATTATGGCATTGATGCCGCGTCAATAAAGTGGTTTGACAGTTATTTACGTAACCGATCTCAGTTTGTGAAAATTACTCGAGAAGATGGAAATCACCTAACATCGTCATTAAAGACTTTTGATCGTGGCGTACCACAGGGATCAATTCTGGGACCATTGCTCTATATAATTTACAGTGCTGACATCTGTTGGCACATAGAGAACTGTAAATTTCATATTTATGCCGACGATCTTCAACTGTATTTACCGATGCGTCCCAAGGATGTTCCTTACGAAGTTGAAAAGATTAATAATGATCTGAGACGAATAGCTACTTGGTCCCAAAATAATTCTCTTGTTTTGAATCCGTCCAAATCCAAATACATGGTGATCGGCTCAAAACGACTGATAAATGACATTAAAAGGCAAACTTTTAGTATAAATATACATGGACAATGTATAGAGCAGGTTAACGAAGCAAAAAACTTAGGTGTTTTATTTGATAGTTCTCTTCGCTTCGAAAACCATATTCTTAATGTAGTTAAAAATAGTTTTTTCAGATTGAAACTGTTGTACAAAATCCGTAATTTCCTCACGGAGTCTATTCGAATTAAAGTTTGTGAATCAATTATTTTGTCAAAGCTGAATTATGGGGATTTAGTATATGGGCCACGTCTTTTAGCGAAAACGACTCGCCTCGTCCAAAGGATACAAAATGCATGCTGTCGTTTCTGCTATGACATTCCTCCGCGAACACATATTACCCCATATCTAAATAACTCGTCAACTTTAAATATGACTTCTCGGAGGTCTTTGCATTTAGCCATACTAGTACACTGCCTATTGGCTTCTGAATCGCCAAAATATCTCTACTCTAAATTGAATAATTCCCAAAGTAAGTACAGTATGAGACCAACGAGATACTTGCTGCATTATAGTCAACATAAAACCGTCGCTTTCAGGGGAAGCTTTCGATACCAGGCAACCAAGTGCTGGAATAACATTCCTCCACCACTTCGATTATTGAAATCTAAAACCACGTTTAAAATTCGATACAAATCGTTTTTAATGGAAAACCAAAAGACTGGGTTGTCTGGTTCGAACAGGTTTAGCGCACCCTTCGTGTGCTAGATATTATTAACGGCATTTCTCTATTCCACACTAAATTAAAGAATCTTAATTTTAATAAAGATTAAACCTATTCATATATTACTAACTATTTACTTATGTATTATATTATACCTACACTAAAAATGAATATAAAAGTACACTATACTCAAAACTATAATTATGTTTTCACAGGGTCTATTGGCTGTAGGTCTCGGCAGAATACCAGCGCTTAGCTACATTATTTTGATGTGGTTGGGCAATATGCTGAGCCGAGATCCTTTTTGTTGCTGTGGCACACAAATATATACATACCATTTTTCATTCATATTATGTATATGTATACTTCATATCTTAGACTCTTCACATGATGAACTATATTATTTTAATTTTTTATTTCCCTTGTATGTTTTTCTTATTGTTAGTGTATTGTAATTGTATATGTGCCAATGCAACAAATAAATGTGTGTCTATGTCTATGTCTATGTCTACCCCCATGGCACATACGGCACATACGTGGGTGCCGTAAGAGTCGGCTAAGGGATCACGTACCAGGAGGTGGGCAGCAGCGTCTTCTGAGTATATAAAACCATACTGCGCTCGCCAACCCGCCTGTCAAGCGTGGCGAGTATTGGCGAATCCCGCCTATATGGGGGAGGTATGTGTCCAGCAGTGGACATCCCATGGCTGAGATGATGATGATGATATGTATACACTCTTAACTTTTGGAGTTGTATAACTTGAGACGTAAATAGGTATATTCAAAAGGCAAAAAATATTCATAATATATAAGACACACGTAATTTATTTGTTTCAAGTAAAGAAGAAAGAAAATTAAGACGGTGACACACAAGTACAACATTTAAAGACATAGATAGGCAATACACATGACACTATAAATATTATTTATGAAGGCGATATTTTGTTATTCATTGGTCGTGAAGTTTAGTGTTTGTCGTTTGTATGTTTGTTACTCTTTCACGCTAAAACGGGTGAATTGATTTGCGTAACATTTGGAATGCAGATAGCTTATACCCTGAAATATCAACATAGGCTTTTCTTTATCCCAGAAAAGGTATAATTCCCGCGGAATTATTGAGGTAGCGGGAGAACCGTAGTACGCGCGTGTATGACAACGGGCCGCAGTTAGCTATTAATCAGATTATGATTACATTTTTTATTATATTACATTTAATATCCCGTTCGCAAAAACGGAAGCACTCACATTTGTGTGCATAATATTTTTCGGATATACCATAACCGACGAGATACCGACCGTCTGTTTCACCTCTAATATGATGTCAAACCTATCATAATGTTCCAAATCATCTGTCATAAAAATCCAAGTCGTTATAGTTTTTGCCCGCAACCCTTGCATCATTAGATGGCAGTTATAAACTAATTTAAGGGCAAACAAACGAGAGAAGCTAAACGTAATGTGTAAATAAAGACAGGGCAGAAATCAGCGGCAGATGACACCTAACTAATTGCTACGCGCACTTGATAAGACAATGGGCGAATGCTTTTATTAAGAGAAACATTAAGCTACTTACAATGATACAATAGTAACAACATACATACATTAACGCCTCTTTTCCGTAGAGGTAGGCAGAGACCACAGCCTTCCGTAAGCTAAGATCCCGACACGCTCCGATCCTGTTCTCTTCTCTGCCCGATCTTTCGCTTCAAGTAACAACAACTTCAGAGTTCATACCAACTCTTTAAAAACAAGCTCTTAATAAAGAACTACTTGAGTTGTGAATTTTCTTTTTTTTTTTTAATGTTATACTTTCAGGTACCTTCATAATTGTGTATAAGTAAAGAATATATTACGTCAGTTTCATAACAAACATATTTTTTTATTGATTATTTGATTACAACTTTTTGTTGTATTTTGCTTCATGCAGGGAGAAATCAAAACAACGACGGTAAGGTTGATTTTTGGCGTGAGTGTTTAGATTGAAACAAAGGGGCTTGCAAAGTCACGCGCCTCACAATTTCCTCTAGAGTTAGTGCCAGTGTGCTGAAAATTGTTGTATTTCACTCATGGGTTATGTTTTTTTGCGTTTCGACTTTTGGAACCTTCGCTACGCTAATTGTTCTTCTTTTGATTTTTTTTGAATCCTAGAATTCGCTTTAAATCTAAGTAAGTACCAACGCCCAAAATCAAACAAATAACATTTTCATATGTTTGCTGATAAGCTGGGTGATTATGAGAAAATTATTCAAAGTTAGAGAAAACAGGGAAATCCCCCATTTGCTACAAAATGTAATAACTATCGAAGTGAGCCATTTGACACTCCAGCAAGTCATTTCATACTCCAGCAAGTCAACGAATCGATGAATCGACGTTGATATAGAATGAAAAAAATAGCAGTTTGATTGTTAGAAAGATAATTGTGGCTGTCAACTGTAAGATTTGGGTACAAGTTCCTTCCGTAAATAGTTTTTGTCGTAGATTTTTATTTATTTTACAAAACATATAAAATCTACTACTTTTATTACATTATCACATTGAAAAAAGATAGGGGAGGCATTTGACCAGCATTTGACGTCCTTCAATGATTTCAGACAGATATATGTATGACGTAATAGAGAAGGTAAAGTCATTGATTAGCAAACACGCCGAAGTAGCACTTAATTGCTTAGTGTAATATTTCAAAGTTAGAGATCAATCATAAACACAATAAAAAAGTAATAAAAATGTTTTCTTGAAAACATATCGACACCTTAATTAATTGCTATAAAAACTAGATAGTAAAATCAACATTTTATCACTTCGATAATAACCTAAAATTACTTACGAAATTACACGCAATTTAGACGAAAAACTCTTTGGTTTATGCAAATGTTATTTGCGTCTAATTGATCTCAGCTATATTGATTTGATCACATAGAAACTCAAATATATTACTGATTGGAAAAACTTATTTAGAGGGAAAGAGAAATTAAGGAAAATAAGACAGTAAGCTACTCATAAAAATGAAATTTAAACCTTAAACATGTAGGTTAGGTTTTGGATGTTTGTGTGCTGTGATTATGTCTGTCTATGCTTTTCAGGAAACATTAATGGGGGGCGTGAGTGTGATGAAAAAAAACAGTATATCAGGAATCAAATCAATCAAAATCGAATAATTGTTTATTTCCACCTCACAAAAGGCTTATGGTAGATATAGACACTGAAAAAAATTGACCCCAACCATGAAGCATTTTGATTAGTTGGCGATTTCTTTATTAATTAAATTAAAAACAACTTGATCCAAGGACAATATGATTACAGCAATAGAAATTCATTTGATAAAACGTTTTATGTCAACTTGTGACTCATTTTTACAATGTCACATTGTAATGGGGAGACCTATGTCCGGCAGTGGACGTCCTATGCCTGAGATGATGATGATGATTATGACATTGTAATAGAAAACAAGTCTTAACATTGTTCAATCCAAACAAGTATGTGAGTCGCTTCAATCAAACTTTTTCGTTAGGTTATATTAAAGTTATATTTAAACTTAATCAAGTCTATAAGGATGACATATAGTGATAAACACGATGCACATGTTTACAATAATCACTTTCCTACTTGGTTACCACAATTAAGTTTGTGATAGCATCCATAAAGATCCGGTAATCAAATAAAAGTAGTTGCTGTAACGGCTGTACCCGGTAGGCCCGTATTTCATAGTCACGGTAAACAAAAAATGATTGTATCAATCACTTTTTTTTTCAGTATAGAAGATACAAAATATAATAAGTTATATGCTACGAGTATGCTTCGAGAACTCTCATCTTAAAATAAGGCTCCCCCTATACTGACACCTTGCTCTCGGATAGGGGATTTTTGGACATAACTCAATTCGGGTTATTGAGCCTAACGTTGGCGTTGTTTAGCTTTACGAAACAGGTCATAATTATTTAATTGTAATGCGTATTGGAAAAACGCTTTTGAATTTGAAATTGGAACGGCTTGCTAATGGATAGACACTAGTCATCATCAAACTTTCAGAAATAAATTACATCCTGAGTGTTAACTTTAAACTTGTATAGCACTGAGGTATAATTTTCGTAATCTCTATTATATATATTTCAGAAACATGTACAGCTGTTGTTACCGGACGCATGTACAGCTGTCAACATTTTCAGGAATTGCGTATTGTGACGTATGTGCGCATTTCCGAATTCAAAATTGATTGACGCGACCAATGATTTATTGTCTGACTGTGGCACTCTTTGGCCACGCATAACAAAGCCGCTTGGATTACCTAGTATTAATCTACAGTGACAGAAACATTATATGAACAATAGGAAGAAAAAAAAATATCATTCTTATGCGATTACATCTTTTTTATACTTTGTAGATTTATCGTTTGACCACTATCTCACTTATTGGTCAGTGACGATGTGGTTGAAGATGTAATCACGTTAGAACTAAATTGTACGTTTAAGAACCGCTGCCTGAACACACTGTGTGTTTTGTGACATTTCAAACTTAATGGGGGTAGCTAGCCAGGCGGGTACTCTAAAGTATTCTAGCACCACATTGAGAATTAGATAGCGGTGTTACCTTCACCGAAAGCTCAAGCCGTTGATGTGAATCAAACCTGCGTTCGTCTGTTCCATAGCCAACGCGCCCACCGATGAGCTATCATCGCTTCATTAGATAAATTGTTTATGAATGACTAACTCAGGGCAACGACTTGTCTGATGTCTAATATAATTGATATCGACATTTCACTTCCTCGCGCGGTCCATTACCTGTACTAAGAACATTTAATCACGTCATAAAGCAATTATAAATATTATGAATTAGCAAAGCCGCCACGAGAAAGTGCATAAAGTCGACTATGTGTAATACCTAAACGAATTCGATTCTATCGACTGGCGGGTTGGCGTAGTTGGTAGCAATCTGCCTTCTGAGCCGCTGGTCCCGGGTTCGATTCCCGGACAGGTCAAACATTTTTGTGTATGAACATGTCTGTTTGACCTGTGTCTGGGTGTGTATATGTATATAAAATGTATATAGTATATATATCAGTCATCAGGTTACCATAGTACTGGCTCTGCCTAGTTTGGGACCTGAAGACCTTGTGTGAATGTTGCCCCACATTAAAAAAAAAAATTGATCATTTAGCTGTAAAATCATTATTGTAATATGTCTGTTCTCACAGATCAAGTAATTACCTACTTCTGGCATAGATTAAATACTGTATCTGCTTAACCAGCGTGTTGTGTAAGTTATATACAAAGTTTGTATTATGTATTTTCAGATAAATCGTCTGCCACCTTATGAGTGAAGATTATTTGACGTCATAAAAGGATAATATAAAGATAATTTATTCATGTTTTAAGAAGCGATGATAGCTCAGCGGTGGGACCGTTGCCTGTTAAACTGATGGACGCTGGTTCGATCTATACCAACGGCTCAAGCTTCCGGTGGAGGTAACTCCGTTATAGAATTCTCAGTATGGTGATAAGGTAATTTCGAGTACCCGCCTGGCTAACTACCAGCCTTTTGTTTGAAAAACTGTCACCATAAACAAAGTGTGTTTAGGCAGCAGTCTTTGAGAGCCAGTTAGCATTCTAGGTCTAGCGTGATAACATCTACGACCACATCGTCATTATAAGGTCTAGATCAGGTCAGGTCTATATCCATAAATAATAAAAAAAGACAAGGATGAGTCAATACAGAAGCCTTACACTATATATTATGAAGGTATTATAAACTTAGATGTAAAAATATTTTATATCTTATTGTGCCCCTGAGAAGTTATACATCCCGTACTAGGTCTCGTTCGAGCCATTTTCGGTTGGCCATTTTCTTTGACTGTACATAAATATAATTAAGCTGGTTTTCCTAATTTTGTACATAAGATATTGATTATATACACAGGTTAAGAGAAAATCATACACATAAGATAAAAAACATTATCAATGTAAAAATATTTTCATCCACCTCAGTTTTTGAAGTGAAAATTTCTTAAGCAGCGTTGTGCACTTTTGTATGGAGAAAAAATTTTAAACTCGCGTCAGGTCATGTGACACTGATCGAATGTTCGTTAATATTCAAGTTTTCACTTTTTCCGGCACTAACGGAGTGCAACCCGTTGGTTTTTTTCGTCATATTTGCACTGGGCACTGTTATTTATACTTGTTAACCTGCTAGGCTATGTTGGTGATTTTTATTCGGCTCCAGTTCTGTTTATTTATGAGTATATATCTCGCAGTCATCACCAATTTACGGCGACGCGTCGCTGTTTAGGCGCAATACAGTTAATTGTTATGAGCCCTATTATATACAAGCGTTCATTGCTACGACGTAGCTCGTAGCATCCCTTTTGTAGAATAGCGTAGCAGGGTATACTTATTATTGTCCGAAAAACAATGGACGTAATGCGTAGAGCTGTCGTAGCTAGTTCGTAGAGCGTGTATTATTGAGATTGTCTTACCATATCTTCTTTTTATGCGGCTTCAAAAAAAGTAGAGGGTTCTCAATTCGTCTATGTATTTCTTTAAATATTATGTAGCATATATTGCTAAAAATTTTTTTTAAAATTGAGCGTATCACACAGAAATTGCGCATTACTATAGTTCTGACCTATTGTTTGATGACCTCACCTTCTACACCCAGCGCCGTGACTGCATTTAATACCCACACACAGGGTCGGTCCGAGAGAGGGGGTTATGGGGGTGACCCCTTATGGTCGATAAGCACCCCCCCTTAAACGTTACCATCACATTGATAAACCTTTTAAATTGTACAGCGTAAGGTTTACGTGCCTTATGCGACTCATTATAAGTTATATTAAGTGACCTCGGTACCTTAAGCCGAACGCATACACTTATTTTATATGTTTTTTCATACTCAGACCCACTAGTATTTCCTGTATCGCGGGCGGCATGGACACATACAATCACAGCACACAAACACCCAAGACCCGGGACAAAAATCTACACTCATCGCACAAATGTTTGCCCTAGCCGGGGTTCGAACCCAGGGTCCCGGAGACACAGAAGTCAATGTCACCGACCACTGCGCCACGGCGACCGTTTTTAAGTTAGGTTAGAATGATCATATAGTTTTATCACCATCACTTTTTCAGCCATATGACGTCTAGTGCTACACATATACCTCACCCATTCATATTCACCAGGATCGGGTGGAAGCGGCCTACATGCAGTATTCACCCATGATCTATAGATACCTTGTCGGAGGTGGACTTCCCACACTAGACCTTGCAGTCAGTGGTCTACACTCGTAAAAAAAATACTTTGCTAAATCAGGCGAGACATTGGTCAAACGCAAGCTTATAATATATGTTTTTAAAACTTCTTAACTCCGATTGCCGGAGTTAAGAAAATAAGTGTTAAAATAAGTGTCCCGCTCTATAGATTGAATGTGTCTATGTCAGTAAGCTTCTACTAATCTGGACTGATTTTGATGATAGTTTGTGCGTGTTCAACTGAATCTTCAGATAGCTTAGAATCACCTTAATGGTGATTACAAACCGATTTACTTTAAAACCCGGGCAGGGGTGTATGTAGTAAATGGGATATAATTATATCAATCTATCGTTAGTTATGATTTACCATTTTATTCAACTAAATTTATACCTGATACTTGTAGATATTTAATAACAAATCCATTTTTATTTTTCGTAATATCCATCTTATCTTTGTTCAAATACTTGTACAAAACACGAACAAAAAAGGAAGCCAAACATAATCGACCATTGATCGGCATAAAAAGCTTATTACAGAATAGGAATGCATCAATAACAAACAGGGAATGAATTAACAATAGTTACCTACGTGTCAAGTCCCACACACTTCGGCATTACAAACATGGGACAAAAAAGAGGTCGCATCTTAAACGCACGCCACAAAAACTGACTTGTTCAAAACGGTACCAGACAGAGTTCAAAGGAGCCGGCGTTCGCTTATTTCACACCATCGCCTGACTCGGCCAGTTATATTTATGATCTATGGATAGGGTATCGAGAACACAGACCCGCAGGACGACTGTAGTTAAATTTAAAATATATACAAATTCACAGCAAATATTTTACATTAGGTTCAATGTCAATGGTTCAAATCAAGCTTTTCATATTTTGGAGTTAAGAGCCGCGTAACAAGTAAAATGCCGCGAAGACGAAGTCAATAAGAAAGAAAAAGTCAATTACCAAATTAAGTATTTATTTACTCTCATATCAAATTTACTTATAAATTTAAATGAATGCATTTACAATAAATGCACTATAAAATAAAATAATTTCATTATAACAAAACCTATATCAGTTACGGAATTGCAATTATTGAATACACCAAAATTTACGAGGGAAACTTGTTATTTAGCTGTGAAGGAAACTGCAACTTTTCACTCTTGCCAGGAATAGCGTGTTACATAATATCAAGATTTATCGGCAACTCAGTCTCCAAAAGTACTACAATTATGATGCCTTTTACTAATTAATACACAATTTATATAAAGAATTTGTATTTGCTGACACGTACCTACGTCCGTATTTACCTGATACGCTTAAAAATTAAGTCGGTTCTACTTCAAAACATTGGAACCAAGAACTATAGCCATAATAATGCTGTGACTGAGCGTGTCCAACCAGTTTTAGAAATCATATATGATATGATGGCAGCTAACTTCATTTTAACAAGAAATTAACTAAAAATAGACTATAGACACTTAAGTTAGAGTTGAATATTTTTTGTGTACATGCCTTGAACCTTCATAGTTTTCTAAAAAAAACGCTTATTTCAAAATATTATTACAAAAATGTTTAGTTCTCTTAAGGATACAGTCGAAATTAAATTATACAATTTTGCTTATAATACACTCACACGCACTAGGATACCCTGTCGCGGGAGGTATGGACCACCCGAGAACAAACATTTTTTTTTTTTAACACAAGGTCTTCAGGTCCCAAACTAGGCAGAGCCTGTACTATGGTAACCTGATGAATGATATATACTTATATAGGTACATATACACACCCAGACACAGGTCAAACAGACTTGTTCATACACACAAATGTTTGACCTGTCCGGGAATCGAACCCGAGACCAGCGGCTCAGAAGGCAGAGTGCCACCAACTGCGCCAACCGACCAGTCGATAATGTAATACATTACGATCACCATGATTTCAGATGTAAAACTGCCCATGCTGGGTAAGGTGACCTTGCACTTTCAAATAAGATGGAATTTATCCACCGTATCCCGTCGTAGACAACGATCACATTGGTCGTCTGTTTTCATTGATGGATTTTCTGATTCCGTGACCTCGAGCTTTTCAGTTCAATCGGCTACCGGATTAAATCTAGGTATTAATTTGGTTTAATGTTTATTCATTTGATTAAATACCCATAAGCACAACAACAAATACACACGTTAAAACTACTCATAAGAAGTTAGCTCCATAAGTTTACATTAGCTCTGTAATAGTTGGTAAATAAATAAATAAATTGTCTATCTCTCTTTAAACATAATATGGAGAACATTACAATTAGGTACTGTCATGTATGTAAATAATTCTAAGAATGGGCAATGGCAGGGTAGTATTCTAAACCGACGCTCTGGTATGAAAAGTCTGATGAGCGCGGATGAAGCAAGATGAAGAAGAAGTGTGTCGAGATCGTAGCAATTTGAAGGGTGTGGTCTCTGCCTACCTCTACGGGAAAGATGCGTGAATGTATGTATGTATCAAATTTGATAGATTAATCATTATCTCGAACTTAAATTCGAATGTTTTTTTTAAATTATGAATTTGATAATGATGATGATCAAACTCGTACGGCTGACTATGCCAGTGCGTGTAAATGTATTCAAGCTAAGATGGCTTCGGAGCGTCGGCTGTCGAACTGACGGTGGTTCGATCCCCACTGACAGCTTGATTTTCTGGTGAAAGTAACACCGTTATCAAATCCAAGAATGGTGGTAGGGTACTTTTGAGTACCATCCTAACTACCGCCCGCCGCGAAAAACTAAAACCAAGCACAGTGTGTTCAGGCAGCGTCCTTGAGAGCCAGTAAGCGTTCTAGGTCTACCGTGATCTCTTCGTGGTATCTTCGACCACATCGTCACTGACGTTCAAGTGGGATAGTGGTCAAACGCTAAATCATAAACAATAAAATACTTACAGGTTTGGTCCACTTTACTTTGATTAATCATACTACCATTAATTTCATTCATTCAATCATTGAAATCTTTGTCGCCGAGATAAAAGGGTCGCAAGCCTATAGTTTAGGGCTCCGTGCACCTTGTCGGGGGCGGAGTCAGACACAATCACCGGAACTACACCACGGGACGCGACTTCGCTCCATTCACCCGAGGTGACGGACAATGGGCGAAGCCCTCTGATTGCCGTGACGACATTGTTCTGAGCTATTATTCAATTGACTTTTGGTAATTGAATGCCGTCTCAGATTTTATTATTACCTATGGCTATATACTATGGCTAAAAACACTTAACTACGTAGTCAAGGCTATACTACTGTAGTAAAAACTGGTAATATAAAACAACTGGTAAATTATTTCGGTAGGTATTTAAATAATTTAGCAATAAATTATTTAATACACAATGGAGAAAACATTTTAGGGTTGTAAATTTTTGGTCAAATTCTGGGTTTTACCAAGTAGTTTATGCAAATGATGTTTATCTCATGTAAGTGATATAAACAGAAAAATACTAGAAATATCCTGTTCAATGGGCAGGCAGGAGGTTGTATGACCATAAACTTGTGCATAAAGTTAAATGTAACAAATGTAGTAATTTTTTTGACAGTATAATTATGTGAAACGGGGCTTGATCGCGAGAAAAACATTTAGTAATTTATTTACCTCGACGTTTCGACCAAGTTGCATTGGTCGTGGTCACGAGAAGACTGGAGAAATACGGGTGGCAATATCGGCGAGAGCGCGTAGTTTCGCCAACTACCCACTATTGATATTATAAACTGTAGGGCTGTCACAGCCCTGCAAAAGCACAGGTTCTAAACCGTCAGACTTTGTTAACAATAACTTTCTATGGCTATAAATTGAACACCGTTGGCATTTTCAACTGAGCGTTTTCGTAAGCCAACTCAATAGCAAGTTTATAGATTAAGGCGTTACTTTGCGGAAATCCATAGCAAAATGATATTAAATACACAATATTTAGAGTTAATTTAGCGAGATTAATCATTTCCATCCCAGTTGATTCATCAGGATCACAGATCCATGGACTATTTTGGGGGGCTTGGATAGTTCGAAATCTTTCACAGTGTTTTTGACCACTTACCTTTCCAGATACTCATCATATGCTTGTTTGTTATTGTCTATTTTCCTTTCTGAGAACAAAACCTTTGTATCAATAGTATAAACGTAATAGTAAACTGATATGCGCTGCTGTCAATATATTTTAGCACATCCAAAGTGAAAATTATATGTAAAAGTAGTAAATATGTGAAGGCCCCAATTCTATTAATCACTCGAACTAGCTAAAATTCACTAAAATTCTTCAAAATGTATAGTATGATGTTAACGCTAAAATTTAAATTCGTATAACTCCATAAATCACCATCCCTAATATTAGGTAAGTTTTATTCCATTGATGGCCAATTACGTGTAGTTTTAGTTGGCACCAAATGCGTGGCGACTTATTTTACGTAAAACTTTCCGCAAATTTAATAAAAAGATCTAATTTTATTGTTGTCATTAATAGATGTCATACTAATTTGGACTTTATCACAACCGTATAATATTTAAGATTTGATCTTGCTTATTTAAATCATTTTTCAGAATTTTAGTTATTTTGATCGAACAAGAGAATCACTAACAAAAAAGAACTTAAATACCTTCACATTCAACTTAAAAACATACTACGTAACACACAATCTACATATTATGTAGATAAATACTATCTAATGCCCAATCAATAATTACATAGTACCTACACAGAACTTACATAGTTATTATTTTTCGCGGAAGTTCCGCAGTTGCGGAGGCGAAATTGGAGCTCCATTACAACCCTATTACATACTAATCTAGAAACAAGAATCTCAATTATTATTAAATTTAAATTCTCTGAGTAAATGGCACCCGGTGTCTATAACAAACTGCCGGAGGATGTGCGTAACTCACCCTCAAGAAACTCCTTCAAAAGCAAATTAAAAAAATGGCTTATAGACCAAACATTCTATAAATTTAATGATCTATTTAAGATAAAAAGTGCTGTCACTTAAATAAGTAGTTTGCTATGATTCTTATACAAATAATTAATTGACATATTGAATTGTATTGTTTTTAATTTATTTTGTATTTTTAAGAATGACTATTTACTATAGAATAATTGTATATTGTATTTTTCCTTGATGGATACTGTATTTTAATTGGACTTGTAACATATGAAATGGTATCAATAAAGTGACTATGACTATGACTATGACTAAATAAATTCAAACAGATCAAAGCGTGGTTAAATTAAACTTCAAGTTCTAAAGTTGAAATTGATAATGTATTTACGTTTATAATCCCAACTCTCTCGAATTGAATTCACATTTATTATCAAAATATAGTATTAATTCTTAAATTTACTGATAGCCTAATCCAAGACCTTTGATTAATACTTTACTATTGACAAATTATGCCTTTGTAACTATGTGTACCAGTTATTGCAAAGTTTGATTTATGCTTCATAAGGATAATCCAAACGTTTTACAAAAACAATAAACCAATAATCACTAACACGCAAGTTCAATAAAAATACCGTTGTTTTATCATAAAAATGGCCAAGTTCCGAAACTCGCCGCTAACGTTTAGCTCAGATTTGATTAAAATCTATTGTGAAATTTGGATATTAAACTTTATTTCAAAAAGTGAAGGTTGAATCTGGCAGCCTGTCGATATTTCGGACAGCCTTGAGGCGATGCCGCGGTAGAAATAATTAGCAGTTTCGGTGTCGGGAAAGCTATAAAAACGGCAAATCGAGGGACGAACGGATAGGCACAATGTGTTAGATATTAATTTCGAAATTATAGGCTAGAGCGTTCTATGCAAAGGTGTTCGGGGCAAAAACATCAACAGAAGTGCTAAGAGAGCCCGATTATTATTTTAGGTTCGTGTAATGTTTCTCAAACAGCTGCTTTTACAAATATTTATTATTTGTTATGAGATTTGAAGAGCTTATTTTAAAACATAATTTTCGGACCGCCTGTCAGGGTTATTATTACGATACGTTGAAATGAGGATATTTTCGAAACAACAAAAACTATTTGATTTTATATATGAATATAAAAAGTAGTTACAATATTTTATGTCATTAAATTATTGAGAATTTTGCTCTGTCCTGGTTTCTAATGATAGGTATTTTATTAGTGGACCATTCTTAGTAGTAACTTTAGGACGTTTGTTTTATGACGTTATATAATTATTATTGAATTAAATTTATATATTGCATGGTGTATTTACCTGTTATTTGATTATGTATTTAGCATAATACTTTAAATATCATCATCATCTCAGCCATAGGACGTCCACTGCTGGACATATGCCTCCCCCATTGATTTCCACAAGGACCTGTTGGAAGCGGCCCGCATCCAGCCCTTGCCTGCGACCTTAGTCAGGTCGTCTGTCCACCTGGTCGGTGGCCGTCCTATGCTGCGCTTGCCAGTCCGTGGTTTCCATTCTAGGACTTTTCGGCCCCAACGGCCATCAGTTCTTCGAGCTATGTGCCTTTAAATGTGTATCATTATTATTGGTAGTGATTCTATTACTTACCAAAATTAAAGTAAAACCGTGGAATGTAAGATAGTTCGTGAATGGTTATGATAAAGTCCAAATTGCTAAAAACTAGGCTTAAGTTTAAAATGAAATATAATCCTCATAGTCACATAATGTACTCATGTCCCCGTATCTGTTACAACAATACCCATTTTTATAAATTGTCGTAACGTAAAAGTGGTCGTTTATTATTTTGCAAGTTTTTTTAAATTATGCTTTTTAGGTTATTATTCATCCGTTTCATTGTAAGCTAATGTAGCTGCTAGCTTTCTAGACGCGCTACCAACTGGTAGCGGGTTAGAGGATTTAAGTTATTTATAGGGTGACAAAAGCTAGTGGATTGCTCTAATATTATAATAGTAGCTGTTATTTCAATTCGTTATTAGTATTTTATTTTAATAAAGGCATCGGCCCTGTCCCAGTCAATATATAGATCTAGATATATTGGTTATTTTATTTGGTTTGTTCGTATGTTTTTTTCATTTCGAAGCGTACACTTGTATAAATAACTAATGTATACTTAATTAGTACATTATATAATACGCTCATATATTAACACGAAATAAACTTCATGTTGATACTACATTTAACAACATTTATAGCTGTTTATTATTAGTTTTATTATTATTTACATTTTTTATAATGCAGTGTTGTTTTTTTTTCTTAACAATAAATAATATTTTTCTTCTTTTTCTATTCAATTTCGAAAGTTGCACTATTTTATACATATTATACAACCAATTTAGCGTTCATATCATACCTTCTGAAGTATATAATCTGATCATCCTTAATCTAGTTGTTCATTGTCATGAAATTTTTTTTTTAACTTCTCAAACCTAACTAATATTAAATATCATAATATTATTTCGCATTCAAATTCATAAATCCCACTAATATTATAACGACGAAATGTTGTATGTGTGTATGTTTGTTACTTCTTCACTCTCATACGGCCGTACCCATTTCGATGGAATTTGGTATGGAGATAGTTTAGAGCCAACTTAGCTTAGACATAACACATAGGCTACTTTAATTTCGGAAAAAGGATAGTTCCCTTGGTATAATTGAGGTAGCGGAAAAACCGTAATCCACGCGGGTGATTAACGCGAGGTGCTACTAATAATTTAATAAATCACATATTGTTCTAATTCCTTTCTAATTAATTTTATTTTTTCTCTTTCAAAAAGCAATAATTAATAATGTTTCTACAATAACAATAATTGTAATCTACGAACCGACTAGGACTCACATGGTAACTACTGGAAAATTACTCAGTTACGTGCTGAGGTTCGCGCCCTCCACCAGGCACGATCATAACTCCCAGATGAAGAACTGCGAATAAGTTCGAAACTGGACG
Source organism: Apeira syringaria (assembly GCA_934044485.1). Taxonomy (NCBI): domain Eukaryota; kingdom Metazoa; phylum Arthropoda; class Insecta; order Lepidoptera; family Geometridae; genus Apeira; species Apeira syringaria. The sequence goes on from OW203659.1 coordinate 6,136,263, forward strand.
TAGAGTAATTTGCTAGTATTTACCACATGAGTCTTAGTCGGTTTGCTTCCGGGATGTTTGGCCGTGGTCTTAGTGAAACTTGTGTTCCAGAGGTTTCGTCGATCACTGCGGTCGACATCTTCAGTGGTTCAGGTCCGAGCGGCGACAAGAGCGTAGAACTCTCCTTCGCGGCGTCTTCTCTGTTACTGAGCACAGTAACAGAGAACACGCCGCGAAGTTTCACTTAGAGCACGGCCAAAAGCCCGGAAGCAATACATACAACATGCAACGCCGGCCGTGAAAGCCTTAGAGCTTAATATTAATAATGATAAATATTTGGGAACATTTAGCTAGGGGTGAGCTATTTTGGGGAGGATAAGAGAAGTTTAGTAGTAAAGCGATCTAAAAGGTAATTTGTTAGCACTAGACTTGTCAAAGGTGAAAACTTGAAAATTTACCTGTAATTGTAACCGACGTATTCTTACATAACATAATGTTAGCAAGTTACCTGTTAATTACTATAAAAGTGTAGTATTTTTCTTCATACTATGGTCCTTAATAGCCCTAATCTGTGTAACAAGGCGGAGGGTGAGTCAGCAAGTGTCCCTCGCAGGCAATATCACGACTTATTAGGACACAAACGGTGGTCGTCGCGCTTATTTACACCGTGAAAAGACCACCGGGACCACTATTTTTTACCATTTAGCCACCACTGGAGCCTTGAAGCCCTCACACGTTGAAAACTGGTGCTAGTTTAATCAAATCTAATATTTGAATAGTACAAGGCATCTTATGACAAAATATGTTAAAACAACTGAATTCATTCCGACTGTATATTTTTAAGAATTTTCCCCATATCATAAAAGTAGGTACTAAACAGATTTTGATACAATTGGTTCAGGTATTTCAGGCGTCTTCGAGTAATCTTTTTTCATGTACCTATGACATAAAAAGGTTCCGACGAATTGACAACCTCCTTCTTTTTTGAAGTGTGTTAACAAGAGTAATAGTTACAAAAATATAAATAGCTAAATTATTTAAATTTTTATTCTGCTGAATATCTAAATGCATGGTTTTATTGCTATTCATCACAAAACACACAAACAGTTTTTTGGTCATGTGACCAAATACAACATTTTATGTTTGATTCATTCCGTGAAAAGGATTCAAACTTTATGATGTTTATTTATCAATTAAAAGCACTGAGCGCTTATCGAAATCTATACTAATATTATAAAGAGGAAAGATTTGATTGTTTGTTTGCGTTGAATAGGCTCCAAAACTACTGAACCGATTTGAAAAAGTCTTTCACTGTTGGGAAGCTACACTCTCCCCGGGTGACATAAGCTATATTCAATTTTCATAAAAATTAAGGATACTTATAATTTTTAATTTTAAAATTGTTTACTCTTGCGAAGCCGGGGCGTGCTAGTACACAATATTTCAATTGGATTTAGCCAGTGTCTGGAAACTTTAAAATCTTCACAACTTGTATTACCTTGCACGGAGAATCTCTGGAGGAAATAAAAAGAAGTTCGCTAGGTTTAGTTTATGCCATATTATAATTCATCTTCAATTTGTTCTTAATTTCCGCTAATTATTAAAACTCCTGGGTCGCTTCCAACAGGTCCTTGTGGAAATCAATGGGGGAGACCTATGTCCAGCAGTGGACGTCCTATGGCTGATATGATGATGATGATGATTAAGACTCCTATGTCATATTCCAAAAAAATAGACCCACACCAGAATAATCAACAAAAAACTCGGGGTTATTCATTTCAAATAGATTTTACAGTGTGTTCATCACATATTCATTTAAACAGTTTACACACAAGTATGGTGGACTCGGCAGAAGTGGAGCATTCCAAGCATTATGCCTTGTAAATAAAATAAAGTTTAATATTATTATAATTATTTAAAACATAATTAAGAAGAGAAACACGTTTTGCCACTTTTAAATTATATTCTGTGAGGTGCCACTATTTTTGGAATTTTAATGTATAAACAAATGTATTACAACTTCCCATGGAGCATTTATTTGTTTTTGCTAATGTAAAACTATGTAGGTACATTTATTTAATCCTTATTAAGTGTAATCAAAGAAAAAAATTCAGCTTCTTATGGATCATAATTTAAATTGTTATACGAAGATGACAGTTGTTATATAATTTATTTAAATAATAAATCTTTTAAAGATTCGCGGATCCCATTTAGTATATAGGTATTATTAAAGCCCGAACAGCCCGCTTTTTTCAAGATTACAATAGTCTCTATATCATCAGCCAAACCCCACAGGAGTAACCCATTTGATATAAATCTGTGGAAATATGCAAAATAAACTATGATCATATGTATTATCAACAATAGATTAAAAATGTGTAACAAAGTAATTTGCATATATATTGTAATAGTTTATTTATCATTTTAGTAACTATCTGTTTAATCATATACTATAGCTATTACAGTAATTGTAGTGTTTTCTGATTTGGTTCCATTTGCGGACCATTTCACCATTTACTATTAGGTACCTACAGCAGACATGGCGTCCATTGCTGTTTTTGGCAATTTATTTTATATCTATCTGTTTGTACTCTATGATATTACGTAATACTAATATCTCGAACTAAAATGTCTGATTTTTTATTTTATATAGTCGCTGGCCATTTCATCCTTATTAGCAACTAGCTGCGCCGCGCGGTTTGACCCGTGTGGTGATGATTGATGATGATGAAAAGTAGCCTATGTGTTATTCCGGGACCTGAAGTATCTACATACTAATTTTTTTCCAAATCCGTTCAGCCGTTCTGGCGTGAGTAACAAACACCCATCCATCCATCCATCTATCCAAGCTTTTACATTAATAATATAAGTGGGATGGGATATAATTATAAATTAAGGAAGAAATTCGCTCGAATAATAGGGGAATTAAGCCACAGAAGCTGTGATACTAAATATAAATGTTGATAAACACGACATATACAGTAAAGATAGCAAGTAGCATAAAACAATATAGCAATACCTCATCAAGCCAAGCACTCAATGATGATAACTCTGGCCGGCGCAGTGGGCTCTCTGGTAATCAGGAAGTATAACTTTACCTTAAAAATCGTTTAAAATGTATAAATACCCAGTAACCCATTGTTCGAGGACGTGTATAAAATTAATAATTGAAACTTACTTATCTATATAGTATCATGTTATAATGTCTAATCATCTATATGTATTAATTAAAATTGTAGTTGGTACTGTAACTAATACATGTACCTATGTACATTGTACATAGTACATATGATTTGTACGCAATTTTAACACACACGCGCATTTTTTTATATAATCTGCTTATTATAATGAACAGATATAATGAACGGAAAATGTTAAACATCGCAGCAGCCAAAGATCGTCTGGTAAGTCGCATAAGGATTTAATCGAGTCAAGCCCAGTCTGCCCGGGCCTTAATAGGATACAAGGATCGCAAGTTTACAATCCTGTTCAGGGTCCGTCATTACAATACTCCAGGATATTATGGAAAGCGAATGACATAAAAAAAAAAATCTAACCGAGTATGGCTACGTCTGGATCGCGTCGTAATGGGTTTTTTTTTAAAATTTCTCTCTCTCTCTCTCAGTCATGGGGCGTCCACCGCTGGACATATGCCTCCCTCATATAGGGGGGGATTTGCCAATACTCGCCACGCTTGGCAGGCGGGTTGGCGAGCGCAGTATGATTTTCAATCCTCAGAAGGCGCTATGCTGCCTTCCTTCTGGTACGTGGTCCCTTAGCCTTTTAATTTAAATTCTATGTAAATCCGCAGATTTCGGCAGTGTTGTGTGTTGGAATTATCCTTTTTACAAGATTGTGAATTGTGATAGCTCTGTATATATATTTACAAGATCAAGAACGAGATATGGGTAAACAAACAAGGCGTTCACGCCGACGCGATGTAGTCTTCAGCACACTGCAAATAATTGAATTAATATTGTTCGTTCAACTCTCAATTTGAGAGCGATAGTGCCGGTATAGCGCTATATGGATCGATATATATAATGAAATTCCAAGAACTCTCAGCAAACTGGTTTAAAAATACAGTTACTACAAATTGCATCAACTTATAAAATATTTCTCGTGCTTATTTTATAGTTTCCTGAGAAATTGCAAAATATACAGAATCAGAAATCACTGTACTGAATGTACCTACTGTGCAGAATCGTAGAAGCCGTAGCCGTAGATAAAAATGCTAGTACCTACCGGTCAACCATCCAAAATATGACCGAAGTTGCTGCTAAACACGAAAATTTGTGTGCATATTTGTTGCTCCTTCACGCTCAAACAGCTACATCGATTTCGATGAAATTTGGTATGGAGATAAGTTAGATTCTCGATTAAAACATAGACATAAACATTCTTTTTATCTCGAAAATATTTACTGTTCCTGTGCGATGACAGGAAGGCACAAAAAACGTCAATACCACGTACCATTTCACCGCGAGTAACACCGCGGGGCGCATCTAGTAAAATTAAAAAAAAACGAAAGTTTGTATGGATGTCATCCTCATACTCAATCACGCTGAAACGGCTGGATGAAATTTGGTATGTAGATGCTTCAGGTCCAGGAATAGCACATAGGTTTCTTTTCATCATCAATCATCAGCGCAGCTAGTGTTTAATACTCACAAGTAGAGTTTTCAAATTTGTGTCTATTTATTCCTAAGTCAGATTTTAGTGAGTATTACACTTCCTTTGAAAATTAATTTACTTTAGCAAATACCTGTTTTAAATATTTATTGGCTTGTGCTTAATATCAATCAGGCTGTTCGTGTGAACGTTATCGATAAAGATCGTCTAACAAACGATTTATTTCCCGTCGCCAAAAGAAAACAAAAAAAAAAACGACAAAACATTAAATCATGCAAAACAACATCATTGTTTTATATCAAAGAAATTTTGCCAGACTAAGTAAGTAGTGTTATATAGATTGAGTGTTTAAATAATTTTAATTATTCAAAAATAAATACCTAGGTACAGTCTAATAAGAAAAACGGCGAAAACCAAAAATGGAGATTGATAATGAAACTAAAGTTTTCATGTCAATAGAGTCTATTTAATATCACTACTAAAACTTTATAACAAGTTAAACAATATTTACACAGATACAGACACGACTATCAAACGAACAATAATTTCAATTCCTACATTACATTTAATACTACAATAAATAACAGTCCTTATTACACGTAACACAAGTACAACAATACCTTAAATTAAGTTATCAAGGTATAAGCGTATTTACAATTTTATTTTATCTGTATTTGAGTGCCAACATGGTTGAAACTGGTTCAACATAAATAAGAAACAAATAGGCCTACAGACAATATTGTTGCGCAAATTGTGACAGTATAAACAGTATATTTACTAACTATGTATTTTACTAATGACGTCGTTTTCTGCATAATTAATAATTAAATAAAATCTAAATGTACGTGAGATCATTGCATTATAAATGAAATATTAAAGAAACTAATCGTTAATGGGAATGTTAACATTTCTGATATACACGAGCACCAGGGTTCCCATATTGTATTAAAATCAGTAAACAAAATTCGAAGCGGGCATTTAGGCCTAACATGAAGGCAGCATTCTTTGTTCGCGACCGAACAAACCTATTCATATGTATGTAGTTTGTTTACACATTACTTTTGCTGTAACAAACATATTATTTTACATAATTTATATCAATTCAATGTACCTATTATAGTTTCTAATGTTTTATTTCTGAGAGGTTAATATGGAATGTCAACATTTTTTTATTAAAAAATATTTTCAAAATTATATTATGGTGATATGTTTGTGAAGTGTCTTATTATATTTTTCGTATTAATTAGACAAAAGTTAAAATAAGGTTTTGTTAAACTTAAAGAAATAAATAAATAATATGCGTACATACTAACGTTATTTGTGGCTAAGGTGACATCAACACCAGCATAACTGTCACGATCCTACTATTAGGAACAGATATACATTTCAATGATTGTAAACAATGTAGTACTTACAATCTAACATTGCACATAATGTCGTCGGAGCAGCCGGCTCGCGTCAGTGGTTGTCACGCAACTGGCAGCGGCGGTGGTGGTAAGTACTCGTAACAAGGGCGTAGAGCATGTGCAGCCGCATGCAACAACTCCGCGTGATATCGGTGAGCTGCTAGGGCATACGGCGAGGCCAGCAGCTCCAGCCGTGGCACCATGGCGTGCATCGGCAAGCTTGGAGCCGGCGGCGTTGATTGTGGCGGCGAAGGTGAAAGCCGTGGGGAATCCGGCTCTAGCAGGGCATCGATCGTAAACGCCCGACGGGGCCTCTCTCGTGGCAGCATCGTCACTGCACCCACCTCTGGAAGCTCCGCCGGTTCAGGGCTTAGCTGTGGACACATAGCCGGAGTGTAGAGACCCGCGGTAGGCATAGGAGCCGGCGGAGGTGGAGCACCGGCTTGTCTTGCTAAAAATGCACGATTAAAGCTCGCAAGCGCTGCCAATTCCGCATTTAGATTATCTTTCTCTCCCTTCTGCAGCTTGAACCTTTTCCGCCTCCTGAGCAGCGATCCATTCTCGAACATGTCGAAGGCTTGAGGGTGTAGAGTCCAGTAAGCTCCCTTGCCGGGTCGATCTGGACGGCGCGGCACTTTCACGAAGCAGTCGTTGAAGGAGAGGTTGTGCCGCAGCGAGTTCTGCCAGCGCTGGGTATTGCGTCGGTAGTACGGGAACCGGTCCGTGATGAACCGGTAGATGTCCGAGAGGGGCAGCATGCGCTCCGGGGAGCTCCAGATCGCCATCGCCGTCAAAGAGATATACGAATACGGAGGTTTTTGATCACCATACGATTCTCGCGACGGTCGCGGCATCGTTTCTATCCCAAACGGGGAACAGTCACAATGTTTGTAAATGGAAACAAGAGCACGGCTGAACGGTCACGTCACTTCGTTGCGAGGTGTGAAGAGGCACTGAGGCGCGGGCAGCGCGGCGCGGTGCTCGGCCCGCCCGCTCGAGACGCGGTCGCAGGGTTCCGCTTGCAGCCCGCACCGCGCTTGTCTCGCCCTGTGATTGGTCGGATTTACATCCAATCCCTAGCTTCCAATTTCAGGTATGATGTCGGCTTTCGCTTCACTAACAAGGAATTTAAATTGATATTATGTTTATATTGCCTCCAAATATCTTTTGTGATGACACCGCTTTTTATTTAGCGTATGTAAATTACAGTGATACAGAAAAAGAGATTTGAATTATGCACCGATCTGACGATGAATAAGTATTATTGAAAGCTCTCCCCATTATAATTTAATCGGTGAGATGAAACATTTTTTTGATAATGGAAGTTAAAAGTACCAGCCCACATTTATTTTACACAGAGCTTTGTACGACCTAATATAACAATATCTACTTACCGTAGTATAAGCCATCAAACAGCCGTTAAAATAGAAGAACAATAAAAGAATTTGCATATTGACACTATATGAATACCTACCTATGTGTCATATTTTTTTAAGTACCTATGTGTAGGTGCTGCATAAACCTTATATGTTCTGCTTCGTAAATATGATCTTTTAGATCGATCAGTTACAAGTTATATATACACAAAAGTAGGAGCTGAAAGTCACTAGATTCCACTAGCTGCGACCCGCGGTTTCAACCGCATGGACTACGATATGCCCGTTACGACAATTATCCATAGGGAACTACTTTTCCGAGATACAAAGTAGTGTGTTATTAGACGGTCATAAACTAGCTTAATTCAAAATTTCATGTCAGCCGTTTCAACGTGAAGGTGTAACAAACATACAAATGACGAATCTTTATCTTTAAAATACTAGTGTGACACATGTGTTTCAGCTCAATCTAATCCCCACATCCCCATATACGTACTTATATCTAGTACTTACCTATATCTTGCTATTGTACAAATCATGGATAGGTACTCGAAAAAATAATGTATGTAAACCTGGTCATATTAGGCAGTATTGATTTAACATTCTTTAGTCCTCCTTTGTCACACGGCAGTAACTAGGTATTATGCATGTTGCATAATGTAGCTATTAATAAATGAGTTTGGGTTCAAATAGGCAAATTATTAATTACTTGACTATAAAGGGAATACTTATAATATCGCAACTGTCATGGCTCCTCATTATAATTTGGGGCTGAGTGACAGCATATTAAGTACTTAGTTGACATTAAACAGGTACCTACTTAGTATTTCACTTAAAAATAGCTTTAGTAAGTAAACCTACTTACCTACCTACGTACCTACTTACTAAAGTTGTATTAAGGTAGTACTAATCCCAAATATAATGAAACAATTTTAAAATATAGGAAGGTAGGTATATATGTATGTCTTTAAAATAATTACATGTCCAGCAAAAAAAAAAACTACTAAAAGCTAAAACGAATATGGAATGTATAAAACTAATTATATACATATACAAAAAGGGAACTTAAAATAACAAACGGCAATCAAGGTACTGTCACCGGGTAAAGTTCCCAAAAAGCTGGCAACATTTATTTATTTATTTATCAACATTCACACAAGGTCTTCAGGTCCCAAACTAGGCAGAGCCTGTACTATGGTAACCTGACGACTGATATACATACTTATATACACATACACACCCAGACACAGGTCAAACAGACATGTTCATACACACAGATGTTTGACCTGTCCGGGAATCGGACCCGGGACCAGCGGCTCAGAAGGCAGAGTGCTACCAACTGCGTCAACCGGCCAGTCATGATTATTATATTCAACATTACCTCGTTGAATATCCAAACTTGTTCGTTGGCTGAAGTAAGCGCCAGCTTTTTGGTCACCCGTGATTTTTACTAATAATCTGGAAATCTCTTTCAAAAATTACAATTAAACAAAATTTCAATTTCAATACAAACACAAATGTTTCTTTATTGTAAAACTCAAAGGTTACAAAAAATAATCCATGTTCCCGTTACCGATTAAGCTGAACATTTGCATACATGTGTAAATCGCATGACAATGCAGTATTATGATGATATGGTGCTGATCTGATGATGGAGCTGGAAGGTGGCCAAAGGAACTTCGCAATGAAAGGACACAATCCCATCGAGTTTGGGCTCAGTTGAATTCTCTTAACTAGTAGTTTGTCTTTCAATGGTAACCAGGGTCTAAAAATGGAGCTGGAAGGTGGCCATAGGAATTTCCAAACTAAAATAGATACACCCATCGAGTTTTTCTCATCTAAAAGAGTTTCCTGAAACGATGATGGTAATATTTGTTTATTCTTATAAAAGCTTGTTTTAAAAATACTTTTTGAATTCAAAACTTGCTTACGTTTATTTTGCAAATGTTAAATTAAACGTGTTACATCTATATACGTTTAAACAAACATTTAGGTCTTTTATCAGACCAGGCAATACATGTTTACTGGGTCTGATATAGACCTTATTAATATATCTTTAAAAAGTAATTAAAGTAAAAAAAACGCACCGTAACTGTATTTGGTGTATTGACGTACCAAATACGTACGTATACATAACCAAAAAGATTTCTTAAATATTTTTGTATTCAAAAATTATTAGTTATACGATGAAATTAGAATAACATGAAATAAAATTACAAAAGATACAATAAATAATTATTATCTCTTATTTATTAATAATATTTAGCGTCTAAGCCTTTTTATCGTCATTTAATTATTGTGTAATTATATATACCTACTTAGCAATATGTTTTATTTATTTATTTATTTATATTCACACAAGGTCTTCAGGTCCCAAACTAGGCAGAGCCTGTACTATAGTAACCTGATGACTGATATATATACTTAAATACATACACACCCAGACACAGGTCAAACAGACATGTTCATGCACACAAATGTTTGACCTGTCCGGTAATCGAACCCGGGACCTGATTATTTTTGATTATTATAAATGGTTGTTACACCGTGTAATTAATTAAATTAAATAAGTAAATGAAAAACAGATATATAAAAATATAGATAAAAAGAAATCAAAGTGAGATCCTAACTAAACCGCTGCTTATCATCCACGCATGACTAGCACCTCTGACTAAAGCAATACATTTAAACAAAATACGCATGAATAAGCCTTAGAAATCATAACCCCCCTCAATAATCTCCACAAGGCCGGCTGGAAGGAGCCTGCGTTCAGCCTCCCCCTATATCATTTTTTTGTATTATATTTCTAACTCTGGTGCTTTTTATTCTTGCAATCACGCTCAAGTTTAGAAATCTGCCACCAAATATTTCAAGTTTTCAATCTATTCAGTGTAAATTACAGTCGACGTTGCGGCTAATTCTAACACAAACTAACTAAAATTCTTTAGAATCATAAGGCTCTTATTCTTTATACGCTAAAAGTCAAATTTGTATAACTTCTCACCATATATAATAGATATTAAACAAGTTTTATTCATTTGCTGGCCAATTGTACATAGTTTTAGTCGCCACTTATTTGATGCCAGATAGTTAAATAGGGAGTGTCTTCATTACTCACCTCAAGTTTATACGAAATACATTTAGCCACTTTATAAAATCGAGAACAAAAGCTACCAAAACCAAAAAAAAACCCTACAAATACAAAACTGTAACTGGTAACGTTATTCTTGCGATTTGCATCAAAGATTTTAAAAGACTTTGAAACAAGACGAAATTTTCAGTTTCATGACTGCATTTAAAGTTTTATCGACATGCGAATGAATTGTTAATTAATTGTACGGACAGGACGGTATAAGATATGCATGACACACATATAAAATATGTTAAAAAATCTGATAAACAACAGGCGTATTATAATTGGAAATAAAGTATCGATACAAATATCTCGAATTTTACTAAACAGATTCAACCAGCCCTAACAAGCATAGAATTAAGATCAAAAACAAACGTTAAGCTTTAAATAATAAAGTCTTGTTTTAATTGTGTGAAAGGTAACATAAGCCTTATCTTGTCCGGAAAGGTGCATGCGGGACGCATACGTGTATGAGAAGTAAAGTGGTGCGAATTCGTCACGGGTGCTTATCGAAGACGCAGCCGATAAAACCTTCTCGAAACTTATTATTATACTGACCATAAACCGACACCGGAGCTCTGCTTTTGATAACCCTCAGGGTGCTTGTTGAAAAATTAAATTGATATTTTCCTTGCATCGAAAAGTGCAATTCAGATTGCCATGAGTTTGAAAGAAAACAATAACGGAATAAGATTGTGCCTACGGCATTGACAACACTCCGCTTTTACCGGCCTCTCTCAATATAATTAATTCTAAGCACAAGCTCAAATGACTCAAAAAAGCTCTCAGGGTGCGTTCGTCATTACTTGCATATTTTTTTGTTCCAAGAAGGTAGATCGGATTTTTTCGCGCCCTCTCAACTTAGCCATAGGGTGATTTATGATAAAAGTTATAAGCGGCATTTTTAATATCAACGAGCCTTTTACAGCTTCGTCCCTTTGTAGATGCCGGCGAGATGATAACCTAATTAACAAACGTTATATATCATTGGACAGTGAGCGAGCCCAAATATAAGATTTTATTTATTGATCTGTGTCGGAAAAGAGACTCTAATGTAGGTAGGTATGTTGTCAAACCAGCAGTCGTATTTCTGTAATGTAAATGAACTAAATTCTTATTTTTCTAATTTTTTGAAGCGATGATAGACCCTGGTTCGATCCCAACAAACGGCTTGAGCTTTCAATGAAGATAATACCGTTATCAAATTCCCAGATAGGGTACTTCAGAGTACCCGCCTGGCCACCCTCAAATATAAAAAACTGTCACCAAATACACAGTGTGTTCAGGCAGCAGACCTTGAGAGCCAGTAAGCATTCTAGGTCGAGCGTGATAACGTCTTCAACCACATCGTCACTGACCATCAAATGAGATAGTGGTCAAACACTAGATCTATACAGTATAAAAAAATCTCTTATATAGAGTATATATAGTTACTTACTGAGTTATTTTATTATTCTAGTTATTTGATATGTAGATTGATTTAGTGCTGCAATTTTCAGCATGGTGGTTATATGTAAGGTAGGTTATAAATGACATTTTAAGTTAAAAAACATAAATATACCTTTTCATGCAATGCTCAGAAATTGTTAAATAAATACAATTGCCCAAATTGTCACGAGTGAATCTTCAAGTCACGATTGAACAGGTATCTTCAAGGCAGGCGTGATTCATCATATACTTCACTTAACATTAGGTGAAATAGAGGTCAAACGCTTGCCTATTGAAAAAATTGTATTAATATTATGAATGTAAAAAAAAGGGGAGGTACTCACGCAATAAGTCAGAGGGTTCCGACTATAGTTTCAACCACATTCGGTGGTCTTTTTCAAGGAGAATACGGGGCGCTCGCGGACGCTGTCGCGATTCGCCTAGTACAGTACTTTTACAGTACTATTACTATACAGACTAGTGTAAAAACCACGTCAGTTTTAATAACAAAAATGTATTAATATATTGCGGTTCTATTTGATGTCAAAGCTAAATGTTCTAAGACCTTTAAATACCAGCAGGTCACTGCAGAAATAGATTCGTTTGCTAGTCGTCCACCAATTGTGGAGTTATAAATGTGAGCGTGGGCGTCAGTTATGAATTGAAGAGTGACTTCGTTACACCTGTGCTTCACAACCTTCTAACAACATGCTGACTGACAAGTACTGTAATATTTAGAGCGACCTTTTGTCTATACCCGTCACAATGTTGTCGAAATGATTGAACGTATAAGTACCTAAATGACTTACGTAAGTCAGCAGAAATGTATTTATTATTATTTTCAATATTACATTATTGTATATAATGGGGGAGGCATATTTCCAACCGTGGATGTCTTTTTGGCTGACATGATGATGATGATTATATATTGTTTAGCATCATCTAGTCATCTCAATTGCTCTTTCTTTGAAAGATAGAGTGAGGATAAGGGACCAATGACCCAATTCTGTTAATCACTCAAACTAGCTAAAACATTTCAAATGATAAATATCTTATTTTACAGGCTTAAATTTGTATAACTCTTAACAACGCGGTTTTATTCAATTGAGGGTAGTTTCACTTGGCATGAAATAACGTGACTATGTTTTATGTAAAGCATTTTAAAAAAGATCTAATTTTAGTTTCATTTAATTAATATCAAAATTGTAAGTTCCAATGTTAATAAGTTTTATTTATTTCTTAATTATTTTTATTCATAAGTATCAAACTCATTTTATAGTAACCGCATAAATATTTACATTCACAGTATACAGAAGAATACAGTGTACAGAAGACAGGCATTCCAGGGTTTGAATTCTGCAATACACATTGTTCATAGATTGTCAATGAATTGCCGTTTTTGATAGTTTTGCTATTCTACTTAGTGTATAATTGTAATGGCTAAACAGATCTAACACAGATTCTACCTACAATACAATCGAGATACAATTGTTATTTTATCGGAATTCCTAGAAGTTTATATATGATCACATTTTAATTACAAAATATATAAAAAAATGGCATCCAGAGCAGCTGTGTGTTTGTGGACTATGATCACGGAGTGTTCTTGGGGCCCAGAAGTTAATGCAAAACTCAAATTATCTTCGATAGATTCAACACACATCCAAAACACATGTGCAGCCTACTTTTAACGCGCTTTTTTATCATCCATTCATTCAGTTATAGCACACTGATACTATAAAGGCGAAAGTTTGTCTGCCGTTTAACGTTTGTCGTTTCTATATTTGTCACTCCTTCGCGCTGAAACGGCTAAACGGATTTGCATGAAATTTAGAACGAACATAGCTTATACCCTGGAATAACACATAGGCTTATTTTTATCCCGGAAAAGGTATTGTGTCCATGGGATAATAGAGATAGCAGGAAAACCGTAGTCCACTCGGGTAAAACCATGGGTTCCAGCTAGTATTAAATAGTTATATGCGATTTGCAAAGTATATGGCTTAATGTTGTATGTATTGCTTACGGGCTGTTCGGCCGTGGTCTAAATAAAATTTGTGTTCCAGACGCTTCTGATCATTAGAGTTTACATTATGGCTTAACTTTAAAGCTTTGTATTAAAATATTAAAAAAAAAAACGATAAACATTCAATATTATCTTAACGTGTCGACTGACACAACATGTGATGTATTAACGTTATCTTTTCCGTCAGCAGTATTTCGAGTTTAATAAAACAAAACATGAGCAATGAAAATACTTAATAGCCAGACCGTGCGAGTTTATGTTAGTTTTCCTTAAAGCAACGCCTGTGCAAACGAAGCCCGAGTCACGTCATGGCAATACAATCACAGGCACGAAACAATACCACCATACACAACTACTATTTTTGACGACGGTCATATAGCATACATTGAAACTTTTTCTAAATACTTCGAAGGATGTGACATGAAAAAGCAGCGATGTAAGTAGAAATGGACAAAAGAGTCGTGTATTAAGGTTAGTTTATTTGTCGGAAACGGAAGCGGCGGGTTGTGCTGGTAATGAATTTGCAGGGCGGGCGGCGCCCTAACAAAATAAATTGCCGCATAGTTTCCCTGTTTTGTTTTTAAAAGCTTCAGTTTGACTTGAATAAGCAATGGGATCGCGTGCAAGTCGGAAAAGGCAACACTTGCAGCGGCCGAGCTATAAATTAAATTTTGCTTAAGTATTTTGGTAGTGAGCTTGTTTAGTCGGAGTTTTTGCCATGTTTTGTGATAATCGAATATTGTTCTTTTTATTTGCAACGTCTGTTATAGTCTATATACCTTTTATACTAAATCTTATAAGAAACGGGATAAAGGGATTTTTTTTTTAATATTCATTAAAAAAAAATTACCAAAACATGGAACCGACTTCGACACTCAAAAGTGTGAAATAATTTGTTGAAGTATTTCATTTGATTTTTTTTTATTGCTTTTGAACTATCATGGTACTGCATGATAGTTCAAAAGTAATTAATATCAAAATATTGTGCTCAAGGTAGGTATCGACTTCGACAACTTATTTCACATTTTGAGTGTTGAAGTCGGTTCTATTTTTTGGTATAAAATTTTTTTTCCTTCTTTTTAGTGACCTTTGTTACTCACCGATGTCTTCACCCGCTACTATAATATCGTCTAGGTATAAGCACGCACTTACTAGTTATTGGAGTGTAACTCAAAAACCGCTTGTCCGATTTTGATTAAATTTAAATGGGACCACACGGAAAGCGCCACTTTTCAAATAAAAAAAACGATCGAAATCGGTTCACCCAGTCGGAAGTTATGCGGTAACAAACATATTGAGAACCTCGTCGTTTTTTTGAAGTCGTTTAAAAATGAGGTATTAATATAAATTTATGATAACATAATTAGGTCTGTGTATACTCTACGGGACACTGAGGACGTTACGTAATAAACTAAGACTTTTTTCTTATTTTTATCAGCAGTAGGGCTCAAGTTTGAAAAATTGTCGGCAACCACATGTGCTCAGTGTTTGGTGACAATTTTTCAAATTCGAGGATGGTAGCTAGCCAGGCGGCTACCCGTAAGTACCTTACCACCATGCTTGGAATTTGATAACGGTGTTACCTTCACTGGAAGTCCAAGGCGTATGGAGATCGAACCAGCGTCCTTCAGTTTGACATCCGACGCTCCCGCCGCTGAGCTGTCATCGCTTCCTATTTTTGGACGGGGTAGTTATAGAATTTATAATCGTAACAGGAAATATATAAAGTATTTTTTACATATTTGGCTAAAAGTAGCGGTATGTATACTTACAGTAAACGTTTATAATTATACGGTATGAAGCACAAAACGGACGCGCGCCTTCTAAATTGTTCGTAGAAACAATATACTTACTCGTTCACTTACTCTCCATTTTAGAAGCACTGCTTCGGAAGTGTTCATGCACATTAGAATACCGCAAACACGAGCTTTCTACGATAACTCTGCGTATTTTTTGCTCATTGATTGTCAGAATCCTGAAATGCTTTTTGCAAAATTGTCTTATTACGGGTTTCCTACAAATACCGTGAATCGCCAATATTGCAGAACTTTCCTTACAAATAGAGCAACAATTTTAAATCTCGATTTTTTATAGCTATATATGTAGTCAATTATTGATACATCGCATTTTCAGACGTTTAGCATTTGACCACTATAACTATTTCTTGATGAAGTTCCAATCGAGAGTCAATAATGATGCGGTCGAAGGTGGAACCACTCTAGACCTAGAATGTTAACTGACTCTCAAGGTCAGTGGCCTAAACACACTGTGTTTGATGATTGTTTTTTTTAACGACCTATCCAGGCCAATATTGGAACATAGGTAGGTATACCCTACCACCATAGATTTAATGACGATTGAATGTACATCGAAAGCTCAAGTTAAAGGTGTTGATCTAAATACCGAGAGTAATGATTGAAAGCCAAATCTCCCACCGCTAACTTATCATCACTTCAGTAGTTCACTTCTTTTTTATTATTTTTTATGTGTTTCATATTCTCTTGTTATGACACTATTATTTGTGGCACAAATATTGTCAAACTAAATATTTTATAATAAATCTAAAAAGACGAGTAGGTTCGTACCATCAGCTTAGAACAATAACTCCGTTGATTACCCCTCCGCAGCGCGTCTAATAATTCACACTGAGGCACTAACCTCTAATTAGACGAGCGGGCGGGGCGCGTCGGTGCGAGCCGTTTGAGATAAAAATCGGACAATCTGACGTTGTTTCTCTTCTGTAGAGATCATTCACTCAATAGATTTACCTATTATTGTTTGAAGAGTCTCTCTCGTTCGTTCGTTTAAGGCTTTACCTAATGTGATAAGTGACAATTTTGAGCCTTTGCAGCTTATTTTTTTGTTTTCATTTGCTAAATTATTAGTGAAAAAATATTTTCGATTGACCATATTTTTTCAATTTTTCACGGCAACTACAAATGCGCTTTGAGCTGTATTTTAAACCAGAAAGAAGTAAGAAAAAATAAATAAGAAAGATAGAAATTAAAACGACAAAAATGTGATTAGTATATAATATAACACATAGGTTTATTTTCATCATCATCATCAGTCATCACCACTCGCTTTTGATCCATAGACTGATAGCTAGTAGATGGAATGAAATAGGCGTTTAACAGAAATTCAACTATAAGTTCAATTTATCTTTTTAACGATATTGTTTCGTGTTTTAGCCATAGAATACCGGCACATGTTTGTCTCAAAGTATCAGCAATGCAATGCAACAGGGCGATACTGTTAGCGTTCTGCCCACAGGTTGGACTGTCGTCGCGGCTCAGTGATCAGCGACACTGACTTTGGAACCGCGACTCCGGGTTCGAATCCCGGCCGGGGCAAACATTTCTGTGATGAGCAAAGATGTTTGTTCTCGGGTCTTGGATGTTTGTGTATTGTGTTTGTGTGTGTATATGCCTCCTGCGACACAGGGTATCCTAGTGCGGGGGTGTGAGTGTAAGAAAAAAAAATTGTGAGTTCGAACATTTAATCTATCTATAGGCTGCAACAGCTAATGGATTGCTCAACTTTTAATATTGTATTTTATTTTATTAAATTAGTTTAAATTAAAATATATATTATGTAACGGAGTCAAAGTAAGATTAACAAATCGAGCAAAACACGAGCATGTCGGCTGTCTCATAATAATATGTAGATACGTAGGTAAAGGTTCTCATAGATTTGTTTTTATGTGGTGGCCTAAGGTTAACCCTTAAAAATATTATCAATACAAATGTACAACAATGATACTATAATTCATTTTAATAATGTGTAACTTAAACCTTATTTCTGGAAATAGTGAAGATAGTTTGTTTCCAAGAATGTCGGCTTCCAAATTACAGGGCTTACTACACCGCACCGCACCGCCACACTCCAAAACCACTCGTACGCTGCCCAAACAATCGAATTAGCCTGTAATGACTACGATATACTTATTTTGTTATTGAACCCTAATCTTTTTTCGACTCTACAAATTATTAGAACAATACAGTTTTTTGGTTATTCCAATTTCTGTTTTTGTCACTTGTTTGAATAAAGCTGAAATAATTTTTAGACACTTTTACTTTGTATGTATCAAAAGTTTCTTCTGTCCACTAATAATGGTAGCCTAACTTATGGCTGTGGATGACGGCGAGGAGACGAATTGAAATGAACTAGAAGCATTGCATTGTTTATTATGACGTATTAATTGATAGGGACCATGGTCACACTGGATTTTCGTCGTATATCGTATATAATATGGTCGAGAGCGTTAAAACATAATTTATTGTTTTAAATAAACGTATAATGTATATTATCGCTAGCTTTATTAGCTTTTCTGACGGGAAAATATTATACACTTGAAAAAAGTCTGTGAAAGCATCCTTCCCGCCGCTCGCATTGCTAGTTACTCGTTAGTTAGTGCTAGTCTTCTTCTTTTTGTCTTTATCCCACACTAGGTGCAGTCGGCAAACATGTTTTCCTCGTCCATTCTCTTCTATCATTAGTCGTCTCAGTGCTCACACCTTTTATAAACATCATTCCTCACACAATCCATCCATACCTTCTTTGTAATTCCTATACCTCTATATCTACTCACATTCATTTACTCCTTTTGTTTTGTGTTTGTCAAGTACTCTTTTTTAATATGTTTTTCATCAGTCCTCATGACATACCCATACTAAGCCAATCTATTTACTTTCACTGGTGCTACTTTCAAGCTTCCTCTAACTCATCTTGTTTTATCTATTCTAGTGACACCACACGTCCATCTCAACATTCGCATCTCTGCCACATGCACTTTTTTCATCCACCTCTGTTGCTGCCCAACATACAGATTACATCATAGATACATTAAGACAGGTCTAACTTTGGTCTTATAAATTTTGCCCTTTAGTTTCAAGGGCAGTATGGTGAAAATTGTTGTGTTTCACTCATGGGTAAAGTTTTTAGACGTTTTGTGTTTTGAAACCCTTCGTTTTCTGAGGTTTCAATCTAAGCACGCACGCCAAAAACCAACTATACCTACATGTGAAACAAATAACTATACTACGATGTTAATATAGTTAACTTTTGTTTTTCATTATATTTTTGATAGAGAATAATAAAAACTCTGTTTTATAAATCGATGTTATACATACTGTTCTAGTTGTACTGAGTTCTAGATATAGCGTGTTTTCGTTATTTTGGGTAATGGATGAATGTCTACGCAATAATCAAGCGGAATCCGAGAATTTTTAATTTAAAAATGCCATCATGCCAGCGGTCAACCGTGTAGTTACTCTTTAGGCGGATACATTTTAACTGACCCCATATGAGTACTTACAATAAGGGGAGGTTCATGATTGCATCCTAATGGTCTATATTATTACTTTAACATGCACACAGATCAAGATATTTATATATTCGCATTTCATTTAATTTGTATACTAAAGCACAATGATTAATGTTTTTTTACTGACAGGCCATAGAAGCTAAGATTAACGTCATATTAATGTGGCTACTCTTCTAGGCATAACAAACGAGATGTGTACAGTAAAAAAATCCTATTAGTCGGGCGATTGAGCCCAAACACGATACAAAACACACTCTTACACCCACCTACACAAACATGGATCGCTACCTGTAATTACCGTTTATTATAAAGGGTGAAATAAAGCGCATTCCACACTAGCGCGTCGAAGCCGCCACGCTATATAAGCTACATTCGGTAGTGCGTGTCACAGGTCTTGTCTAAACTCATCAATCTTAGCTCCATTTAATTTAAGAATAGAATATGCGTCGTGAAAAGCAGCCGTTGGAGCCGAAACAAAACGGTCTCGCGTGCACAATGAGCCGAGCGCCGAGCGAGCCCGCAAATGGAATATACGAGCCGCGCAGCCATTGTCGCTCCACAAAAGAAAGGCAATCATTCGACATGAATAAATATCTTTGAATAATGGGGCCGCGCTTATAATGAAATGTTTTATGTATCGGAATTATCGCGTATAAATCGCTTTTGTACGTCCGCTTCGATTCACTTCCAACATTTTTATCCACCTATTTCCTCGTACATTGCAATCAGTTAATCGACCGTTCTAATGTTATGCGTTCTTGTCGCAATAAATAGATTGCTTAAATAAATAAAAACACGCTGAAAGTAGAGTTACTTGTATGGCATAGCTAAGTGCTGTATTGTTGAGTCAGTAACGCGTGCCGAACTAACTGAGCCGAACGAGCGATTGTTTTTACATAATTATTGTGTTCATATCGTATATCTGCGTATAAATTACGATAAATAACTCAATAGTCTTATTTCGTAACTTTATTTAGCTTGTTTTTCTCATGCAGCCTACAGAAAATGCAATTGCTAATTGCTCTACGTCGTGATATACGGTCGAAAATTGAATAATTTTCGATTAACAGTTAACCTACAATGTTAACTGACTCTCAAGAACTGCTGTCTAAACAAATTAGGTGGTTTTTGGTGACAGTTTTCTTTTCTTGATTGGTAATAGCTATTTTTCTTATAGTTATACTTATAGTCTTTATGTATAACGTGTTCCTTGTTTTATGTCTTATGATTATTGGTTTTTGTTATTATTGTGCTACTAGCTGACCCGATAGACGCTAGCCTGCATAGATAAGTAACTATATATTACTATCCTGTCTTAACTATCAATATTGTATACGAAATGGTATAATTAATTAATAAACAGTATATAAACATGCTGTCAATCGTGCCAACTGTCAAATAACTGACAGTTATGTCAAATATATTGCCAAAGCACTAAGAAGGTTAGTTTTCTAATTGTTCCCGACTTTCTTATTTTTTTCTTTCATAAAATCCGTCATGTGACAATAACAAACACAACAAAAAAATTAACAAAATTGGTCCAACCGTTGACGCGTGATGCCGTGACCAAGGTAAAATGGTAGGACTTATCATATCATCTGATCTTTATTAATTCAAAATAATTATGGTTTGATGTTAATGTCATGTTAGAAGCTCAGGAATACTGCAGTTTTTGATTGTTGTCATTTGAAGGATATAACTTTAGTAGAATCGATAAATGTCATAGTCATTTTTTTTAATTTTTTTTTGACAACATTCACACAAGGTCTTCAGATTATCAACTTAATGATTTTGATTAATTTTATTTCTAAACGACTTCAAGAAAGGAGGCGGTTATAATTATATACTATGTAATTGGGAAATGATTTGTAAAATCACACACCACAATGTAGCTTTGGGACTTTTGGCTGGAGGATAGATGAGCTCAGTATAGGCAGAAGCCTTCCTTCTCTGGTTATCTCTTGGTCGCCTATCATGTGATAGGTACCTAATACTTCCTGAACGCCATAAAAAAGGTTGATAATAACATAAAGAGATCAGAGCAGCGCCTTGAATCTAAACTGCTTCTAACATTATCATCATTACTTTTTTATTATTGCATGCATTTGACAACTGTGTCACCTGATGTTAAGTGATGACGCGGTCGAAGATGGAGCACGCAAGCCTAGAGGATTTAAGATACACTCGTGTTGTAAAGAATCTAGGCTTGTACCTATCGGGAAACACAGATTTAGGTAACGAGTTCTATTTCTTGATAGTACGCACTATGAAATTATGCAGGTCAATAGTGGGAGCTGGACGTCGCTCGTGCAGCCAAATGGTCCCGATAAATTTAGTAGGTAACTACATCTTTGCTGTAATATCAATTTATGTTACACAAAACATACATTCAATAATATAAAAGTGTTAGAGGAACAACACTTATTTATTTCGTAATAGCGTTCTTTCGCGTTGTTTTTTCGGCGGTGATTCGTTTTTCCGGTCAGTTTCCGAATCGAATGGCATTAATTATGGTTGTGATGGAGTGCGCCGGAACGAAGCGGGGAGGGAGTGGGGAGAGCGGGAGCTGGGATGGTTTGCTAGATTTAAAAAACCGTGTTACATTAATAAGTAGGTTAGAAGGATAAGCAAATTTTTTAAACAAGACAGAATTAAGCATCGGTAGGGTTTCAGTTGCTTTAAAAACTTTGCCATGGCGAGATACTTCCATGATCTAGTATTAAATATTGATTTACTTACATTTGTTGCAGTCATTGGTCAATATTAAGTTTATCGTAACAGAACATGCCGGTAGCGTCACTCAAATGCAATATGTTTTTTGTATTTGAACCGTTGGCTTGCAGAAAAGCATTTGATACTCGGGAAACAGATTTTCTTGTCCGAGTGTCAAGACACCGTATAGTATGTGGATATATCTGCATTTAATAATAGGTATTTTAGAATCTTATTTCTGCTATTATTATGATTAATTAAAATTCTTCAGTCATATAGGCTCTTATTCTATCTGCGCTAAAGTTCAAATTCGTGTAACTCCTTACAACACTATCTCTAATATTGGCGACGACTGGATTCCATTTTTTAATAAAAAAGATCTAATTTTAGTATTTTTATTATTAAGTGTCATACGAATTTGGATTTTGCACACAGTAAATTATTTTCTACAATTTTTAGATATTGTAGAAAATATTTTAGATATTGTACATATCTCTTAGATAATAAGAATTGTGTAATGTAATAGTGTAAAAGATGTATTCACAACCGAGTGGAAAAATAAAGAAGAATATAAAGTATTTTCTGGAAATTAGAACATACTTTTTCTAAATTTTAAGGAGTATTAAAATGCCTTTACTGTTCAAGTATTCTTATACAATTATAATTACCTACTCTTTTTTCAATGTATTTTATTTATATTACATCTTTACACCACCACAATCTGAATGTTTCTAGCGTAATATTTATCCCACCGTGACGCCATGTGCTATTTGGTAATTTCGTACGTAGATTTCACAATCTAAATTATAGTGATACCAAGTTTTATCCAATTTGCTCGATTTTTATTAGCGTTCAACGAGACTGTCAGCAAAGCAAGTAAAAAAAACAAAGAGAGTACTAAATATATGTAATATGATTTTGCACGCTTTGCATCGGTAAAGCAATTTATCTCATTAAGACCTTAAACTGAACTAACCAAAGAATGAACTGATCAGAACAACATTCTAGTTGTGGAAGATGAATTAAAAGAGCCTATTGGATATTTGTGTATTTACAAGTTTTACTTAAGCACACACACAATTTTCCATGCAATTATGTATTAAGTATGTCATAGATAAATACAATATTTGAACTGAGCAAACAATACATTGCTTATGTTAAGGGGTATGGCAACATTGGATACAGGCCCAGAGGACCGGCCTCACGCTCCTTCACCAATAAATCAATTTAATCTAATTTAATTTAAGGCGAGCATCCTCCATCCAACTCGGCCCTACAGTCACGCAATATCCAATTTAATCATTATGAAATCACTTTTCAGGATTTTTAATGGCTGCTTCTTCGCAAAGTTTTTCATAAAGTTCTGCGAACGTAATAACAAAACACATGAGTGATCTATTGAGACCAAATTTGCACTTATTTCAGAAATGGATGGGTTTAATAATAAAATATTAAATTATATTCATACAAAATATACAATATTCATTAAATTGATGAAATACATTTTTGTAAGGTTAAGCTGTGGAGCAGGTGGAAAGACGACCCTACTAAGATCGCAGGCAAGCATTGGATGCAGGCCGATTCCGATCGGTCCTTGTGGAAATCAATGGAGGAGGCATATGGCCAGCAGTGGACGTCCTATGGTTGAGATGATGATGGATGTTAAGTTAATGAGTTAGTTTTCAAATCCGGGCCTCACGGAACGTATATGGAATCTTATTTTCAGCCTTTATTAGCAGAAATAGCAACTAGTGTGTGAGTAGGGTAAAAGGCTAGTTGCTAATTCTGCCAAGATAGCTTAGTAGCGTTCCTAATTACCGAAGTCTAAAATAAACTAAAATACGAACAAAGTTTGGTTTGTTTACTGTTTACTGAACTACTACCTTGTTTACTGAATCTTATTTTAGTTTCATGTGTCAAATCCGTGTTTGTAACCTAAATAAATTCGTTACTGTTCTTAAAAACGAGAAATCGCGTAGTATTACTTTATTAACTGTTTGACTGGGGTACGGCCTGGTAATTATAAATTTTATAATGCAGCGTAAACTTGTTTTTACCAGTCACTGTTTTAGGCTTCATCATTTGATAAATAGAAAATTGTCGGGCTTTTTACTGCTTTGTTCGTCCTTTTGTAAGTCCTACGTGTTTAATGATATGTTAAATATACCACTTAGGGGAACAGTTCATGAGAGTAATTTCTGATTAAACAAAATTTGAATTTGTTTTCTAATTTATCAATGAAAAAATGGTTTCGAGTGATATTTTCCAATATATATCTATATATCATCATATATTTCCGTTGTCATAAATTCTCGCGGTAACGACAAATACGCTTGAACTGTGTCTTATACGAGAAGAAAGGAAATTAAAAACTATAAAATGTGATTAGTAATTTTATTGAGCCCGTAGGTCATCTGTAAAGTTAATATGTGTAATATTTTAAATCTACACGCATGAGGATTCCCGCCCCTTCTGCCTGTAAACACCCGCGAGCCTTTCGCTAGCATCGGTAGCTGTTAAACTCTTAACTGGCGATTGCAGTGATTGTTTGACAAGATTTATTTCATATTTGGCTCTGTTATTAGTAGTGAAATATTAAGCTATCGTGCTCTTAATGTATAACACGCGCTATTTCTATACCAGAAAAAGGAGTAATTAAAGACTTTTTTTTAAAAAATTAGTTACAAATGTCAACCACTTGGCATTAACACCTGAACGTTTTTCTAACAATTATAAATAAACCATTTACAAATGTACATTTGCTTTCTACCTACCTATACATAAATAATATAAATAGAAACAATCAATCTCAATTCTATTATTTTGTATACAGAAACAATTAATTTCTTCTTAGAGCAGAAAACGAGAAGCATCATATTCTGCTTCGAGTATTTCGGTAATCGTTCGAGTGAAAATTCCTACTGATTACTTGCAAGTTCACATACCTCAAGTCCCCTAACAAATCAAATATCTGATCACGAATTGAATTTGTTGAGCATCTCACAATGAGTATACCAACAAGCGAGCTACTATTCCTCGAGCGACCACACAGCGCGGTCCGTCACGATTCCAATGAGATCGCGATGACACCCTTGAAATACGTCTAATGGTCTGATTTATAGAGCAAATTAAACATTTGACTTGCCGTGAATTCGACGCTGAGTGGATCCGTCACGCACGGACACAGAGCGGACGCGGACCGTGCGCTAGAAATTTGTACACTCGCATACTGCACCAGAGAAATTAATAAATAATAATAAATAAATAAAATCTTTATTGTTCATAGATACATGACATTTTTCACTTAAATGGTGCACCTGAAACTTAAACTAGGTTTAGAACCCGTTGTATAAGTCTCAGGACTCTAACGTCGTCAATAGTTACACATATCTATGAAGCAACATTTTATAGACAGATTAAACAATAAAATATTAATACTTTTATGTGAGTACATTCACTTTTTCTACAAACAAAAAAAAATGTAATTCATTATTAACAAACTTATTCTATCATATCTCGTAATCATATTCACATGCCAAGTTAAAATTTGTATAATTTATAAAAATAATTAAAAATTAAAAATAATTAAATTCATTCATGCGTTTGTGAGGGTTATTAATAAATACATACTAATACCGACAATGCGATACGACTTTGAGTTGGATTACTATGAGTGGGATTACATGACGTGAGATTGTTTTTAACATAGTATAAGGACATGATGTAGGTGTAGGTGTACTTATGTGTCTGCATGTAGGTACCCCTATATCGTCTGCTTCTGAGAAATTCACGATCTAAATTTGTCGATCCTTTGAATTGCAGAAGTCATTCAAAATTAATTACAATAATTATTGCTGACACAGCGTAGCATAGGGTCACGTTTTATTAGCCGGGAACGATATCTTAATAGTTACTTTTACTTTTTTAGGGTTACATGCTTCTGAAACAACCACAGATACTTTTTTGTACACATTCCGGTGATCTCCGGAAGCTGGTGTATGGTATGAAGGAAGGTGAGGTGAGGTGAGGTGACTAGAAAGAGCCTTTTCAAAATGTATTAACATATTTTATCTAATCTCATACTGAAAATATAACGTTTAATAAGTCAAAAACAGAACTTGAATAACAGTCTTTATAGACAATAAATATATCGAAATAAATTTAAAAAGTTACATTATGATACAGCTCTTCTATGATAACTGTATCGAAATTTTAACTTTTTTATCATTAAGATACAACTTCAGCTTGCAAGAAGATTGCAATGCAGTTTTTCTATACGTATAGTATGTGGACGCGGCGCAACACGCATGCGCGACCAGCAAAATGGATTTTGGCGCTAAACGTTTACAAATAAATGCAAACGTATGCTGTGATTTTAAGTAAATTTCACTAGCTATTTTGTGAGATTAGATAAAGTAGTGTATGAAACTGCACATGCACGGTCTTAAAACATTCGTGTACAGCTATAAAAAAACGAACACTCGTGTTTTAAGAACCCTAATTATGATACAGTTTCAAAAAAAAAAAAATATTTTTTAATATTGTATAGATCTAGCGTTTGGCCACTATCTCACTTGATGGTCAGTGACAATGTGGTCGAAGATGTTATCACGCTAGACCTAGAATGCTCACTGACTAAACTACTCTTTAAGAAGTGATCCTCTCCTAAGTTGTATAAAATTGTGAGTACCTACTGTGCTCGATTGTACGTATCAATGCACCACCGCGGGTGTAGCTGATTAATACGCCGATGCCGCTACCGCCTTCCTCCAGGTTTTTTGTGCGACGCGCGTGTCCGTGAGAACCAATTTCAGCGTTGCACTAACGGTCCATTCGAAATTATCTACGAGAGTATACTTCTCTGATCTGCTAACGAATCTGAAACAATACCTATAGAACCACATGAATATTCAATATATTCACCCTATTCATGATAGTCCTCTTAAAATATTCTTTCGTAAAGGTAAACATTTTAAACAAACCTTTTATCATAATCATCATCATCATCATCTCAGCCATAGAACGTCCTCCCCCATTGATTTCCACAAGGACCGGTTGGAAGCGGCCCGCATCCAGCCCTTTCCTGCGATCATAGTCAGGTCGTCTGTCCACCTTGTCAGTGGCCGTTCAGTGCTGCAATTTCCAGTCCATGATCTCCATTTGAGAACCAATGACCCCAACGGACATCACTTCTTCGAGCTTTGTGCCCTGCCCAATGCCACTTCCTTCAACTGTATAATCGGCAGGGCTATGGCAGTGATTTTCGTTCTTCTACGGATCTCCTCATTTCTGATTCGATCGCGTAAAGACACCCCAAGCATAGCCCTCTGCATAGCGTTGTACGACTTTGAGCTTGCACACAAGGCCCATTAATAGTCATACGAGCGTGTTGATGCGCATGAGAATCGCAAAGCCAAAAACACATTTTCTTACATAATGTAAAAAAATGTATAGTATTCAATCTTGAAAATGACACGAAATGTTTGATTTAATGCAGAAGCTTTAAGTTTTTTTTATTTTCTTTTTGCATTAAGTAAATCAAACATTTCGTGTCTTGCAGAAATATTTTAATTTGATTACAAAATAATCTTGTCAATATTTTAACTACAAATTTATCTCCATCTTGCGAAGCTCATCGCAAAACAATGTATAGTAACATATTATTATCCAGTGCTATAAAATACGATAATACCGACGCCTGATCCCGCCTCAGAAAAGGTTCAACATATTCCTGAACAAAGTCCCATAACTTTGGATCATCCAATATTTGTTATGTTAAAGATAACCAAAGAGATGAGCACAGAAAGCACCTATTGTGTTTGTCACTCGTTGCGAATAGTGTCTCAAGAGATAGCATACCATCGTTCACAGGGTGTTTGTTTGTTACCTATTCGATTATCTGAATTCTTTTGATATTAATTTAACCTTTCCTGTTACACACTTATTAGTGAGGAGCGTTTCTTCGCAACAGGTATACCACCAACACGTTCTGAAGACGAAGTACAAGATGGGTATCTTTAGAGGAGGTTTTTGAGGCTTATAATCTTAAAAAAAAACAAAAAATATGCAACAGAAATAAAATAAATATATGTATTATTCTATAGGAATACCTGCATAAAATAATCGATCCAAAAACAAGCTTGATAATTTTTCTCTCGAACAAAAATATCGTGAATAGACCTTTGAAACTTTTAAACCGATTTCACAAAAAGGAGGAGGTTACTCATTTCCAACGTATATGTATAATTTTTGTTTTTCTCTCTTAACTTCCGAAGTAGTCTCATTTAAATTTCATTAAAATCGTTTAAGTTGTTTATGAGTTGAGTTGTAGTTGAGTTTTTGATTCCAATAACTAAAAAATGTTACGGTTATCTAAATGACTTTATTGAAGGGCGAAGAAATTGGTGAACATACATAATAACAATTGATCCCGGATAAGTATAAAGGTCATTAAAAAAGGTAAAAAAAATTACCAAAAAATGGAACCGACTTCAATACTCAAAAGTGTGAAATAACTTGTCGAATTCGGTACCATACCATGAGCACAATATTGTAATGATAGTTACTTTTGTGAACTATCATGGTAGCGACTTCAACAAGTTATTTCACACTTTCGAGTGTTGAAGTCAGCTTCATTTTTGGTAAAAAATTGTTGTTGCCTATGTACGCGACTCGCATAACCTGCCGTTAAACCTCATTTGTATCTTGCATAACAAGTTTATACATACCTACTTACCTATACCTACTTACATATACACTCCTAGGAATGTATATGTAAGTATGTATAAACTACTACTATTAATTTAAATAAATTCTCTTCGTAATCTGCATTACTTGTTACTAACTTAATGCACATAGCACTGAGAACATTCTATCAAAAATTAACAAAAAAGTATTCGTAGAACTTCCGAAAAGAGTATTTACAGTTATGTTGATAACTGAATCACAAAAACTAAAATCTTGATCTCCAGGGGACCGTGAAAAATTACACATTTCGAGTTGGTTTTCTAAAGCTCTATAAACATTTATTTGTACCTCTTGCTTTGCTAACTGTGAATTTAATTTGAAAATTATATATTCTAAGTCATGGTCATAGCGCTGGATGGGAATAGTAGTCTATAATGTGAAATGATCAGTGTATTTTTGATGAAACATATAATTGATGAACGGGTTTAATAAACTAATTAAACCTTTCCTGAATTATAGTATTATAGACTTAAACCCAACTACTATTTGGGCTCCTTATATGTTGCTACAAGTTATATTTTCATAATATAAGTATATCAAACTCGTATTGGCCGTCGCTTGACCGCTATGTCCCCTGATGGTAAGCGATAAATTACTCTCCGATGGATTATCATACTTTAATTACAATAAATATTCAAATTATTTCAATATTCTGTTTCGATTGTCTGATATCAAAGGAAAAACATGTAATATTAAAGGATGGTACACACAATACCAGTAATAGTATAAAGTTTAACTTTTTAAAATTATTTTTAAACAAATGTATATAAAACCTTGTTTTTATAATGTATGCAAATACTTAATCTAAATCAACCCGCTTTGCATGTTAGCTCTTGCGGGCCTGAGTGTTACATAGCTATCTAGACAGGATGTTAGTTGCTAATATTATTTAGATTCTTTAAAACAAAATAGTAAAAAAATCGTTTAAAAAATTGTAAAAAAATACAAAAATAAATAATAAGTACTAAAACTAAATCTCTAAGTCCAAGTGGTGGAAGGTAAAGTCCCCAGAATATTGGCGGCATTGCCACTTTGAAAAGCGGGACTTATTTTTGTTCAAGTAAATTCCAGCACTCTGGGCACCAGATGCTTACAATAACACTTCCCTAAGTCTCTGTATAAAATGAGAGCGATCAGCCCCCATGGCATAAATATACCGCATAAGTACCCGGTCTAGGTTTACACGTTTGTGCCGTTTGAGGTTTTCAGGTTTGGTTATTTTTGCTTTCCATGTACATTGTCTTCCAATATAACCTGGATATGTGAAACAAGAAATCTCCTCCTGTACTACCTGTACCGGACACTCACTAATAAGATAGTGAGTGTCCGGCGTGGTACCTACCGTCTGCATAATACGTAATTGAACAGCAAGCGACGTATTGTCAGAGACTCGTCTCAACTCTGCAAGAAATTGCACTTGCTTATTACATATTCCCTTGTTGGAATATTCTGACAATATTTTT
The DNA here is from genome assembly GCA_934044485.1 of Apeira syringaria. Taxonomy (NCBI): domain Eukaryota; kingdom Metazoa; phylum Arthropoda; class Insecta; order Lepidoptera; family Geometridae; genus Apeira; species Apeira syringaria. The sequence goes on from OW203659.1 coordinate 6,166,491, forward strand.
AAAGATATAAGATTTTGCACGTGCATTAAGCGCTGGCTGTTTGACATTTAATGATTCCTCAGCTGTGGAACAGTAGTTTACTCAGTTTTTTATCGTGTTTTTTTTAATGTGTCACCCATAAAGCCTGTGGTTTTTTACCTTTCCTTCAATCGAACCTTGTCAGCTCTCCCTCCGTCGTAGGTAGGTACTCGTTCTTTTTCACCGCTAACATGCTTTATACTAATTCTTTATTGAATTCTGGAAGGGTTCTTTAGGTTCTTTTTTAAATTACGTGTAATACGAAAAAAACAAAAAGGTTTTCACCAACAAATTATTAAATATGATATATCATCGCAGCCTTAGAGCGTCCACTGCTGGACCTCTATGCTCCTATAGGATATGCCTTCCCCATTGATTTCCAGAAGGACCGGTTGCATGCTGCCTTGGATACATAGAGAAGTATTATAAGTAGGTAATGGAGTATGAAGAATTGTTAAGTTATAGGTTGGTTATATTAAAACCCAATATTTTATGATAATCGGCCTGTATTTTCTTTACTTTTTTTTAAAGAATATTTTGTGGTTAAGTAGTGGAAGACTGTTTTAAAGTTTGGAAACTACTTAATATTATTTTTTTAAAACAAATACGTCTAGAGCGTGAGTCTATGAAAGAGGGTCACGTATTTATTTACTCTTCATAGGTATCTAAAATTACTTAAAATCCACAAATAATGGTTGGCAATATTCAAGAACGGAAAGATAAGTATGATTATTACATATTTTCTTTTTATTAAATTCGCACTCTTTATCATCTATTAGCTGCGCTCGCAGTTTCACCTGCGCGGAATACAGTTTTATAACTACCTTCTTCTGCGCTGTCTATTCTTAGCTTTCTTATTATAATGAGCATTATATTGAGATTGAAATCGTATCAATGTCCATGGGGATATGTTTAGATAATAGTTATATGATAGGGTTTGTCATTGAGAAGGATGTCTTCCTCAAACATTTTGCAGGGATAAAGTTATAATATGTTTTAAAGTGAATAATAAAAATAAGAGAAACGTTTCCACCTTTCATAGTTCAACTTCCATGAATAGAGCTCTTCGTTTCTCTCCTAAGCACGTGTGAGTATTAAGAAGTGAGTCCATAAACCTACTCAGCATTGAAATGGCATTCAGTCTAATAGCTAGCCTCTCTTTAGGTTTCAAGAAGTCTTTGTCTGCATCTAGCAGACTATTCGACTGATTGTCATTTCAATGCTGAGTATATGGACTCACACGTACTTAGGAGCGGGTGACGCAGCATCGTTGTCACTAACAAATAATTTAGATAGAAGCATTATGTTCATGCTCTAATGATCAAATATAGCGCTCCCCTAAAATTTACCTTTATAAGGCTCCGTATTAATCGGTGACATTAAATTAAATTTATTACCATCGATTGACGCCGAAAAGGTGTTCGCGTTCGAACAGTAGGGATGCCCCGGGGTAAACGGCACTCAATTTGATCATTCCTCTATATTAATTACCGAAACAGCCCTCGCCTTTGGCGCAACACATAAATAACAAAAAATGACGTGTTTGTAACCCTAAGATAGTCGCATCGACCGATGTTCCGTCACGGTGTTGAATCCACCCGATTGCGTTGGTTACATCCCCTTACTTCAAAGTTCAAAGCCTAAACGAATTTCGGCGATTTATCTTTTTAAAACGCGGAACACCGTGTAGGCTGGTTAATGTCCATAAAAATGGTTCGTGCTCTGTATCACCTGCCATATGCTTGCCCTATATTTTTCAATAAATAAGTTATGGGTCTGTTTGCGCTGTACATACAAAATTGAGAGGGAATGAAATATTGATTGAAAACACTAGGTCTTAATGACATTTTTTTAATTAAATAAACTTAATAAAATATTACTACAATCAACAATAAACTAACTGGTTTCAAGAACATAGGCGTATCTACGTAACAGATATAAGTACCTACTCCAGACTTATATACATATGTGGAATTTAGAAAATGCATGTAGGTAGGTAGGTATAGGTCACATTGGTATCGCCTATGCTAAAAATTTTAGCATCTACAAATACGTAGGCATCTACTTTTTATAGCAGGGTTCCAATTCTCTTTTTAATTAAAAAAAGCAATTCATAAACAATGCAATAGTAACTCAAATGTAATCATAAATAAACTTGGTATTACGCTAAAATAACAATTGCTTCGCGATTTTACTGTACATAATTGCATTATGCGGTAGAAATTAGATCTGAGTGTTTAGGTACCTACAATAATAATTATAGTCCAAGTAGAATAACAAAATTAGCCAAAATGACAATTCATTAACAATCTATGAGCAATGTGTTTTCAGAGTAGAATTGATACCCTGCTTAATCGTTATATTTTAATCATTATGCAGTTACATATAATACCTACTATTTATTTTATTTTTTTACAATCGTTTAAGCACACATTTAATAAATTATGGGTATATACAGTAATCACATAATAATATTGAGTATTTGAATGAGTACAAAATTCAACATTAATATTCCTAAAAGAATTTTCTAGCATTCGGTTATAATTTACATAACAGTTATTTATGTACGTTATTAGATACGTACATTAATAATTTATTTAGTTCTAAATAAATCTCTTTGATGAGTCCAGCCATTCTTTATCGTAAAGTTTGTAATAAAAATAATACGTAAAGTAATATTACAAACTTTACGATTCTTTATACTCTTCGCACCAGTATCGCAGCATCTAACAAGTGAACTCGGAATTGTCATTTATCTAGTACTTAGCTTTTATCTAGTAGCTAGTAGCTTTGACATCAGAAAAGTTATAGTTTGTACCGATGGTGCGCGCGTTATTCTATTGTTTTACACTTACGTCACGATTACTGTGACGTAAGTGATTCCTGCTTCAGGCTGAAGTCTGTTATTAAAGAGATCGAGTAACCGTTTCTCTCATAAACGTTAACAACTAACGAGGAATTTTAGACACTTTGAGATAACTACTTACAGATCTTTTGAAGTTTCCTTGTTCGGTTATAAGGGATTCAACGGCGGCTGCAGACTAGGTTGAAGGTTATCTAACGTATGTTGCAAATTAAACGCTAGGTGGAGAGGTCCGTAGATAGATGGAGGGAATCCTTGTGGTTGCCTGAACATCGGAGACCACATTGCTGCTGCCATGGCTAACAACTCAGGATGATAAGGAACTATCGGTGCACACACGCCACTCACATCACGCTGTTCAAATGACTTGTCAATATCACTAGCCAAGATACTCTCTATGGTGAACGATTTCTTGGGCTTCACTATTGAACTATTTGTACTATAGTTGGTATCAAAACTTATCGGTTCCTCGTACGAGGGCAATGGAGGTACTCTCGTATTGGACTGACTTGCCAAAAATAAGTTGTTGAAATTCGCCAAAGCGACTAATTCAGCTCCGAGATTGTCCTTATCGCCTTTCTGCAGCTTGAACCTCTTTCGTCTGCGTAGAAGCGATCCATTCTCGAACATGTCGAAGGCTTGAGGATGCAGCGTCCAGTAGGCTCCCTTGCCGGGTCGATCTGGACGGCGCGGCACTTTCACGAAGCAGTCGTTGAAGGAGAGGTTGTGCCGCAGCGAGTTCTGCCAGCGCTGGGTATTGCGTCGGTAGTACGGGAACCGGTCCGTGATGAACCGGTAGATGTCCGAGAGGGGCAGCATGCGCTCCGGGGAGCTCCAGATCGCCATGGCAGTTAAGGAGATGTAGGAGTACGGAGGTTTTTGGTCTCCGTAGGATGCGCGCGTTGGCCGCGGCATGATCGACGGCGGTGTAGACTAGCGCGGTGCGGTCGAGCGGTGTGAGGCGAGGCGAGGCGAGTGGCGCGGGGCGTGGTGTCAGGGGCGGAGCGCCGAGGCCCCGCCCCACCGCCGGCTTGTTGTCTGTCGGCGCGCGATAACAAGAATGCCACTCAGCAGGCGACCCGCGCTGCATCTCCGGCGCTATCATTACCACAGTGATTGACTGCGCACTTACCTCCTGTTGGTACTACACACCCACACTGGTTATTCTGCTGAGCGGTGTGACGTTTATTAGATATGTCGGTATGTGTGAGTAGGACTACACAGTCTCTATCTGATTACACACATGGGTACCTATTAGGTATATATTTAGACTGGATTTTTGTATTCATTATTATTGGTTAACTTTTTATTCATCTCAAAACTATGAAATATTAATATTGATTATAAGTTTTTACCAACTTTCAAAGTAATAGTTTTACCATATTATTATACTTAGATAGGTGGTTAAGGTGTGCTATAATTTTCTTAGGTACCTACAATACATCTAGTTAGCTACTTAGGTAGCAGTTAAAGCAGTCATAGTAGGAAGGTGTCTGATACTTCCATAGAAAATAAGCATCTATGTAGATATGGTGTAGGTACCTACCTAGTAAAAACAAAAAGAAAGTTAAACTGAGTGTAGGTACTTATTAATAATTTCACGGTATAAATAATACCTAGGTACCTACTTACTTAATATATGAGTGACTACCAGAGGTAGGCAGTCCTACATAAGTACCCACTTACAATACTAGATGGTAGGTAAATCCTACAGGCAACCTACAAATCACCTACAGGCTGACAAATAATATATTGATTCACCATATAAGGTAATAGGTATAGGTAGAGAATTCTACAAAAACCTTTATCCAAGTTAATTGATAATAAGAATAAAGTATGCAAATCTCCCAGTTATTTATTGATTATTTACCTAGGCATAACTGAAGAATAAATACTAGATTTTTATTAATTTCCAGACAATGTTTACAGTCTAAAAACGGGCTAGCCCAAAAAATTATAATAAACCATCCAAGTAGAATTTATCAACTAGCAAAAATTAACCTGCGACGTTTTTTTTTAATTAATTTAACTTAACACAGGAACAACCTAAGTATTTGTATTTTAACATCATTGATAATTATTACGTATAACGACAAAAACTAGACGCCGTCGCCATCTAGCGCCGAGTAGCAGAACAAAAATCAACTCGTGACAACAGCGTTATATAAGTTTGGTTCTCGTTTTGCTTCAAAAGATAAACCATGTCGCTAGACGGTGATAGTATTCTCAATTTTTCCATTCTATTTTATATTTTTTGTAAATAAAGCATTTTTATACGGCTGAGATACGCCGAACAAGCCGACAAAAGAGAGGTTAATTATTGCGTCGAGTTCGCCTATCAAGCGACATTCTTGGTCGATCTACATAGGTTTAAGTCCAGTCATCTAACATTTCATCTCATTACACGATACGTTACTCGTTACGCATAACAAATATTGTTTCAAAGTCACATAAATGCCAACGTACGAACGAGCAGGTCAAAGGTGTCAAAAATCAGTTACTTAATTGCGAATAATAATATCTCGTTTTCCCTGTAGAGAACCAATTGTATTACTTTCTTTTCTTCTCTACAAATTTCATTTTAGACCTTTTTATACGTCAAACCGTTTTTGAGATAGAGAGGACGTGGAGAGGACGCAGTGTGTGGAGCGCTCAGTCATACTCGTACATACATTAGCGCATGGATGAGACAATTATTAAGTTATATATATAAGTATTAATTAAACAGAGTATTAATTAGACTAAATATACAATTTTAAGTGGACAACATAGTCTACGTATTTGTTTTTAACAAAAAATTAAATTAATAAGATTTAAACGTCCCTTTCAGATTATATATTTTTGAAATTCAATGAATTCTTCGTATCGTATTGGCCATGCACCCGAGCTCTTGCACGGTGCGCGGCGACGACGGTGTGTTTAAATAGTTCGCGGGCCATATTTTGACTCCTGTAGACCGCTAGTCGTCCGCCGACCATTGGTTGGGAACCATAGATAAGTAACTTTTGGGAACCAATGAACTAGAGGCTCTTTCGTAGAACGAGAGCATCTATTACAACTAGCAACTCTTTAGTTGAAATGAGACTTTCAAGACTAGCACCGATGCAGGTGGATTTTAAAAAATCTGGATGTCTAAGGCACGAAAAATCTTCTAGGCAGGCGTTATCCACCGTAGGCCGCAAGATCACGGATAGAACGGAAACATAGAGCGGGGGCACTCTAGGATTCCGTGTCGCGGGAGGCATGGACACACACAGCCAAGACCCGGGACAAAAACCTACACTCGTAGCACAAATGCTTGCCCCGGGATTTGAACCCAGGGCCCGGAGACCCAGAAGTCATGTCACTGACCGACCACTGATCCACGGTGACCTAGAGATCGTCATCACTTAACATCAGGTGAGACAGTTGTCAAACGCAAACTTATAATAGTAAAAAAAAAAAAAAAGACCGTCGAAATTGACCACTGGATCAAACGTCGCCTAAATTTGAATACAAATAATACAAAAGCGCACCCCGCCCTTCTTCCCCCATTATCATATTTATTCACATGAAAAAGGTTGAGTTTGAAACACAAATTAGTTTTAAATAAAAATTGTAATTTTTCTAACAAACTGTATTTCTTACACAATAGAGTCCAAATTACATGATCATTTAAAAATGTATATAATCAACAAAAGTAAACTTTTCGAAAATCTCTCGGGAATGGGTAAAAACGTCGAAGTTCTATATACATATGTTGTGCTTATATATAACAACTACATTTACAACTTAGATGTTAATTCCGGCACCGCCTTAAACAAATCTGCGACGAGGCCGTGGTCGCTGACCTGAAAGCAAAAAACACCAAAATATAGTTCAAGAGGCTACGCTACGCTGAGGGGCTCAAGCCCCCCAAAGCATCTGGGTCCATGCTGAATGATCTCAAGTTCCCATTACCGAAACCCTCAGCTGGGTATGCCTATGGTGGCCTAGGAACAGTGCGAAGATGCATAGCAATGCTGTGCAGATATGCAATGTGAGGGGTAGCCCCTTTTCGATGTCTACTTTTGACAAACAACATCTAGATTGTGGCGGGAAATAGCGACTAAGATTAAGATTGACTATTTATTTCATTTTTCAAAACTAGTGTTTCTTAAAGTGTTAATCCTACTAATATTATAAATGCGAACGTTTGTGTGTATGTTTGTTACTTCTTCACGCTCAAACGGTAACACCGATTTCGATGAAATTTGGTATGGAGATAGTTTAAACCGTGGATTAACACAAGGGCTACTTTTATCTCGGAAAAAGTATAGTGTCCGTGGAATAATTGAGGTAGCGCGAAAACCGTAATCCACGCGGGGCGCTACTAGTGTAATAATAGTTGATTGCTAACCGTCAATTTTACATAAAAGTGTATAAAAGTTGAAACTACATTGAACTAAGTTTCAGAGTACAAATTAAATAAATTTTTTTATAGATGATATTCAATGATATGTCAATACATACATATTTATCGATATTAAGCACATCGCTATCTAAACGTAGTTTATCACTAAACATTGAACCTGACTTTGATAAAGTCAAATATTAAACATGTCAGTTACTTTAATTAGAATAATTTTATACCGTTAACTACTATTACCGATAACCACACTTCATTAGTTCAGCAACACGCAATAGTGCCCATGGTGCATTTTAGACAAATGATTTCCATAAAATCAATTGTTCTCCGCAGTGGAGACGTTAAAGATTGAAATAGCAGCTGAAATGAAAATCAAATCATTTATTCAATTTTGTACTGGGATGGGACCAATATATTAATTTGACAGCAGCTGTGGCTCAATGGACAGTGACATGACTTCTGTATCTCCGGGCCCTGGGTTCGAATCCCAGCAGGGGCGAACATTAGTGCGATGAGTGTAGGTGTTTGTCCCGGGTCCTGGATATTTGTGTGCTGTGATAGTTTGTCAATTCCTCCCGCGACACAGGGAGTCCTTGTGCGGTGGGGTTTGAGTGTAAAAAATAATTAAATATATAAGTATAACTTTAAATAAGACACTAGACAGATTTTTCGATCTGTGAGCTCTGTTATTGCCATGTGGATGTTATCATAGAAATGAACACCTCCTAAGAAAGTCTCAAAACAGCAAACACCCTATGGATGCGAGTCTAAACTGCGGGTAAAAGCTAGTAATATGTGAACTATACTGACCTGGAAGATGGGTGCTTCAGGGTCCTTGTTTATGGCGACGATGGTCTTCGAGTCCTTCATGCCAGCGAGATGCTGGATCGCGCCGCTGATGCCCACAGCGATATATAGGTCCTGGAAATTAGAGACATTGATCTTTAGCGAAACGGTCCACATATAGGTAATGGATATGTCTAAGAAGAATATTGCTAGAATCATTACAATAATCATTGTATCAATAATTACTGAACAGTACGTAGATATCCCGTACCAAAATACTCAATTAAGCAATTAAATGTAAAAGCCTTGTTGATGTTGATTTTGCCTATGTCCAAGAGTTGACGTCATTTTTTTAAAATTGTATAGATCTAGTGTTTGACCACTATATCACTTGATGGTCAGTGACGATGTGATCGAAGATATTATCACGCTAGACTAGGCTCTCAAGGACTGCTGCCTGAACACACTGTGTTTTTGGTGACAGTTCATCAAACTTGAGGGTGGTAGGCAGCCAGCGTGTACTCGAAAGTATCCTCTCACTGCTGCTGAGCTATCATTGCTTCGAAACCTATGGCTGAGATGATGATGATGGTGATTAAGAAGCATTAAAGGCTTCACATAATCACCATCGTCATCATCATCGCCGACGTAAAGATCATTATTTGCAGTAAGTTACCTACCCAATATAGCCTGCTATCAATATGTCATACTAATAGTTAGGTATATAATTAAATAATTTTATTTAGGCCAACTTGTGAGATAAAATGACATACAAATCGCATGAATGACGCGTTAATAGCCGAATTTTACGGCATAGACGTCGAAACGGCGCAATCTGGCACAGTGAACTTACCTAATTATTGGTATTGGACATGCCTGAACCAAAGAAAGGAATTCGAGTAAAGCCAGACAATATAATGTAAATAATAATGTCGAAACACATTGTAATATAAAATGAATGGTCCTAACTTGCCATTCAATGTGATACCAGTGTGCCAATGAACTGAACACTGGAATTGCTTTCTTACTACCTTTGTTGTATCTCTAATGTGGCTGATACGACAAATAGATTAGAAATGAATAGCTGTAGTGGGTTCGAACGATGTTAAGGTTTTGCAGGCAAAACACAGTCACATGAACATAAGCGTTTCACAATCTGCATATTTTTCCAACGTTGCATAACGCACGCTCTAATCAAAACGTGAAACGTGAATGCTTTGAAAATACAAGTGGAACTTACTGGTGCAACAATCTTGCCGGTCTGACCAATCTGCAGGTCGTTTGCGACGAATCCAGCGTCGACTGCGGCACGGGACGCTCCTACGGCCGCGTTCAACTTGTCAGCAAGATCATAAAGAAGCTTGAAGTTGTCACCGGATTTGAGACCACGCCCTGAGAAAAAATGTGATATACGTATTGTTTGTATAGCATACGCCAAGGGTGGCCGACTTGATTAGATCCAAGATCTACTGTTTACTGACGTAACCCTGTGCGATCTGCCAATTACATACTTCTTGAAACCTTAAATGAAACAGCATAGTTCAGTACACAATTATATAATATTTTTTTATTTCATTAAGATGGAAAACATAAAGCGAAAATTGTTCCTAGTAACTAGGAACTTATTTATATTAGTGTGAGCATTTCTTCTGACCATCTTCCGCTAGATAAGGAAATTCAGGGTTGTAGTTGGGAATTCCCAACCCCAAAGAATCCAATGTATGAGCGTCTGTCAAGCGAGAACAGTGTTTATTTTTTGTTTGTTTTAAGTAGGTAAAAGATGACTCACATAAATATGTTGTAACACGAATGTGTTTCAACACTTTTCTTCAAATTGGATATTTGAACTAGACTAATATAAATAGTCGCAATAGACGAGTCGATGATAGAACCCCTGGGCCCCCCTCCACAGCCTATGCTTGATGGATGCCCTATGGTAGAGCGCTGTGCTAAATGGACCCCACATGCATATAAGCTCAATGTCAGCTAGAAAATTTTGCATCTTTACTTGGTTTGACTGTTCAATGTAGGTAACATTGTCATCAAATAAACAGCATCATGGTATGGTAATTGGCAGTACGCACCTGGATAACTTACATACATATTGTGTGCAGTGTGCTGTGGAGCTACATAGTTTGCATTTAACGACCAGGTGAGAGTGCAAAGCGCTATCCATATCTAGTTATGATTTGCTCTTGTACATATCAGACGGGAACACAGCACTCAAATTATATAAAAAGTAATTATCTATCCTGATAAATCCTGATCCATTACTAAGTTAAACATTGAACAATCAACTTACCACCAGAAATAATATTCTTAGCACTTGTCAGCTCAGGCCTGTCCGACTTGGCAAGCTCTTGGGACACAAATTCCACCAAGTCCGTTTTGTAATCCCCTTCAGGGGCTTTGTCTATGGTGGCTGAACCTCCTTCTAAAGGTTCCGGTGGGAAAGCAGTGGCTCTAACAGTGATTACTTTGATGGGGTCTTTAGCTTCAAAGGTAAGGATGGCATTACCTGGGGAATAATACACATAATTTATAATTTAACCAAAATAATAACTACTCATTATTTGATTAATATATCATTCACAACCATGAAAAGACCAATGTTGATTCACCTGGTTCCCACTGCTTCAACCAAAAATAATAAAATAATGAATCTTCCATTGAAATATTATATTATGAGAAAAGACTGCAAATGGGTATTAACATTAGACACAATGTTCGGAAAATGCTGGTACCTTTCCAGCATTCATACTTGCTCCTAGGAATAAATGGTATATCAGGTTACAGGTTGTTACATACATTACAGGTGGTAGGTACATAATTCTATCATTCAAGCTAACTAAATTGCTCTTAAATTTTAAAATAAAATCTTAAAGCATTATGCTAAAATTCAAATTTGTATGACTCCTCATGTATTTATATTGAAAAATCAATTTTTTATGCTATCTCTAGTATTAGAGAAGATTTATAAAAAAGAAAATCTGTAGTATTGGAGAGAGTGTACATATTGTAAGTATATAAACTATTGTATTGAGATAATGAGTTCGATCGTACAACAGAATCACTACCACTGTTCATATATTTGAATAATTTGTTTAACTACCAGCATAAATAGTCCTGATAAAAGTGTTTGCATCCTTAACACCGATAATATCAGTGATTGGAGAGACATCCAGCTTGGCAGCTACTCGAGGGAGTACTGCCTTGCCTAAAGCAGTTGCAGGCGCTAGAATATGGGTGAACTTGAACTGCTTCTGAGATGCAATGATCAGAGGAGCCAAGGACTCAGCTATGAAGCCTTTGAAGACGTCACTTTCTGCTACAAGGATTTTAGAGACTCCGCTTGCTTTGGCGACACTCTCAGCTGCCTGCAATATAAAGAACTAATTGAACTATAGTCTACAACCTCATATTCGATTCTGAAGAGAATTAACATATTTTTAACTATCAAATGAAAAAGAAAAAAGAAAGGTGAAATATGAATTAATAACCATGTTAAAAGATTTAAATAATGAGCGAGATTTTATTTTTTATTCAGTGTAAAAATAATATTTATATCCTGACTTTCACTACTCATTTAAATAACATTGAATATTTTCATGAAAATTATAATTTGGAATTTTTAAATTTCTAAAATATTACAAAATATACACACAAAATACAAATCAGTTCATAAAAGACAAAGTTCTGGGGTAACAAACATTGAAAAAAGAAGATCAGAACCTCCTCACTTTTCAAACTTCAATTTCAAACTTTTCAAACAGAAAAGGAGGCACATTAGCACTATCACAAGTACTAAATTTAATATGGTGTAAAATTTAGAACTATTATTGGAATTCTTAACTTTCTACTAACATGTCCATCGACATTGCCATAAAACCTACAAACAGGCAAGTTTTGTTTTCATTATTTAGCATATTAAATCATACCCACAACGAGTCCTCGATGAAATTAAACAATATTCATGTATCTCAAAAGTGATACTTACTGGTCCACACTTAGTCCCAGCCACAAGAACAGATACGTCACCACCAATCTTCTTGGCAGCACTCAGGGCATTTTGGGTGGCTGGTGAAAGAACCTCATTATTGTGTTCAGCAAGTACTAGGGTACTTTGCAATCTCCTTAACTAAAACACAAAAGAGTTTACAGTAGGCACTTACTGAATGCTAAATCATTTTATTTGCTAACTAATTGATGTAGCAGTGTGAATATATATTAGTTAAAGATGTTGCTCTTGAATTGAAATGGGGCGCGAGGCACAAGGTTTATTTGGTCTTTTATTTACGAGCTTACGACCAAGAAATAAAAATGGAAAATTATTGGACTTTCAAAATATATATTCCTAATCAACGTGTAACACTGATACTAGATAATTATATTTTTAGATAAATTATACCCGTAATTAACTCGTTAATCAGTGCAAGAGAATGATCGACATATGAAAGAAAAACTCGTCCCCACCTGCGTTGATAAAATTAAATGTCTGGTACTAGGCGAGAACATTTTAAAACTAATAGTAACAATAGAAATAGTAATTAAAAATTTAATATTTACAAAAATAAAATCATAAAATTTCTAAAATACAAAGTCCAATGTACAGAACAGTATTACCAGCAGTCAAACAAAAAAGTTTCGAAACTGAATCAGAAATTACCCGAATACCCGATTGTCATGATGGTGACATTTTTATTTCACACCAAAAACACATGACTAAAACAGTGGACAGCAACACGAGTGCGGAAATTAATCAATTTACATGAAGTCAAGCTATGGAATGATGGTAAGCGATCACCGTCGCCTATGGATATCTGTAACAATCGGGGCATAACGATACGTTGCCAATCCTTTTAAGACTGTTAATTCTCCTTTTCAATAATCTCATATTATAGCTACTCGGGAATACCGAGGGAGGAAGCTCGTTCCATATGTTGTAGGTGTATGGCAAAAACAATCGGTTGAATCGCAGAATATACGTGGGTATAGGTTTTTAAAACGATAGCCGGAATTCCATCTGCACATCAAGTGACATGAGTTCCTTCCGTAACGCTTTTTTAAAAAAACGTACTTCTGGAATGAAACTGCTTCACCGCGGTATAGTAGGAGATAAGACGCCTCCATTGTGTCAGGCCCGTGTGTCATCCGGCTTTCGCAGGGCAAGAAGAGCCGACTGGCAGAAGTTGCCATCAGCGGCTTTGGCTAGAGACCTAAATACTCCGCTCCCAGAAGGGTGCGCAAGTCTATCACCAATTCTGCTAATATGAGCTGCTCTGGCCTCGGCCAGACCTTTTTGCTGAGCCAGCATGCAGCGTTTAGCTTTTACTTCAAGATGGAGTTTCTGGGTCTTTTTTGCGAGTGCTTCGGATCACGATTTAAAAACGGCTCGATTCAAGTATGGGGATTCCGCAAGACTTGTTGAACCATGGACGATTCGTTCCACCAACGCCTAGGTACAATAGAGTTTGGAATATAACATTCCATCCACTGGAGCAAGACGTAGGGCACAGCGTCAAATATGCACTGTTATCATCATTGTTGTAGCTAAATATGGTGATAACGAATGTATTTTAGATAAAATGAACGGTTGAGGCTTCTAGTAGTTGGAATTTTGGAGTTACCCGGCAGACACCATGCAACATCGACGGCACATAAACTAAACTCGCCTATACAGTGTAAATTACACGAAATCGGGTAAAATTATTCGCACAGAGAGCGCTGGTATAGTGTAGAAATAGCCATCGAATGAAATGAATCCAATGAATGGGTGCGTTCAGGCCATCTGCGTAAGAACCCCTGTACATAGAATATGTACGTAGTACATATTACTGTACATGTAGTGTAGTAGTACATGTAGTGCGTTCGAGGCTCGGACATTATACACGAAGTAGTCTGAAGCTCTGACTAATAGTTTATAGTCTGAGGTTCGTTGACGAACATGGTAAGAACCATAAACATAGGACATTGTAAGGAATGTGTAAGGACATTGAAATTATCACCTATCTCTTTCACTCTCATTTGAAAACTATGCCCATTGCGGCGGCGACGACGTAACTAAATGACAACATGACAACGGTGACGCTACGAAGTGGAATGCGTGAAATGGAAAGTAACAGTGACCGGACCGATCATTCATTCGCATTTTTTGTCAACTTTCAGATTCGTTGAATTCGTTCATATTGACAACACTACCTAAAATTGTTTTGACGTGGTTTGTCGTTCATTTCTCAATAGCATTTGGCTAGAACGTGTTGTGCTGTGCGTAAAAACCTTCATTCATTATTTCGTAGATAAGTATTGTATTTAGGTACAACCGTGAAGCATTCTTTTGGTAATTTTAGTAGTTTAAACATTATAATGACATCTTTACCCATTGTTTCCATCACGCGTAGAGAAACTTTCAGTTCATGTCACAGGCTGCACAGGTACTTATGAATTTTTGTTTTTTTCGCTTTTGTTTTGTTCAGCTACTGACTCAACTAACTACTTTCGATGACCTACTTTAAAATTATGAGATAAACATTGGATAAAATTATCCTTTCATATAGGTACATATATCATTCTTTTGTACGTTTGTATATCACAACTAGAATCAAAAGAGGCTGGACCGATTTTGATGTTATTATTTTTAAATTCCTACTTATATCGGTAGGTACCAAAATGGTTTACATTCAACATTATTCTATAGGAAACCTAGATCCTTCTCTGATTGATCTCCAATAGTAGTAGGTACCTAAGTATATAAATAAATAGATGTCTTAAAAGTTTATTAAAAAAAACAATAAAATTTAGTAGGTAGATAGCTGCTTACCTATATTTTTTAAAATCTTGTAGATTAAGTATACCTAAACATATGATTAAAAAATAATTGTTTATTTACAATACAAACTTAAAGCCTGTGCTTATTTACTTACCTACTTACATTTTCATAAATATTTTTTACAGTCAATTTTTGTCTGACGAAGAAAACAAAAAACTATACGGAAAATGCAATAATCCAAATGGACATGGACACAATTATGTTGGTAAGTTCATATAGACATATAGGTAGCACTATTGTGACTAGTATAGGTATCATATTCCTCTAAAACATAATAAAAATAAGTTCTTAATATTAGTTACATTTTTCAGTCCTTGTTTCCCAGTTAGGTAATTGGTTTTTTTTAAATGAATGGTTAGTTTAAGCCTCTTGTCAAGTGTGTATAAATACGAATTTAAATATTCCTTTTCATATGAATAAAAACTGACTTCCTGTTACTTTAAAAGAAAACATTGACAAACGTAGGTATATAAAATGTTATGTACCTATAGCTGAACAGATATTCTTGACATAACCTACTGCAGTGTGCTTTGAAATTGTGATTAATTTTAAATTAAGAAATTCTAATTTTTATACATTCATCAGTGTCGTTTTAGAGTCTATTTATATTTACTAATGAATACATTACGTGATTGATACAATTATATTACTTGATTGAAAAGCATATTAACAAATACCTCCACAACTGACGGAACTACGCATAGTTAATATTTAAACAAATTCCAGTTCTAGTGACAGTCAAGGGTCCCATCGACCCCACAACAGGTATGGTTATGAATGTTCATGATCTGAAACAATACATGCAACAGGCCATTATGGATCCCTTGGACCACAAAAACTTGGACCAAGACGTATCATACTTCAAAGCTGTGGTAAGAATACCTAGTAACTTAAGAATTATGTCTTACAAGCTGCGCCCAGCGGTTTCTCTTGCGTTGACTACTATATTTAGTCCGAGATAAAAAGTAGGCTACGTGTTATTAAAGTTTATAAGCTAAGTACTTATCTTCATTAAAAATTTCATGCAAATCCGTTCAGCCGTTTCAGCGTGAATGAGTAATAAACATACAAACAAGGACAATCAAACTTTCGCCTTTATATACAAATATACGTAAGTTAAACCGTGGTTTAAACATATTATATGAATGATAACTAAACATGTACACAACATGATTATCATCTAATCAGCACGTAAGTAATAAATGTAAGCATCGACAATACTTTACATTAAACATTATAAAACTGTTTTAACTTGTTACATGCACAATCATTTTGAGTGGTGGCCACAAACATTCCTCAAAACTATTCTTAATTTGGATAAGTTTCGATCAAAAAAATGTCTATTGAGTTGTGGATTTCGTTGTATTGGCGACACATCCAAACTACTAGATCATAAAATGAAGTTACTATTGTTCGAATATACCTACCTACTTGGAGCAAGAATATATTTTCTGTATACTGTATAGATCTAGCGTTTGACCACTATCTCACTTAATGGTCAGTGAAGACGTGTTCGAAGATGTTATCACGCTAGACCTAGAATGCTTGAGTGACTTTCACGCGCTCGTGGCGATTAAGACATTTAAAAATAATTATAAACCACAATGCTTGAAAGAAGTGAAGGTGAATCAATTTGAGAATGTATGTTTGTGTGTGTTCTAGTATGTTTGTTACTAGTCAGCGCTGACTGAGGGGATTTGCATTTCGTACGAATATTTCTTGATCATTCAAAGAACACGATAATTTATTAATCTACCTATATAACTAAACAAAATCCTTTGAAATAACTAGGTCCTCATGATAAATAAGGAGAAGATCGTAGTCCGTACGGGTGGAACTGTGGGGTACAGCTAGTCGAGTAGGCATTACTTGGCTTATTCAGAACGAAATAAAATTGCAAAGTATAACAAGTGTAGGAGACTCAACTAGATACGTATGTTCATATGATTGAATATCGCTTGAACTGCGTAATTACTAGATCATTTATATTTAATGGCATAACTGATGTGGTTAAAGAAAATGTGATAAAGAACGCTGATAAGCTATTTCATATAATATGTATCTACAGTTTTTCGTTATATATTTAATATACCATTTAATACTTACTTTATAATTTATCATAAATTAACTAACTATACATTTTGTCATTATTATAGGTAATGATTTTGAGGTACAAGATTACCATAGTATAGTTTCGTGAAAATTGTTTCACTCATGGGTAAAGTTTTTTATAGTTTCATGTTTGGAACTTTAGCTAAGCTCAGGGTTCTCTTATGAACCACTCGCTTTGCTCGTAGTTCAATCCTATGGCCCCTCGCTTGCTCAGGTTTCAATCCAATCACTCACGCCAAAAATACATTTAATACATTTTTCAGTTTTACACTAAACCTACCATCTATTTCGCTTAACTCTAGAAAGAACTGCGCCAACCGGACAGTAATTGCGCGAACCAGTTTTTTTTAGAAGTCATTTAGAAGTAAGCAGTATTGAGGTTCAACGGCTATTCAATTAATTGAAATTTTCGACGAAAACTTAAAAGATTTAATATTGTCTGGGGATAGCAATAGCTCGGTAAAATCGGAAGCTATTTGTTATTTGATGCTTTCAGTCTCGCGTCATTATTTTAACATTAGGTTGACTAGACAGTCTCACTAATCTTCGTGATGTAATATTTTTGTTGAGTAATACCTAATATTGAATTACATATAATGTTAATGTCTTGGCCTAATGTCGAAAAATAACCGCTATTCTACATAATTTCGTAAATTGATTATTCACGTCGTGATAAAAAAAAGGATCGGGGCACGCCAGATTGTCGTGCTTTTACTTTTATTAATAAGGTTTAATTGATTGCGATAAAATTAGGGTAACTCACGACAAATCGTATATATAAAGAAAAATGAAGTTGCACGGAATCGCTTCAGCGGCGGAACACCAGGCTTTTGTTCCCAAAGGCCTCTTGTTAGAATATAGGACCCGCTGAATCGTCTACCTAGAGTCTACCAATTAGATCTATCACCACTAAATAGCTACTTTCTTTATTACTGTGTGACAAGTTATTATAACTTATTTGAATATTTTTATATTTCGAGAAAAGAACGGGCTAGTGCGCTGATTTACAAAATAGGTATAGGTACCCTACAGGTCACGCGAGCAGTCTCAAGCTGGTCAGCTAGCCCTGTTACTAATTCTAATTTTTCATTAAGTAGGTATGATAATAAACGTATTACGAATTTTTTTCACAGGTAAGCACAACAGAAAACCTAGCTATCTTTATCTGGGACCAACTTCAGAAAGTGATGCATAAGCCTCAGTTGCTTCACGAGGTAAAAATACTGGAGACTGAAAAGAACCATGTGGTTTATCGCGGTGGCACCACATACCCTCGGAGAAAGTTTGACTCATCAACTCTTCACCCAAACCCGAACCATCACAATGTGTCCTCTGATTCTGACTGATTTGTTAAGAATAATTAATAACGCTTAGTTCCTTCATGGATATGGAGGGTACAGGAGAAAAAAATCTCCAGTTATCAGTATAATCTAAATCATACCTAAAATGACAACTCAGTTAAAATAATTACGTTGTTTTGAAGTGATAACATATGCAGTGGAGAGTCGGTTGTCAAACTGATTGACGCTGGTTCGATCCCCACCAACGATTTGAGCTTCCGGTAAAGGTAACACCGTTACAATTTCCCACCATGGTGGTAGGGTACTTTGTGGTACCCGCCTGGCTACTGAGTGGTGGCTACATACCCTCAAGGTTGAGAAACTGTCACCAAACCCAAAATGTATTCGGCAATGAGCTTCTTTTTCTCCTGAACCCTTTATATATTAGTGTTTCCACTATAAAGTGCGAATATACCAATTGCAAAAAATAAAATTGAATCTATTACGGGGTAGCATTCGTAATACATACTTATAAAACGTTACTAAGAAAACAGTACCTATCCCTAAAAGTAGTCATATATCTATTAAGTATATGTGTATCTGACAAATTGTGGGAACAAGAAATCTTAAGATTATTTTATATCTTTGTATTTTTACTATTTAGGTAAGTAGGAATTTTTAATTGTAAATTGAAATTTTTAAATTGAGTAGTAAATTGAAATGACGTATAATAATTGTTATGTGCTTGCCATTATTGAGCATAAGAAATAAAACAGATTATTAAACATTCCTAATAAAAACGAATCGTTTTATTTCTCGCAGTGATTTCACTGGGTTCTCATAAAATACACCGTAGTTATTTTACGTTGCATTATGATTATTACGCACGTCCGTATTTTTTATGGACACATTTTGTGATAGGTATATTTTATTGCTTACTGCATTGCTATTCAATTTTTAGAAGAAAAATTTGGCTGCAGCAGCATAAGAAACATCATGGTGTGTAATAAATAATAGAAGAAACATGCTACATGAAACTGCTTCTAATCGGGTTGTATTAAAATAAACGCAAAACGTCATGTGGTAACAATCAATTTAATATCAAATTACATAATAATTTTACATGTTTTAAATATTTGCACACTTGAAATATAATGTCATTAAAGTTAGTCTCATTTCCCGGTAGGCTCTTGGGTCTTAGCTATTAATTAGATCCTTTATACGCCTGTCAATTCATCTACACCTCCGGAAAACAAACATAACCTCATATAGGTATATACTATGTATAATAATTACATCTATATAATAATTTCATTATCACATTGTTACATCGACTAACACATATCTTGTGTATAATAATAAATTAATATTTATTATGAATTAAAATAAGAAATCACAGATATGTCATGAAACCTGCATAAGAAAACATACTGAGGTACATACTGTTTTTACACATAATAAAATAATTTTACAAGGTACTATTTTTAATAAGATTGCATTTAACCCGACTGCCCAGATGGAAGGTTATCGTTTCAGAGTATGTGTTATACACATACAGTGTATGTATATTTCTATAAGTCAAAGTAAATTATTTATTTATTTTATGCACCAAGTACACCCTTGCCTTGAGCGTCAATAAAGTAATGGACAGTCAGACTGCTGCGTTTCAAAATAAACAAACCCTAACCGAGGAACAGCTGCAGGAAACTCTGGGCCATTCTTTTTGTTTCATTCTGTCAGTGATGAATGAAGCCTAATTTGGCGGAAATAATGGTATCTGCCAAATTATAATATCTTCCATATTTTTCCGCTCAATACATAACGAGTAGGTACGGCATCAAAATTAAGAATTATAAAAAGTACAATATCATTTTACTTATTTATATGCAACTTATATTTTTGAATTCGAAATTATGAATAACAATGTATGTAGGTATAACAAACAAGTTGTTGAATTATTAAAAAATATACTTCGTAGCGTTAAGGTTGGACCTTATTATTTAGTCTATCAATTCATTGAATATGTAAGTTTGAAAAATTAGTTGACAATTTTCACGATGTCGGGTTTTTGGATTTTTCATCATTTTCACTTGTAGTGAAATAATCTATCAATCCCTGCAGCTGGTAAGCCGTTATGAATTAAGTTTATATATAAAATTTGGAGACTACTGAATTTTAATGATAATAATGTACAATAGCAGTAATTATTTTTATCTAATAGTGTTTAGCGTGACCCTCGTTACCAAGCAGCGATAACTTCATAGATAACAATAAATAAATAAACTCATAGTTATACTGAATTTGAATCAAGGAAATCGAACTTGACATCAACTTGGCATACGTAGTTCCAAATATTATTCACAAGTAAAAAAAATATGTTTATAAACAATATATCTATATAGCACGAGGTTCTTATAAATATTGGCTTGCCCTTAATCTAATGCAAACATTATTTTGTACCTTTAACGCTAAACTTTTATCATTAATCAAGTTATCAAGATCAAATTAACATATAAATATATGTTAATTTGATCTTGACATATAAATGTGGTGTATCTAGTTAATAAATAAAATTAGCACAAAATACGAAAACACGCGCGTTTTAAATAATGTGGTAGGTGTGCACGCAGAATTACGTACATACTTAATTTTAATACTGGTTAATGTTGAAACTTATAACGCTTGTTTTTACTTTGTTATTTTATATTTTAGTTACAAAAATATACTGAGCAGATACAATTATTCATCACAGGGTTTACTCTAAGGCTAAGCGCGCACTACTATATAAAATTAAATATCGCAATTCGCAACAATTAAAATACACTACGATCCGCACATTGCGTAAATAAATTATCTGCGATTTAAAATAGCAGATGCGACACCGTACGTAGATATATTTTAATTATTGTACCCTATGAAGCGATACTCAGCTTTTCGAGCTGCGGAAAAAATCAGTAGACTTTCTTTCTTTGAAATCGCAGTGCGCGTAGTAATTGTCTTAAACGATTTTATTTCGCACTATACAAATCACAACTAATAAATGTCATAGTGCGCGCTAAGTCTAAAATTCATTACTAAAATATTTACATATACATGTCAAATGTAATTACATAATAATATATAGTCACTCGGAAATGACTACAACTCACAAGCATAATAAATATGATGTGTGGTAAATAAATATCTGTGCGTTAGGTTACAATTAATATTGAAGTCTATGATAAAATTCACAATGTTAACCCTCAAATAGAATTTAAAAAAATATACTATAGTATACAAATACCAGTCAATTTGAAGATTTGCTGCCTCGAAATCTCTCAGATCCATAATCACATTATCAGCCTTACAGAACTGTACATTGGGAAACCGGATTACACCAGTTTAAATTTCTAAGTCGCTGTCTTTTTTGCATGGACGTTTGATGGTGATATAGGGGATACCCAGTTCGAAATCATTCCTTGGCCAGTATTTCAGCTGCGGCTTTTGTTCGGGTATCTCGTCTGATACGTTGAAGTAAGCAAGCAGAACTACAGCTGTGTAGCAAGATATGAAGATCAAGACATGCCACGCTCCGTGGAGGTATGGGAAGTTGATGTAAAGCCACGCGTCACAAAACATCCTATCCGAAATCCAGCAGAACACGGCGAGGAAACAAGTAGCGACGTTTCGCAGGCCCAGGCGGTACACTCGCGCACAATTTACTCTACAAAATATATAAAAATGTACTTATTAAACAAAATAAAAACAGTAAGCTCACTTTTTATTTTTTAACCGACAAGAAGAGGTTATCAATTCGGACGTTATATTTGATGTATTATCATCATCATCTCAGCCATAGGACGCCCACTGCTGGACATAATATGCCCCCCCGATTGATTTCCACAAGGACCGGATGGAAGCGGCCAGCCCTTACCGATCTTATTCAGGTCGTCTGTACACCTTGTCGGTGGCCGTCTTATACTGCGCTTGCCCGTCTGGTCTCAATTCCAGAACCTTGTAACCCTAACGGCTATCGGTTCTTCGTGCTATGTGCCCTGTCCACTGCCAGTTCGACTTGCTAATCGACTGGGCTCTCGGTGACTTGTTTTTTCACGGATCTCCTCATTTCTGATTCGATCACGTAGAGAAACCCCTAGCATAGCCCTTTCCATAGCTTGTTATGCCATTTTGAGCCTGCATACAAAGCATATAGTCAGAGACCGCGTTTGTTATCCGATTTGAAATATTCACTTCGTTCGATAGGATTGGTTATTGGTTTCATATATAAATTTCATCAAAATCAGTTCAGTATTCCTCGTAAGTTTCAAGTAAGTCTTAAAGCTCAGCGTTTAAGTAGTGGAACTCATTTTTATATAGTTTTTAAACTATGTACTCTTCTTAATCCTATATTAAAGTAGAAAGTATATAATAAAATTAATGTTGTGTTTGCAGGAGGTAGAACTGATTTTTAATAGAAAGAACACAATCAACATTCAAATTTATTAATATTAAAAAGTGTTATTAAAAAAAATTCACAATTCAATTTATTATAGGAAAAAGTATACATATTCAACCTAAATATTGACGTGCAGATCCTACACTAAGAAATGTGTCAATGGTTCCGCATTACTGATATACTATGAAATATATTTACATATTTCCTAACTCAATCTGATACTATAGTATCAGATTAAGTTCATAAAATATTATATGTGTAATATACAAAGGATTTGATTTTTGATTTGTGTATATCCAAACACAGTAAGAAACCTAAACATGAATCTCAATTATTTTCGCTGCGCGTTGCGTCTGTAATCTGATACATACACCTATGTGTAACGACGTTGAAACTTGAGAAAACATAAAGTAATACACTTACATAATAACTACTGCGGGTGTTTTTCAATCTGATACTCAACATTATCTAGCTGCGAATAAAATACTAAGGTCCACTTGCGCCAACCAAATTATTCAAGATTTTCGCCTGATCAAGGATTAAATTACAATTTTTGCCTTCAAATTTGTGATTTAATCCGAGAATTAGGTTCATTGGTTGGTGCAAGACGGTCTAAGAGTATTTTTATACACCAAATATGTACTCGTATCTAATCGCGCAGTAACCTAAACACGGTTGGTTCATTTATCTTAGCTAAACACACTCTGTAGGTTTTAGAGAAACATACAAAAAATAGTTTCGACTATCGCCTTGGCGCAGCATATAGAACGTCCGCCGACAAGGTGGACCGATGACTTGACCAAGATGTGAAAGTGTGGAATAACTTGTTGAAGTCTGTACCATGATAGTTCCAAAGTAACACACACACACACACGCTTTACACACAGTTACACTTTTCAGTTATTGGAGACACAAAAACAGCTTGACCGATTTTGATGAAAATTGGGGACTACACGGAAAGCACCAGCTTTCACATAAAATAAGAATCATCAAAATCGATTCACACAGTCGAAAGTACTGAGGTAACAACCATTTAAAAAAAACAGTCGACCTGAGAACCTCCACCTTTTTTTGAAGTCGGTTAAAATAGTATAAAATAAACATTACGTAACTTTGAAATAGTACTTGCCTAGATACTTCGTGTTGTAAGAACGCCATAGATGGTACACATAGCATCATCAATGCAAAAGCATTCGCTGCCGGATGTAAAACCAAAAAGCCCGTCGATATTACCGAGAATATGCTTGAATAAAGTGCCAGGGTACTTCTGAAATAATACAGGCTCTTAAATAAATACTCAGAACTTACTTATAAATGGTACAAAGAAAAGACTAATCGTGAATAGACCGTCTAGCTAGACCTTCCCACCTTTCAGACAAAGAAATTCACTTAATTCATAAGTTATACAATATTAAGTATAGACTACTAGCGGTCCGCTCCGGCTTCGCACGCGTAAAAAATTCGAAAATAATAAAATATAAAGATCTCTAATTTTTTTACAACATAATATTGCCTATGTTACTCAGGGTGAATCTTTGAGTATCCAGTTGTTTCATTTATCTGAGGGGTGAATGTAGCTTTCAAATGGTAGAAAGAATTTTTAAAATCAGTCCAGTTCTTTTTGAGCCAATTCGTTACAAACATACTTACATACTCTTTATAATATTAGTATAGACTAGACTAAATACTTAATATGAAAACTAAAAAAATATTAAAGCATAATCTGAACGTTGAACCGTGGAAGAAAATGTTCCCTGACGGGACGCCCACGTTGGATTTCTACTTAATGTCTGTGCTAAGTAAATTACAGCACTCTGGATACAAGTATCCTTTTCTGCAATGTTTGCAATTGTCCGAATAGTTTGTTCGGCAGTTCTTAATTGTGCCAATGTTTTATATAAAAGTATTCTAAGAAGTTTATTGTTCGCATTAGGCAAGAGGCTAATAAGGTCATATTTCTCGTATTCATTCATATATTATATTGTTATTTGATTAATGTTATTATTTTTAATGTAATCAAAATGAACTAAGTGACAGTGCACACGGAAAAAATTTGAATGATGCAGTGCAACCATCATAATGGCAGTTACGGACTGAGGTTCGCGCCGCCGGCCGCCTGCAACGATCATAACTCCCAGATGGAGAACTGCAAATGAGTTTGATACTGATCGTAGTATTTATCCCGTTCTTTAGATTACAATAATATTTTTCCTGTTTTCAATACAGAGTACTTATTCTATCTATTATTCGAATGTATCTGGAATGGGGAATTGGCGAACACGAATTGGCAAGCGCAGCATAGGACGGCCACCGACTAGGTGGATAGACGACCTGACTGAGATCGCAGGAAGATGCTGGATGCGGGCCGCTTCATCCGGTCCTTGTGGAAATCAATGGGGGAGGTGTATGTCCAGCTATGGACGTCCTAAAGCTGAGATGATAATGATGATGATGATGATTCTATCTATCTGAAGCTGTTAAGAAATAGGTTGATAAGGTCTTGGATAGAATTAAAAATTATATTAAAGGATATAAAAAACTGTTCCCTGTTCCCTAGAAATATGTTTATTCTACGATTCAGTTCAAAAACTGCTTTTAAAAAGAAGGTACCCTAGAGGTGATTTTAATATAAATTATATTATACATAAATATCTTTCAATGGCTTTTTGCATAAGGAAAAACCCCAATATTAAGTAAATTAACAAATTAAGAGAGAAAAGCGCACCACAATAACCAGTTGATTTACTTAAGAGCAAGTTTACTTATATCTAATGAGCATAACCTACTGGTTTAAGTTACTATAGTAATTAAAGCATTTCAAGGCTATTTGGTAGCATAATTGCATAGTCGATTAATTATGTTATCTGTCATTAATACCACTATTATATACATAGTACATGTCCCATGACTAACTATAATATGATGCATAGTCAATAAATATGCATCATATTATAGTTAATCATGGGACAAATATCATAATCAGTGACCTAAGCCTAATATTCAATATGGCAACATGCACGGCTCACAAAGGCGGATTTTGACAGCTTTAGTAGTCTGCTATTTTTAATTTGTCTGTATTAAATCTATCTTAGTCTTATTTGCATCATTGGCTCCACTTGAATCAATCTTATTCTTATTTGCATCGACTCAACATCGCACTGGACTGAAGCTGAACATGAAATTAGTAGACTTAACACCCTGGGGCCCTACTATCAGCTTTCTAAAAACCATGCAAATTCCGAGCAGTTCTAAAACCTGGCTAGGATTATTGAATTATCCTATTATATACTAAGCAGTAATTTAATGTTTAATAAAAAACAATTTTAGGCCAAATACCTTCAGTTAAGGGAACATACTCATTTATCAATATACAAAAGGTAACGAAAAGGGCGAACATTATATTAATAAAAATAAATATGAAGCAAATTATTCTTTTTTACTTTTTGTCTGTAAAAATGATTTAAAACCAAATTTATGATAACTGTAAAACTAGAGGGAGGAGGGGTTCTGGCATATACTACGGGTGGTCACAGAGGGGAGGGAGGGGCATAAAATATAGTAAAAAATGGGTCACATAGAATGGTTACGTTCCCTATCATACAATATAATATTTTCAAATAATTTGCTCACCTGTTTTTTCCCAAGAATTTCGGGAAATATCGTTTTGGCAGGAAAATAGCAAATGTAGCCATAAATACCCATAATATTGTCAGTTCGTCCAGTAATTGGCCTGAAACAATCTTAGACAAATAAGATGTGTACAAATACCATATGTTGGATTGGAACCTTAACTTATGCTCTAAATATTAAATTATTTATCAAACTCCAGTTGACTTTTGCTAAGGAAAAATCGGAAACATAAGGACTTCTTCATAAGTTACAATTTTAAATGAGCATACAAACAATCTGTCTAGAGTGTGAAGAGTTCAGTCTTTAAAAGATATAGGTATACTTTTTTGCATATTTATTGCAGTTTTATAGATCAACAGGCTTTGTTCATGTAATAACATTTTTTATTCAGCAGAAAATTCTTTAAACCAATCCAAAATTATAAAACAGTGATGGGGAAACATGACATGTAGGACTTTCAACAAAATAAGCTGAACTCTAGATTGTCTACTCAGGAAATGGTAAAGCCTGCAGGCAGATGAGAAGAACGGTATTTGTTGTTAAGTATTAAATTCTTATAAGTATTTCTTTAACTGTTCTATTATCGTAAACTCGAAGGCTTTCACGGCCGGCGTTGCATGTTGTATGTATTGCTTGCGGTCGATTTGGCCGTTTTATCTAGACAGATGAAACTTGTGTCAGTCTGTCCCTCTCTCTCCCCCACTAATCTGAGTTTAAGCGCACCTATAAATACACAAATGACTCAAGACTCCACATCAGTAACAGAGAAGACGCCGCAAGGGGAGGGTTCTACGCTCGCCGCCCGGACTGACCTGAACCACTGAAGATGTCGACCGCAGTGATCGACGAAACGTCTGGAACACAAGTTTCATCTAGACCATGGCCAAACAGCCTGGAAGCAATACATACAACATGTTCTATTATCATACCTAAGGACAACTTCCCACACCACTATTGTTCCTGAAATACAATGATTTGAAAGTAAATCTAAGATTACTTACATGAAATTATATTTTTGGTTTGACTTGCACTTAATTTTTAATAACCACAGAGTATTCATATAACACTTTTGTATATCACTGTACCTGCTCAGATGACCATGATTTTGGTTTAGCTTATGTGTCTTGGAGTATAGCAAACATTAGGACACAGCTAACTAACATAATTGAAAAGTGGTAAGTACTTACCAACAAGGCTCAAAGTGGCATGGAAGTAGGCTGAGCTCAATCCAACAACCATCATCAAACCCCATATCACATTTATACCGGGGTTGAAGAACTTTGCATATCCTTGAAAGAGATGAATCAAAACCGGAGGAAAAAGGAAAAATATGGCATTGCTTATCTGAAATTAAAAAAGTGCTGTAAGAATGATTACATTAATTTACTCAAGACAAAAGACCTTTTTCAAGAGAAAATATACTTACCGAGGCATAAGTATTACTGATTTTCGGATGCAATGACAATAATACGTAAGTACTTACGGTGTTGACAAATTCAGCAATAACGGGAGTAATTGAATAATTAGATTCACACCAATCCACTGGAGAGCTGCCACGCTCTAAATGAGACCACATTTTTTAACGCGTAGAATATTTTAAGAAATCCTTTGTTGTTGGCGTATGTCACATAATAAAATAATTTTATTTACTACCTCTACAATGTATATATATGGTACGTAGCAAACATTACCATGAATAATGTGCAGCAGTTGTGCAAATACAATTCATTTTTATGGCTGAAATACCAATAAAATGAATTATTAAAATAATTTTCTCAAAAAACAAACAAGAATTTGCGTTTATTATCTGGGCTAGTGTTGTGTCACAAAGTACTATAAAGATAAGGAGTACTATAAGGACATAGGCAGTACATTTATCCCGTACATGACGTCAAATGTAAGAGCGGGTGGACAATTTAGTTGTTAGTCTGTTGTGTTGTGCTACTTCAAATTTTAAGTCACGACAGGCAGTCGCAAAGGACGCGAAGTCGTCTACTGGCTCTCCGTGTCTCCGTAAAAGCACAGGTGAGGACAGAAAGGGAGCGATGCATGTTACAAATTATAATAGTACAAGTTGTACTTCATTTTACAATAAATATTACATGACCGCGTTTCTAGTCATGAGCGAGAGGGAAATATGTTGACATAACTATGAGTAGAATAAACAAATTACAATATACCTGTTTTTTACTGTAATTTGTATTTTAAAAGTAATTTTTGAAACTTATTTGTTGTTTTTTTCATTTTGTCCTTTCCCCGTTATTTGAGGCCTTTATACAATATTCAGATGACAGTCCTTCCGTTTCCCGCCGTAGTCGATGCAGTTCAATGATATTATTATGTTTATATGAGGTAGATGTCGCACAAGCGCGCGGAAACTGAGGCGGCAAAATTAAGTCAATTGTAGTAATTTTGATTACGACGCGTATTTCAAGCGCAAGTCTAAACATATAGCTATACTTTTCTATATTTTTTGAACCGTATTATCTGTCGCAGTAAGCAGGTTTATGTCGTAAAGAAACAAAATCTGAGCACCGCGCAGTACGAATATACGTCATCTTTAGTAAAAAACATCATTGACGCAGTTCCATTGCCGAGCCTTATTGCAGTAGAGGTGATAGTTTCCTCTCTCATGTTCACCAGGGGTGCGTTTCTTATTGCGCTTTAAGCACTTTCAGCACAGATAGCATCCTTAGTCATTCCAAAATGCACAGACAGCTGCACACAAAATTTATATCACGTCACCATGACGTCAATGAAAAGGAATGTCTTCAGGCATATTAAATTTGAAGACCGGTTTCCCGCCAGCGATTAATAGTTTTTTCTAGTAATCAAATGATTAGAGGTCTTGACGTAAAGACTTTTGAAAATTATGTCACATAATTGGATTAATTGATTATTTGTGTTTATATTTTTCACATTGGCGACTTGTTCAGACGAAAAACAAACACGTCTCAATATTGTTCAAAGGCCTCGAAAAACGGCGAATGGACATAATAATTAAGTTTTACCTACCATTAACCATCGTATTATGTCCGAAGCCTTGTAATTTCTGCCTGGTGCTATATTGACTATAAGAAGATCTATGTTATTGAGATCACAGTGACGAAAGCTGCGCCGCCGAGCGACCTGGTGAACATGGGAGGGAAAGTGAAAACTTCTTTAGCGTCGTTGTGCACTTTTGTATGGGAAAAAAAGGTTAAACTCGCGTCAGGTCAAGTGAAACTGATCGACATTTCGTAAGGCGCGTGACGTCATCGACGTCGTCGACGAAGACGGAGGGAGAGTAGACATAATAATGTAATATAAATTGTTAAGTGTGCACGATAGCGCAATAAATGAATAGTGTATTTCACCACATTAATGATAGTACTTACCTACTTTTATACTTATACATAAAGCAATTCAAAATATTCAAAAATGTACAACGGTAATGTTCAAGTTTTCAGTTCTGTCGGCGCTCCCGAAGTGCAAACCATAGTTTTTTTTTGGTTTATTTTTTATAATAAAAATATTATTAATAATAATAATTTTCTTCCTTTCTTTGGTCTCGTATTTTACAATGTAAATATCAAAAAAATAATTAATATAGATATAAAAAAAACACCTAGGCCTACAGTGCTGCCGGCAGCGGGGCAAGGCCCAAGCTACCGGTGGTTTAGCTGCAGAGTGAGGAACCTCCGGACATTAGGTACCCACCGTGTCGTGACACGTACGTCAAAATTGGGACGACACGATAGATTATATCATTATTATACTACGATACGTAGATACTATGAAAAGTATTCATGAAGTATCTGACCCCACTCCCCACTGTGTGACCGCTAGTGCGAAATATGGGCACAAACAATGATATTATATGTTTATATGAGGTAGATGTCGCACAAGCGCGTGGAAACTGAGGAGGCTTAATTAAGGCAATTGTCGTAATTTTGATTACGACGGGTATTTCAAGCGCAAGTCTAAACATATAGCTATCCTTTTCTATGTTATTGGTTCCGTATTATCTGTCGCAATTATTGTTGTAACATATGAATGCGCCAGAGGTCAGCATGTTTATGTCGTAAAGGAACAAAATCTGAGCACCGCGCAGTATGAAAAATATGACACAAGTTAGAAAAATCACAACTATCTCTTGTTGTGCGATCGCCGTTTCAATCGTAACGCTCACCTAATTTTGTATAACATTTCGAAACTGTTCTCCATAACACAGGGAATCCTAGTGTGGAGACCAGGCAAATCTTAATAATTATAGTATTAACAAGTAGAATTATGAACTAAATTTAACACTCATAGTTTGATTATTATAATATTACCATGATGATTGTGATATTATTATAATATTACCGCTACAAAATAAAGTTATTCTTATACTTGGGCGTCGTCGTTTCACTTCACGACCATATAGATTTGTTATCGGTGTACCAATGTTTTGAATTAGTTATTTGCTTATTTATTTACAAAATTTTTGTTATTGTATGTAGATATTTTTGGCTGCTAAATCTCGAATTATGTACGGTCTTTCAGGCGCTGGTAAGTGTCCTAATACCTATGATTACGGATAAAGTAGAGAATAGAAAACCTATAAGAGAAAAAAAATAGCATTTTCTCGTAAGTACTAATATTATATTATGCGAAAGTTTGTGTGTATGTTTGTTACTTCTTCGCGCTCAAACGGCCTGACCGATTTCGATGAAATTCCGTATGTATGTAGATAGTTCAGGTCCCGGAATAACACATAGGCTACTTTTCATCATCATCATCTATCGTTACCACGCGGGTAAAACCGCGGGGCGCGGCTAGTTTAGTTATAATGTATCTTATCTTCGTACGCTTATTACGGCCGGGAACAATATTTCTGCAAAAATAAAATTCACACTATTAAGAGTCGCTGCGCGCCAAATCAATGAGTAGGCTGTAGGACAGTAGCGTTATTTATTTCCGAAAGGTACCTACGAAGTTGATCTTTTGTTTAACTACCTTCATAATGGCAAAGTGTGATAATTGTAACAAATTATTAAACAAGAAATCAGCTGTATTGGAATGTAGCCGATGCCAGAAACTTGTGCACGCTACTTCCTTATGCTCAGGACTAACTGCCAAACAATTAGGTGCTCTTAGAGCAGCTGAAAACCTCGAGTGGACATGCAATAACTGTAACCAAAATATATCGCGCAGGAAGTCTATTGTAGCCATGTCTGAATCTGAGGAGGAAGAGCGAGATATGGGCAAGCTCGCCGAAGGTAGTATTGACATCAAAAAGCTACTGCAAGACCTGAAAAAAGAAGTGAGCAATATTGTGACGCAGGAGATGAGGGCGGTTTCGACGGCAGTTCAATATTGTAGTGAAAAGGTAGATGAGTTCGCTGAATCTTTAGATGCCCTAACAGGAAAATTGAGAGATATGGAAAAAAAGGTTCTTCACCTAGATAATCAAAATAAGCATTTACAATTAAAGGTTGAGTCGCTGGAACAGCGTAACTATCAAATTGAACAGCAATTATTAGCAGATCACGTGGAAATATCAGGTATTCCTGAATCTAGTGACTTAGACCTACCTAAACTAGTCGAAAACCTTGTTGAAAAACTAGCCGTACCGAAAGAAGATGTTATCTCCGTCAAGCGGCTCGGGGCCCGCCGGAACGGCCCTGGTCCTGTCTTAGTTCGAGTGCGCCAGGAGTGCATTCGCCAACGTTTGATCACAGCAGCTCGCGATACTACTATCATTGCCAAAGATTTCATGCCTAACATAACAGGACCTCCAGCCACCGAGAAGATATTTGTTAGAGAAGCACTCACCCCGTATCTCAAGAACCTACTATGGCAGGCTAAACAAGACCTCAAGGGCGTCTACAAGTTTGTGTGGATCAGAGAAGGGAAAATTCTTGTGCGAAAAAACGAAACCGCAAAGGTATATACACTAAGATCAAAAAGTGACATACAATCACTCCAGTCAACTGGCAATTAATTTATTTAACACTAATAACTAAACCACTTTATACTTATATCTACTTATATACCTATTTATAACTTACTTATTAACTTATCCCTTTTTTGTAATAGTAATAATTGATAAAAAAAAAAAAAAGATATGGTTACTTTAGACGATAATATTAATGAATTATATAACTGTATAGACTACCTTCATTATAAAAAATATTTGCCCTGTAATCCCAACAACTTAACTTTTTTGCATGTCAATATTAGATCAATGATTAAAAACTTTTATAAAATAGAACTACTAGCCTACTCGGATTCAACTATCGATATCATAATTATCACGGAAGCTAACATCTCTGAACGTATTCAATCATTGTACCAGTTAAATAACTATACTATGTACACAGAGTTACGAAAAAATAAAAAAGGCGGCGGAATCATTCTATATGTTAAAAACAAATACAAGTTTGCGCGAAATCAAGTCTCTACACTACACTGCGAATGCCTGCTAGGCAGTATATTCACGAGCAGTAATTCTTCTGTAACTCTGTGCGCTGTGTATAGACCTCCAAATAACAACAAAAAACAATTTATCACAGAAATAGACAGATTGCTGAATAATTACACTAACACTGAATTTGTATTTATAGGAGATATAAACATTGATTTAAAATGTAATAACCCAACTGTAAAATCATACATGGATGCCATGAGCGGGCACGGTCTTTCGTGTGGTATCAATGACTATACTAGAATAGAGACACTCAGATGTAAAATCACCAAAAGCTGCATTGATCATGTATTTGCCCGATCCCGCACGAAAGACGTGTACACCGCGGCTCTCTGCAGCGTAATGGCCGATCACCGGCCCACAGTGTTGACGCTGATCGGTAATAGTAATATACAGGCTGCTCCAATGCACATAACGCGATTGGATAATAGAAAGTTAAATGTCATGTTAGCAAATGTCGACTGGAATCCAACTAAATGTATGAATTGCCCTAATGAAATATACAACTTCATAAGTAGAAATATTAATAACTGCTATAGCCAATCAAAATACATGCAAAAAGTTCATAACTCAAAGCGTGATTTACACGGATGGATTAATAATAACATAAAAAACCTTTGCAACAAAAGAGATAAACTCTTCTTAGAATGGAAAAAGGATACTAGTGACAAACAATTGAGAGCTAGATACAACAAGGTACGTAATAAAACTAATAAAGTAATTTACAACAGTAGGAACAATTATTATAAAAGAGAGATTATTAAATACAAGACTAATACTAAAAAGCTATGGCAATTAATAAACCAAATATCAGGTAAAATTTCTAAATCTATTGATAGCATAATTACAAACGCTTTTGGCTTAGTTAAGAGTAATAAAGACATAGCTAATGACTTTGCAAACCAGTTTCAAATGTCTGTCAAATCAATCGTACCTACTTGCACGCGCAAGATGTTGGATGAAACTGAATATGTAAAACCATTAGATAGGTCTATTTATTTCCGAAAAGCAACCGACACTGATGTGCTCAAATTAATAAAAAATACGTACCCTTATAAATCTCCAGGCGCAGATGGTATACGAGCCATAGATGTCGTTAGATTATCTGATAAAATAGTTGGTGCAATAACTCGACTGATTAACACAAGTATAGCTACAGGAGTGTATCCACAAGCCCTTAAAATGGGAATCGTTCGGCCTATTCACAAATCTGGTAGTACTCAAGACTATAGTAAGTATCGTCCTATTAAAATATTGTCAGTCATTGATAAGGTTATAGAAAAGTACGTCTGTAATATTATTCAGAAGTTCTACACAGAAAACAATGTACTATCACATCAGCAATACGGATTTCAGGCCAAAAAAAGCACAACGCTATTGTTATCTCGGTTTACAGATGATGTAAACTATTACCTTAATGCGAAACATCACGTCCTGCTAATCTTTATAGACTACAGTAAGGCGTTTGATACACTGCAGCATAACCTACTTATAAAAAAACTGGATAACAGTGGTATAAGAGGTAATCTGTTAAACTGGTGTAAAGGTTATCTCCGTATGCGTAGCTACAAAGTGAGAGTGTCAGATGCGTACAGTGATAGTATTAATATTACGGAAGGAACCGCACAAGGATCGGTTCTCGGCCCCGTGCACTACTTGGCATATGTCAACGATCTCAGTAATGTAATAAAGCATTGTACTGTATATCAATTTGCTGATGATACATGCTTGGTAGCTGCAAGCAGAGATATAACAACCGCAATTAGCAACATACAAGCGGATTTCACAGCATTATGTAGGTGGTCTCATGACGCTGGTCTGGTACTGAACACGGAAAAGACAAAATTTATACACGTCCACTCTAGCCACAACAAAATCCCATGTAAACAAATAAAGGTCATAGCCCACAGTCACGACTGCCTTCATACAATGAACGCCTCTTGTACGACCAGCTGCCAAAGCATCGAGCAGGTGACGAATCACACCTACCTTGGTCTTGCCATCGATGAGAGATTTAATTGGGGTAAACATATTAATAACACATGCAATCGACTGAGAGCAGTAATGGCCAAATTTTATATAATAAAGCATAGAGTGCCATATAACATTCTACTTACTATGTATAAAGCTCTCGTTGAAAGCATTATTTCTTATGGACTAAGCAGCTATGGACGTACGTATAAAACGTACATTGATCAAATCTACAACATACAATATAGATTACTTAAATTAATTGTTCCACTTAAAATTAAAAATAAATATGCTGGTAACCCTGAAGGTCTATTTAAGTACTGTGGAATTATTCAGATTCAGCACAAAGTAGAATATAGCCTGCTCCTTGAACAATTCTTTCGACAAGATGTTCAAGTTCCAATAAGCCACTCCTATCGTACTAGAAATGTTACTAACCAAAAGCTGATTCAACCAAAATATAATAATATATATGGAAAAAGAACATCTCAATACCTCCTGCCCTTACTAATCAACGAGCTTCCTATTGACATTAAGGAGAAATTAAACTTAAATAATATCAAAATAGTCTTGAAAAGACACTACTTATCGAAATAAAATTGGAGCATCCTTTATAAGCCCTGTGCCTGCACAAAGGCCTGAGTACCTATCGTTGTGTGCGTGTACGTGGAAGCGGTGTTGGGTGAAACAAAGCGCAACTGTCACATTTATTTATACTTGCATATCGTTGTATTGCTTGTTACCTGTTTTTACTACATACACACATACCTATTTATAATTTAAATTGTTTACTTTAGATACGCGTCGAGAACTTAGTGTCTGGGCAAACCTAATTTAGGTTTTTAGACATTTATAACATTGTATCACTATTGTAATTTTTTATATTGATAATAAATGAAAAAAAAAAAAAAAAAAAAAGTGTATACAGCGACCCGTATGGAAACATTCTTTATATATTCTATGAATCGACAGGACAGGCAGACAGGCTATCGGGCTAAATAAAAACTCCCCTATCTAGAGTCTTCTCGTGACCATGTGAGAGCATGTGCGTTTTGAAGGTACCCCCGCATGAAACTATACTGAAGCTAATTTAACCTTAGTCTGGCGAAAGACTTTGGACGTAATGTTGTCCCAACCTGCACTTGAGTTTGATTTTAATGAATTAATAATACTTAAAATTTCTGCGATATCTGTATCCAGCATTGCAAATGATTATCTGCTAGTGATTTACCTACATTTGCAAAAGTTGTTGACCTTGTCAACTGAACTATTAGGGGATCCACATAAGCTCAAAAGTTCATGTGATGGTTTAGGTACAGTTTTATAGTTTGCGATATCGTTGATTACTTTCCAGGTTTTTTTTCAAATTATTTTCTTTACTAGCTTTTTTTTTTTTTTTTTTATTTATTCCCAATAGGCAGGCATTTGACCACTATCTCACCTGATGTTAAGTGATGATGCGGTCTACGATGATTCACGCCTGCCTAGAAGATACCTGTTCACTCGTGACTTGAAGCTGCTTGTAGTAGACTTCTTTCATAATTTGTTTTAGCATTTTTCAGTATTGATTTGCAAAAGTTCCTGTAAAGTTTGTACGTTTTTTGTAAAATGGTGTTAGGTGGTTGTTGCTGAAGTCTCATATGCATCTTGTCGCGATTTTTCATACAACGAATTAACCTATTGTAATCCAGGGTTTTCGAGGTAGGTATTCTTCTTCTTGGTACAATAGTTGTGATTGTATTGCTAAGAATTATTTTTTGACATAATCTTAATAAACAGATCTGTATCTGAATATTACACTCATTGGCTAAATATATATTCGAAACTGACGGACACTGGTATTCGATCTCCAACAACAACGGCTTGATCTTGCGGTGAAGGTAACACCGTTACCAAATTCTCAGCATGGTGGTATGGCACTTTCGAGTACCCGCCAAAGTATATTTTTTTAATTAAAACCGATTTTATAGCCGATTTGAATGTTCGTTCTGTGTGATCTCTAATTTATTCCATATTCCTTTTAATTACAAATACTTACAGCCTTGAGGACTCCAATACTTATGGCTCCCGCATAGCTTCCTGACAAGTGACTTTACGCCTAGTGTAACGTATGATCTACATTAATCTGCCTGCTTATTTATGAACAGGTACTCAAAAGGGTTCTTCCCAAGAAAGCCATATGGATTTCGTTAACCATTGGGCTGATCGAACTGTTGAAGAGGCGGTCATAAGAGGAGCACAACTACGTCAGCAAAAAACACATCCTTTGCCTAAACGGGAGCACGATGTTGTGAACATAGATATTATTAAAGCCCCTCGGTGCATGATTCGTGGCAAGCGTAGGCAAGTCAATTCCTATCTAAGTCCTATCCTACCTATATATTAAGTTCCTATCTAAGTCTATTCCTACTTTTCTAGTATAATCCTTACGTTTCCAATGCTGGGAAACTTTCAATGAATTCTTTAATTGAGCAAATGTTTTTGATTGATCGTTAATAAAATTTATGAGCGTCCTGTGAAGGCTATAAGCCCGCTATTAAATTCCCAGAACGTGCCTGGCTACCTTTCACAATCAAGTTTGAAATCGGTTAACATCAAGTTAGACAGTGGTCAAACGCAAGCTTAAAATCTTAAAAAAAAACAAAAAACTGTTACCAAATTACATAGTGCGTTCAGGCATCAGTCCCAGACTGATTTTCAATCAGTCTACAGTGCTGCTAAATAGTCTTGGTTGAGCGTGATTACACCTCCGATTACATAGTCACTGACCATCGAGTGTGCTACGCTAAATCTATAATATAAAAAACTTATACCTATCTAAAATTATATAATATAAAGTAAAACACCATCCGCGCATGTCAATCCGCTAACTCCAAAATTAGTTTTGGAGGCAGGGATTAAAGAAACAGTTTTCACTATCATATGGGTAGTTTTCCGGGAAACGTACCTAAGTATAGCACCTACACCCACATTGCAATTTCGTATTCATTTTAAATTCACCAGCGCGAAGCCAGGCCTGGTCGCTGCTATGATATAAAATATACACATAATAATACAGTTTTCAACATCGGCACCCTTAGAGCCTCAAGAAATTTCTTAAATGCAACATTGGTATCGACAGGAATCGCAAAAATAAAAATGTACATTTACAAGGAATAAATGTTCAATGTATCAAACAAAATAAACGCCCTTTTCTCATAAAACATAGAGCGGTGTTGCATTGAAATTCATGATTATGGAATCTTATGTATTTCCAGAAAAAAATCCCCAAAAAAACGCATCAAGCCGCAAAGTTCCAGATCCATTTCCCAATGTTGTCAAGAGTGTCAGCAGGACTCACCCACAAAATCCCTCCAAAAGACAAAAATATGCCATAAGATAAAAAAGAAAGTTCTTTGTGGGATGAGAATAGCCGAATTAGCTGTGCCGACTAAGCGCCACTGTCTCGACACTTGGAGAAATAGATGTTACACCCTTCCTGAATATATGGTAAGGAAAGATAACAGCTGGTAGGTTTCAATTGTCCTGATAGAACAGAAATTAAGATGGAAGCTAAAAATTATTCTTTAGTAATTTTTTTATACTATAAAAATAATTTATACAACAAAATTGGGCTTAAACTTATTATTCGTTATAACTTCGGAAATACTGCATGTGAAATAAAAACTTATGTAATATACCTGCATGATCTACGCTCCGATTTTAGATGTATTTGGTAGTAATATTCTGACCCTTTTGTGTTCTCTATTACTTCGAATGAAATGATAGTAGATATTATAAAGTTTTTGTTACAATATCGATAACCACTATGATATAATTATATTACTTATATTTAATGTGACTTGTAAGATAATTCTTATTAATAAATGATGATATGATAATATATATGATATGATTATATATATATATATATATATATGGTTTAGTAACGAGGATGTTCACCATTGGCTAAAGATACAATTTTGGGTATTTCGAGCTTAATTTGCTGAAAGTCCCTGCCCTGTAATCATCTGTAAAGTACATTTTGGTATTATTTTAAATCCACACGCATCGGGATTTGTCCCGCTCTTTCTGCCTGTAAACATCCGCGTGCCTCTGCAATGTCATTATCGGCATCTCTTAAACCCTTGATTGGTAAACCGGCAAATAGTCACGTTTTTGAGTCGTTATTTGTTCGGCCTCGTAATATACATAGGTCAGATGGTATAAGTAGAAAAGAAGAGCGTAAACAGTAAGCATTCTAGTTCTAGCATGATAACATCTTCGACCACATTGTCACTGACCATCAAGCAAGATGCAAACATGATGAAAACAGTGCATATTATGACGATAATATTTTATGATTTATAGATTGAACGATTACGTCATTATGTAATGGACCAGCGCCCAATAGTACAAATATCAGACGCTATATACTGTTTCCAGAGAAAATGTAAAATGGGAACAAAGTCCGAGAGAGCCGGGAACAAAAATACACGAAGGTATTTATACAATATAGTATTTAGTAGTCTGAAACCCATTTTACTAGCAAGGAAAATTAATTTTCGTTTTTAACTACTAAAGTAAACATTTACTTCATGATAACCAATTATTATTAAAGATTTTTCTCCCTTCAAATAATTAGAACGTAAGTTCCGCCTAGCATGTTGTTAATGCAATAAACCATAAAACTCTTAGAATAAGGACATGGTACCTTTGCTTGATACGATATCAACTGTAATGTTGGTCTATCAGTCCTGTTAATAGTTCATACAATTAAATGTAGATGGCGCTAAGATCAACATGCCCTCAAATGTTAAAAGAAAGGAAGAAATTCGGACGCTAATGAAGTGTACTACTATAGCTTAGATCGACAAAGCGAAAGGACGGTATTCTGTAGTTGTGGGTTCAAGTCCCACTAGTAGCCGAATTTTTTCCTTCAAATAATTTGAATCACTACATTTATTCTATTTTTGCAGTAAGAAGAGTATTAAGAAGACATTGCGGAATAAAGAAGTTAAAACATTAGGAGCAATATTTGGTTACAATATTGCAAAAAAGTTGAATATTCCGCTGAACATAATACTCAACTCTGAGTAAGAATATATTTTTTATAACAATACTTAGAAGACGTATCTGACGCGAATTCTACAATTCAAACATTATATCTACGCAAGCCTGTAAATCTTTTCCATATCAAACAAGTATACATGTATACTTACATATTTGATATTTTAAAAAAAACTTAGATGCAGTAGCAGTAGCAGTAGCGGTCTCTAAAATCTCACAAAGCATTAACTCATTTGCAGTTTACAAAAAATCGCTAATGTAATCTCGTCCGACATAGAGGACCTCGTATGCAAATCTAAAAAAATCAACATAAATAATACAATGAACAAAGCAATCCACGACGATATAACAAAAAAGGTATGTGTATAATTATATTAATAAGGTAGATATCAATTCCACTAAGCACATTGCTCGTAGATTGTTAATTAATTGTCATTTTTGCTAGTTTTGCTAGTCTACTCGGATTATAATTGTAATGGCTAAACCAGACCTAATTTCTACCATCATGCAGTTACCTACAATGCAATCGAAATGCAATTGCATTTTAGCGGAATACCAAATTTATTTATAATTATATTAGAGTTACTTTTGCTTTGTTTATGAATTGCTTGTCATAATAAATAAGGGCATTGGCGCCCAGTTGTAAATTTGGAGGCGACGCTAAATCACGATCGTGGCTCAGTGATCAGTGACGCTATGTTTAGAACTGCTTCCCCAGGCTTTGAATGCCGGCTGTGTAAGTTTTTGTAATTAACATGTTAAACATGTTTGTTCTCGGGTCTTGGATGCTTGTGTATGTCCATGCCTTCCGAGAAACTGGGTGTCCTAGTACAGCGGTGGCAGTGTGAATGCGTTTGTTCTTCTGTTGACATGTATAACATTTTTTTTTCAGGTGACAATTTGGATATCAGACGTATTAGAAGAATCGAACTATAAATATTTGGAAGATGAATTAAAAGGTAGCTTTCGAGTTGTAATATTATATTGATGCAAATTGCAAATTGCAATTGCGCATGGGTTCATATAATTTATGAATAGGGAGGAAATAATCATATATATGGTAAGGTATTATATACTTGATAGCTATGTTACAAACTGATTTAAATAAGTAAATTGAATGAATATAACTGGAAATTATGTCATTTTAGATTTTGAAGAAGAAGCAGGACCAGCACTTGATGTTGTTGAAGAATTGTTTGACGGCGTTCTGGTAATTGTATATTTTTAAGTTAACGTACGTGCGTGACACCTTGTGTAAAATACCTTTAGCTAACAATAGATTCTTGTTTTACAGGACATTTGTATACCACGGGTAAAGAGATACGATGAATCACGTTCATCAAATTATTCTGAAGCAGAAGGTTTAGGAGAAGATACAGAATCACATTTTTCTTTTGAAAAAGGCAGTTTGGAAATAGAATCACTCTTAGAAGACGATAAAAACGAATTACCGGAAACAGGCGTCAACGATTCCCAAAGTATTGGTGAACATATCGATACGAAGAGTGAGGAGTATGTAGATATTGATAATGACCAGGGCGTGCATGCCAGTGAAGAATTTGAAACGGATGGAAAAGGTTTAGATAATGCAACTGAACTTAGTGAGGAGAAAAATGAAGAAAACTCATCATTTGGTATTCTCCCTGACGAGCTACTTTCGGATGGGAAAAGTGAAGATAA
Source organism: Apeira syringaria (assembly GCA_934044485.1). Taxonomy (NCBI): domain Eukaryota; kingdom Metazoa; phylum Arthropoda; class Insecta; order Lepidoptera; family Geometridae; genus Apeira; species Apeira syringaria. The sequence continues at coordinate 6,207,979 of OW203659.1, forward strand.
CGTAGAATTTGACGATGTCCACGAGGAGAACCATACGGAGGCAAATTTTGACCAGGAAATGACAAATAATATGGAACCATCCGATACTGCCATCAAGAAAGATGAGTACTTGGACTCAGAAGATCACGGTGGCGAGGCTGAGAGAACCAGTGTGATTGCAGATATTATGGACACCGACGTCGATTATGAAGATAATAGTAAGACTACAGAACTCCCTATGGCTAATGGCTATAACGAACAAAATGCCATGGAGATTGAAACATCTGTCGCTCTTGACGAAAATAAAAGCCGAGAAAATATTCCTGACACTGGTATCAAGAATGATGAGTACTTAGACTCAGAAGATCTCGGCGGAGAGGTCGAAAAAACCAGTTTGATTGCAGATGCAATAGATACGGAGGTCAATAATGAAGATATTGGTAAGACGACAAAAATTCCTATTGAAAATAATAACTATCAAAATATCACAGGGATTGTAACGCTTGATGTCGCTATTAATAATAACAGTGATATAATTAGTGTTATATGATATAAGATAAATATTTCAGATCCAGATCAGCAAGTAGATAATAAAACTAACGGGTTCTTTGCAGCTTCGTTTGACGAAACTAATAGAAAAGTAACATTCGACGAGATGGGTAATATTTTATTTGCGAAGATTACTCGTATCGTAAATTATAATTAGATGTAATATTAGTCCAGATATATGAAGGGTTTAACTTAAGAATGAGTTATTATAAACTGGTATAAACCTTTATTTTGGCAGTATTCTCACTCAAAAACACATGAAAAATATGAAAGCCTACAATTTTTGTGATAAATAGTAACATTATTGGAGCATTTGGAGCCATAAAAACCGACAATATTAATTTATTAATAATTGCAATATCAGATATTTTGTGACTTTTGCCTTTGAATAAATTATGACGGAGACTGTAACTTTTAAGATTCTTGAAACAACTTTTAGCATGCAAACAAGGGTTTATATTATACTACTAACAAGTTTTCAGTTCATTATCTCTCATTTGATGACATAATAAGGAGGTATGGTAAAAGGCTCACCCCTATAGCACTGGGTCAAAAATGTTTAGATGTATGTGTTTGTGACATCTCAGACGACAAGTACATTGATATAAAGCCTAACCAAACAGTCACCTAATAAAAATTGTATCGCAAATCATGTTTAAAACTTGTGTCTATTTTAGCTGCTGACGATGCAGGACACGCCACACCAATTACCGATGAAGCAAACCTTTTGGATACTAAACCTTCTATTGAAATTATAGATTTTGCACCACCCAACGATGATTTGTTAAGTAAGATATTTAAATAATTATATATATATTTTTATTACATGGTCTAAAATGGTAACAGTTCCCTGTTAAATTAAGCTAATTCTAAGATAAGCGTAATCACATCAATTAGTTGAATGGCTCGCAGGGAAGTTTACCCTATGCGATCATATAACCGATGAAATAGGCTAAAACACGTAGGCTATGCCTATATTTTGAATGGATCATTGTTAGTGAACAACTGAGCGCATTCATGCTTTGAAAAGCATGTTAAGCGACAAGTCCTGGTAGTTGTCTAAGGATAAAAGTCGTTCAATCATCTAACGACTGAAGATTCCCTTGGGCGTTCGGATAACAGTGACAACTGAATCTATTGGCTGGCCAATAGCCTATCTGCCAACCTGCATTGGCCAGCGTGATGGATTATTGCTAATACTCCTCTATTTGAGAGGTAGGCTCACGTCCTAGCACTATTAACGGATGGGGCTGATTGTGGCCAGTTATAATAGGACCTAAAAGTATTCCAGCCATCCAACGCCAAATTATTACCAAACCTAACAAATTTCATCAAAAACAGTTGAAAGTTTATACTTATTTATAATTTACTCATACTTGCGCATATAAATGTAACATTTATTCTGTATACATGTTATAAAATTGTGATCTATAGGCGATGCAGATGAATCATGGCCTGACGAAATACAACCACCGTTTCTAAGACCAAGTCAGAGTGTCAGCAAATCTATTACATCATTAGGAAAAATAAATGAAAATGAAGAAAAGTCGTCTGTTCTACCCGATGACAAAATAAGTAGCTTGGACCAAGGAGAAAATGATCCGAACTTTACGTTGGAAACTAAAACAGACTTGATTCCTGAAGAAAGACCTTCTGTAGAGGTGCAAGACTTACAAGATCTTACTGAGAACCAAATAGATCCTGTTTCAGAAAAAAAGAATTTCCTTGAAGATGCCATGAAAAAGGAACTGACTGACATTGTTGCAACACCGGCGCCGGCAAAAGCGGACGATAGCAAGGCACAGTCACAAAGAACCCCATCTAAATCATCAAATAACAGTACTGTAACGGGATCAAAAAAGACGCCTTTTAAATCAAGAAAGACTAGCATTTCAGCATCCGAAAGAGAAAAAGAAATGATCAATGATAAAATTAATAAGCCTACAGGGAAAAAAGCATCCAAGAAACGTATAAAAAGTATTAAAATCACTATAGGTATAGGAAATAAGCCTGGTAAGCCTATTCCTGACACCGGCAAAGTTGTAAAGAGAATAAATGAAGGCAATATATCCATCTCAAACGATATAAGAAAAGATATAGAAACTCCTGGAACTAGTCAAAGAGCCAAGGAGCTCGATAAATGTCTTGATGTAGAAAAGAAGACACAAAAACCAAATTACAGTAAGTATATCCTTTTAAACATAATAATCCTACTAATATTATAAATGCGAAAGTTTGTATGTATGTTTGTTACTTCTTCACGCTCAAATGGCTACACCTATTTCGGTGAAATTTGGTAAGGAGATAGTTTAGACCCTAGATCAACACATAGGCTACGCTACTTTTATACCGGAAAAAGTATAGTTCCCAGGGATAATTGAGGTAAAGGAAAACCGTAATCCAAGCGGGTGAAACCGCGGGGCGCTACTAGTAAAACATAGTTAGAACACTTGCAATGTGTGAAATCAGAATTAGAATGGGAACTGGACCTTATTGACAGTTCCCGGAATAAATCTGCCAAAGTAGATGTCTTTGGCGTCAACAGGGGGCCTACCACCAACTCTTATAGCAGTATTATTGTAATCTTACTTTGAATTTTCGTACCACAAGGCCACATAAGCAATGTTACTTTAATGTTGTTTAGACTAAGCAGTTTTGTGACGTAAACCTCTATTTCGTTCACTCAAAGCGTACCATGAGCCAGCGCCAACGAAAGCGACAACGCTATATGAAAATATAATGTTGTCTCGCTTGCCCTTATAGCAGGAATGTTTCTTCGTTCATTCTACACGTCACTGAGCGATAATAAAACAATAATGTTTTAAGACGTTCATGGTACGAATCTGAGCATTATTACTTTAAGCTTGAAGTATGACGTTCTTGATACATGATGGTTTTGTAAAAGTTGATGGTACGGCCCCTGGCCTTTGTGTCATCGACATAACTCTTAGGTACCTAACCATCACACTGATAGAGTAGTCAAACACTAGGGCCTGACAGTAATAATTAAAAAGATTAGGTTTCAGTAGTCGAAATGGTTTGGTAGACAAAAAATCTTTCCAAGTGACAAAAAATATATACAATCCTTAATTCATATATGTAAACAAGAACCAAAAATGCTTATTCACAATAAGTTCCATTTAATGTAAGTAACTGTATAAACTATCACACTTGATAATCAGTGGATCATGACAGGTTGTAAAAATATCAACAAGCTGTACATTTTAGCACAACGTTGTGAAATTTAAATTAATTTTGGATGAATAATTATGTAAATGTCATTATTTCAGGGGTCGATGCTAAATCAGCACCTGCTTGGGTTACGAGAAAAGTTGGTGAACCTAGCTGCAGCTGTGTCAACATTGTTTCTAAGCCCAAAAGTAAGAATTTGGATGTAGTTACATAATATGTTATTGTACATCATGTACAAGCAACAAGCTACGTGCTTGTTGTTAGCTAGTTAGGATAGTTGTGTTTAAATTATTCCTATAAAAATATCTTCGTATTTGAATTTAGCTTATGTATCTGCGCATCAGTGTACACAGTTTTACGTATTTTAGTTTGCTCACATAACTTAGTTGGCAGTGTGCACATACGGCAACTATGCGAGCTAAGCTAAACTAGGTTAGCTTGTCTTTCGGTCTGCAAACCTCATAACGGTGTAACCTTAGTTGCAGAAAAACGTAACATCAACGAACAAACAATAAGAAGATGGTGCAATGACGTAGAACAGGGGTACAAAAATCTAAAAATATGGAACGAATGGATTGACAATACTAGTAGAGCTATTTGTGTACTGCGAAGAGAAATAGGTAAGTTACCAGTGAACTCAGCGGATTGTAATAGTGATTTATTGTTATTCTTTTATATATTATTTATTATTATCACTATATATATATATATCTCTCTCTCAGCCATGTGCGTCCACTGCTGGACAGAAGCCTCCCCCATATAGGGGGGATTTGCCAATACTCGCCACGTTTGGCAGGCGGGTTGGCGAGCGCAGTATGATTTCCAATCCTCAGAAGGTGCTGCTGCCCACCTCCTGGTACGTGGTCCTTTAGCCGACTCTTACGGCACCCGCGGGAAGAGATGGGGGAGTACTATTCTAGGCCGGTACTACCACGGCCGCTATATATATATATATATAGCCACTATATATATATATATAGTGATAATGAAAATGAACGTGGGTGCCACGTTACAAGCCCTTTGACGAACGTCAAGTGCTCATACAATGCGGCTTACTTTATTTCAGCCGCATTCTCCTTTTTTCAATTGGGCGCGCCTATTTGTAATACGGCGTATTATACGATATGGCTGCGACATAAGCATCAAATCTCGACATAATTAGTTATAGTACCTATATGCCAGGCGCACGCTTCACGAGAGTTTTACCCACACCACGTGATGACACATGACGACATGGCCTACAGAAGTGACAACGATGCTGTGTCAGACACACAAACTTACGTAGTGACTGTACATCTTCTAAATATATAAAAATCACGTGTCACGATGTTTGTCCGGGTTAATTTGCAAAACTACTGGATTGATTTTCATGAAATTTCGCACAAATATATAACTTTGTCCAACTTAAAATATAGGCTATATTGTATCTCGATTAATGATCGCGATATTTTTACCTATATCTACCCGTGCGAAGCCGGGGCGGGCTGTTAGTGTTATGTATAAATCATCGATTTACATCAAGAGGCTATGTAGTAAAGTAGGTGAAGATGGTATTGTTTCAGGATCACGTGAATGTTTCGACAAATGTCCAAACAAAGAATGGACGAAACTAAAGAGGAACATTGACAAGGATGCTGTTCTGTGGAAAAAAATGAATCAAACCACCCAAGAAAGACTTACATATTACAGGAAGATGTATAAAAAACGGACAGAGGTAGATATCAAAGGTGTTATAGCTTGCTCAAAGCATTACTGTGCTGCTAGCAATCATAGAGTATTTTCGCAATAGCGTTGCGAAGTCACGACAAAAAAAAGAGTCTAAATTAATCACAAATAAACAGTTCCTTGTAATGAAATGCTATCTCAGCTTGAATTAGTTTTTCAATGATAAATTTGATAACTATAAAACAAATCGGTAGCCCCACATTTCAATACCCTACCAGGATCATATATGTACACTGAATACAAGTGTATTTAAGACTTGTACATAAATTCATATCATTGCAATAAACCATTGGTTACTGAGTTTTATAAGACTCAGATTTACCAAGATTACTTCAAACATGAACGCGCAGAATCACATTAAAGCTCTCGCATTTAAGTAAAACTTAATAGCCCTTATTACTGCTCTGATATCTGCAGTAAAGTAAAACTTAATAGCCCTTATTACTGCTCTGATATCTGCAGTAAAGTAAAACTTAATAGCCCCGATTACTGATCTGATATCTGCAGTAAAGTAAAACTTAATATCCCCTATTACTGCTCTGATATCTGCTGTAAAGTAAAACTTAATAGCCCCTATTACTGCTCTGATATCTGCAGGAAAGTAAAACTTAATAGCCCCGATTACTGCTCTGATATCTGCAGTAAAGTAAAACTTAATAGCCCCTATTACTGCTCTGATATCTGCAGTAAAGTAAAACCCCGTAAAGCCATTACAAATTCTTTCATGTTTCAGGTTCCAAAGAAATACAGAACGTCTTCCAAAGATACGTGCCACTGCTCACAACCAAAACTATACAACATCTAACTAGAAATAAAAACTAAAATATGCAGTATTATCATTTTATCTTACCGTCGTTATACAATATAATCATTTGAAATGAACATTGACTTGGTTATAGTCATATTTTCGTAATATCGCGTCTCTGCAAGCAGTAATGATCCATTTGCCATTGAACGCTATGTCTCTAATACCATCGCAGTCTGATCCAGTCAGATGGACTCTGATAGAGCTGTGTGCGTCTTGTAATGATATAACTGTGCAAGTTCCGTCCTGTCGGCCGACAATGAAGGCTTTGTTCGGTAAGGAAGCTAAGCTGAGTACTGGATTGGCAGATTCGTGCCATTCTTTTATCTGTGAGCCGTCTTGAAGACTTAACTGGACCAACTGAAACAGTAATAAGAGTATGATAAATACCTTTGTAATTTATTTTTGTCTGATCTACATATATCGGCGTACTATGATGGGCGTAGTAGCTCGGTGGTAAGTGACCCTGACTTCTAAAACCTGGCTCGCTGGGTACGAATTTATGGTCATTGTGTAAATGTTTGTCCCGGGTCTTGTATGTTGTGTAATGTGTACGTCGATTACATGATACCTCCCGCAACACAGGAGTTGCTAGTGTGATGGTGTGAGTGTGAAAGCGTTTGTATGTTTATCTCTGGATGGTATGCCGCAGGGGCCTAAGAAAAGAGCCAGCAGGGCCGTTAATTTTTAAGGGCCTTGTAATAAGCAGCGTCGCAGCACGCAGCAGTCACTGAAGTGGTCGAAGTGGAATCACAAGGTGATGAATAGGTCAATAAATCTAGAATGTTATTAGCACATAAGCAAGCCTACCTGCCTTTACGTACATAGCCAGGCGGTGATAATAAAGAACCTTTAAACTATGCTGCCAATTTGACTATGATAACATCATTGTTGTCACTGCAAGCCTACCCCAATTACTCACTATCATCGCTTCACTTCAGTTCTCTTAATGCAACAAGCTTTAATTAAATTATGTACTGGAAGAATAATGCAGTAACAGAACAAACCTTTCCATTTCCACAGCCAACAATGATGGTCTGCTCGACAATTGTGCATGCATTGCAGGCGGATTCCAGCTGTTTGCAGAATATCTCTTGTCTTTTCGCTACATGCGCACAGATTACTAAGCCACTCTCGCACCCAACTATGAGTAACTTATTACCCGTCCCGATCTGGAAATTTAAAAAAAACCGTCATATTGTAACTTCTATAACCCCCTGTGGTTAACAGCAGTTTTAGATTATATATGCAATATCGCCAATTGAGAGGTGTTAATATACATACTAAAAACATGAGTTGTACTACCAGACCCAATCACATCGCAGCCATATGACGTCCACAGCTGCACATATGCCTCCCCATGTAATGGGGAATTGCCAATACTCGCCACGCTTGGCAGGCGGGTTGGCGAGCGCAGTATTATTTCCTATCCTCAGAAGGCGCTGCTGCCCACCTCCTGGCACGTGATCCCTTAGCCGACTTTTACGGCACCCACGGGAAGAAATGGGGGAGTACTATTCTAGGCCGGTACCACCACAGCACTACCAGACCCAATGGCCCATCTAAACCGTCCCATTTTACATAAAAAAAAACAAAATTGGTCCAGTGGTAGAGGAGATTGTTGATATTAACACATGCAGAATTGTATACAGTAGAACCTGGATTAACCTAGCTTGCTTCAATGATTTATCAGCTCCCGTCTCTCACAAGAGAGCTGATAAATTATTATTTATTTATTATGTATTTATAAAATAATCATCATCATGATGACCGCTTTTCTTTCACCTTGTGGTTGACTGCTAGAAAATGCGACTTAAGAGTTAAGCCCTCCATGTACTGAAATAGTGCTAAAGTATAAACAAAGTTCTTATGCCTAGACAGATGATTCTTGAGTCATAACAAGACACAAACATATGCAAGTTAACCTTATGAATAGTAGGTTGCAGCTTGAGCCGCAGAATGTATTGCAGCGTAGAGCTATCAGAATTGTAAATAACCCCAATCTCACCAAATATCTAGAGCCTCTCAGTATCCATGAGATATTGGGTCTCTGTGGGATTGTTCTGAACAATTCTTCAACCTTATTCCGGCATCACGGTTTTAGCACCGCACTAGCCGACAACGGTTGAATAGCCCATCCACATATTATTGCCTCATGGGAGTGACACACTGTGCGATTCTACCGATCATTTTTGCCATACACCTGCAAAATGTGGAACAAGCTTCCTCCCTCGGTGTTCCCAAGTAACTACAATATGGGATTCTTCAAAAGGAGATTTAACAGTCTTAAAAAGGATTAGCGACCGCTTTTTACCGCTGTACCCTAATTATCTACATACATGCTTGTGTATTTACAGCATGAACGCGATATTACACTAAATATTAACTTAAAATATATTAAACTTAGTGTTATTGTTTCAAGCCGTAATCACCCTCACTTTTGGTAAATTTTATTACAAGCAATTATAAATAATTAAACTTATTTTTCTAAAGTACTGCCTGTCTTGTTTCACTTGTATTTTGATGAAATCATATATATCTCTATCACTATGCTGGGTAGTAAGGTATTTTCTAATAACCTCTCTCTCATTTTCAACTTGAACTTCATCAGTAGTTGTAGCTATCGTACAGCAGTTTATTTGTCCATGACCTTCCACAACATTTGCAAGACATTTTGATTCACCAACATCCCAAAGTTTTGCTGATCCATCTCTGTAATGAAAAGAATTACCTAATATTGATTTATAGACACAATTAATATTGTAAGATTGTTCATGAGTGGATAGTTTTGACCACCCCACCCCAGATAGCACCTATCTGCCATTGCTCAAAATGACTCATATGTGTTCATTTATTCTCAAGAAATGTTAAGATTTTAACCCAAAGAAAGACATTGTTAATAAATCAATCAGGGGTTGATTGCGAGAAAATAATTTAGTAATTTATTTACCTCAACGTTTCGACTAAGTTGCATTGGTCGTGGTCACGAGAAGACTGTGACAACTCTGTGCTTTTACAGGGCAGTGACAGCCCTACAGTTTAAAAAGATCAAGAGTGGGTAGTTGGTTAAACTACGCGCTCTCAACGAGATTGCCACCCGCATTTCTCCAGTCTTCTCGTGACCACGACCAATGCAACTTGGTCGAAACGACGAGGTAAATAAATTACTATATGTTTTTCTCGCGATCAAGCCCCGATTGATTTATTAACAATGTGTTCGAATCGCGAAAGTCTAAAAATTACAACTAAAGAAAGACTCTATTGAATAAGCTGAGCCACACCAACTACACTAATTTGTTAGTGAAAAAATATTAAAAGTAAAAGAAGAGAAATTAAAAAGTCTACAAATCTGATGAGCCCTTGGCCATCAGTAAAGTACATGATTGTAATGCCTGTAAACACCCCTCATCCTCTGTAATGTTATCAGTACCCTGAAATAAATTTGTGTCATAAATATAGTCCTTTATGTTAAAAGGACTGTACAAACAGAAGTGGCCCAGAAAACTGTCCAGACACTTTAGAACTTAAGAAAGGACTAAGGGTAAAAAAGTTAAAAATTAAAGGTGCACTAGTGTGACTTACAGAACTGGAATGTTGGAAGAATAAAACAACATCATAAAAGTAATGAGCAGGCAAAGTGCTTCTAACATCAGACAAATGCAATGTCCATCATATTTTAGTTCCACAAAAAAAAAAACGTTTTGGAAAAACTTAAGATAAAACTTAAAGATAGGTAGATAATATTATAGTAACTAGCAGCCAGCCCCAGCCTTGCAGGGGTAGGTATTTAATCAATATTTATAAAATTATGAACTTACACACACTTAGCAGACTTTCCATTCTTAGAACACTCTATATAGAAATAGGAAGCCATTTCAACTTGTAACATGCACCATGGCAGTGTTTATTTTTTTATTTAATATCCTTTTTACATTGATGATATCTTTTGAATGAGATGTGCGATTTGTATAATTTATCAAGCAGTTTATTGGGTACTCATACAGCCATAATTATGACTATACTGATTCCGATAAGGATTAATGTTAAGGCATGTAAACCATCCTCCATATATATTGAGTTTATTCATTACAAACACAGAAATATTTCCTCTTTATACTAGTGTAGTGTAAATATTATCAATTTTAAAAAGAGCAATTAACATAACATAAATTAGAGCTCCGCCTTGGGTCTTACCTACTAACGGAAATAACATTCCTTCCCTTTTCCACCATACTAAGATCAGTGACAGCCATTGTGTGACCTTTCAATACCACAGGATTGATTCCCGTTTCTGCAGACCAGATTCTACTGGAGCCATCTGCACCAGCAGATATGATGACAATACCAGATGGGAAAAATCTACATTTGTAGATGGGCCCACCATGCCCTTTTAAATCATGAAGTACATCACCTGAAAATTTGTTTTACTTAGTTAAGTACTATATTTAAATTTGTTTTTACATAATTCAACTTACTTTACGGAAACAATCCAAATGGGTAATAAAAAATTACTATTATAATGACAGTCTCATCACAGAACAGATTAACTCAGTGCAAACTGACCTTTAATCAGTACAATTCTGGTACTAAGAATTATTAGTACAAGATGCAAGCATGTACTAATAATGCTTCTCAAAACTATAAATTTTGCTTGGTACATTACTCAACTTGGCTCACTTAGGTATATCATTTATATGATATACCTAAGTGAGCCAAGTTGAGTGAGTTGAGATTAAATTTGGGTTATTAGCAAATATAAAACTAAGATTAAATTTAATATATCAATAGTTTTTTCTTGACAGGCCCCAATTACTTTAATTTATTTTTGTATTGTTGAATTTAATTTTTTGTACTCAATAAAATTGCGGGATGTAGATTTTAATTTACTGCTTAAATATTCTGTTTGCTGCATTATGAAGCCTTCAACTACATGATTTACCTATGTCAACTAAATGAGCTCATAACTTTATTTTTATTTTATAATTAGAAATTGAGCGTTTTAAAGCTTTTTCTGTATTAATAACATGGATGGACAATATACTACACTTGTAGTGTATTGGCCTATACAGAAATACAATTTTTGTTATATAAAAATCTATATTTATGTAAACAAATGATATTTTATTAAATTGGAACTGGATATAAAAAAAGCCATGGCCATACACAACAAAATATTATATGCAAAGAAATATAAATATACATACATGGTGACAGGCTGTTCAAATTACCTTCAAAATATGGTACATTTGAGTAGAATTATTTTGTAGACAAAATAAATAATCTCAATATTTTAGGCCACATAAGAAATCATGCCAGAAAGTGTCACAACCACAACTTCTGTGTCAAAATGATGTACATTATTGGTTACATTTTAAATTCATAAATACTATAAACTGCATATTTTGTTATGAATACGTATCACAAAAAATATTATTATCTTTGGTGCTCACGTTGGATAGTATCACACTCTGTTACCTAGTTTGAGACTCAATATTTGATGCTTTTGCTCTATTTGTTATAATAGTAATTATGTGCTTAACAACTATTGTGTTGCAAGGATGGTATCTACCCAAGCCTGCTTTTACAGAGGTGATATTGACAGTATGGGTTGTAAGTGATATCTACTTACAACTTCTCCTGCCAATATCACTGAGTTGATTGTTGATTGATGAACAGAATTACTGTTATGGTCAGGCCTGTAATCACTACTACATCTATTCTTCATTATCAACCACCTATTGATGAGATAATCTAGCATCATAATAAAAACGTGCACTTACTTGTCCTACTATCCCATATGAGTAGTCTGTCCCCTTCACAAGATGACACTGCCAGTGCATTCTCAGATGTATGAACAGACAGTACACCTTTGTTATGAACTTGATGTGCTTTTGTTGGAGCCACAAAAGCTACCTTTAGGCCAGAAGGTATATGTTTTAAAACAAGGTTTAGATTTCCGTGAGATAGGTATTGGTAGTTGTCCGTAAAGTTAATTTTGATTTTATTGTCAGAATTGCTCACTGATGTCGTAAGCTTATCATGGATACTGGTTTCGTTCAGGATCTTCGAAGATATCCAAGCTTCTTGTCTAGGTAACCTGCAAAATTAGATTACTTTAATACTATTTAACTGCCGAAAAACCGGTAAAGCGATTTACCGGCCTTCCAACTTACCGAACGACATCATTCCAGTCACATTGGATAGTTATAACTGGAACTTGGTGTGCCATATTGTGAACTTATTTTTCTTAAATCAAAAAAAGCCAGGGAATTACTACCGGTAGGAAATCATGAATTGCGAATTTGAAATTGAACTAGGAAAATAAACGAAACTGAAAATACTTTCTGATCAGTGTTGCCCGATGACCGTATGAATTTCCCTCCAACCTTATTAAAAATCCCCCCGAAAATTATTTATTTTTAACCGACTTCAAAAAAGGAGGATGTTCTCTATTCGACCCGAATGTTTTTTTTAATGTTTGTTACCATATAAATTTCGTCTGAATGAACGGATTTTGATCGTTCTTTTTTATTTGAAAGCTGGTGCTTCCCGTGTGGTCCCATTTCAATTTTATTAAAATCGATCAAGCGGTTTTTGAGTTACACTCCTATAACTTAAAAGTGCAATGACAATTGATCCCTGAGAGTAGCAAAGGTCACTGAAAAGGGTGAAAAAAATTTACCAAAAAATGGAACGGACTTCAACACTCAAAAGTATGAAATAACTTGTCGAAGTCGGTACCATGCTCACAATATTTTGATAATGGTTACTTTTGAACTATCATAGTACTGACTTCAACAAGTTATTTCATACCTTTCGAGTGTTCCATTTTTTGGTAAAAAAAATTCTATAGGTCTGCACACATACAATGCGTAACGTACGCGTGTATATATGTACTCTATGGCGCGTATCGGGCGAATTGGCGGATTAGAGCAATCTGTTGTACACGTTGGAATTAGACGGCGTTCACACCACACGCGAAGCGTGCGCATCGCAGTTCCGACGCGTGTCGTTGTGAAGGTCTCCATTGACTTCCTTCTAGTGTTCAAATTTATTTACAAAAAAAAAATGTTACATAATTATTACTTTGCCATACTGCTTACTAATATTCCTTTAATTTTGACCGTAATGTACTGCCATAACGTCAAATGTGAAAGTTGTACTCGTAGCTTCATACCTTCCGACAGCGCTTCAGTACGCCTCGTCCATGTTCCAAGCCTCATTGGCCTCAGCTCATTTGAGGTGGGGTGGGACATTGTACTGGTTTAGTACTAAAATGAGGGTACTCTTACAAAATCATTTTCATTTCGCGCCCTACCCAACACTACTTCCATCCAAGCAATGGACGAATGAATGAATACAGAATGAATGAATTAACGATTTTATTGAAGTAGTGTAATGTTTGAATTTAAAGTAAGTGAGTAAATAATGATATAATAATAATAATATAGGACAACATTCACACAAAATCTTCAGGTCCCAAACTAGGCAGAGCCTGTACTATAGCAACCTGATGACTGATATATATATATATATATACTTAAATACATACTAATATATATACTTATATACATATACACACCCAGACACAGGTCAAACAGACATGTTCATACATACAAATGTTTGACCTGTCCGGGAATCGAACCCGGGACCAGCGGCTCAGAAGGCAAACTTATTTTATTTAAATTACAATACAATTAAATTAATTTCCTTTGCATTACTAAACTCACTTAACATAGGTGAGATAGTGGTCAAACGCCTGCCTATTGTGAATAAAAAAAAATTTAAAAAAATGGCAGAGTGCTACCAACTGCGCCAACCGGCCAGTCAATAATGGGAATTGTGTAGTGTGGTAGAATGATTAAGGTACAAAAAAAAACATTTAAAATATCTCCCAAGTTAATTTTCCCCCCCGAAAATCCCCCCAAAGAAACTTTCCCCCAAATCTTCCCCCGTAGTTAAAAAAAGCCCCAAATTTGCAGGGAATCCCCCCCATCTGGCAACGCTGTTTCTGATCAGTGGTAACAACAGCTGGTTTTGACAATGACATTTTAAAAAGAATATAACACCCACGGGGCTGCGTTCGGGGCTGTGTTCGAGAGCGGCTTCGGGCAAGCCATATCTTGCTCTGACAGCGGATATGCGGCGTTCATGAACTCAATTAAAGCATTATTTGCTCCACCCAATATATGATCGGTTATTGAGGTCTCTGGCATGTTTTAGCCAGGTTTGAGAACTGCTCGGAACTTGCACGGTTTCTGATGGTAAAGCCCCAGATCAAATCTTGGTCGGCTGTCAAAAGTGACGTAAGCAGTAGTATGTGATGCAATGTAAGTGACTTCTTCTTCTTCTGTAATATGCAATGTAGTAGCCGTTTGTGAGACACCGATCAAATATTGGTCGATCAATATTTGGCCGACGAAGCTCCTGTGTGACTGTGTGAAACAAATTGTCCCGTCACAGCGTAAGTTAGTAACTTATACGGGACAAAGGGAAACAGAGAAAATTTGCGTTTTGTTTAATTTCCAAAAGTGTTTCTTTTAAAAAATAATTTTTTAACATAAAATACAACCGACTTCAACACTCAAAAGTGTGAAATAACTTGTTGAAGTCGGTACCATGATAGTTCACACAAAAGTAACTATCATCACAATATTGTGCTCATGGTACCGACTTCGACAAGTTATTTCACATTTTTGAGTGTGGAAGTCGGTTGCATTTTTTGTTAGAAAATATATTTTACACCCTTTTCAGTGACCTTTGCTACTCACGGGATCAATTAATTGTAATTGTGTGTTCTGCGATGTCTTCAACCGCGACAATAATATCATCAAGGTACGCGTAGCACTTTTCAGTTATTGGAGTATAACTCAAAAACCGCTTATCGGATTTTGATGAAATGAATGGGACCACCATGGAAGTATACTCTATCTAACAAAAAAAGAATCATCAAAATCGGTTCATAAACGACGAAGTTATCCGCGAACACCCATAAAAACCTAAAATTCTCCTTTTTTGAAGTCGGTCAAAAAGGAAAAGCAAACTAGTTAGATTTGTGTAGTTTACCTACAAGGATTCTTAAGCTTACAAATTCATTACAGGAACTTGATGTTTAATTACATTCCTTCTACTTTACCTTATTTTCATTAATTAATTCTGTAAAAGTCCTAGGAGGGCTGACCCCAAAGGAAATGGGACTTAAAGCCAGGATAAAAAAGAAGAATTCTGTGAAAGTCCTAAACATGTTATTATTATAACAAAACACTGCGTAACCATATATTCCCTGATCAATAAAGGTTAAAAATTTACACCACCGTCAAATGGCGAATGTCAATTGGTCAACCTAGAGAATGGAATACTACCGTGATTGGTCAATTGAATTTGACGTTAGCACACACGCTGCACTACCTCGTTTTCTTGAACACCTTATTCACGCTATAAGAATGCTACAAATGACGTCCCACCACAAACATGTACGGACATTGGGTGTGTTTCAATTTGGGTTTACAGTGCATACGTTCGTACGTAAGGATCTAGCTGTTCCGAGATGAATTTAGTGCTGACACTCGTAAGCAAATCGGAATGGCTTTATGTGTGTGAATGCGCGCGAATTCTTTAAATGTCAATTCCCAATAAATTCATATTAAATAATTCACTTCCGTACTTCATGGGCACTAAAAGGGTCCTTTTTTTCTGATATATAAAATTACGTTTTTAATATTTTGTGGATGGACTACCAATTTATCGACAGATTCTCTTAAGCAGTCAGATGTTTGACTCTCAGTGCATAGTTATTTATCTATGTGTTTGACAGTACGTCGTACTCATGAGCGTTCTAAGGACAGGATGATGACGTCATATTTTTGTGTGTAGCTGTCAGTGTATTTCGGAACCACTTTATGCACGCTATCTGTGCTCAAAGCGCTCAAAGCTCAATAGGAAACGCACCCATTGTCACATTTTGAAACGACTTGTAGCGTGAATAATTCAAATATAGTGAATAATCTGAATTTTAAACCACAGCATAAGTGTACTGTCATGCGTAGACCATACATAGTATTGTAATCTCTTTTCTAGGCATAGAGCAGTACATTTGCTGTTTGTGGTTTTTGAGCTGTAGTGGAAGTGAAGTGAAAGAAGAAACAAAAGCAAAAAATATTATGGGCGAATTTTGTTTACATTTGTCATGAAATAAATTTTAACTATTTGCTTGCTAGTAAAATAAATATATTATAAGGGAAGGAAGAGTAAGGAATGATACACAAGAGCGTAAACTACTGCAATGCATTTCTCTATTCCTGATTTGCAACACTTTCACGACGACAATGGAATCTCTTACACGGTATTTATGTGGTAAAATTATGTATTAGGTTAGCTAGCTAATTGATACATTTTAGTTGTACGTAACGTTACTGAATTGATTCGGTCTAGAAACATATTTATGCTATACCAAACACTATTATCCGTTTCATGTTTTCCTCTCCTTGACCTTTGATGTTGAGAAATATTCTATTCGTGCAGCATAATTGTTCAAATAATTAATTTGAAACAAGCCGAGTTCATTATTACTTGTATAAACTGTTAGCGTTTAGTTTCGTAATGTTCATTGTACTTATTATCTATTGTCGATAACATGGTCTGTTCCATTTGCTACAAACTGATGGTTACTTATGTACAACTGTACCAGCTGTTCGTAAAAGTTAAGAAAGCCTAACCCAGTTCAGAGATATGATTGTTTAACAATATATATTGTATGCTTTTGTAATTAATATAACTAGGTATCAGTTTATGCCATTATTCTACAGAGTGAGTTAAGCAAAGGTCAAAAATCATAATTACAGGGTTACAACATCTACATTGATGGGTTTTTCCACTGCACTGCTCGATACAAGCAACTACTCAGCTTACATGAGCAATTACAGGCTCAAAATTCAAATGTAAAGTTACCACAATTCCCACCTAAAAAGTTCTTCCTCTCAAGCTCCCAACTGGAAGAGAGAAGGATCTTGTTAGAAAAGTACATACAGTTAGGTGAGTATTTTTTAATATAACATAATATTTGCATGTTTACTTTAATCCTCGTTATCTTCCATTATGTTGATTGTGGAACCTCATAATTGGTCTACTTGTATAATAATATGTAACTTTTAGCTGCATGTATATCTGTCAACCTAATATATTGTACCTAGTTATTGGTTTTCCTAATATATAAAAGTATATTAAAATTATTAGTTTTAATTTTAATTTTGATTAGTTATAAATGTTTCACCTAAAGAGCATTATTTTGCCATGTAATAGGTCACTCCAGCTAAGGTTCATCCATTGAGTATCTATTACATATAATATACCTACACAGATGTCCAAAGTAGGTAAAACCTCTAGAGTTGCTTTTATGTCAAGTCAATTCTGATGTTGCCTTATTTAAAGACTAGAACTTTGTTGTGTTTATAATATTTATAAATTGAATACAAATTTCAGTGTTTATGAAATAGTTATATAATAATTAAATTCTTACCCTTGCTGTTATTTACCACTTAACACTAGTAGATAGTACTACTGCACTGCCTGATATTCTGGCTTAGAGTAGTGTAACTCATCATTGTGTATTGCTTTGAACAGCATTGTAGAAAATTAAATTACTCAAGTACTGTGCAGTGTTATGCAAAACATTTTTATATAATAATATGGGGATACCGCATCTGTATGGTACATCTACTTAAAGCTTGGTTTGGTAAGCCAAGTCACGAGTGAACAGGTATCTTCTAGGCAGGAGTGAATCATCGTAGACCGCATCATCACTTAACATCAGGTGAGATAGTGGTCAAACACCTGTCTATTGTGAATAAAAAAAAAAGGTAAGTAAGTACATGGTATGTTACCATAAGGTAAATGTAAATATATTGATTTAAGTTGATAATATCTCATATTAGTGTGTCAATCTACTGTCAAGAGAAATATCTTGGTTAATGACACTCTTAATTAAATTGCAATACTTCAATTGCACCATACCATAGCCAAATACAAATATTAGAAGGTAACCCATATAGATATCTATTTAATTACTTTACTATATAGGTGCTTCTGAAAATGATCATCAAATTACACTAACAACAGTTTTTACAATGACTGTTTGGTTTTTGCAATAATTGCTTTAATGATTTTACTTATTTTCAGTGGGACAAAATCCTGTGTTGGCAAATTCTGATCTGTTGATAACATTCCTATTTTCTGCCCAGCAAGAAACACATGGTGTCAAAATGCATGAAGTGGACATAGAAATATCTCTAATGAATAGCTACAGAATACCTCTCTCTGTATCTTCAACTGACTCATCTAGCACCATATTAGATATTGCCTGCAATTACATAAATCTACCAAAAGAGTTAGTAAAATATTTTTCACTATATTTATTCAATTGGAGTTGTGCAAAGGATGGTCAGCCATCATTAAAAAAATTAGAAGAATATGAATCTCCATACATATCTCAGAAATATGTGAGGCCAGAGGACAAAATTGTTTTGAGGAAAAGGTAAAGCACAACATTTTTTCTTGCACTAAATACTGTATTATAAATTTTCAGGCTTCATATAATTTTCTTTGTTTCAGTTATTGGGATCCATGCTATGATGTGGACCTAATGATCGACAGGGTATCATTGGATTTGTTGTATTTACAAATAATAGAAGAGATGGCTTTGGGATGGCTAACAGCTGATTCAGAAACGAAAGACATTTTATCAACATATGAAGCTAAGAAACAGAAAAGAGAAGTAAGTTTATTCAAAATGAGAGTTCAAATTCTTAAAAGGATTGGGAGAATGATGTAATCCTCTAGTGTTGCACTTATTTAAAGGAGACAGTGATCACTTACCATTACATAAAAAATAAAGTAAAATAGTTTAATGTTTCGGAGTAGAGCGCAGAGGTAGTGCTGTTCGGCTAAGTCGCTGTCTAGGTGTTTTTATAAAAATGTATATCAGTGATTCCTTATTTATAAAAACCATATTTTATAGGCATTTATCGTCAAATTGACAATATTCTGCCAGAGTTAGCTTGAGACTAGTAGGAGGCACACTGTGTTTCGTCTGTTGTTGAATTTCTGTCAGATGCTCTGGGCACTTGGTGCAGGCCAGGCGCCTTTCATCCATTTGGAAGTATATAGAGTTGCTACTGTTTTAGTTATTATTGATTGATAGAAAGAATGGGAGAAAGTCACCAAAGTCACTAATAAAATATTAAAGAGTGACTATATTATGTATAGTTAGGCTTATATACATATAATACAATGAAATATAAGCCTATCTATACATAATATAGTCACTCTTTAACCATTTCTGTCAAAAACCTTTAAGTATCTAATAATAATATTATTATTATTTTTATTTATCACACTCAAACCCCTGCACTAGGATTCCCTGCGTCGCGGGAGGCATGGACACACAAACATCCAAGACCCAATTAGTATTAACCTAATTAAATTCAATTATTGTAACAGTATTCTGATTATGATAATTATATCTGTGACAAAGAAAGTATTTAATGGAATTATAATGAAAACAAGTTTACTCGTGTAGATTATTTATCATTATATTTCTAAGAATCTTGACGAACTCAAGTTCACGTATGTACTACTTAGGGATATCAACTTGGTGGTCTTACCATTGAGTTCTTTGCGTTATGAGGTCAAAGTGTGTCCGTCGTTTGATAAGTCAAATAGAGTATTTGACTATACTAATATTAATTATACTTAATCTTGTTTTTGAAGAATAATTTTATCTGTGGTCGTCTTCAATTTGGGTCTGACACAGTGTGACAGCTTGTCTGTAGTAAAAAGCCCCCTTAACATATGGTTTTTATAATCTTGTGGTGGTTAAGAACATTTGTGCAATATGAAAAGTAATACCTATGAAACCCTATCATTATGTCCCTAGAGCTCTGGTACTTTCAATTGTATAATTGACACATTTAGACGCTTGTCTAGTCTATATAGTATGTAAAGGATGTAAGTGGCATTGTGAAGGGATTTTTGAAATTTAATTCCTCAAGGGGTTCATAATTTGGTTGAAACTTCATCCATCCATTCTGATGGTTCAACTGAACAAGAATTTCTAACCCTTAAAATGTTACGTTATTAGTATTACAGATTACAAAGCAGGCATAGTTATATTTCTTTTAAATTAAGGAATCAACTACCCTCTAGATTTGGCATTATATATTGATTCTCTTTTTCAAGTACACTAAAATCGTGGAATATAAGATTGTTAAATAAAAAACTTCAATGGTTACAATAAAGTCCAAATTAGTACGACACCTATCAATAACATATATTATAATTAGTGTATTTGTTAAAGATGCGGGTAGTTTTTGGTAAAAAATGTCATTTATCTAGTGCAGACTAAACTACCCACAGTTTGCCAGTATTTTTTTTGTAAAAATCGTCTAATATTAGGAGATAGCGCTGTAAGTAGTTTTATGAATTTCAAGTTTGGCACAAATGAATTAAGAGACTCTACAATTTAAGTTTATTTGAATAACAGAATCTCCACCATGTCTTTCCAATATTACGCTTTTGTATCCATAGCGTTCTAATTTTTTCAATGACAATGTATGTAGTGTATATAATAAAGTGGCGCAATTGGGTGTTATTTTAAGTGGGATATCCTACTAATATTATGAAAGCGAAAGTTTGTGTGTATGTTTGTTACTTCTTCACGCTCAAACGGCTACACCAATTACAATGACACTTGGCATGGAGATAGTTTAGACCCTGGATTAGCCTACTTTTCATCATCATCATCAATACTCGAGTAAAACGGCGGCGCGCAACTAGTGTATCATATCTAGGATAGATTCATATTCATGTGTAACACTCTCTGAAATCATTGTAGCATTTTAATATAATAGATGTGAGTCATTGATGAAGGCATCTGCACAATATATTATAAACAATTCAGCAATGTCATGCCGATTCATGATAACCGGTGAGCAATGTCATCGATAAACGCATATCTATTTGCCAGCTTGTCAATGAGTCATCAGTTTATTGATGTTATAAATTATTGGAGACCAAACAAACGGATTGAGACTGCTTCGATCATATTCCTCATCTAAGCGAGACTGATAGGAAGTTTTAGGATTTGAGGATGAAATAAGCGAGTGTTTGGTATTTAGTTTAGTATTAAAAAGATTTCAATTTAACACTATGCTAAGACAAGATATCCAAATCTAAATATGACGTCACCTTACGCTGCCTCATTTAAGTTGATGTAGTAATTAGTCAATAATAATAATTGTAATCTTTCATACTAATAAAGATTTATTTCTTTAAATTAAATTTATATTTAAACTAGCGGTCCTCCCTCGCTTCACACGGGTAAAAAAACCAAAAATTGTATTTGTTTTGAAAATATAATATAGCCCATATCACCCGAAATAGTGTAGCTTGACAACAGTAAAAGAACTTTTCAAATCAGGTTCAGTTTCGGAGCCTATTCAATGGAAACAAACAATCAAATCTTTCTTCTTTGTAATATTATTATAGATGACTAGGCGTTCTGCACTTACCCGTTGCTAGACAGTTTCAATATTTTATTATTATTTCCATGCTCAGATATGGTTTTGTTACAAATTGCGGCGTACGTGTTTTCAATCAGATAGGCAGCTTCGCGAGTAGACAGAACATGATTTTCGTAATAAACAATAAAGAAGACTATCGAATAACTAAGAGGTCGGCGTAATATTTTATTCTAATCTAGACCAAAATTTCTCTGCGTTCTTTTAAAGTTGGTGCGTGATGTATAAAAGAAGCTTTTAGTACATATCGAATGAATAAAAAACTGACTTGTAAGATGTTGTGATAAAGTATTATTGGCAATTATTATCGTATCAACCGGTATGCAATTTATGTTTAATAATACCGGTTGATTCGATAATAATTAATAAGGAATAATAATAAATAAATAAGCAAATTACACTGGTGCTAATAATTTTTGTTCTGCTCCACAAATTTATACATACCTATGTACTCAACTCCGAACGAGACTATTGTTTTAAGAAGCCATTCCAATTACCTTCAATAATGTAAGCTATATTTTTTTGCAAAATCAGCTGTTTCGGTTTTATGGCAGCTGTACCTAATAGAACTATAAATCGGACTTGATATTTCTTTAAAAATCTCTCTTCTCGTAATCTCGCCATAGTGCATGTATTTGAGTAATACTATACAAAACAGAGTAGCGCTATTTCTAAGAGTGACCATAATAATTCTACGATTGTTTGAACGTCGAATTATTTAATTTTCAGTACATAGAATTAGCACGGTCTCTACGCCACTATGGGCGTATACCAGCCGGTGAAGCAGTCACGGAGGCAGTTAATCTGACCGGTGAACCAGCGGAATGCGGAAGTCGTGTGCGGGTCTCACTCGCCTCAAGAGATCTGACACTGCAGAGCGTGACGCATCCGACACGCGAACAACGTTACAAGGTCACACGCATGCGTTGTTGGAGAATCACCACACTGCACCCGGTGAGTTGAACCTTGCGTCGCACAGCTTTCGCTTTAGTATCACTTTGAATGACTTTGTACGTCTGGGGCGGTAAAGGTCACCCGCATGCGTTGTTGGAGAATCACCACACTGCACCTGGTGAGTTGAACATTGCATCGCACAGCTTTGGCATTAGTGTCACTTTGAATAACTTTGTACGTCTGGGGCGGTAAAGGTCACCCGCATGCGTTGTTGGAGAATCACCAACTGCACCCGGTGAGTTGGACCTTGCATCGCACAGCTTTGGCATTAGTATCACTTTGAATAACGTTATACGTCTTGGGCGGTAAAGGTCACCCGCATGCGTTGTTGGAGAATCACCAACTGCACCTGGTGAGTTGAACCTTGCATCGCACAGCTTTGGCATTAGTATCACTGAATAACGTTGTATGTCTGGGGCGTTATGAAATGACAAGATGGCGTCGTAATCTATACCTACTTATAGTAAAATTTTCGGATTCAACACACACGGATCTGCAACTGATAGTATCATAATGAGCTACACCAGACAAAATTAATATACCTACTACATTTTATTGTATAATGATTTTTGACTCGACATTTTTAATCATTCGACATTCTATTTATATAGATATTTGTAATGACAAGGTATAACAAGTATTGAAAATTGATATATTATTTAACTTGAAAACATAGTAAACGTTATAACTAAAAACTAAAAAATCATTTAAACTGAAACTTAATTTAAAGACAATAAATTCTTCAATCTTAGACATTATAAGCTTATATAGATATAATAATTATAGATATTTAAGTTACTAGTAGGTATATACATTTTCGACCTTCAAATATGTAGCCACCGTAGGCCTAAGGGTCAAAGACTGGTAGTTTTGAATTAAAGCGTGTCATGATTGTTTAAATATTTATTTCACTTGCACCATCATCTGCGCTGACGTGTTCAGTGTCAAAATATTTTCCATTTATTTTCATTTTCTTGCGCTGGACTTGACTTTGTCCTGGCTTTTCTGCGTCTGAGAAATCTTCCAATTTGTTAAGACCGTTTGGCAGAACGTCTTCATGGTAACTGTTCATAGAAACGTCATCTTCGGGATGAAATGGATTGTTATAGGCTCGCGCGAACCTTCCGTCAGGCAAAACTCTCGGTAATGACGCTATTTCGTTTAATACATGTAATAAATTGGTCGTACGTTTTATCTTTCTCGACGATGTAGAGAAAACTGAAAAAATAGGAGCAAAGTGCAAGATTCTTAATGATACAGAACTCTTCTTCTTCTTGTCCTTATCCCACACTAGGTGGGGTCGGCACAACATTTTTTCTTCCATTCTCTTCTATCATTAGTCGTCTCAGTGCTCACACCTTTCATGAACATATCATTCTTCACACAGTCCATCCATACCTTCTTCGGCCTTCTTCTACCTCTATATCCATCCACATTCATGTTAAGTACTCTTTAATGATGCAGAACATAATCATTATTTTTTGCGGTTCGAGTGTATTAGTTTTGACACATATCTGAACAGTACTGGAGAAACCTTCGAGTCTACAATATACGATACATTTTATACATATAGCATATATATTGGATATGATAGCGATGATAGCTTAGCGGGGAGACCGTCGGCTGTCAAACTGACGGACACTGGTTCAATCCCCAAAACAGTTTTAGTTTCCGATAAATGTAACACCGTTTTCAAATTCCCAGCATGCTCCGGTAGGGTACTTTAGAGTACCCGCCTGGCTTGCTGCCACCCTCAAGTTTAAAAAACTATCACCAAACACATAGTGTGTTCAGGCAGCAGTCCTTGAAAGCTAGTGAGCATTCTAGGTCCACGGTGATAACATCTTCGATCACATCGTCCATCAAGTGGGATAGTTTTTAAACGCTAGATCTATACAGTATAAAAAATAAAATAAAAATATTGATTTAGGAAGGGGGGCAGGGTATATCGACGACCTTAAGAACGTTTTTATCAGGCATTTTTTATAGAAACGGTATCTCATGGCGGCTGGTCCCTCCACGTATGGGCCGGCATTTATTTAGAAAGACGAATAGTTCTGGTTTTAATTTAAAATGGAAACCTGAATACTGAAAGTTACCTAATGGAAAACCTAATGCTCGCCCTCATACTGCATTATCTGTGAGACGATACATTAAAAAGTCGACATCAATCTCATGGTCTGGCCAGGGAGGAGTCCCTGACATGAATCCTATCGAAAATGCATGGGACGAACTTGGACGGTTAGTCAGGAAACGAATTCCTCCACCCTTGACACTTCTCTCCTTAAAACATGCCCTTATGGAAGAATGAGAGAATTTACCACAACCCTGCTTGAGGCACTTAGTTTTTAGCATGCCTTATTGCATACAAACCTTGAGAAGAACCCATAGAGGTAACACAAAGTACTAAAGTATGAGGTGGCCACGTTTTTGATACGAAACTGACAAGAAGTAAATTGTTTTATTTTGACGATGTTTGTCAATCATTTTCAAATTATTAAATGTTTATTTTGAATAATACTGTAATTTATTTTATGCGTAATTATTTTGTCTTTCAGATACTTTTTCATTTAAAGTTTGTGTATTCAAAGTTATTTGAAGGTGACCTTTTATTTTTTGCGGGGGAATGTATGAGTATGTAGACGGACTTAATAATTTATACGAATATCGAATATCGATTTAGTTAAAATTAAAGTCGAAATCACAATGATAATACGATAATGGATTTCTGTCTAATGTATGACTCATGTCATGACACAATGCTATTAATTCTGTTAATGACACTACCTAAAAATCTTCAAAGTCAAACGACTCATTCCATTTGAGCTTAAATTCGAATAATAAGTACGTATAAACTCCTTACAACGTTATCACTAATGTTAGACGAGATTTATTCAGTTGCTGGCGTATTGCGCGTAGTTGCACTAAATAAGTGACGACCTATTTTACCCAAAACTACACAGAATTTTAATAAAAAGATCTTATTTTTAACCGACTTAAAAAAGGAGGAGGTTCTCAATTCGACCCGTTTGTTTTTTTTAAGTATTTTTATTGATAAGTGCGATACTAATTTCGTTTTTTTCGTAACCTTATAAGGAGTAAGTAAATTATTTTCGACAATTTTAATTTAGTTATTTATGTTGAATAAGAGAATCACCTATATCGCTTTTACTAAACTATGTTAAGCAGTGTAAATGGACGCCATGCGAATAGGTTGATACGATCTTTTTGCTTATTTATGTATATTAAAATACTTGTTGCGCTTCCATTTTGCACCAAGTCTTTACTTATAAAATTTAACTTAGGTACAGGACATAAAAAATATAACACAGTACACTTAAAAATTGGTTAAAGCTTGTGTGGAATTTGTCTACCTTTGTGACGTGAGCATCAAAGTATAAAGCAGTGTTACTGCTTGAGCAGTAGGTGTAGGTGTAGTCAGCTGTCTGTGTGCGCACTAGCCACTCAGGCGCCTTCTCGTGTTATTGCAAGTATAAAATGTACGTCTTACCCAATAATACGAGCATAAATTGAAACATAATATATTTTCTTTTCATAAGCACAATTTAATAAATATATTTGTATAGAACAATCAAATTTATAAAATGTACTTGGATTTATTGCTTATTGAAGTTATTTCATTATTTTTTATCGTCATCTCGCTGCCTGAATTGTAAGATCTGCAGTTATTGGATACTATATTAAAACAATAAAACTGGAAATCTATTATTGAAGGTTTTTAATGCTTTCAATGTTTCACATTTTAATATTTTGTAAGTAATAAAACAAAACTCAAACATAATACACATCTAAACTCTAAGGATTTCACGGCCAGCGTTGCATGTTGTATGTATTGCTTTGGCCGGGCTGTTTCCCGTCGAAACTTGTGTTCTAGACGTTTGGTCGATCACTGCGGTCGACATCTTCAGTGGTTCAGGTCCGAGCGGCGACAAGAGCGTAGAACTCTCCTTCGCGGCGTCTTCTCTGTTACTTGTCGCCGCTCGGACCTGAACCACTGAAGATGTCGACCGCAGTGATCGACCAAACGTCTAGAACACAAGTTTCACTTAGACCACGGCCAAACAGCCCGGAAGCAATACATACAACATAATACACATCAACATAACCTAGGGAAGTTGAATATTGATTATGTAGAAAACTATGTAAACATTAGAACTATAAATAAAAGAATAAAAGATAATTTCATGGCCTGATATTTAAACATTACGAACACGACGCGGTTTTTATTTTCTTATTAATTAAAGTCTTTAATTATTAAAGCCATACAAAATTACTGACTGTATAAAAACTTCTTATTTTTATACTTTACTTTTTGTCTTTTTATAAATCAATTTAAAGTTCTTGCGGTCATTTGGAGAACAACCAAAAACTAATATGATAAAAACAACTGAATCCGTTTTTCTTCATTTAACGTATTAAAAAAGGTTTCAAATATCCTAATCAAGGTGTGCTAAGAAATGCGACTATAGAACAGTTAAAAACGCCAAAAACGATCACGCTCTGCGGTCGTTTTGGAAAAGGGGGCGTTATGAACTGTTCGAGATGCATAAAAACTGTTAAAACGCAACCGTGAACCACTGACCCACTTGACCCACCTCTAAGGCAGAAAAAAGATCACTAAAACCAGTGATCTTTTTTTTGACAACTTAAAGGTTGACAGGGACAGCAAATGTGAGTGTATAAACAAACATTAACGGAATACGTTAGTGTAATATTTTCTCTCTGTTTTCATTACGACAATCTAATTCTCTTTAAGATTAAGTTAATATTACAGGTATGGAAACCTATAAATATCATTAATAGTTAAATATATAATGACGTAGACAATTATACATTATATTAATCGTCGTACTTGACCGCTCGTGTAAATGACGTTTTGTGCCGTTCGATTAGGGAGATACCAATTTTGCCAAAAGATTGAGCTATCTTTTCATTTGTTTCTTGTCTTCTGTTAAATTTCGAAAATGAACGAGATTTTAATCTTCCTTCATATTTTTTAAGGAAACTAGGTAAATAGATTTTAAACAATAAAGCCATGTTTAATTTCGTAACCTATATCTCTAGAGTTTGTTGATGTGTATAATATCAAAAGTAAGATCTCCACAAGGACCGGTTGGAAGCGGCCCGCATCCCACCCTTTCCTGCGATCTTAGTCAGGTCGTCTGTCTACCGTGTCGGTGACCGTCTTATGCTGACCTTTTCAGTCCGTGGTCTCCATTCGGGAACTTTTCGACCCCAACGTCCATCAGTTCGTGCCCTGCCCACTGCCACTTTAACTTGCTAATCCGTATCAAATGTAAGAGAGATAAAAAAATCAAACTTAATCATCTTTGACTGACGTTAGGCATGACTAAAAAACTGGATACAGACTATTCAAGCACTAATAATATGATTGTTTTCTATTAAGGTGTCCTATTTTTCGAGGAAGCCAAAGCACAAAAATCAGATATGCAAAAGAAAATATTTAAAAATCTCCTGACCAAGAACTTCTTGGCTTACAGAACTAATTTAAAACATTCACGTGAGATCGAAAAGTCTAGAAAAAGAATAGATGTTGAGTCTTTAATAAAGAATGTAGCAGAATCAAAGATAATTGATGAACTAGCTGCGAGATTGTCAAAAAAAATGCTGAAGAATTATATAATGTCAGAGAATAAACAAGACAGCAAAGAATTTCGTGTGGAGTCGTCCATTGAAAGGATTGAAATATTTTTAGGTGGTGAGGTAAAGAAAAATGTTGGACATGATACCATCATCAATGGAAAAGTATATAAATAATGAATTTGGTGTTTTATTACATGATTATCAAAGCACTGACACGTCTTATCCCGGCGGTATTCGAACCCACTTATTAGGCTCAGAGCTCAGATTAATTTTCTACTTGGCTACTTGGCTTTCGAGGCTCCACAGTGCCGAAATTAGTCTTCTATGCACCCAGAGTGGACTCCTGAAATTACTGCCTGTGCGAACTTTTGCTAAGTTTTTTACCTCATTTTCAGTTTGATATACACAATTGCAATTTAAATGTTGATAGTAGAAACCGCTGTCTTTATTATATTACACGATAAATAATGGGTTATGTGAGTATGGAACTAACACTTGATTTGGTCGTAGGCTAGTAATTTCTGCGCCCCTCCAGGGGCTGTGACTGCCCGATGAAGCCAATAATAATTACTAATTCTTAACTGTCATATGGATACAGAGTATTAGGTAGTAGTACAATTATTAATAAAAAGAAATATTATCTATGCTGGGGCTATGTATATAGTTGAATCCGGTATTGCCCGGCAAAATGCGAGTTCTCCTGCAGTGTCCGGCATTATGCAAAAGGCCAGGGTGGCAAATATGACAACAGTTCAAGAGGTTAAACTCAATGTACTAACTGTGGTGCGTGCAAATTCATAATAACAAGAGTTCTATTACATCGTTTTATGACATCGTTTTATTACATAATGATTAGCGGAGATATTGTTAGGGAATAATATAATAATATTATTCCTACTAGCGACCCGAGCTCGCTACGCAATAGTAGTAGTTTGCCAATATTTTATTATAGTAATAGTAGGCGACAGCGGGTGGTAGAACATAGGCGGTGCCGGTGGTGGCTCCATCAAGCTAGTTCCGTCATCGTACTTTTTAATTTATTATCCCTAAAATATTCATTTCAATTGTATGGTATGAAAGGTTGTTCATTATTAAGAATAATGTGTATGAAATGTGTTGATGAATGTTGATAGATTAGATAATGAATAATACTGTATCCATTTGAATAGCATTTGCAAATATTAGATACCACATTACATTAGATCTTTTTGTTAGAAGTTAGAATGGATAATAATATAGTAAAGCTATCTTTAACATTGAACCCTTGCCATCGCAGATTTTTTGTATGCCCATAAAACAAAAAGAAAATATCTTAAACTTATTACGCAGCGCTTTCGACGATGCTGCCAGACGGTTGATTTTATATAATACTGACTGTAGCTGGCACGGTTTAACTCCGATTGAAAATGCGGTTTTCTTGTATCCAGGATGTATATTTGGCGAAAATTAAAAGCTCAAACAAAACGATACAATTTAAAATAAACACAGAGAGCGCGCGGATTTGCTTGTCGGCCGGCGAGGGCGTCCCGGTGACTCGTGTGCCAATTGCACACTTGTGACAGCTCCCGCGCGCCTCGCTCCGCTCCAGCCCCCTCTGGTGCGGACGGTTAATACAAATATGTACATGATAAATATTACAAACTAGGTTTTATAAAATACATTATTAAAATAAATTACGTGTCGCTTACACTCTCCCCCCTAGTGCTGCCCTGGCAGCACTCACTCTCCGTAGGTATCCTGGCGACACGACCAACAGATCTCTTAAAAGTACCGGTAGACGTGCGGACTGCAACAACGCGTACTCGACCATCTTTTCCGGGAAACGTTTGCTGTACGATGCCTCGCGGCCATACTCCTCTGGGGGTATCAGGATCTGCGATAAAAACTAAATCACCTACAGCTAGCGGCCGTCGTTGTTCTATGTTCCATTTTTGACGAGGAATCATGTCTGGCAATATCTCTCGTACCCATCTCCTCCAGAACATATCTGCTAGCGCTTGAGATATGCGCCACTGCTTTCTTAGGTAAAGGTCGGAATCGTCAAAAACTCCTAGAACGGGCAGGTTAGATGACGAACCGAGGAGAAAGTGATTTGGTGTCAATGATTCTCTGCTTCCAACTTCAACTGACACATGATTTAATGGCCTACTGTTTACCATATTTTCCACTTCAGCTAATAAGGTATTCAGGGTTTCGTCCCTGGGTGCGCGCTCTTTTAAAATTACTTTTAAAGTAATTTTGACACTTTTTATGAGCCTTTCCCATGCTCCTCCCCAATTCGGACTTTTGGGGGGGGAGAAAACCCATTGAGTCCCGTAATTGCTAGCCGTTATTTTGAGCATCTCTTCGTCTAGCTCTTGAATGGATTTTTTGATCTCCGCATCGGCACCACGAAGGTTAGTTCCATTGTCCGAGTAAAGGTAACCCGGCCACCCCCTTCTGGAGGCCATTCGGCGCAGTGCCATCAACAAAGAGTCAGTTGTGAGAGATTGCACAACTTCTATGTGAACTGCCCTTACAGTAAGGCAAGTAAATAATACACCATATCTTTTTTGTCGGTGTCTAGCGACGGTCACCTCCATAGGTCCGAATAGGTCCAGGCCGCAGTGAGTAAACGCCCTCTGGTGGTGAGCTACTCTCCCCGCAGGTAAGTCACCCATTTTAGGTACCTCAGGTTTAGCTTTCATAATTCTACATAACATACACTTTGATGCGACGTGCTTCACTGTAGGTCGTATCCTAAGTATGCAATATTTTGCTTCAGTTCATTTACTACCATCTCCTGATTACCGTGACCTGCTTTAATATGGTGATATCGAACAATCAACCTTGTAATATAATTTTTACCATCTAGTATTACAGGCTGCTTCGCTTCCAGGGGAACGTCAGCGGCGGCGTCGATACGTCCACGGACACGAAGGACACCGTGCTCATAAAAAAAACGGCGATAACGTAAGTAATCTAATATTTTTAGGTAGACTTCGCTTAGCTTTCAAATCATCTATGTCGTTACTAAATGACTGAATTTGTGAAACCTTCAACAACAGGTTTTCAGCGCGGTACATTAGCAAGCAATCACTAGTAAGTACTTTACGCCTACATTTATCTATAAATTTCAGCATGACGACCGTGCTTCTCATCAGACGTAACCACGAAGAAAATCTACCTGGATCTGGCACAGGTAAACTTTCACTAACCTCTCGCACGGTAGATACACACTCTGCCTCACAATTAACTAATGCAGTGTTTGTGTGCGACATTATGTCCGCCGGCCACATATTTTCACAACAGTAAAGAAATTTCGGTCCAGTGAACCATTCATTTTGAAACACTGAATTATCATAGGACTCTCTTGTTCCGATATCAGCAACATTTAAATCCGTAGGACAAAATCTCCATTCATTTATATTCGTCAACTCGTCAATTTCGCCTAAGCGATGAGCGACGAATATCGGGTAATCGCGTTTATTATTACGTAACCACTGCAACACCGTCGTTGAGTCACACCAGAATACACGGCGCTTAGCTTTGATTCGGTGTTCCTTTTGTACAGTATCCGCCAGCCTAGCGGCCATCAAGGCTGCTTGTAGTTCTAACCTCGGAACTGTCATTGGTTTAACGGGTGCGACGCGACACTTACTAGATACAAACGCAACTCTAATTTCGTTATTTTCTATCCATCGCCAAAAGGCTACAGCGCACATAGCCTGAGTCGAAGCATCGCTCATTATATGTAACTGTAAGTCACCATAACCATCAGAGTTATCGCTATTATGAACACTATCGCTCGCAGCTAAAGTAGGTGAATAAGTATCTATGTTCGATACGCGTTGGTAGCATCGTGGTAAGCGTATGTCACTAACAGACTTTAACAACTTTAACCATTTTAACCATTTTTCATAGATTACATCATCAAGAGTTTCGTCCCAATCAATATTAGACTTCCAAGTTTGTTGCAAAATTATTTTTCCGTTTATGGTAAAAGGCGATAAGAAACCATAAACATCAAATATAGACATTATAAGTCGTAATGCCTCCCTTTTAGTAGGTCGCTTTCCGTCCATTATTTCTGGAGGAATTCGTTTGAACGTGACATCAAACCCTAGGGTATCATCTCCGGGGTACCATATTAGTCCTAGGGTACGCTCACCATCTCGCTGTTGACCTATTTTTAATTTGTAGGCATTCGACGCTAGCGTTTCACTAGGCAAATTATTTAACACCTCAGTACTATTACTCAGCCAGTTACATACCACAAAGCCACCTTCTTTGTGAATGGTATCTACGTCATTAGCCAACTTAATACAAAATGAATCGGCCGGCTGACTATCTATATAGTCATCCATATAGTGCTGTTTGCTTATCGCTTCAACAGCTGACGGCATTGTTGAACTAAAACGTTGCGCGTTTTTATTTTTAATGAATTGAGCAATAAATGGGGAACAATTCGCACCAAATATTAAAGATGTCATCTTGTAGGTTTTTATGGGAGATTTCACGTTATCGCGCCACAGAAATCGTAACGAATCTTGATCCTCCGGCAAGATTTTAATCCTTAAAAACATATCCTTTATGTCTCCAGCTATCGCGATTTTATATTCACGAAATCGTAACATTATTCCGAACAAAGACGAAAGAAGATCTGGACCCTTAAATAAATAATCATTTAATGATAAGTTTTGCGATTTAGCAGCCGCGTCAAAGATTAAACGTAACTTCTTTTTATTCGGATTATCCACTCCGAAATGAGGTAGGTACCATATTTTCGAACCTAATTGGTTCTCCGTTACCTCCTTGGCAAAATCATTTTTGAAAAGATGATTGACCCGGTCCATATAACGCTGTGCGTAATCCTCGTTCAAGGTCATCTTCTTTTCCAGCCCTTTTAACCTTCTAAGCGCAGTAGGTTTGGAGTCAGGCATGACACACGATGGGTCACGCCATGGAAGTCCCACATGCCACCTATTATTAATTAAAGTGGCTGTTTTTTCGAGATGTTCGACTGCACGTAAATCATCAGCGTTCTGGCGTGGTTTCGCCGTTATTCCTAAAGAATCTATAGTAAATGATTTACGTACCTCATCATGCAGTTGTTGCAGCTCGAACCCCTCATCATCCCGCGGCGACTGAGCACCACCCTTGATGAAAAGCGTAGCGTGGGGATGACACATGCGTGATGACGTCACCGGTATCCTTCCATGAACGCACCAGCCCAAGGGAGTGAGTGTTGCACAGGGCTCATTCAGCTTACCTGGCCTAGTTTCTAACGGCAATAACAAATGATAATTATCCTGCCCTATTAACATTTCGGGTTTAATGTTTCCTGTACATAAATTTAAGCTTATATCTTTCAAATGACTGTAGTAATTACAATTTACAGAACACAAATACTGATTAGGTAAATTAAGCTCTTTAACACTACGCGCATTAAGTTCATACGTATTTCCGTCGCAGGTAGACATCTCCAAACACACCACTTCAGTTTCGCATACGAGTTCGTTGTTCCACGCTCCGAGCGTACGTATTGTGTCGCGGCGACCGCGCAGCCCTAACCGTGACGTCAGAGCTGCACTTATAAAACTCAACGTCGACCCGTCGTCGAGTAACGCATAAGCACTGATAATACCGTTAGGTCCATGAAGATTAACACGAACTACTTTTAGACACACTTTACTCTCAGAAGTTGAATTCATGTTTATACTTTCAGGTTGCAGCTCCGCTTGACATTCGGAGACCAAGCGTTCGCTCGATCCTCGACCTTCAATCCGTTCACATAAATTAGTGTCATCGCTTCTCGGTGCCGTAGGCTTCGATAATTTATAGTGCAGTAGACGATGATGCGCAAGTCCGCAGTTATCTATATCGCATGCAGCGGCCGGACAGGTGTCCCTTGCGTGTTTAGATAATAAACACTTGTAACAAAGTCTATGCCTCTTTACATAAGCCCATCTGTCTTTGCGTAATGACTTAATAAACTTTTTACATTCTGTGACTTTATGTTTCGATGTATGGCAGTAACTACAATTTTTGTCAATGCTTTTCTCATTATTTAATAAAGTAGTATGTAAACGGTTAGATGTAGACTCTGGACATTTCTTTTTATAACTGTAATTATATTCTAACGTACTGCGCGTATTTATTAACGCCATAGAATTAATTTTCAGAGCTTCTTCATTAAGAAATTCGGCTAATGTATGCAGTGTGGGTCGCTTACCTTGTTTGATGAGCGGATAGCTATAGTCAGCCCATTTCGATAGGAGAACGGTAGGTAACTTAGAAAGCACGCTCGTTATCACATTCGTTGCCACTAAATACTCATCGCGACCGATAACACTCACAGCTGCCACATAGTTTCGTATTTTCACAGAAAATGACACTATATCTTTATGATATTCTTGCGACACAGGGTGCAGTTTTTTAATATCTAGCATTATTCTTGATAGGATTAGGTCTGGGTTCCCGAACTGCAGTTCTAATGTCGACATTACCATTTCAGGCGTACTAGCGCTAATCAGCAAAGCTGAGACAGCTTCGCGTGCCGGTCCTCGAAGACATTTTCGTAGTCGCCACAGGTTTTCCTTTGAGGTGAAATTACACACTTGTGACGACTCTTCGTAAGCCTGCTTGAATTGCAGAAATTCCATAGGGTCTCCCGAGAAGGTTGGTAAGTCCCGAGAAGTACTAATACGACTCAAGAGCGTCGAATTCATGCCATTGTTGGCAGAGGCGGTTGTCAAATCTTTCAGAGCGCTGGCCAGAAGTTGCACTGTTCCATTTTCGTTACCGACATTATTTGACGTCGGCGGTGGACACTGCGCGCCCGAGTTGTGACCATGATCGGGGGCGGGCTGAGTCCCAAGTTCTAAGTGCTGATGGCTACGTTCCAACCACTTTTGCACATCACTATGTGTATGAGACGACCGTTGGGACCGTACGCTGCATTGATCGTCAATATCAGCTAGTTCCGCGGCCAATTTTTTGTCGATGAGCTCCATTTGAATTTTCGCCTTCGCTTCGGCTGCCTCTAATTCCAACTTCGCTTTACGTGCCGCAACAGATGACGAAATCGATTTCTTACAATTCGTCTTTACAGATCGAGGATGAGTTTCCATTTGCGAAACCATTTTTAAAGGCGGTTCCGATTTCACGACGCTACCCGCTTTCGTATTCGTAACAATTGTGGGGTTAATTGTCGATAACTCATCACTTTTCTGTCCATTTGGTTCTGTTTCAGGCTGAAGATTTAGAGACTGTCCATCACGTTCTTCCTGTTCCCGTTGTTCGCGTTCTTTTCGAAGTAGCCGTCTTGTTGCCATTTTTCTCGGCGGTGTTTGGAACATAACGATCCGGTTTCGAATGACCAGTGTAGCTGGCACGGTTTAACTCCGATTGAAAATGCGGTTTTCTTGTATCCAGGATGTATATTTGGCGAAAATTAAAAGCTCAAACAAAACGATACAATTTAAAATAAACACAGAGAGCGCGCGGATTTGCTTGTCGGCCGGCGAGGGCGTCCCGGTGACTCGTGTGCCAATTGCACACTTGTGACAGCTCCCGCGCGCCTCGCTCCGCTCCAGCCCCCTCTGGTGCGGACGGTTAATACAAATATGTACATGATAAATATTACAAACTAGGTTTTATAAAATACATTATTAAAATAAATTACGTGTCGCTTACACTGACAATCTGAATCTATTGATAGATGACAACCGCATGAAAATCTGTTTAGTATTTTTGATGAGAACATATTACATTAGAGACGACAGGTGCAGCGAGAAACTTTGATTTATAATAATGTAAGGAAAATATAAATCCTAGCCCACCCCTTCAAATTGAACGATAGATTTCGCTACTACCCGCTTAGAGTCAGCTAGGGGTCAACTATATTGGAGTTGTTGATGTTTTATTTTTAGCATATTTTATTTTTGTATCTTCAATTATTTGGAACAATAACATGAGTGGTTCACAAACATATAAATAAATAAATATATTTTTATTGACAATAACTTACAAGACATAGCTAACAAATTCACACATATTTAACAGACTAATTATTTGGTAGTATAATAGGCATGCACCTTAATGTATGACTGTGATTTGTTTACGGCAGGATCCGTTGACATCCGAACTAGTAATTAAACTGTATTTCAGATGCCAAAGCCCTCCGTTGTTGTGGAAACATGGTACGGTACATAAATGTTTTCTATTTAAGGCCTAAAGTGTAATTAAAATCTAAAAAAGAAAAAAAACATACATAACAATAACAATATGATAATCGATGACAGCTGCAGAAGTATAAAATTGTGTCGCAGATGTCAACGCCCTCCTCCGCAAGGTACATATTAAGTTCCACAATGAATAAGGGTACACGTTTAAATACAAAGTTTACATTTTTTTTCAATCTGATGTAAAGGAGCGGATGAATGTTTAATTTTTATTGACTTTATTATACAACATCGAACTTATAATGTGATAATGGCGACTTGCCCTGCCGTCCGTCTTATTTTTTCGCGTAGATATGACTGTCCTTGTCATATCTACGTTTGGACTTGACGAAAATTGGACCATAGTGAAGTTGAGCATGCTTTTTTTAAAACAGTATGAAAAGTTGCCTTACTGTAAGGACTTGGCATATCGAGTACAAACTTTTAGTGGGAAACTGAGTGGGCTTGTTAGAGAGAAACTTGAGTGCCGCTCTTTGTGCTCTCTTGAAGTATAGCATATGTGTAACATATTGTGTGAACTTACAATATACTGTGAAAGATATATCTGACACAGTTTTAGTCGCAGATGATACACATCTTATTTTTAAAGTAGATAACGATAGCGAGGCAATTCATGTAAACAACGCCATATCTCTAAATGTTTACACCAACCAAGTACATCTTAATACAAAAAATACTAATTGCATAAGGTTTTCTTTGTCTAATATTCCATATTTAGAACCCAACGCTAGGTTGGGTTCTAAATATGGAAAGGTTCTCTCTGACGAACATTAATTGTCTTAGTTCGGTATTCGTTTTCAATAATCGTAACACTGTAAAAAAATATAAGCAAAAACTATTAAGCTTAGTTTGAAAACTATGCTTGATATATTATTGTATATGATCAATGTTTTTAAGGAGAAAATTTCAAAATTATTTTTTTGGTAAATCTTTTTTACTATATGCTTCTTCCTGGTGTGTCTATTTATTTTGGAACTTGGCGATAATCGTCGTATATGAATTTATTGATGTTCAAAACCGCCTCATCGCTGCCTAAATTGAATAAACCATTATATGTTGTTGACTGACGGCGCAGTTGGTAGCACTCTGCCTTCTGAGCCGCTGGTCCCGGGTTCGATTCCCGGACAGGTCAAACATTTGTGTGTATGAACATGTTTGTTTGACCTGTGTCTGGGTGTGTATATGTATATAAGTATGTATTTCAGTCATCAGGTTACCATAGTACAGGCTCTGCCTAGTTTGGGACCTGAAGACCTTGTGTGAATGTTGATAAATAAAATAAAAAAATAAAATGTACTTAAGCAGTAAATATATTCTGTATTCAATGTTGGAGTTCACACTCTTGGTGTTTCTAACTACATATTAGTAAATGTATTTATTGTCTGTAGCTTTAACAATTTCCTACATGCTATTGTTAGCAGATTGAACGACGACAAGTCAACGGGCATGGACCACTACTAGAGGAGCCAAATAAGAACTTCGAGCTTTCGTTCGAATATCTTATCAGCAAGGACAATTTGAAATGGATCACTTTGTTGACTGAGCATGCAACGTTTATCAGCGTCTGTTTGCAGGTGAGATTATTTTTGATTTTTAACCGATTTCATAAAAAGGAGTTTCTCTATTCGTCCCATATGTTTTTTAAAATATTTATTACCTCAGAACTTTCGACTGGGTGAACCGATTTTGATGTTTTTTTATTCGAAAGCTAGCTAGCTTCCCATGTGGTCCCATTTAAATTTCATGAAAATCGGTCAAGTGGTTTTTGAGTTACACTCCAATAACTAAAAACTGCTACGCATACGTGGATGACATTATAGTTACGGGTGGAGAAATTGGTGAACATACACAATGATAATAATTGATCCCGTGAGTAGCAAGTCACTGAAAAGGGTGTAAACAAAAACTTCCTAAAAAAATAGAACCGACTTCAACACTCAGTGTGAAATAACTTGTCGAAGTCTGTACCATGGGCACAATATTTTGATAACAGTTACTTTTGAACCATCATGGTACCGTCTTTGAAAAGTTATTTCACAAGTGTTGAAGTCGGTTCCATTATTGGTATTGTTTTTTTATTTGGACTTTTAAATTCGAACTGTTGTTCAGAGGTCCAGTGGCCCATGGATGATCTTATAATTCCTACAACGTTTTGTTTCCAGTCGATAGTGGAGGAGTTGATGCGACAGAAGACCGGCGCGGAGGGCGTGTCTCCGCGGCACAAGCGCGGCAGTCTCACGTATCTGCGCCGCGACGGCTCCAGCCGTCTCATCACGCCTTGTTCTTCTAGCGATACGCTCAGCTCCACTGTAAGTTACTACTATCATCATCTGTACATATTTTTGAATCAAATAATTCAGCTACTTATGGAACTTGAACCCACGACTACAGATCCATCCATTTTGAAGCGATGATAGCTCAGCAGGAGCAGCGTCGGCTGTCAAACTGACAGACACTGGTTTGATCCCCAACAACAGCTTGAGCTTCCGGTGAAGGTAACACCGTTATCAAATTCCCAGCATGGTGGTAGGGTACTTCCATCCGAGTACCCGCCTGGCTAGCTACCACCCTCAAGTTTGATAAACTGTCACCAAACACATAGTGTGTTCAGGCAGCAGTCCTTGAGAGCCAGTGAGCATTCTAGGTCTAGCTTGATAACATCTTCCAAAGAAAGACCAAGTGAGATACTGGTCAAACGCTAGATCTATACAGTATAAAAAAATATTTAAAGAAAATGTCTTGGTCAAAAATCAACAATGACAACTCAGATGTAGCTGTAATGAAGGAACAAATTCGTGTGAGTGTAGTGGAGTGCATCTACAGCTTAATGGTAAAGCGACGCAGGGGTGGTTTTGTAGTCAAGAGTTCAAGTCCACCTAGTAGCCGAATTATTACCTTAAAAATGTAACATACGTTCCGCCTAGTATAACGTCAATGCATTATGCACCATAATCATTATTTAAACCACCTTCTTTGACAAAAATCTGACATGCCGCGACGCTATGAAATCTTAGAAATATGTATTAAATATTTTAGATTTCGGTAAAGCACCGATAAACTAATCGTAATAGTTGACGGTCGCCTTGGCGCAGTGGTTACTGTCAGTAACATGACTTCTGTATCTCGGGGAACCTGGGTTCGAATCCCGGCAGGGGCCGCACATTAGTGCGATGAGTGTTGATGTTTGTCCCCAAGTCTTGGGTGTTTCTGTGCTGTGATTGTGTATGTCCATGCCTTCCGCAACACAGGGAATCCTAGTGCTAGTGAAACTGAGTGTGATTTAAAATAAAAAATAGTGACAATGCTTCTTATTTTACTTTTTTAGGAGGTAATAATCGTTTGGTTCATTTCCAGAATGGAGACTCATTTAACTCGGGCAGTTCCAGAGAGATATTTTCAGTGCAAAAACTAGCGGAGAAGTTTGCGTCTGTCGCTTTCAAAAGCGGTAGAGAGTGCGTCGAGAATAACGCCTTCGAAGCCATCGGTGACGAAGAATTGTAAATAATTATAAGATTAACTCGAATTATCTTCCAAAGATCTTTGAATCACTGGGAAAAAGTTGCCAATATTGTATAGATGTAAAGAGAATATCAATCGTTTTTAGAAATTTGTACAGATTTAAAATTGTTTCTCTACGTAATTATTAAGTAGAAATGTATTGTTAAAACATATTGGCTATGAAAAATATAACTAATATTTATACCAATTATTGACTTGCCATATTCAAATGAATGAAATGAAATTTATTTAGACCAAGGCATACATGGATCTTAATACTAATCAAATGTTGTGAATGTTTACCTTTCGTCACAATCTTTCTACGAAATAAAGACTTCTATGTATTTTAGGGTGTTGTACTCAAACTCAACACTCCGGAAGCGCTAGACCATTGTAGGGTCATAAGATACAAACATTTTAAAGCTGTTGCCTACGTAGCTTATTTTACCACCCATAGTGTCATTTATTATGCTTCTATTTTGAGAAATTCAAAGATTAGTGGCTATTTATTATTGAATCTGAACACTCGCGAGTTTCTTCCATAATTGTAATGTAACAAACCGACTAGGCCTAGGCGAGTAATTTTCCAGTATTTACCACGTGAGTCCTAGTCGGTTTGTTACATTACAATTATTTATTATTGAAAAAAACAATGAATTTGGCACAAAATAATTTGGACAACAGTTACCAGTGATATGAAACTTGAAACAAATAATTAAATCATTTGATATTATAAAAAGAAAAGGTACTTTTTGACGTGATAACGTTTTATAAATTGATGAATACCAGCAACACTCATGAAAAATAGTAACGTTCCACCTGAGTTTTGTATTACATAAAATAATCAAAGTCAGTCAGTCAAAGACAAAGTCAGTCAGTCAAAGTCGAAGTCATAAATGATTATGACGTTATCACGTAAATTTATCGTCCGTAAACCGATTTTACAGACTACCAATTTTTTTTATCTATAGTTTTTGTACTGTTTCTTGTTGTCTTTCTTGTACTGTTTGACAGATTGTAACATTTCTCATAAATATATTTGTAATCACTAATCTGTTTACCACGTGGTCAAAATATGCGTCCATTATTGGATACTAATTTCAAACGAATGTAATTTGTATGTATTATAGATATTTTCGCATACGTACATAGTACACTGACGTCACTGCGGGTAGATAGTTTTAAGAGTAGCTATTAATCTACCCTCTTAATTTCAATTCCGTTTAATGCATGAATTTAAAGAAATATACTTAAATTATAGCGAGTTTCTTCGATAATTGTAATCTACGAACCGACAAGGCCTCACGTGGTACTGGGTACTGGAAAATTGAATCGTCAAGAATTCTTTGATCAATGCAGCGCAGCCGTCTCAACGCCAGACGTACTGACTGCTGAGGCTCGCGCCCGCCGCCTGGCACGATCATAACTCCCAGATGAAGAACTGCAAATAAGTTCGAAATTGGTCGGAGAGTAATATCCCAGGCGAGTTCTAGCCGGTTCGTAAATTACAATTAAGTAATTCATGCTTAAAAATCAAATTTGTGTTAATGGATTTGTGTTTGTAGAATAAAGAATCAGGTTAACCCAAATCGGACGCCTTTCCAAGTAGGACAATTTTATTGAATCGTTGTACCTATATAATACAATTATATGAACTGCTAATATTTATAGTAATTAAAAATTTCCACTAAAACTACTAATATATGTATTGATTTTAGAGAACATATCGACGCAATGGATATAGTATCGTATCATAGCTATGCATTTTTAAATTAAATACTTGCCCACGATCATGTAAAGACTTATAAGATATCGAGAAATGACAGTTATTTGTTTCTACTTGACTTATTTATTTTATTGTCAAATAATATTAAAGTTAAATGTTTTATTTATATTTTGCTCAAAAATACGTATTTTAATTGAGATTTTGTTAAAATAATTTCATTTTATACCTTAAGGTTACCACTAATAATTCTAGGACAAACATTGCCTAAATGTTTCAATCCACATGCTTGCCTATTGCATAGTTAATAACAACACTCCATAAACTCATTGTTATACATAGCGGGATTGATTAAAGTTCTAAAGTTAGAAATGGTGGCGTAAATAAACTAATTGTGTAGCGGAGAAAATCACTTGTAACGCAACAGAAATATTATGTTTTGTGTTTGCCACGTTTTATTAGTTTTCGTCTGACAGATTTTTATATAAGATATTTTATTGTGTATCGCATTAACGCTATGCTAGGCAGAACTTCAGTTCAAATATTTGAAGGAAAAAATTCGGCTGCTAGTGGGACTTGACCCACAAAGCGACAGGACGGTTTTCTGTAGTCGTGGGTTCAAGTCCCACTAGCAGCCGAATTTTTTCCTTCAAATATTTGAACTGAAGATTTTTTTATATATATATAGTCACTTGCCCTAATATTATATAAAAATCCGACGAAAACCAGATATTGGAACTCTTGATTAAGCACATTCTATAGTATTTCAGGCAGTTAGTGATAACATCGGAGGCATATCCTTCAACTGTTGGTGCTCGGAGTTACATATTGGCACGAGATATCACTAATTTTAAATTCTTTTTGCTAATAAGTTTGCAGTTGAACACATATTCGCATACTGGTAAATGATGCGGACGGCCTCGTGTATTATAGTGGCAGTAAGTTTTTGTCAGAATTGTCTAGGTTCCGGTTAACTGGAAATAAATTCAATTTTAATTAGTTTTAAGTTTTATTGATTAACAGAATTACGGCCTTTGTCTTTTTTACTTTAGTAATACTAGACATCCTAAATCATATCAAGATTTAGGTAATTTTATTTGGGCGTCTTAGGCACTTATGAACTACAAATTTCCAAAGACTGTTACATGTCTATAATTGATAGGTACTTCTAAAAACATTTCATGTTCACGACACATGGATCTCGAGTAAAATTATAAATCATGTTCATTTAATTAATTACTGTATTTATCACTGTCCATATTAAAAGGGACCATAATTTGTCATTTGGATGTTATGATATAAATCATGTTTTTCTTTGTTTAGTTATAGGCCATAATTTCATTATGTTGCCATATTTTATATTTGAATTCTTATACTCTTATTCTTTTTTATACACTACTTATTGTAATTATAAGTTTTAATAAACATCTTTTACAAAGAATAGCTTTATTTATGGTTATTTTGAATAAAAGTGTCTTCAATTATGGGACTCATAAGCAAGGTCATAGTCGCATACCAGGCTATGAAAGGAGTTATGCTTGAGGTGTACACAATCAAGTCGGATATGACAAGATCCTTTTTAGACTCACGTGATTCTAAAGCATTTTTAATAAATCAATCGGGACTTGATCGCCTGAACAACAAGGTAAGTGGTTAAATAAATGACTGAATGTTGTTCACGCAATGAAGTCCTGATTGATTTATTAACAATGACAAGATCCATCAAGAAATTAGTCACAAATATAGCCCACATTTGCAAGCGAAGTAGCAGTGGGCAGGGCACACATCTCAAAGAACCGATAACCATTAGAGTCAAAAAGGTTTTTATTGGAGTCCTTATCAATACACTAGCAGGATAAATATAAAGGTAATCAATATTTTTGTGGCGTCTTGCTCTTTACAAGATTTGTCAAAATAAAATTTGAGGTAATGTTAATATGTATATAGGTACTAAAGCACACTCATGTCCTGAAAGCAACATGGCTTATCACCTAGCCAAATATGTTGCAAAAAACAAGTAGGTACATAAACAGTCACTGGTTGGAAGTGGCCCGTGAATTAAGTAGCAAATTGCAAACAAGTCTGAAGTCTTCATTCCATAAAACTAATGAAAGGCAAAAAAAGGGCAAATGTCTTGGAAACTGTCAATGT
The DNA here is from genome assembly GCA_934044485.1 of Apeira syringaria. Taxonomy (NCBI): domain Eukaryota; kingdom Metazoa; phylum Arthropoda; class Insecta; order Lepidoptera; family Geometridae; genus Apeira; species Apeira syringaria. The sequence continues at coordinate 6,251,977 of OW203659.1, forward strand.
GCTACTGTGTATCAATGCAGTTCTTTTTTTAATAAAACTATCATTATTAAAAAATAAAACACCCATGAACTTGGAACAGCTAAATTTAATAAATTAAATAAGGTTTATAATTATATGACATTAATAGGTTTTTTCCCATTCCTCCCTCTCCAATCGCTCTTTCTTGACCTGTTCTACAATAGGTGACAAATAGAGACGGTCTTCTTCATACTTAGTCCACTCTTCTTTGGGGAGGATGGTCTTTTGGGTAGAAAGCTGGATGGCACGAACAAGGCGAAAGTTACGCTCATCAACAACATGCTCTGGCAAGCGACGGAGAGCCTCCGTCACATCAGGGGTTTCATAGAGACAATCATCACGAAGGAGACCTGCTTCACCAAAATAGTTATTAAAAAATAATAAAAACAATTCGGGCTGACATGGTAACTAGCAGAGAATTATAGTAAGGTCCTTATTGACATAAGCTTGGCAGTTTTAATAAACTTTATTATTTAATATCCAGTAATACTATAGGAGTTCACTTGATATTTTCTTTGTCCTATGTATTGAGCTCTCATTTTGATGCTATTGCAAGCTAATTCAAGTGTATTGTTTTATCTTGAACCTGGGTGTTGAAGTCATAATTAAAGTCATCACATGGCTAATCGTGGCTTGTAAAATATCAACAGTTCAAAACAGAAAATAAACTACATATCTACTTTCTTATGATAATAATAATTTATTGGTTATGTATTGGTATTACATTTGTGAAATGGGCGAAAATATGTTAAAAGCTATTTAGGCCGATGCCAAAGGGTGCCTAATGAAAATATATTTAACGTACCGTATTTGTTAAACCCTGAAGCATTGTATGCCCATTTTTTCATGCTACCTGGAAGTAAATACAGCAGATTACATAATGGGAATTATATTAGTTTACAAAGCGTAGATATCAAAACTTACTGAAACGCGTGAGCGTTGTCCTAAATGCCATGTTTTGCCAATTAACTGTATGATCTGCTTCACGATACTTTTAAAGTACGCCTTGGCCCTTGTCAGTCGGATCTTTATCCGTGCAGAATTATTATTTCAATTCAATAAACTTCCAGTGAGAGAGAATGTAATGCATAGATCAGATAGAATACATACTAGTAATGCTACGCCATAGATTATATACGTAATATACGGGCGCTACGCTAATTTATAGTATTACTCTATGGCTACCAGTAAAGATATTCTCTATTCTCTTTTCTGCTTGACATACGACGACAGGGCTAGATTCAGGTTTGTTGAAAATAATAGTACTAAAAATTGAAGGTAGTATTTATAAAAAAAAAAAGTACATTATTATTCTTAATTGTAAAAATCTAATCATCACTTTTTCAATACTATATACTATAATTACATTACTACTTACATCCTCATATTAAAAACCAGCTTCAAAATGAGGAGGAGGTTCTCAATTCGACCCGTATGTTTTTTTTCATGTATGTTACCGCATAACTTTTGGCTGGATGAAACGTTTTTGATCGTTTTTGATCGTTTTTTATCTGAAAGTCGGTGCTTCCCGTTTGGTCCCATTTAAATTTCATTAAAATTGGTCAATCGGTTTTTGAGTTACATTCCAAGAACTGAAAAGTGCTACGCACATGTCGATATTATAGTTGCGGGTGGAGAAATCAGTGAACATACACAATGACAATTGATCCCGTGAGTAGCAAAGGTCACTGAAAAGGATGAAAAAAATTTTTTACGCAAAAGTGGAACAGACTTCAACACTGAAAAGTATGAAATGTCTTGTCGAGTTTGGTACCATGCTTACAATATTTTGATAATAGTTACTTTTGAACCATCACGGTACCGTCTTCAACAAGTTATTTCATACTTTTGAGTGTAGAACTTAATTTAATTTTTTTGGTAATTTTGTTTTCATTTATCTAAAATAAAAACTAGATTTATTTTATAACATTGAACCTATCCTAAAAATTTAATTGCACAGTATTTAGTGTAATACACCGCGTCGCCTTTTCTTTTTGAATACTGTAATGTACAGCTTCAGTACACCAATCTGCGGTGCACGGCGATTCCTTTCTGGACGTGGTGTAATTTTTTTTATACAGTATCTGTGGTCAAACGCTAAATCTATCTAGCTTTTGACCACAATCTGACTTGATGGTCAATGAAGATGTGGTCGAAGATTTTATCACACTAGACCTTAAATGCTTACTGGCTCTCGTGTTTGGTGACATTTTTTTCAAACTTGAGGGTGGTAGCTAGCCAGGTGGTGACGGACCACCATGACGGTACTTGATAGTACCGTCGTGGTAGTGATATTCTGATCATTGCTGATTGCAGTGGAGAGGATATCAGTGGACAGGATTTGGCTGGCAAGCAAGTTGCACATCGAAACGAATATCTACATAGTTTGTGAAGTGGCAACACTGATTACAAGGTTTGGAACATCGAAATATTTGCTGTGGTTTAAAATTCAGATTATTCATTATATTTGAATTATTCACGCTACAAGTCGGTTCAAAATATGACAATCTCCGTACATGTTTGTGGTGTGACGTCATTTGTAGCATTCATATAGCGTGAATACGGTGTTCAAGAAAACGAGGTAGTGCGGCGTGTGTGCTAACGTCAACCAATCACGGTAGTACTCCATTCTCTAGGTTGACCAATTGACATTCGCCATTTGATGGTGGTGTATCAAAACAAAGTTTTCAAGTTTTATTGTTCAGGGAATAGATAGATGCGCAATGTTTTGCTAAGTTGCACTTAGCGATTTAAACATAAATCACGATTTCAAACTTCATCAAAATACTTATACTTAGCAAAAATTTACAATCAGCTAATTTCTCTGACATTAGCACACAAAAGCGTCTAATTTGCGGCTTATTTTTGGTAGCGTGTATATAACGTCATGTTGGTGAATACAATTTTAAACCAGGCGTCGCGTTGTGTGTAACCGGGAACTGTGAGCACTGTATTCAAATACTCTAAAAAATAAACCACACTAAATTTGTACTACGTACAACGTTG